>OU343224.1:277995759-278082654 GCA_910596185.1 Chrysanthemum makinoi
CCATTTTGAGACAATGGTTCTTGAGAGAAGATGGATAACCATTACGACTTAGCTTTTATATCTTTATCGAATAAAATTATCTAAACGAAATTTGAAGAAATTCATTTTCTCAAAAATAAAATAAATAGAGGTAACAGGAAAATGGAACAAAAAGGTAATTACACAAGTAACTTTCATGGGTAGTGTTAGCATCTAGAATCATATTTAACAATGATTTCGATTTTACTCTTAGTTTGGGGACTTGTGAAAAATCGTGGACTATGTATTCTATCCGTATGGTCACTTCACGCTGTGTTGTATGTTTCCTATTCCTATCCCAATGTGTCGTTTGGAAAATGTTGGAGTTATTGATCGACATGAAAGTTCAACAAACCGTCACTCATAATTGGAATGTGCTTAACAAAGAATATCTATGTGAATTAAAAGGTAAACGGGCGTGAAATACGGGTTTAATCTTTTTGAGGAATCTGCTACTTCTTCATAGGCTTAGAGAAAGAGATTGAAATCCTTAGTTTTAGAAGCGAGTTGATTACATTGGCGGAGGACATGACAATCTTCTCGTTGGGGTATTTTGGTATATGTGAAAAACATATACCTTTTCTTTATCAAACCGACTAAAAAGACCAAAAACTAATCCCTAAAGCCATAAGTATTTGTGTTTTTGTGTTTATGTATGTGCAGGTAACGGATATTGTAAAATGGACAAAAAGAAGACAAAATGGGCAAAAACGAGCACGAGAATGGAAAGAGCACAAAGTTACGGGTCCAATGATAATTTTATTTGGAGCATCGATGCAAGAGAAGAAAAAATTTAAAGACCAAACTTAAGAATTAATTAATTAAGAAGAGAAAGAAAAATAGAAGAAAGAAAAGGAATTTAAAAGTTAATTAGCAGTAAAAAGAGCTTAAATGGAAATTAAATGCAACATTAAACACAAAAAGACTCTTGGTCTAAAGGTGGGGACATGTTTGTCAAGCAAGAGGTCTTGGGTTCAAATCCCACTAATGGCAAAATTGTTGATATATTTTTAATATCACATATGATCAAGTCTCTCGAGGCCCAAGTTCAAGCCCAGCGAATTATAGTCCAACCCAAGCCCAGCTGCTGTATGAAGCCCATCCGAATCCATGCTCCATTAAGCCCAGATCAGACGCAGCCCAACTCTGTCCAATATCATCTTTAGGCCCAGCTGCTAGTTGATATCCAAGCAAAATATTACAGAAGTTGGTGGCCCATTTGAGAATTTTAATGTTAACATTGCAATGAATTTGAAATTCAGTTGGCAGCAAGTGTAAACAACTTTCCAAATTAAATTCAAGCATAGCGCGTGGACTTTGCATATGTCTGCTCTCTTACTCGCAACGCATGAAATCCTCCAGCTATTCTACTCGTCCACGTGGCCTGCTATTAGAAGGAATACGAGATAGATATTTCCTAGGAAGGATCGAGATATATGATGGGGATATAAATAGAGGTCCGGGGCATGATTAGAGAGGAGTTTTTTTTAGTTTTATTTTCACACACTCTTTTTATTGCATTTTCATTTTAGCTTTTATTTCAAACTTTGTATTATTTAGCTTATCTTCTAGCTTATTTACAAGTGCTTATTTTGTATCAAACCTCTTTTATTTATTAATGAAAGTTATGTTTATGGTTTACTTAAATGCTTATTTCTTCTTCTCATCTATTTGTTTATTTTCCTTTTCTTTTCTTACCTATTAAGTTATATTAGCTTATTAGCTTATTATAACTTATTTAGGTTTTTGCTTTTTGGGTTAGCTTTTTCTATAAGTTTATCCATTAAGCTCTTTTATTTGTTGTTCTTCTATAAAACTTTCTTGAATACTTTTCATAATTAGTTTTTATTTCACTTATTTTATAAAAAGTTTACATTTTTATAAGTTTTAGCTTATTATGTCTTATTATCTCTTCTCTTCTTCATCCTCTAGCTCGATTCAAACAACAAAAGAGGTGCATGAGCTTGTTAAGCTCGACTTATTTTACAAATAAGCCTTGACATCTCTTAAGTTTGAGAGCACTTTTCTTTATTTTTAGCTTTTTTTATGTAGCTTATTAATTAGATCTATTAGTTTTATCAAGTTTTTTTCATAAAACGTTTGCAACTTTTTGAGATTTTAGTGAACAATAAGCTATTTATTAGCTTGTTCATGTAGATCTAGTCCTAAATATATTCATTCGCTTAATCTTCGGATGGAACAACTTAGCTTCGGGTGGACTTAGAACTAATAGTTTTTGTTATAAAGTTTGAATCTTTTTAATTTTTTTGATCACTTTTAGCTTATTTACATTTAGTAGTAGTGCTTATTATTGCTTATTATTGATTAACCCTTGTTAAAGTTTGTATGTTTTTGTGTTTATCATCATCTCTACCGCTAAGGCGGAGCTTAGGGTCTTTAAGCATTTTTAATACATAAAGTTTGAAACTTTATTAATTTTTAAGCTTGTTAGTGAATAAAGTTTTAAACTTTACTTACTAATTAGTGGATAAGATTAATAAAGTTGTGCTTTTGTGTTAATTTGAGCTTATTTGATCGGGTGGTTTTATTCCTCTCGTTTTATCATCCGGGTTCTATTTTCTTTACTTTTTGAATCTTTAGTAGTTATAAATTTTAGTATAATAGTTATGCTTATTTTTATTGAATTAATTGTTATGTGTTGGTTTGCTTAGTGAGTAGACTTTTTATATACTTGTTGAGTAGATTATTCCGTGAATTAAGTGTGGTTTTACAAAAGTTAGAAAATATATTGGTTAGTAATTTTAAGTTACTTAGATTGAAATTTTGGTTATTGAAGCGGGCAAAAGCCGTGAAAATAATTGGGTTTTAATTTAGATATTGATATCTCTTTATGAAAAATTGTTTTCAAAAGAAACCAATGTTGTGAGAAAATAATTATTGGTAAAGATATTAATTCATCAATAAAAGACTTAATTGAAATAATAAACCACACTTAGGATCTTGATAATTTTCTTAACAAGTATGTCTTTTCATCATATATTTTTATTCGCTGCTTAGCATAATTAGTTCGTCACTTTTAGTTGTTATCTTTTATCGTTAACTTTAGTTTAATTATTTAATTGCTTTTAGCTTATTTGTGTTTAGCTTTGTTTTATATATGCTTTTATTTGCTTTCTAATTTACGTTTTCTTTTAAGAACCAAAACCCAAATTCCTCATATTCATTCAAACCATCGTAACTTTAAACAACGAATCAATCATCCATTTCACCCTCGTGGGGAGAACGAATTGAGAGTATCCGTATTCCTAAAAAATTATATGTACTAAAAAATAACAAATCAAAAAGTCTTAACATCCCATCCTATCGCTAAAACGCCATAATCAAGTCACAATTCTCCCTAAAAGCTTTCAAAATCAATTTAAATTTATAAGAGATCACAAATCTCAAAATGATTTGAAAATTGTGATCGGGGAGAATGTGTGATTTAAATTGATTTAAACCGATAACGGTAAATGGTTTTATATGATGTACAAGTTCTCCTTCCCACATGTGACAAACGATTTCAAATTTTCCATGCACATGTTGAGGGGAGCATCTATCTTAAACCTATGATTTGAAACGTGATAACTTATCTCGTGCATGTGTTCCCTCTAGTATGTGCACAACTCTTTCAAACTTAGAAGCACATATTGAGGGGGAGCAAAATCATGAAAACCTCATCCTTCCCCAAAATGCTTTATCTACCTTATTTGATTAGGGAAGTGATGTTGATATTTTTAAAAAAAATGGTAATCAAAGAAGTTAATTCTTTCTCTTGCCTCCGTGTGGAAAAACTATTTCAAATACTTGATTCACATGTTGAGGGGGAGTTCTTCTTCTAAAAATATCAAAACAATTCAGGTACAAAATGCTTTGATAAAATATCATAAGTATCCGGATTGATTTTCAAATGGTTTTCAATTGGTTCCTATGGCGTATGAACAATACCAAAAAGTCCGACCAACTTTACATTATGTATGGTGATATAAGGACGATAAGGTTAGGTATGTGTTCCCATGATCCGCCAGAACCGGAGGGATCTACCCATGGACTATCCACTAGTTAGTGTAGAGTTCTTAGGTATGATGATAAAAGGAGAAAAATGAGATATGGGAAGAGGGATGACCAGATCGAGCTAATCGAATAAACCCAACAAGGTTCTAGCTATGAAGTCTCGGTAAGCTCTGAAGGGGTTGAAGAATTAAAAAGAATTGAATGAGAAAAGGGTGAAAACAAATAGCCTCCATTTATTCAACCTTAGGGCGTAAACCGGTTCAATTCATATGCTACTGATGGTAACATCGGTATTGAAGACAAGACGCCATGGACCCAAAGGACGACCGCACTTCAACTTCCCAAACCACTCAAGTTCCTCTTAAAAGGACTTGTTTCATTCTCACTGGGAACCAACATTACCTATCGACTTTCTCTTAGAGATTGTTGATATTGAAGAAGGAGACCCTCTCCCTAGTCTCCTATATAGGATCCAAATATGCACAAATTGAGTCTAGAGCCCCGAGATCATCAATAAATCTCATTAGGACACTTTCAATGAAGACTCTCTGCTTCACACAATGTGGAAAGAGAGATTATATCTTGAGTCCTACGCATTATCCTTGTGGTATTGCCGTAACATCCGGTGATATGCAAATATACTCACAATGAAGATGGAAAGCCTTCTGGAGCCAACATCTAACAAGCTCCCGGTAGGTGGCATGTGAGATCTATTATACAGATCAACCATGTGACAACCGAACGTAAACAATGGGGCTTATTCATTCTTTTGAATCAATCCTGGTTCAGGTGGATTGACGATACCTTTGAAAACCGGTCTTTGTGCTTTAAAACTCTTTTCATTAGCACGTCGACCGGTACTAATTTTTCAAATCAAAAGGTGTTTTATGATTGATAATTGATTTTCATTAAAACCTTCTTTATATTGCAAAAACAATTTCTATTGAGCAATACACGATTGTTTTTCAAATCTCTTTTCATCAATCGCTGGACGAAATTCGCCGGGTTCACTCAATTGTTGTCTTTGAGACGCTCCGGCTGAACAAATTTAGAGTAGTCTAAAACCCTCGCCAAGGAAATTTTCGAATTATACCGATCAGTGCAAGACTTGTAATCGATCAACGGGGAACCGTGGGCCCGGTACCTCAATTCAACGAAGTGATCAAAGACACTTTCGTATGCATTTTATTGCTAACCGTTGTATGCGGTACACCCGACGCTTGCGTACCGATGTAATGGAGCGTCAATCCATAGCCGTATACTCACACAACACATTCATATCAAAAGATATCATGATTGGTGCATCAATGACTCGGATATTCTAACTCCATGCTTCGCTAATACGCCAATATCATGAATCAACTAAAGCTTCCGCTACTCGATGAGAAGATATCATGATCCGTATGTGAGCATGTCGGTCCGAATGTCACAACATCACATAAACCAACACCACAATGGATGTATCGTAGATTTTCTATTAGCCGATGATCTCAAAAGTCGGCTCAACATTATTATCACGGATCGAAAAGACCTCCACTTGATTAACCAAACATGCAATGAGTGGAATCAATGACTACGAAGCCGGAGCAAAGTACTATGTCAAGAATGCAAGATCAATTGTTAATGTAATATCTGATTGTATTCAATGTCATTTTAGTATATGGTTTGAGGTGACCTCCTTAGGGGAGATTGTTAGGCATTAGAAATTCCCAGTATTAAAGAGTCGGTCACCTCAAGTATATGTAATCGTTAGAATGCTCAGAGTCATAGTTATATTTAGTTAGTAGTATTTTGATAAGTAACACCGTGGAGGACGGACGGTCTTTACCCAATGTATGCCCTGATCCACGCAGTGTGTATGCTTTTATGTAAGACTATTAATACTCTCTACCTCCCAAGGTAGAGAGTTGGAGCTCATAATAATATCTTTCACTTTCTCTCACTAAGTTCCCTAAACCTCTAACTTCTCTCTAGAATTCCAACTTATATACCACTTGTGTTAATGGTTTGATGTGTTTGTGAAATCCAATATCCAACAACCGTGTCATGGCAATCGGAAAGCGTGATTGTACATCGATGTCCTCAATGAAGGGTAATATGTAGCCATGTCACAAGTTGTGCTCAAGTCATTTGATGAGAACACAACTCAAAGACTATGGTTACGTATTTGACGTAATCCCATACTACAACAATCGGAGTGCTATTGCGCATCTCTCGCAAAACTCAGCTCAACATTCGAAATCAAAGCACATCGATCTTCGATATCATTTCATCAAGGACCACGTGAACAGGTAATGCTTGAATTATACTTTGTGGGTACGTAATACAAATTGGCAAATCTCCTCACCAAAGCCTTAGCTCCTGCTAGGTTTAATGAGTTGGTCCACCGATTGGTATGCGGTGTTTGACTCAAGAGGAATTGGATGAACTCTTAAAACATTCTTAAAACCAGTCAAACACCAAAACCTCGCTTTGTAAATATTTTGAAAACAAAATACAAAATTATAAAATCGATAAAAACAACAAAATATTCTTCTATCTATATTTCTTTTAATATGGCAAGTACAAATCTTCCGTCAGCACTCAAATCTTTCAAAATTTAGTATTTTTTCGATCAAGTGTTGAGGGGGAGAATAATAAACATTTTTTCAGTTTCTGAAAACCGTGTACTTGCATGTTATCTTATACCGGTTGTTTCTTTAAATGGTGCTCACTTTTCTGGTTTACTGACACTCCTCGGACTAAATTTTTTAAAATTTCATTATTTTCTTAAGTCGAGGGGGAGTGTCGTCAAAATTCTTTCAAAATATCATTCGTTTGGTAACCAAAATGGAAATTATGGACATTGTATGTAAATGAAAAAGGTGGAGGGGCTAAAACTGTCAAAAGCTTAAAGTTATTTTAATTAAAACACCCACCAAACTCATTTATTACAACATTTAATATCTCACCAAACTCATCCTACAAATAAAAATAATTCATCAAATCCGGTTACTTGATCATCAATTTGTAAGTGTTCTTGTGTTCTTAACATGATTACAAACAAGGGTTTTAAATCGTTTAAAAAACCAACGGTTAGATCTTTAGATATGAGTGATTTTGTGTTCTACGTATAAGCGTATGAACACATAATCAATGTCGTGTGTTTTTGGTTAAAATGATTGAGTCAAAACGTTTATCTATCATCATTGAAACCATTTTTGTCATTAAACATCACCCAGATACTCGAATTGATTGATTTTGAAAACTAGGGTTTATGCGTGGAATTAGGTACTTTCTTGTGTGAACGTTTCTGGTTAATTAGTTGCTTGTTTGATGTTGTTCTCATAATGAATTGATGATACCTAGGCTCAGAATCAACCCAGAAACACTAATTGATCTTGATTTAGAAATTAGGGTTTATGTTCTTGAAATTTGGGTATTTTTGATTCGCTATGATTTTGATGTTAAAACGTGGATAGAACAACTCAATAGGCTTCCTAGACATCACAGAATCATTTTGGTGCAATTCCTATGGTTAATTCTCTTACTCGTAAAAATTGAGCCTTAGGGTTTAGGTTTACGCATAAGTTTTCCTACGCGTAACTGTTTGATAAGTATTCATGATTTGTTCTGAAAATAACTAAATGCATGTGTTAATATTGGTGCTATGATGCAATTATTTCAGGTTTATTACACGTGAACATTCAAAATCAAGGGTATTTGCCATCTACGCATAAGGATCACCTTACGCGTAGCATGTTATGTGTAAGAAAATCTTACGCCAGGAGCACGCGTAGGTTCTACATAAGGGACTACGCGATCCTGTGAAGGATATGCGAACAGGACCTCTATGCATAAGGTTGACTCATTTAGTAAGCCTTACTGCGTACTCTATATACGCCAAGTAAGCTTCTACGCATAAGGTCCCCTTTTTCTACGCGTAATATTTCTTACGCAGAAGTCAAGGACCTTCGCATAAGCTACACGCCAGTATAAATCACTCCCTCCTTTTTTACGATAAGCTTGCCATTTCTACTTCTAAGCCTAGTTTAATCTTAATTATGAATTGTTACGCATGCAAACTTGTAAATAAATAAATCATAACGCCACAAAACCAATAATGTCACTATAAGCTTAAATGTTTAACAAGTTGTGAATAATAAGTGAAAACATGGACTTTAAAACTTAAATTTAATCAACTCACGAAACTTATCACAACGCCATTGGACTTATGGACAAACAAGTGAAATTGGACTCGTAACAATCATCGACATATCACATTCAATAATTAGACAATAAAACCATCTGTTGACTAATATCATGTCTTTCGATATGTTGGTTCTTTGGCTAAATATCTTCGATCACGCATGGACGCTCAAATGCGAATGGAAGCACCAAATGTTCTCACCACCGATATCTTCCTCATGGTTATTCGATGAAGATAGGAAAGAACAACCTTCGTGTTGATTTTGATACCCTCACCGCCGAGTCTTCTTGCTTAATTGTGGATATTCTGAAGAATCATCCTATCGTAACATGCTCACAAATTCTGCCACAAGCGGAGATCTACATTCACCCGCTTCTGAATACAATGCAAAAGATCAAAGGACAAAATGCCGCGGTAAAGGACTCTTAATGACAAACAAGTCACCATCACACCTGCACTTAAGGGCTGTTCTCCTCATTCCCGCCATCGTGCCAACCAATACAATGCCGAACCAACTGAAGGGACCGTTCTGCAATTCATGATCAACATTGGTTATGATGAAGCTACGTGAGTAATCACAGCATTCATACGTGGATCTTAAGAATATTCCTCACTGCGGGAGAACTCTCTACATCATCATCACCAAATTGTTTCGGACGTGACAGTGGCTATGAGCATCCCAAGCTCATGGAACTGCAAATATTTTGGGCTTTGGTCAACATGAAGCACATCAAAGTTGAAGCTCTGATATGGGACGACATGATGACATTCCTCAAAAAGCTTGGCTCAAAGATCCCATATATCAGATATACAAAACTGTTGATCCAAAGAGCACTTGGGTATAACCCTGATATCCCCAAGAGAATCAATGACCCCAACTATCACGACATGTTGTATGAACCCACTATAACAGTCAGCTTTAAGGAATCAACAACAAAGAAACAAGGTGCTGTGTTACCGGATCACCTTCTCTCTGATGCAATCAAACAGCTTTATTCATACAAAAGGTATCTGGTAGCGGTTGAAGAAGGCAAAGTTGGTTTTCGATGAAAAGTACTCGTACACCTACTAGGAAAACCGAAGAGGTAAGGCAGAAGTGCCGAAAGCACTAAGAGTCAACGAAAGTTCCCAAGAGGAAACCTCCACTCAAAAGGACAGTTTCCTAGGAAGCTGTTACTATTCCATTCCCAAGTCTGAACCGCAAAGAAAGCTAGTGGATGAAAGTTTCGGAGGAAACCGATTAGAAGATGAGGTCATCTACTCTGAACAAGCAATGATGTAACCCCAACAGCTAAATCTCCGAGTCCAAAAGCTGACCAAGGCAAAGGAAGACTCCAGATTGAGCAAGAAGAAGAAAGCTTAGATGAAGAGCCTCGGATATTGACTACGTGAAGAAGTTCAAAGTCATTAGACTCAACACAAGGAAAAGAGTTTGAACAGATCAAATGCGTGGCCCAGAAGTGGTGGTGTCCTATCTACACCAATTCCTGATGCGTTAATCAACCCGATAAGGGAATGGTGCCACCACCTTTGAGCAACAACAAAAGCTGGAGATTCTATTGATTATTGTTAGGAACCGAAACAGAGAAGTCTGAGAAAGAAAAGTGATGAGGAAGCTCGATTCAAGCTGAAGTAAAGCAACTGACAAGATGACGAAGTGAACTATGATGATTTTCTTCTCAACAGTTCAATTCGCCCAAGGAGAAAACTTCAACCTCCTATGACCCTGAATCTCCTCATGTCTCTTCATCATCTGATTCATCCTCTCACTCTTCACCACCACCATCCAAAAGAACAACCAAATCCACATCCAAATATGTGAAGAAGCCATCGGACTCTTGGATTTCTCGAGCAAATACAAGGATCGTAGTGTGTCACAAGGGTCAGGAAGAAAGACGGCTTTACAAAAAGCTCAATTTTCTCGCGATTGTGTCCAGATCTTCATGACGAGAATGACAAGATTTCACTGAAAGGAGTACATCCAGAAGTTCATGCAACGTGATCTTCAAGGGGAAATGATCGAGATGATCAAAGGTTACACTCACAAGTTCCTTCTTGACATCGTTCCTGGTGTGACAAAAGAAATGTACACCAGACAACTCTATCCGAATCTATTGCACTTGGCCAAGCAAACCATGAGATCAACACCTATGACAGTAAACATCAATCCAACTGATCCCATAATATTCTCAGACGCTGAATTGGTCTGCAGGCTGGTATCTCAAATGTCTAAACGATCTGCAACATTTACTTCTTACGAAGGTAAATTGTTTGAAGCATTGCTGGAATACCAACTCAAATCAGCATGCAGAGAAGAAGCTCAAAGGCCTAAACGTCCAAGAGACGATGAAGATAAGGATAAGGATAAAAATAACGAGCCTAAACGTCTAAAGCAGTCTGGAGAACCATCATCTACACCACCACCGGGGACTTCCCACCACCAAGAAGATTCCTCCTCGCCTTTCTCACGACAAACCTCAAGACTCCTGAGCCACCCGCATGCGAGAAAACCGGTGATCACTTTGAGTACACTTGTGGTGACGATGAGGAAGTCCCTGAGCCCCAACAACAAGCCACCCTCCCCGCTTCAACAAAGAAACCATCATCCTCATCAAGGCCAAAGAAGAAGAAGTCTCCTAAGGCTGATGTCGTCTCATGGCTACCGAAGATGAAACCGAGTTTGAATGGTTTTCAAAACTTGTTGATGCCACTCCTTAAATGATGATCCAAATATGGGTAAGGTCGTACGTTGGAGCATGCTAAGCTACTGCAAGAAAAGTTCCGTGTGAAGAAGATGACGAAATCAGAGTTGAAACGAATCAAGAATGAAGCATTTCAACTACTTAAAGACAGTTCGGAAAGTGCTATTGAAGTCGAATATCACCTTGAAAACATAGCACGAGCCATGTCTAACAACATTGATTGGCTCAACCGTGAAGCAAACATTGACTTCACCAGAAGGGACAACCCTCCATACTACACCGACTGGTCTAAACCTCTACCAACAATTGGCCAACCAGATCAACCTAAGATTCCATTCCGCTACTTCTTCAACAAAGACTTGAAATTTCTTCTACACGGTAGCGATAGTTCAAAGAAATATGCTACATCACTTACACTTCCGTTCCTGGCAGCCATATACTCAAACTGCATAGCCATCGAAGAAAAGGCTACCCACATGTTTTCCAAATGCGGAACGGTATGACATTGATGCAATGTACGGATTCACCATTGGCCGGAACGACCGAATCTACTACAAAAGCCGCCAGTCCGAAAGTCTCAACATGAAGTGTACAAAGTGATAAAGGGATCGCGTTGGTTAGCATGTCACTCTTCGTCTAAATGGGATTACACCTTCCTCAAGACTATCGTGATCAAAAGACAAGACGAAAGGGACTATGAATTCTGTGAACCGGACTTTCAGAACTTGTCTCTCAACGACATTGAAGATCTGTATCTTGCCAAAGTACAGGGAAGAATGAGACATTTCTCGATTGAAATTCAACGTGAATACATCAAGTCCTTGCTCATCTTCATCAGAAGCATAGTGATCCAGGAACGTGTAGAAGATTTATGTTAGCCTTAATAAATTTTATTAGAAGTGATGGTCATTCACACTTAGGAACTTTGTAACGTGTGTTAGATATCGTGCTAGAATAGTCAACGGGCTCATGGATTGGGCTAAACTAAATGGCTTTTAGTCAAGTTAAGCTAGCCTTATGAAAGATATAATCCAATCCAACCCAATCCAAGCCCATCCCAAAGCCCATTAGGGCATCTGGCTTGTATTTTATAATATACCTCAAATGAGTCATTTGAGGTGTGTGCTGAAAGTGTGTGTGTGTTTTTCCTTTGAAATATACAACTTATTGTGTTTATCTGTCTCTCACAACATACACGGTTTTAACATCAAGTCACCACCTTTCTCATCTTTGTTTCTTTCTTTATACGCATAAAGTGTGTTTGGTTTACGTGGTTATACTTGTGTTTGTGTTGGGTTTGTGATAAGGTTGATAAAATTAAGGTCCTACAATTGGTATCAATCGCCTAACAATGGTTTAGGAGTGTTTTGGTTGAAGTTTTTGTAGTATTACGCCAAAAGCTCATATCGTTTTCACGCTTAAAGCTTTAACTTGCACTTAAAATTCAAGATTCTTGTGGTTTAAGGTTTATTTGGTGCTAAAGTTTCAGCTAAAAAGTTCAAGCTTTACGGTTTTTCTTCACTTAAGCTCGTATTTGGTTCATTGGTCATTTCTACTCGTAAGTTTTCTAAGCACTTTGGGTGAAAACGGTCAATAGTTTTGTGTTATTCGAGTGTTTTAAGGCTATCTCAGGCAAGAGAAATCGTTTGAATCAATGGAAATTTTTTACTGTAGGTCAAACCCTAGTTCTACGCGTAAGAAAAGTCAATGTCCTCTGTCTAACGCATAACTTCCTACGATAACTTGGCTAAGAATCTTCGAAAGCATCAAGGTTACTCAAGTATTTCCTCACTTGGATAAGTGCGCCGTACTACTAGCGGATATCTTTTTACGCTGTGACAGTTGTAAAGATTTTGTCTAAACCTTGAGTAAAATTTAAATTTTGAGGAGACTAAACGTTCAATTTTACGAGATTCAAATTTTGGTTTAATCTGGAAAATTTTGGTCAAAATTCAAATTTTTGGCCCTAAATTCAAATTTTTCGTCAAATTTGGATCAAAATTGTCATAACTCAAAATTTTCATACGACCTTAGAATTGATTTTATAGTGAATTTCAAATTTTGGGAGAAAATTTTTACCAAGAACCAAGGTTACAAGTACGACTTTCAGAAAAACCTCAACCGAGCTTAATCTTCATCAACCTCAACTCCTTTATCGTTGAATCGATCCTACATCAACTTTATCAGATCATACCTTCATCAATGGCAACTCAACAAGACATTCATGCAGCCGTGCCGAAAACCGCCTCCTATGTTGGAAAAAGGTGGTTATCTTCAATGGACAAGTCCAATGCTTCGTTACATCAAGACAAAACCTAATGGAAAATTGATGATCAAATCCATTCAGAATGGACCCTTCATACCTCGACAAGTCCAAGACCCTAGAAATGCTGATGCAACACCTCCCGTCCCACCATTTTTTCGTCTTCAAAAAGAATCGAATACTCAAGAGGATAAAAACAAGTCGAAGGATGACATGGCAATTCATATTATACAACCGGGTTTACCAAGAGACATCTTTGCTGCAGAGACAGTTGTGAAACTCTTCTTTATGTGGGAACGTGTTAGACGGCTTTGTCATGGAACTAAATTGGTCAACAAGATACATGAGAACAAGTTGCTAACTCCGGGGAGAAGTTTACCTTTACTCGTGAGAATCCATTGAATCCTACTATGGAAGGTTTGCACTTTAATGAATGAGCTTATCGAAACAAGTTGACACCCAAAACTATCGTGAGCAACATCAAGTTCTTGAACAATCTACCAGAAGAATGGGGACGATATGTCACTATTGTCAACCAAACAAAGGACTTACATCAAGTGAACTTTGATCAACTCAACGATTTTCAGAAACAAAACCAAAATGAAGTGAATGAAGTCAGGCAAGAAAGATTAGCAAAGAATCATGATCCATTGGCACTCATTGCAAAGACTCAAACTTCAAAGGAATACAACAACAAGCTTCATCATCTTCCACTAACAACAACTTGCAGAATACATCCCTCACCAAAACTATCTACATGAACAACAACATTACAGTGAACAAGGAATCATGATCTTGAAACGAACCGAAGAAGCTTTGTCACCAGCATTTGTATTCTTGGGTAAAGCATTCAGAGGTCGCTATTCCACACCAACTAACAACAACCAAAGGATTTCATCAAACACTCAAGAAGGAAATTGCAAGTACCGGTGTGAACATGGGTAATCAAGGACAAATGGTTGGAGTTATTAGGAATCAGCAGGATATGCTACTGATTTTGCATGGGTAATCGTGCGGTTCAATCAGTAATCGATGGGTCGAATGTTGGGAATAGAGCATGGGTAATCGAATGGGAATGTTGCGTCCAGAGTTGGGAATTATGGAAATGTGAATCGTGGTAATCGGTTAAGTGTTATAACTGTCAAGGAGTGGGTCACATGGCAAGGAATTGTCCAACTAAGCCAAAAAGAAGGATCTTACGTATCTTCAGAAAGCTATTCTGTTGGTACAAAAGGAACAATCTGGACTTCAATTGAGTGCTGAGGAACATGACTTCATGGCTATTATGGATGATTTGGAAGACCTCGAGGAACTCAATGAAAACTGCATCTTCATGGCAAATCTTCAGGAGACTAAGTACGACACTGACTCTGACGCACCTCCTCTCTATGACGCCAACGCAGTATCTGAGGTACCAATCATTGATCCATGCTATAACAATGTCATATTTGATGTGTTTACTCATGACGCAAAGATTTCGTGACATCAGCACCTACTTATGATACATACATGGACAATCCGAGTTGTAGCAATACTAACTCAGAAACTCCAAATGTGGATCCTAGTGGAGGCTGTGTGGCACAAAATACCGGAGACCGATGAGGAAACTCGTACTTATTTTGAATCATTAATCAACAACTGTGGCATTGAAATTGAGAAAGTTAAAAGGTCAATCGCGATGTTAAGGCCGCGAATGCTAAATTGACCACTAAGCTTGAGAGTTACAAGGAGAACGCAAAAGCCTTTGAATTTCATAAAAACAAAGAATCAGAATTAGAAATTGGTTATCGAAATTTGGTTTCTAAAGAAAACAACTTTTGCAAATCAAGTATAACACACTTGATGTGAATTTGAACTTGAAAATTAAATCTTTAAACAAGGAAATTTCGATTAAATAACCAACTTTCCAAACAAAAAGAAATGTTTTCTAATCTTGAAAAAGAGAAGAAGCAGTTGATTAATGATTTTTCAAAACGAGAAGATTCTCTTCTTGATGAAATTCTTGATAAGAATGAAAAGATAAAAACTTTGGAAAATTTGCTTCTTACAACGGGTCATTCTGCTCAAACAATCAAGATGCTTTCTAATCAAGTAAACCGCCATACTAACAATAGAATGGCACTTGGTAACGACCCTTCCTCATTCCTCAAGAAAGCTCAAATCTCGAATGTGTTAAACAACGGAAATGTTTTGCATGAACCCATAATTGTTCGTGATTCTCTTGAAACGTTAGAACTATCTGAGGAGAGTAGATCAAAAATGAAACAAAAGAATTTGGAAATCAAACCAATTGATTATAACAAATGGAACAAAATTAACGGAATTACTTTTGTCAATCAAAAAGAAAAGTCAAAGTTCTCCATCACACAAAATGTTTCAAACAAAGAGTCAACACTCCTTCAAAATCTGTTTCAAAACCAAATGTTGTCTCAAAATCTCTTTCGAACATTGAACAAATGTCTTCAAACAATCCTTTTAACACAAGTGATGCGCGAAGTATTTTAGAAAATGTGAAAACTAGAATTGTGGATCTTCAAGAAACTGTTAAAACTAAAACCACTATTACACCTAACAACCGGTTCTAGTTTTGATATTGAAGAGAAAGTTTTTGAAACTCAAATTGCCCCTCACCAATGCCATCAGTGCAAGGGTAATTCATTTTGAACAAGCATTTTGAAAGAAACAATTGACTTTGTCAAGGACCATAAATCCCTGGTAAAGCAAGCTAATGACTGTGTTGAACAAATCAAAGTTTTGGAAAATTTAAATGACTCTCTCTCTTCGAAGATGTTCTGACTACTGATATTATGTCCATTATTTTGCAAACATATTCTGTTGAAGATCATGAAAGACTCAAGTCTGAGACCTCCGAAATTGTTTCAAAATATGAAAAAGCTCTTGAAAAACTTGAAAAGAAAATGTGTCATATTTTAAACAACTTGATCGAAAAACCGAGGAATGCAAATATGACAAATTGTCGTATGAGCGTGCCTACAATGACATGAAAGCGAAAAATGATCTTTTGAGGGCTCAACTGGAAAGTCAAAAGGAAAGGCAAGTGGATATCGTGATTAAAACCATTGACTGCGAGAAAGCAAATGTTCCCAAACCGGTTTCCAAACCAAAATGTCTCTTCTATGCCTCCTCCAAAAAGTCAATGAGAAAAATGTTTCATCAAAACCAGTCACTCCACCTGCCTCTACCTAAACAAAATGTTGATAAAGGAAAAGCTGGTATCGAGAAACCAAAAGTTTTAGCTCCTCGCCTTTTTAAGATGAGTACCACTAATGCGCCCGCCCACATCTAAAACATAAGGAACAAACGACATAAGTTTAGAAAAGCACTCTAAAGAGACTAGGAAAGCTGAAACCACCTCCCTTCATAAAAATGTGAATCCTAATGCGTGTGCCTTACCTTCTGGACTGAAGCACCACCTCTAGAGTTACAGACAAAGCCTAAGAGCAATGCAAGGAACAATAGAGTCTCGACTGCCTCTAGGAGTAGTAGCTTGAATAAAGAGAAGAAAGTAGAAGAACACCCTAGGAATTTACCGCTTTGAATAAGAAAGACATTTCATCTTAATGTACTGAACCTATGAAATCTGCTAAGTTTAATGAATCTGTTGAATCTGTTTGTTTAACTTGCAAGAAATCTTTATCTAATGTTCATGATGATTGTGTTTCTAAGAATGATTGTTAAACTGTTAAGAAGAATGTTCCAAAAAGAACTTATGCTAAACGAATAGGAAGACTAGTTGCAAGACTTAGGCTTTACACTACTGATAGGAAGCATAATGTTTACTTTAGGGATGACATTTGGAAACCCACGGGTAGAACTTTCACACTCTAGAATGGTACAATGAGTGACCAACCAGAATACCCAGTTGAAAACTTCTTTGAGTGTGATCCGAATTTTACCTCTAACCCAAAGGAACCAAAATCAAAACGGTTTCCAAAATCTTCTTCTTCTGTTATTGGCGGTTATCGAAATATGTTGGATCGTCGACTCGGTTGCTCCAAGCACATAACCGAATCAAGCCGATCAATTTCGTCTGAAATTCATGGGAACCGTGACGCCGGAAATGATCATGTAGCAGCTATCATGGGTTATGGAGATCTACCTTTCAGAAATTATTTGATCACTCGGGTTTACTATGTCGAAGGATTGGGACACAATTTGTTTTCACGGCAGTCTGATGCGATTTAGAGGTTGCTTTTAGGAAAAATGCTTGCTTCGTTAGAAACTTGATGGCATCGATCTTTAACGGGAATCGTGATACAAACTTGTATGCTATCGACATCAATCAAATGGCCTCTTCATCACCAATATGTCTTATGACACGAGCATCCGAACACAGTCCGGTTGTGGCACAGACGATTATCCCATCTCAATTTTGACACCATCAACAAAATTGCCAAAGACAACATCGTCAACGGACTTCCAAAGTTCAAATACACCAAGGATCACTTATGTCCATCATGCGAACAAGGAAAAAGCAAAAGAGCATCATATAACCCAAATCCGTACCTAGTTCGGAAGCAAAGTTGCATATGTTGCACATGGACTTATGTGGCCCAATGAGAGTTGAAAGCATTAACGGAAAAAAGTATATTCTTGTTATCGTCGATGATTATTCGAGATATACATGGGTTAAGTTTCTGAGATCAAAAGACGAAGCACCGGGCATCATCATCACCTTTCTGAAACGAATTCAAGTACTTCTTCAAACTCCAGTAAGGGTTGTAAGAACCACAAACGCACCGAATTCACTAATCGAGTTAAGATCTTATTTTGAAGATGTTGGAATCACACATCGACATCGTTGTTAGAACTCCACAACAGAATGGGGTAGTTGAAAGAAGAAATAGAACTCTTGTGGAAGCCGCTCGCACAATGCTAATCTATTCTAGTGCACCGTTATTTCTATGGGTCGATGCTGTTGCCACTGCTTGTTTCACTGCATCCTCATCCATCCAAGATTCAATAAAACCCCATATGAGCTTGTGAACAACAGAAAACCGAATATCTCTTACTTTCACGTGTTTGGCGCTTTGTGCTATCCTACGAATGACAGAGAAGATCTTGGAAAACTGAAAGCAAAAGGTGATATTGGAATCTTCATTGGATATTCGATAACTTGAGGGCATTCGTGGTGTATAACAGAGAACTAGGAGGATCATGGAGACGATGAATGTGAAATTTGATGAACTTTCACATATGGCTTCCGAGACTCGCCTAGAACCCGCACTAAACCAGCAGACTTCTGGACACATCAGCTCAGGACTCGTACCTCAAAGAGCTCAATCAACTTCGCTTGACAATCCTAAAGAACAAGAATGGGAGAATTTCTTCGAGTTAATGTTCGATGAATACTATGGTGGAACTTCGACAAATGCATCAAACCATCATTCCGCTGCACCCGCCAAAATCATCCACCACCACCAACAGAAGATGCATCTACAACGGTCGAAACCAATGCACCAACTCCATCTACATCATCTACATCTACTCCAGTTATTGCACCCGTTCTACCAGCAGTTGATGAGCAAAACAAAACCAAACGATGCAACGTTAGATGAAGACTTATTTGAAAACCCGCTTGCTACAATCCACTGAATCTCCTTCAAGCTTACGAGAACCATCTAACTCGATAACGATAACCAACGGTATCCGTCTACTCTAAAGTGGACAAAAGACCACCCAATTGAACAAGTTATTGGTGAACCTTCAAGGCCAATTCGGACGAGACGCCAACTTGCCACCGATTGCGACTTATGCATTTACCTTTGCTCAATTAGCAATATAGAGCCAAAGAACATTGCGAGGCAATGGCGTAACCCGCATGGATAGAAGAGATGCAAGAGGAACTTCTCCAATACCGTCTACATGACTCTTGGGATATGGTTCCAAGACCCATTGACGTTCATGTCATTGATCTCAAATGGTTATGGAAGAACAAAAGGGATGAAGAGATGACTGTAATTCGCAACAAAGCTCGCCTTGTGGCCAAAGGATATAGACAAGAGGAAGGGATAGACTTTGAAGAGTCATTCACGCCGGTAGCTAGACTAGAAGGCCGATATTTCTTAGCCTACCACAAAAACATCACGGTTTATCGATGGACATTAAGACCGCGTTCTGAATGGAACTGAAAGAAGAAGTGTACGTGAGTCGACCGAAGGCTTCAGACATGGAACATCCGCATACGTCTACAAACTCAAAAAGGCAATCTATGGATTGAAACAAGCTCCGAGAGCATGGTATGACGAACTGTCCTCTTTCCTTATCCTAAAAAATTTCACCAAAGGAACAGTTGATCCTACCTTGTTTATACAAAAATGCAAAAACGACATTTTGATTGTTCAGATTTACGTGGACGACATCATCTTTGGGTCCACTAATCCGAATCTTTCAAAACATTTTGAAAATCTCATGAAAAGTAAATTTGAAATGTCCGTGATGGGGGAACTAAAATTCCTTCTTGGTTTACAAATACATCAATCCCCTCGTGGAATTTTTATAAATCAAGCTAAATACACAACTGAGATTTTGAAAAATCATGGTATGGATAATTGTGACCGGTCGAACACCAATGGTAACTTCACCAAAATTGGAGCCGATTTGTTTGGGAAACCTATTGATCCAAGAAATATCGAGCATGATTGGTTCTCTCATGTACCTCACTGCTAGTCGACCATATATTCATTTTGTTGTTTGCTTATTAGCACGTTTCGTAAAGCCTACCGAACTCGCACACCTCAAAGAGGTTAAAAGGATCTTTCGTACCAAGACATCCATTCACATGGGACTTTGGTATCCAAGGAACCGGATTTGATCTAATTGCTTTTTCGTGATGCCACAGGTGATCAAGCAAAAAGTACATCAATAGGAGCACAATTTTTGGGTGAAAAGTTAGTAAGCTGGTCTTCAAAGAAACAAGATTGCACTGAACTTTCAACCGCTGAAGCCGAGTATGTGTCTCTATCTGCGTGTTGTGCTCAAGTTCTATGGATGAGAACACAACTCAGATTATGGCTTTAATTTTGATAAAATACCTATGTATTGTGACTCGAAAAGTGCCATAGCCATATCATGCAACTGCTTATCACTCAAAGACTAAGCATATCAGAGTCCGCTATCACTTCATAAAAGAACACGTGGAAGAAGGTACTGTTGAATTATTCTTCGTGAAGACAGGTTACCAACTCGCCGATCTATTAACTAAAGCCCTTCCAAAAGAAAGGTTTGACTATTTAGTTCGACGAATTGAAATGCGAAGCCTAACCCCTGAGGAGTTAGAACGTCTTCTCGAATCTTCTTGAAAATGATTTTCCAAAAGCTTCGCTGTAAATATTTTTGAAAAACAAAATACAAAATTTGAAAACCAACAAAAGCAAAATATAAAAATATAAAATTTTTCAAAAATACAAAACAATATAAAATCAAAAATCCAAAAATATTCTTCTCACGACATGTCTCTCGTATAATCGATATTTTGTACGCTTCTAGAAATGTCATTCAACAATGATACGGGTATGTATAGATGCTTGAGCGAGAGTTCTTTAATTTGTTTTCTAAAACATGTCGTTTCTAAAATGGCTTTGATACTTCAAGACTTAAACCCGACTAAAATGATAACTTTTGATTATTTTTCAAATCAAAACTCGTGCTTTTATAGAAAAATCAAGTGTACAGTGGTTGCAACATTTAAAAATGGTGAGAAATCATCATCATCTTGAGCACCTTTTCAAGATTGTTCAAAAGATTTTCAAAATCTTTCAAAATATTTTGTGCTCAAGATAACTCCCTCTAAAACCCTTTAATTGATTATGCTTTATTAAAGGGGGAGTATAAAACTAAAATGTTCCAAATTCATGCTTAAATCAAATCCGTTTGTCTCCCCCAAAAGATTCTAAAATGTTGTTTAATCCGTTAATATAAAAAATATCATGAATATGCTATTTTTGAGGGGGAGGAGACGTGATTAAAATGTGATCAAAATCGGTGTTTGAATCTCATAATGAGCTCGACTCAGACGAAACCAATGAATTGACGGGAATCTAAGTCAATAAATGTACCATCTCGAGAAACTTGTGATAGATATGCACTTCATGGGTCTAACCTCCTTTTCAAGGAGTGTTTACAACTTCAAGTTAGTTATTAGAGCTAGTTGTCACCTAAAAACTGACAATGGAACTCTTTAACTAGGCAACGTAACCGTGTCTCGTGGGGAATTGTCTATCATGAGCCGATCAATTCAAAAGTGCAAACTCTACCCTCTATGTGCAGATTTCTGTTAAAACTCATAAGCACATGTGAAGGGGAGTGTTTCTAAAATATAAAACTCGCGGAGTGTCTCAAACATGTTTTCTATCATAAACACTCTGAGATTTTCAAGAAAATGGTTTTATGGCAACAATAGGACATTCATGGAGTTATAAGGTGACTAAGGATAGGAAATTCGTCCTATGATCCGCCAGAGCCGAGGGATCTACCCAAGGACATCACAAATAGTTAGTATTAGAAGTCCTTAGGAATGATTGAAAAAGGAGTAATGTGAAAAAGGAGAAAGAAGGGGTTGAAGAATTAAAAAGAAATGTAAAGAAAGGGTGAAAAGAAATAGCCCTCCATATCAACCTTAGGGCGTAAACCGGTTCAATACATATGCTAATGGTTGTCACTAGATGACACCGTATTGAAGACAAAGACGTCATGGACCTAGTGACGCGACCGCACTAAACCTTCTAGCCACTCAATTCCTCTTAAAAGGATTTGTTTCATTCTCACTGAACCCTAATAATCTATCGACTTTCTCTTAGAGATCGTTGGTATTGAAGAAGGAGACCCTCTCCCTAGTCTCCGCCAGAAAACCAAAATGCACTTATTGAGTCTAGAGCCACGAGATTCATCAAAAGATCTCATAGGAACACATGACATGACACGCTTGTTGTTCATCAATAAGGACACAAGTGATATATTTTAGAGTCCTACGCAGATCTTAGCAACTGCCGTAACATTTATGAGAAGTTTCAAATATGTGATCTTCAGTGATTGAATGGAAACTCCGCCAGGTCAACATCAAGCAGTACCGACAGCAGGTCACTTCAGTAACTCCCCGTGGATTACGCTTTGTGTGTCTCAAACGGTCTACAAGCTTCTGTGTACCTCAACACTCATCCGAACTGTAGATGTATTTCGGTATATCGGTTATCTCACTTGTGGGACTCAGCTCAGAACGCCCTTGTGAGAATTAGAGACATGTTTTCACACTATGATGTTAACACCCTCGAAATTCAAACTTGTAAGTGCCGGAATCCGCTTATTACTAACCTGCTTTTATGTTTTCTTCTTATGGAAGCTCCTGAGCGATTGATCGTGCACTCGCCACATGCTCATACCAACAACACATGAAGTTCTCATCAAAATCAAAGGCAACACAAAGTTAAAGATGATTCTTCGTCAAAGAATCTACAAAGTTCAAAGACTAGAGAACTTCATCTCAACTCAAAGTCAAATAGAAGTGTGAGCATGGTGGAGAAAGACGTGGAGACACCTAACCAACGGTTGACAACGCGAATACCACATTATTGATCACAAAGCATAAAAGAACAAAGAATCAAGACTATTCTATATCTACACACAAAGTTCAAGCTCGAGAAAAGTAAAGACCTATTCAAGTGGAGCATCTTTTGAATGACCACCCCTTAGGGGAGATTGTTAGCCTTAATAGTTTTATTAGAAGTGATGGTCATTCACATTTAGGAACTTTGTAACGCGTGTTAGATATCGTGCTAGAATAGTCAACGGGCTCATGGATTGGGCTAAGCTAAATGGCTTTTAGTCAAGTTAAGCTATCCTTATGAAAGATATAATCCAATCCAACCCAATCCAAGCCCATCCCAAAGCCCATTAGGGCATCTTGTATTTGTACTATAAATACACCTCAAATGAGTCATTTGAGGTGTGTGCTTGAGTGTGTGTGTGTGTTTTTCCTTTGGAATATACAACTTATTGTGTTTATCTTTCTCTCACAACATACACGGTTTTAACATCAAGTCACCACCTTTTTCATCTTTGTTTCTTTCTTTATACGCATAAAGTGTGTTTGGTTTATGTGGTTATACTTGTGTTCGTGTTGGGTTTGTGATAAGGTTGATAAAAGTAAGGTCCTATAATTTACAACTTGTTGGTGAATCCTATCAGACCCGTGTCAACTTCACCAGACCTCAGCTTGAACTTCCTGATATCAACCATCTTCCACAATACACTCTTGTCAGAGAATGTTTGGAGTAGTTTACCACAAAGGAACTACATCGCAATCGGCTGATGGCGTGTAGAGATCTTCATAAGTTTGGAGATCACACAATGAAGAGTGCGGGACGGCTTGGCTTATAGTTGAAGGTGATACATGAAGCATCGGGTCTCCAAAGTGATGGAATTTCAGATAGACGGATGTGAAGAGGATCATCACCGTATCAATGAAAGGTTGTACAAGGACCGCAACACCGAGAGCTTTGTAGGGGTCGCCCCAGATTTCTCTCACCGCTATCAACGCCTCTGACGATTCCCCTGAAAGATTGATGGACTACCCGAATTACCTTTAAACTCTTTCAAATTCATATTAATTTGGATGTGTGATTCTATAATGACTATGGTTTGTGCACACATAACTGTACAACCCGTGACTTGTATGAAAGGACCCGGTATAGGCTTCAAGGCCACAATCCTTATTAAAGGAGCGAAAGCTTCTTCCTTTTGAGTAAAACTTATCAAACCTTTCACTTTTCAAAGGTTTTGCTCAAAAGAACAAGTACTTCCCTTATGTTTCAAAACCTCAACCGCTTATACTTGTTGAGGGGGAGTATTTGATCAAAAACTTTGTTCACCAAAATATTCTTCATGTAATCTTCCCACAAAACTCAAAATGGTCATATTTATTCTCAACATTTCTTCAAAAATAACATCTTTATATATGCCATTTTTGAGGGGGTGAAAAATTAAGTCAAACGAAATATGTTGTGTTTTGCTATTGAATCCACAGTATTGAAAAGACTTCAACCCATGAATTGAAGGGATCTGAACAGTCATACATTGAAAAGATTTGTCTTCCAAGACTTATCCAAGTAAATTGTACCCATTCGAGAAGCTCTTGATAGACATGAACTTTGACATGTTTGACAAGCTTTCGGGGTTGTCCACATCTTCAAGGTAGTTATTAGAGATAGTTGTCACCTAAAAGTGACAATGTATCTCTATAACATAATCGTGTCTCGCAAGGGAATTGTCTATCTTGAGTCGATCAATTCAAAAAGTGCCAGCTCTTCTCTCACTGTGCAGATTTCCGTAAAAACTCTTAAGCACATGTGGAGGGGGAGTATTTCTGAAAATATAAAACTCTCGAAGTGTTCAAAAATGTTTTTCATTTACAAATGCTTCTAGAGATTTTCATGAAAAATGGTTTTATGGCAAGGAGGTTATAAGGTGATTAAGGTTAGGAATAACCGTCCTATGATCCACAGGCGGGAGGATCTACCCAAGGACACTACCAATAGTTAGAAGTTAGAAGTCCTTAGGTATGATTATAAAAAGGAGAAAAAGAGAATCGGAGAAAGAAGGAGTTGAAGAATTAAAAAGAAAAGCAAAGAAAAGGGTGAAAGAAATAGCCCTCAGTTATTCAACTTAGGGGGCAGAACCGGGTTCAATTCATTATGCTCTTTGGGTCAGCCACACGTATTGAGAAGATTAAAAGTCGTCATGGACCCGATGGCATGCACTAAACCTTCTTAGCCACTCAAGTTTTCTCTCAGAAGCTTGTTTCATTCTCACAGGGAACCCTACGTAAACTATCGGCTTTCTCTTAGAGATTGTGGTATTGAAGAAGGAGACCCTCCTAGTCTACGCTCAGGAAAACCAAAATTCACTATTGAGTCTAGAGCCACGAGATTCATCAAAAGATCTCATAGGTACACTTGACATTTTCATCACTTGTTGTTCAAAATAAGAACAACGATGATGCGTTATCGAGTCCTAAACAGATCCTAGCAATCTATCGAGAACATTTATGAGAGGTTCACTATTGTGATCCTCAGTGATTGAATGGAAACTCCTTGCGAGGTCAACATCAAACGCCTTGGCAGCAGGTCACTTGGTAACTCCCCGTGGATTCGCTTAGTGTGTCTCAAACGGTCTAAAGTCGTGGTGATGCTTGATTGTACCTCAGCGACTCCATCTGACTGTAGGTGTACTGTGCATGGAAATGTTTATCTCACTTGTGGGACTCAGTTCAGAGGCGGCCTTTGTAAGAATTAGAGTTGTGTTTTTCACACTATCCATGTTAACACTCTCGAAGTTCAAACTTGTAAGTGCCAGGATCCGCTTATTACTAACCTTTCTTATGTTTTCTTCTTATGGAAGCTCTGCGAGCGGTACGATCGTCGAGATTCTTCATGCTCATACCAACAACATCACTAATGGAAGTTCTATTAAGAGGCAACACAAAAGTCTGAATGAGTCTTCATCAAGTCAAAGAATCTACTAAGTCAAAGACTAAGAGAACTTCATCAGTCTGATGTATAACATTAAAGAGCGTGTGAGCATGTTGAAGAAACGATGGAGAGACACTTTGAACGCGAAGGCGACTGATTAACACAACATACTATCACTACCATCACAAAGAACAAAAAGTTAAAGAACAAAGAAAATGATGGCGTCAAAGCGAACTTTTCAAAGGAAACAATCTCTACCACTGGGAGATTGTTCGAATCAAGACAATTCTTCTCACAAGAAAGAAGATTGTCGAAGGCGTCAAAAGCTTCTATTACATCAACACCTTCACCGTTCACATCATCAATCACTAACACTTAGGGGGAGATTGTTGGAATCACTCCTAATCTAGAATTCAAGTGTTAGTAATTAATATGTAATAGTTAGCTTAATATGGCTTTAATGTTAGTAATCATGCCAAGGCTTATGTAGAAAGCCCATGAGCCTTAGCCCAAGTCCAATAAGGAAAGGAAGGGACTAGGAGTGTTGCCCTAGCTCCCTCTCCTATAAATACCTTTGTAATACCCTCACTTGAGGGTTGGTTGTTCAATTCACACTTTCACTCCTACGCATAACTCTTCAATATTCTTATACGTGTGTTTGTGTGGTTGTTCATCCGATCTCTTCCTTTCTATTTCTTCTATTGATGCTTGTGTTACTAATATGGTAACCTAACAGCTCTAGACTCGATTAGTGCGCTTTGGTTTTCCTAAGCGGATACTAGGGAGAGGGTCTCCTTCTTCAATGCCAAAAATCTCTAAGAGAAAGTCGATAGATTACGTAGGGTTCCCGGTGAGAATGAAACAAGTTCTTTTGAGAGAACTTGAGTGACTTAGAAGGTTTAGTGCATTGCGTCCTTTGGGTCCATGACGACTTTGTCGTCAATACCAGTGTCATCTTGTGATAACCAGTAGCATATGAGTTGAACCCGGTGTCTGCCCTAAGTTGAATCATATGGAGGGCTATTTCTTTTCACCCTTTTCTTTAACTTTTCTTTTTAATTCTTTAACTCCTTTTTTCTCCGTTTCTCATATTCTCCTTTTTTCAATCTTACCTAAGGACTTCTAAATGTTAACTATTGGTGGTGTCCTTGGGTGGATCCCTCCGGCTCTGGCGGATCATAAGACGTTTATTTCTAATCTTAGTCACCTTATAACTCCATGACTACCCTATGTTGCCATAAAACCATTTGCTTGAAAATCTCTCAAAGTGTTTATGAATGAAAACATATTTGAAACACTCCGAGAGTTTTTGTATTTTCAAAAATACTCCCCCTCCACATGTGCTTATGAATTTTGATAAAAATCTGCACAGTGAGGGTAGAGGCCGCACTTTTTGAATTGATCAACTCATGATAGACAATTCCTCGTGAGACACGGTTACGTTATATAGTTAAGAAATCCATTGTTAGCTTTTAGGTGACAACTAGCTCTAATAACTACCTTGAAGATGTGAACAAACCTTGAAAAGGTTATTAAACTCGTCAAAGTTCATGTCTATCGAGAGTTATCTCTAATTGGTACGATCAAATAAGACAAGTCTTGAAGACAAGTCTTTTCGATTTATGACATTTCAGAGCTCGTCAATTTGTGAGTTAAGTCTTTGCATGCTGAGATTTCATTTACTTTCCAACATATTTTAATCACGTATATTTTTCTCCCCCTCAAAAATGGCATATTGGTGTTATTTTTGATGAAATATTGCTTTAAAATATGACCATTCTGAGTTTTACTGGAAGATTTGCATAAAGAACTTTTGTTTGAACAATTACATTTGCAAATACTCCCCCTCAACAAGTAGAATTAACTTTTGAGGTTTTGGAAAACACGAGAGAGAATACTTGTTCTTTTGAGAAAAATTATGAAAATATTGAAAGATTTGATTAATTTTATTCAAAGTAAGAAGCTTTCGCTCCTTTTATGAGGATTGTGGCACTGAAGAGTATCACAGGGTCCTTTCCTGACAAGTTCGGGTTGTGCACTACTATTTATGCACAAACCATAATATATATATATATATATATATATATATATATATATATATATATATATATATATATATATATATATATATATATATATACATATATATATATATATATATATATATATATATATATATATATATATATATATATATATATATATATATATATATATATATATCAAACAATCAAAATCATAGTCAAGAATGTTAAACAGTACCAAATGATTACAAACGACCAGCTACTTTCTGTGGATGTTGGAATGTCAAAATCGAGAAGCTTGGTCTTCCTCCCACATAGCTCTCCATCCGTCGCATCTGATCTTGATGAATCAACCTTTCATCAATCCTAGTTATAAACCGACGAACATCCTTGCGATCCTTTGAGTTCTATCTCTTCGGCTGAATCATACCTAACTCAATGTCCTTCAATCGATAAGCCAATCCATCTCGAACCATCTTTAGGGTGGCATCACAGAACTTGTGAATTTCATCGAACGCCATGAAGCACGTATGCTGATTTTCGCTTTGATAGACAAACATAAACTTTGGTTTATGTACGATTTTGTTCTGAGGTTCTTGATTGATTCCGTTGAAGTGTAGAAGTGGTGCGGTGAGATTGAGTTGTTTCTGGTAACTTTCAACCTCGAGTTGTAATTTTTTAACACGCTCTTGTATAATTTTGTTGTGGATGAAAACGAGGAGTGCAGTGATGTACTTGATCTGAATATCTGTCGAGAACTTACGCATCCTTCCTTGTACCTTTAGGATATACATGTCTTCAATGTCGTTGAGTGACAAATTCAGAAAGTCAGCTTCGAAGAAATCATACTCTTTTTCATCTTGTCTTTTGACGACTATATTTGTCAAGTAGGAATAATCCCACTTGGTAGCCATTTTGACCGACATGACAGCAACTATCCTCTGATTATGCTTCAGATCCTTGTTAGACTTGCATACTCTGTTACTCCTATAGAAAATCCTTCGCCTTTCTGCCCAGTGATGGATTCCAAACAATGCATCGATGTCGTACTCCACAACTTTTTTGACGAACAAGTTTGTGGCGTCTTTTTCAATGGCTTTGTTGATGGAAAACGAGGCAGCTGGTATGTTGAACGTAAGAGATGTAGCATAATTTTCTTGATATTGCTTTTGTGTTGAAGAAATTCCAAGTCATTATTGAAGAAGAAACTGAATGGGATCTTAGGTTGTTCTTGTTTTCTGATCGTTGGTAGTGGTTTGGTCCAATCTGTGTAGTAGGGTTCATTGTCCTTTGTTGAGTAGTCGATGTTGGACTCCAGGTTGAGCCAGTCTATGTTGTTGGACATTGCACAGGCAAGTTGTCCAAATGATATTCTAGCTCAATTGCATTGCCGGATCTTTCTTTGAGTAAGTTGAACGCATCATTCTTGAACCTGTTCCAGAGTTTGGCCATCCACTGGCTCTTGACCTTCTTCTAGGGGTTGTTGCACCTCTACCATGTTGCTGAACCATTCATACTCCTCTGAAGTATCATCATCTAACCAGGAGACGACTGAAGGTTTCTTTCCCTTTTGTCTGGAGGATGGTTCTGGTCTTGGTGATGGTTGTGGCATTGGTTGATGTTTCGGTTGTGGTTCAGGTAGGGGTTCAGGTATGTCATGATCCTCACCACCAGTGTATGTGAAATGATCACCGGTTTTCTCCAGAGGTGGTGTAGATTCTGTATCCCTTGATTGCTCAGATGGAGGTTGCTGGGTAGCTTGTTGTGTTAAGGTGGTAGTTGTCTTAGCAGGTGGTGGTGGCATGGATGATGACGATCCACCGGTTTTCTTCTGTCTTTTCGCATTTGGATCCTCATCCGTGTCGTCATCATTTCTTAGTCGTTTGTCTTAACCTGAAACTTCCTTACAAGATGTTTTAAGTTTTTGCTTAAGAAGAAGATCATAAAGTTTGTCGTCATCCTTGGTGACAGATGGAGCTCTAGCGGCCATTTTTGTCACTAACTCTGCAATTAATTCTTCCTCGGAGAAAAGTGGAGGCTTGACTGGTTTGGTTTGCATGACCACCGGTGTAGTAGTGATGACCTACTGAACCATGTTTTTAACCATTGGTTAGAGTTTTTTCTTGAACATTTCTCTAGTGACACCAGGAACTGTGTTAAGGAGAAATGAGTGAGTGTAGTTCTTGATTTGCTCATCCATTTGACCTTGTACGTCCCGAGAGAAAAATTCCTGAATCTACTCTCTTTGGTTTGAAACGTGTCCATCTGTGGCGAAAGATCTATGACCACATCGGCCAGTATATTCACTTGCGATTTAAGACGGTTTTGTTTTCGGGTTCGTGAATGGTGCACAACTTTCTGAATCTTAGCTTTGACAAGAGACATCCATGTGTCAGCCTTCTTCTTGACCGATTTTGATGTCGACTTTGTTGTTTCTTTTTTCAGTGGAGGTGATGATTGAGAGGATGATTCTAGTTTGGTGGAAGTATCTTGAGGTGCGTCAGAAGATTTCTTGGGTTTGTGTGAGGGATTATCGATAATGTATTCTTCGGTTTCCCTGTTTAGGCGTTCCTCTTCAGCCTTAGCCGCTTCTTCTTCGACCCTCTTTCTTTTCATTTCCTCTGCAACCTCCGAAACATCATCATCTGTAACTCTTTCATCCTTGTCATGGTCATCATCTCCAGTATCTAACATCACCTCATCATCATCTTGTTGTTGAACTTATGTTGGTTGTTCTTCCTGAACGGTAGGTTTGGTGGTGTCACCCGTGCCCTTACCGGGTTGATTAACCGGATTTGTTTGGGGTTGGGTGACATCAACGGGTTATGTAGTAAGTGGAGCACCACCACTAGAACCACCTGGCCCGTCGGGTTGATTAACCTAAAAGCCAGCTGCTTGGTATTCTATCCTTTGCTGTTTGAGTGTCTTTTGAAGTTGTTTTTCTTATTTCTTCGGATCATACTCCCAGTCAGAATCTTCTTGTTCTTCTTCTTCAATTGGCTTCTTCCCTTTGTCAGACTTGATGTTTTCATCTGAAGATTCATAAGCATCGATATCTTTCTCTAACTCAGTGATTATTGGGCTTCTTTCTTTCTCCTTCTCAGTAGTAGAGTCATCAACACGAGCCTTATTGTAGATGACAATTTCATCTGACTCAGTTTCTGAATCTTCATCACATAGTGATGTTGGCTGAGGTGAAGGTTTTTGCTTGACGATATTTGCGGGAACTCTCCTCTTGATCAATCTGCTGGTTCTCTTAGATTTAGACTTGGTTGAACTTGCAGAACTTCCAGCTTTCTTGGCTCTGGTCTTAACCGCTGGAGCATTGATCTCATCCATGAATCCGACACGCCCAACAATTAGCGCTTCCTTGTAGAATCTGTATGGTGGAAGATCTTTAATCTTATCAGTTATGAGGCACGTATGGATTTACGCTCCTTGTTTGCGAGTGGTTGTCCCTTTGAACCTAACTGAATTGTGGCTAGGTTCATCTAACATGGTGTGCTTGTTGGGGTCATTCAGTCTTTTGGGAATATTATCGTGCTTCCTGAGAATGTTGTGAATTAATAGCTTTGTGTAGCGGATGAAAGGGATCTTGGTTTCTCCCTTCTTAAGTTGATGCATCATGTCCTCCCTTGTGAGGCTATCATAGTTAATGTGGTTAACATGGACCATTCCCCAGAATGTTTGTAGATGCATCAACTTAGGGTGTTCATGACCGCTATCCCTTCCAGAGATTGACTTGGCGATCATGAGATAGAGTGTTCTCCATGGTTGCGGGATGTTCTTGACATCAACTCTGGAGTGAGTAGAGATAACACAAGAGACTTCGTCATACCCGATATTGACCAAGAAATCCATAACTTCTGTTTCTGTAGGAATTCTGGCATATTCAGCAAGGGAGTTGATTGCTGGAAGCAGAAGAATAGCCCGATGACGTCAGGCAAGCGAATCGACCGTGACTGAGGAGGTGTTAAGAGTCACTTTCATAGCGTCTTCTCCATCAATCCTCTTCATGGTATGCCAGAATTGATGGATATAGAACTCCGGTCTTTGTAGCTGAATTGGTGAGCATGAGTCTGAAGGGATGTTGCAGAAGAATGTCCACATCAACTCTGCAAGATGATTCCGAGCAGGTGAAGTTGTTGAAGTTGACATGAAGATTGTTCTTGCCAATCATTCTGCTATAGTCAACAGGGAATGTTTTTGCCATCGTGAGTTTAGTTGTGGCATTGACATTTGCTTGATTATCAGCCATTTTGAGATCTGAAAGTCATTAGACAAAGAGACAGACATATAGAAACACATTGTGTTAGTTTAAGTCTGGATTATTATCTAATTCCTTGTTCGATGATATCACATTTATGTTTGTTACAAGTCCTAAGTCACATATGTCCAATTACATGAAGTTGTGGTGATAATTTATGTGAACGTGTTAATTTTGAAGTTTTCAAGTCCATTTATCACTTAGAACACAACATTTTCACATTTGTTTGCTTATGCGTAACTTTAGGTTTGTGACTTATACGTAACATGTTAATACTGGTGAACGTAGCTTATGAGTAGTCTTGAGTCCTTATTCGTAAAGATGGAGCTTATGCGTAAGAATAAGACTAAAGTGTAAGACTATGCTTATGTGTAAGAATTTCTTACACGTAAGGCATACTCGAAGGCTTTTAAACTTATTCGTAAGAATAGGCTAAGTTTACGAGTAAGGCTTATTCGTAGGAATAAATCTTATTCGTAACGTCGCTTCTTATTCGTAAGAATAAGTTACGCGTAAGACATAAAAGATGCATCATGAACGAGCCCTACAACCCTAAAACATAAATTTTGATTCATTAGTTGTTTCTAGGCTAATTGGAAGTTATCAATATGTTTATAGACCCTTTATAACACTTTCTTGTTCACCATTTAAGATCAAAATCTCAGAATCAAGAAACCCCGAAATGGTGCGCATGAACCGTAAAATCAAATTTCAACAATTGATGTATCTGGGTGGGTTTTGAAGATGAATACATGTCTCAAATTCACTAATAAACGTTTTAGAACAACACATTTCATTTCAAACACCCTTAATCATAAACCCCCAAATTGGTTCTTATGAATGAGTTTTCAAGATTCCTTTTTGGAAAAGTTAACCATTGGATCTTTGTGATTTTTAAAACCATTGTTTAAAAACATGATCAGAACGTTTTGCCACTTACAGAATTTGAAAATCGTGAACAGATTTGAAGATTGAATCTTGGTCGTGGATGAAGGTAGTTGAGGAAGAGTAAATGCACAAGAAGGTGCATTGAATTTGCAAAATTTTAGTTTTTGTTAAAATTTGTTTTCAACTTTTACACTTTCAGTCCCCTAACCTCAAAAAGGTTTCAACCAAGATCCTTTAACTCACATTTTGTTTAAACAAAAGTCATTTTGGCAAGAAACTTGACGATACTCCCCCTCGACTTATGAAATATTTAATTTTATAAGCTTTTGAGTCTGAGGAGGGTATTTATCCATGATAAATAACCAACACTTTTGACAAACAACGTATTTTTGTTATAATGCAAGTACAAGGTTTTATGAAACGGAAAAATATTTACTTTCTCCCCCCAACACTTGTTCGGGGAAAAATATTGAAATGTTTGATAGGACACTGTGTTGATGGAAGTTTTGTACTTACGATGTTTGTTTTTCAGATAAAATTGAAATGAAAAATATTTTTGGATTTTATAAGATTTTATATTTTTGTATTTTGTTGTTGAAATATATTTACAAAAGAGGTTTTGGTGTTTGACTTTTCAAGTGAGTTTTAAAAATTCATCCAGTTCTTCTAGATTCAAACACCTCATGCCAATTCGGTGAACCAAATCAGCAAATCTTGCGAGAGGCAAGACTTTGGTGAAAAGGTCCGCCAATTGATGTTCTGTACCTACAAAGTATAATTCAACTGTTCCCTTCTCCACGTGTTCTTTAATGAAATGGTATCAAAGATCGATGTGCTTTGACTTTGAGTGTTGAACTGTGTTGCACGAGATCGCAATAGCACTTCTGTTGTCACATGATAACATAAAATAGTCCTGAATATTAACTGTCAATTTAGCCCGATAATGCTCGTATTGTATGTCATTTATATGGATTTACGCTTTTTTTCCTTTATATTTCACTTTCAGGTAAATTACGAGCATTGGAGCTAATGAGACGCGGATTTGGAGATTTTCTTAAAGATTTATGATAGTATGCCTACTGTGATGAAGCTACCGCGAAGTAACTTCATCTCTCACATTACCGTGAAGTAGCTAGCGGCGGACAAAGAAGACCAACTCAGCATCAATTACTGCGTAACTCCCAACTAAGGTCATGCTGTAACCAACTAGGTCAAGAAATGTTTCACGCCGCCATCAGATAGACCGTAACTCCTTTCAAGGATTACGACATAATCATTGCAAAAGTAACCTATATTGAAGATACGGCATAACCCTTCCCAAGTGTTACGCAGTAACCTGCTTACCGAGAGTATATTTGAGGAAATATTGAAGTTACAGCATAACTCTCAACTTAAGTTACGCCGTAACTAGATCGTGCCTACAAATACCAGCCCTAATTTCTGCATTTCACATCATTCACTTCACACCAAAAGCGTGAGAACGTGAAGAGGGTCCAAAGGGATCTTGAGAGTATACAGAGCTATCTCCAAGGGAGAAATCACTCCCTAACGATAAGCATTAGCAAATATTTTATCTTTTACTTTCGATTCATGTATTTCATTATGTCAAACATTGAATCTTTGGTTTCTTTTAATATGATCGGCTAAGCACCTTTGGTGCTAGTCTAGTTATGATTCGTTAATTATTTTGTTTACGTTTTCATGCTTCCGTATAATTGTTTCTAGTGTATGCATGCACAGTTCGATGGTAGTTACCCTAGCTTCGGTAGTTTTGAATGACGACAGTATGTAGTTGCTTAGGAGAATTGACCAACTGACCCTAAGTAGTTAGGTTGAGTAGGGGAGGGTAAGAATTGACCAACTGACGACCCTTCCTCGCTTGTGCGAACTGACCAAAATGATGAGTAACTAGGTTAGCACACTTTACCTATATTGATCACAACCACTATTTACTTTTCGCATTTATTTCTTGTTTTCTAGTTAATTAATCATTTCAATACTTAAAACAATTAAAACCAGTGACACCTAGACTTAATTAGAATCTGATCACATAGCTCTTGGGACGACCTCGGTTTTACCGATTACTACTACACACTAATTCAGTACACGCCTGTGAGTGCATAAGGTAGACCATAGGTAAACGAGACATTATAAATATTAAAACCTGGTCAGAAATCCTGCATCAAGTTTTTGGCGCCATTGCCGGGGAGTTATATTAGGATTTTCATTAAGTCTTCTATTTTTGTTCTAATTTAAATTTTCTTGTTTTCTCACAATTTCTTTTAAGTTTCAGGTACCGTGGAGGTTGCTAACATTGATAACCTCACTCTTGAGGAATGTTTGGCATTGACTAAGGATGAACAAGGGTCGGGGCTCGTTAGGCCGGCTATTGGAGCTAATGACCGCTTTGAGATCAAAGAAGAGTTTGTGAGGGAGCTATGAGCTAACCCTTTCTCGGGAAACAGAGACGAAGATGCTTATGAACACGTTGAAAATGTCTTGTACATCGCAAGCCTTTTTAACATACCTGGTGTTTCTCAGGACGCTTTTATGCTTCGAGTATTCCCCATAACACTTACTGGGGCAGCAAGAAGATGGATTGATAGATTTCCCACCGGGGCAGTCGATACATGGACTCTCTTAAAGAAGCATTTCATTCAAAGATATTGTCCTCCTTCAAAGATATCTAATCAACTCATGGAGATCCATACTTTTAAGCAAGAAGGCAATAAAACGTTGTATCATGCTTGGGATAGATACAACGATCTTCTCTACAAGTGTTCCACTCATGACCTAAACAGCCAGCAAAAGGTCAACATTTTCTACAAAGGTATCAACGTGGCTACAAGACAAATGTTGGACTACCAGGGACCAATTCTAAGCATGACCCCTAATCTCGCCATTGAAGCCATTCAAAAAATGGTCGATCATTCTCAAAAATGGCATGATGGAGGAAGCCAAAGAAGCCTAGGCGGAAATCTTGAAGGTATTGCCGCCATTACTAGCAAGCCTGAAAATCTTGGTCGGGACATGATCAAGCTCAAGAAATGTGTTTATGCTATCCTGTTAGGACCGTTTAACATATGATTTATGTGGTTTGGAGGTCTAGGTTGGTGAAAGTAGATGAAGAACATCATGCTTTCTTGAGAGAGAAACTAGAGAGAGGGAGGAGAAAACAAAGACTTTATTAAAATAAAACACACAATACAACTAGCCAAATGATTCACCTCACCCCTCATGGAGAGTCATGAGGGGTATTTATAGGCTCTAACTTTGCCACATAAACGATACTAGTCCCTAAGGGCAAAGTATACTACGCATCTAGTCCAATTCACGTAAGTGACGTTATCTTTATAAAAAGCAAGGCTAACAATCTCCCTCCAAGATAGCGTCACACGTGAATGGTTACAATGAGACCTATAAATACAAAACAAAGTAAATTACAATAGTAATGAACAATATTGACTTTCTTGAAGCGTTGAGAGTCTCAGTAGTCTAGATACTGAGGCAAACTTGAAGTTTTCCCATCCGGCCGATCTCGGCATTAGATCTTCTTGTAGCTTTGAACTTCAACCTATACTGCCTAGTTAGGTTATTACTCCCTCCTAACTAGTGAGCCTTTTTCTTTTCTTTGCTCCCTCCAACCGACAACACTCTTCCAACATGTCTTAAATCTTGAACCTAGGCGGAGAAAGTAAACTCTTGAAGCACAATGGTTGTCGTTCTGGGAATATCAACATAACTCACTTAGTATTGCATCCAAGTTGGTAAAAAACCCCGATGTACACCACACTACTTCTCCTTCTTGATCTTAAGCAAAAATCCCTTTCGTAATCCAATCACGAAAGATGAAATACCAACTTCTCCCTCTCGATGGTTGCGAGTTATCGGAATCATCATAGTGTTGGCTTGACATGCCATATTACCTTCTTTGATGCAGTATTAACATCATAGCTTGATCAAATTTCCGTGAGAATATGTCGCAGAAAAATACTCTCAATAATTTTCAAACCAACCTTTATCGAACCTCCTTTGAATTCAATTCTACTAATTGTAATGACCACATATGGAGATAGCCGATCTGAATAACTTGAAAAAGAAGTAGCCATTCCAACTTTGTGACTTAATGCTTTTCTAAATGATTGAACAATCCACAACATGTGACACTCGAGCACAACAACGTAACTCCTTAAAGTGATGGTTACACATTGTGAGCACTACAACGTAACTCCTTACCAGTTATAACCAGATTTTCAAATTTCAGAATGTGCTCCAACAAGTTATCTTGAGACATGCATCCAACCAACCAACGTATCAAAGATAAAGAAGTACATCCTTGAAACTTCACTTCAACTTCAAATCAATAATACCGTACAAAAACTCCGTGATCAATTTTTTTCAAATTACCGTTCAAGCTGTGAATTTGTATCCCTCCGTGAAAATATACCATACCAAAAAATACCACACTTTTATAATAGCAAAAATTGTATCCATATTTTTATAAGAAATACGGATGACAAATTGCATGTTATCCATTTCAGCTTATATCATACCAAGCGACCCAGTCCAGAAACAAAATTATCACCAGGCCCAATATCAAAATTGATAGTAGCCCGATTGATTTGTTTGCATGAAGCCCACGATCCAGTAATGTAACCCGATCAAAAGCATAACCGGTTATAAACTATCCCACATACCACATAACCTAAACCTAAAACACAGATATCACACAAAATCTGCCTACCAATAAACTTCACTCTCACCAAGATATCAGTCCCACCCACTCTTCTCAACATCAAACGCATACCATCATAATACCTAATCCTCCTCACCTGATTAATTTACTATCATATGAAGCCTAAAGATCAAAGGCATAACAGATCAAAGGCATAACAGATCCTTTCAATCCGATTCATATAACACCTAATGAAGAACACTTCTTGATCAAGTTGCGACAACAAGATCATATGTTTGGTCTCAGGTAGGTTCATGATGTGATTCGTTTTGATTTTGGTCATAGAACGAACCAAAGAGGGAGAGTAACATACTTGTTATTCCTCGTTCTTTATATTCGAAAAACAAATGTTAACCATTATCTTTGATTAATCAAACAAATCCGTATTTTCATTCAACACAAAAAAATGGCTCTTGGTAACTCACCTCCTTGTTTCCTCAAGAAAGCTCAGAAACATCAGAATGTGTTAAACAATGGCAATGTTTTACATGAACCCATTATTGTTCGTGATTCTCTTGAAACGTTAGAACTATCTGAGGAGAGTAGATCAAAAATGAAACAAAAGAATTCGGAAATCAAACCAATTGATTATAACAAATGGAACAAAATTAACGAAATTACTTTTGTCAATCAAAAAGAAAAGTCAAAGTTCTCCATCACACCAAATGTTTCAAACAAAGAGTCAACACCTTTTTCAAAATCTGTTTCAAAACCAGTCGTTGTCTCAAAATCTCTATCGAACATTGAAAAAATGTCTTCAAACAATCCTTTTAAATCAAGTGATGCGAGAAGTATTTTAGACAATGTGAAAACGAGAATTGCGGGACATCAAGAGACTGTTAAAACTAAAACCACTATTACACCTAACAACTGGTTCTCTAGCTTTGATATCGAACGAGAGAAAGTTTTTGAACCGAAATTGCCCTCACTAAATGCCATCAACTCAAGGGTAATTCATTTTGAACAAGCATTTTTGAAAGAAACAGGTGACTTTGTCAAGGACCATAAACCCGGTAAAAGCAAGCTAATGAAAGTGTTGAACATATCAAAGTTTTGGAAAATTTAAATGATTCTCTCTTGAAGATGTTAGACTATGATATCATGTCCATTATTTTGCAAACATATTCATTTGAAGATCATGAAAGACTCGATCGAGACCTCCAAATTATTTCAAAATATGAAAAAGCTCTTGAAAAACTTGAAAAGAAAATGTCTCATATTTTAAACAACTTGATCGAAAATCCAGGGAATGCAGTATGACAAATCATTAGTATGAAGTGCCTACAAGGACATGAAAGAGCAAAATGATCTTTTGAGAGCTCAGCTGGGAAGTCTACAAGGAAAGGTTGTGGATACTAAGTTTGCAAAACCATTGGTGAGGAGAAACCAAATGTTCCCAAACCGGTTTTCAAACCAAAATGTCTATCTCTCGGTTTCCTCCAAAGATCAATGAGAAAATGATTTGTCAAAAGCAATCACTCAAATCTTTGCCTATTAAAAAGAGAATTGTCAAAAGTTTTGAAAAAGGAAAAGGCGATTCTTTGAAACACCAAAAGTGATTACACCTGGCATTTCTAGGAATAGTACATGGAATGTGACCAAACATCCAGTTAAAGAATCTATCGGTTCTAACAACATGGTCGAAAAGACGGAATTTTAGGTGCAACATCTAGGGTGATGAATTCTACAAGATTTCAAGGCACTGCTAGTAGTAGTAAACCATTACCTAGGAACACTCTACAAAAGACTAGGGATTGGCTTGCATCTAAGAGTAGTTCGCAAAAAGAAAATGCTATGACCTTAGAAAACAACACTAGGAATTCTAAGTCTTTTTCGAACAAGAATCAATGTCCACAAGACTGTAGTGACAAAGTTAAAGTCGCTTGTTTTAAAAAGAATATTGAATTTATATGTACTACATGTAAAAAATGTGTCTTTTCAGCTAATCATGATGCATGTGTCTCACAATATCTCAAGAAAGATAATTCTCGTGCCAAGGAACAATCCACTAAGACACCAAATAGAAACAAGCACGTTGATAAAAAGACAAACAAAAAGAAACCTAATAGGTGGATCTCTTTAGGACGTAGTTTTTCAAAAATGAGTCTTCACGATCGATAAGAAAACAACTCTTAGATCTTACCTTAGGTGGATACCCACGGGCAAAGTTTTCAACAAAGTAGGTCTTAGATGGATTCCCACAGGAAAGATTTTGATACTTGCACCAACACGTATAGTAGTGAAAATCATCAAGATAAGGAAGTAGAAACCACTACAACCGTTGATAGTGATCACCCTCACCGTGAGGAAACACGCACTTCTAACATCTGTATTTGTGAAAATTCTTCTTATGTGGATGCGGTGTACTTGTAAAGTGTTGAAGGTTCATACGCCCATGTGGTAAAAGAAGAACTTTATGCCAATTTTGCATATGGAAATCCTTTTCTAGTTCCACTCTTAACTCCACTTTTACTTGTCCCAACTTAATTTCTCTTTCTTCAAATCTTCTTTGTAAATATTTTTTGAAAAACAAAATACAAAATTTGAAAAACCAACAAAAGCAAAATATAAAAATATAAATTTTTTCAAAAATACAAAAAAAAAAATATAAAATAAAAAATACAAAAATATTCTTCTCACGACATGTCTCTCGTATAATCGATATTCTCAGACGTTTCTAGAAATGTCATTCAACAATGATAATGGTATGTACAGATGCTTGAGCGAGAGTTATTTAAATGTTTTCTAAAACATGTCGTTTCTCAAAATTTCTCAAAACAATGGCTTTCAGATACTTGATGCGAAACCCGGACTTCAACATAATGGCTTCGACACATCGGGACCGCGTTTCAAAGAAAGGAAAGTGCTTAACAAAATCAAAGGTTTTAAATATTTTTAAGCACTATTCCTAAAAACATAATGGCTTGTAAGTATTTCCACTTGCAACCCGATCTTTAAAGAAAGGAAAGTGCTACGCAAAATCGATTTTCATAAATATCGAGCACTTATCCTAAAACAAATGAAGATAATTCTTCTCTAATTATCTTCAAAAGATTTTCAAAATCTTCATCATCTTGAGTACCATTGATTCAAATTTTTCAAAAGATTTTCAAAATCTATCACATTTGGTACCAAGATAACTCCCTCTAAACCCTTAATTGATTCTAAATTTTCTCTATGAAAAATATGCTTTCGTTAAGGGGAGTATTAAACCAAAGTTGTTCCAAAATTCATGCTAAATCAGTTTCTCTCCAAATGCTTTCCGAAAACATATCTTTTAATCATTTTGTTTCAAAAACATCATAGATATGCTATTTTGAGGGGGAGAAACGTGATTAAAAGGTGATCAAACATGTTTTATGATCGGTGTTTGAATATCAAATGAGCTCGACTCAGTTGTAACCAATGAATTGACGATAATATAAAGTCGATTACTGAAAAGACTTGTTCCTGGACGGGTAATAATTTCAAGCTAGTCTAACCACTGATGTAAGCGTGTCTCGAATATGACTTGTCTAAGTAGAATGTACCATTTCGAGAAACTTTCTTTGGACTTGACCAGGCCGGGTAATAATTTCAAGCTAGTTCACTAGTGATGTAAACGTGTCTCGAATCGGTCTTGTCTATTGAAAGTTGATCAATTCAAAAGTGCGAACTCTACCCTCTCTGTGAAAATTTTAGTTAAAACAATATAAGCATATGTGAAGGGGGAGTGTTTCTGAAAAAAAAACTCTCAAGGTGTTAACAAAATGTTTTGATAATCATAAACACTTTGAGAGATTTTCAAGAAAATGGTTTTATGGCAACAATAGGACAGTCATGGAGTTATAAGGTGACTAAGGATAGGAAAATCCGTCCTATGATCCGCCAGAGCCGGAGGGATCTACCCAAGGACATCACAAATAGTTAGTATTAGAAGTCCTTAGGAATGATTGAAAAAAGGAGTAATGTGAGAAAGGATAAATAAGGGGTTGAAGAATTAAAAAGAAATGTAAAAGAAAGGGTGAAAAGAAATAGCCCTCCATATTCAACCTTAGGCGTAAACCGGTTCAATTCATGCTCACTCTGGTTGTCACTAAGATGACACCGGTATTGAAGACAAAGACGTAATGGACCCAGTGACGCACTGCACCTAACCTTCTAGCCACTCAATTCCTCTTAAAAGGATTTGTTTCATTCTCAATGGGAACGCTACATAATCTATTGACCTTCTCTTAGAGTTGGTTGATATTGAAGAAATAGACCCTCTCCCTAGTCTCCGCTTAGGAAAACCAAAATGCACTAATTGAGTCTAGAGCCACGAGATTCATCAAAAGATCTCATAGGAACACATGACATGACATCGCTTGTTGTTCATCATTAAGAACACAAGTGATATATTCTAGAGTCCTACGCAGATCTTAGCAATCTGCCAGAACATTTATGAGAAGATTCACATCTGTGATCTTTAATTATTGAAGGGAAACTCCTACCAGGGTCAACATCAAGCAGCCCTGATAGCAAGTCACTTCGGTAACTCCCCGTGGATTACGCTTAGTGTGTCTCAAACGGTCTACAGTCGTGGGGTGATGCTTCGGTGTACCTCAGCGACTCATCTGAACTGTAGGTGTATTTCGCTCCGGAGCGGATTGATCGTGCAGACTCGCCACATGCTCATACCAACAACACATGAAAGTTCTCATCAAAATCAAAGGCTACTCAAAGTTAAAGATGATTCTTCGTCAATGTCAAAGAATCTACAAAGTTTAAAGACTCGAGAACCACATCATTGGTAACCAAAAGACAAATAGAAGTGTGAGCATGGTGGAGAATGACGTGGAAACACCTAACCAACGAAGTTGAAAACGACAGAATACCACATTATCTGATCAGAAAGCATGAAGGAACAAAGATTCAAGACTATTCTATATCTACACACAAAGTTCAAGCTCTAGAAAAGTAAAGATCTTATCAAGTGGAGCATCTTTTGAATGACCACCCCTTAGGGGGAGATTGTTAGCCTTAATAGTTTATATTAGAAGTGATGGTCATTCACGTTTAGGAACTTTGTAACGCGTGTTAGATATCGTGATAGAATAGTCAACGGGCTTGTGGATTGGGCAAAGCTAAATGGCTAGGCGTTATGTTAAGCTAGCTTTATATCAATCCATGTCCAATCCAATCCAAACGAGCCCATGCCAAGCCCATTATGGCATCTTCTACTTGTACTATATAAACCCCTCAAAGTCTCATTTGAGGGGTTTGCTTGAGTGTGTGTGTGTGTTTTATTTATGAAATATTGTTTTTATCTTCTTTCCTTTATCTCTCTAAACATACATACGAATTCATATTCAAGTCACCAACATCTTCTCATCTTTATTTCTTTCATCTTCACGCATAGTTTGTGTTTGGTTTACGTGGTTATACTTGTGTTCGTGTTTGTGTTGGGTTTGTGATAAGGTTGATAAAACGGTCCTACATATCCAAGTAGGATGTGAAAGCTGTGGAGGAGGACATCTCACAAAAAATTATCCTCTCATTAACGAAGATAGCAAGGTTGAAGAAGTGAAATATGGTGAAAATAGACCGTTTCAAGCGGCAAATGGAAACGGGAATGGTTATCGTGGAGGACCTCCCACATATTACCACCGTGGGACTTTCGGGGAAAGAAGATATAATTTGGAGGACACGATCAGCAAATACCTCAAAGACTCGACTAAGAGACAAAAGGAGCAAGAAGAATGGCTAAAGAACATCCAAGAAAATAAAAACAAAAGCCTTTTTAGTCATGACGAATAGCTCAAAAACTTGGAAACCATGATTGGTAAACTTAGCGATGAGGTATTAAGAAGGAATGAAGAACAAAAGAGCAAACCAATAGCATGCAAAGCCGTATTTTCTGAAAAAGACAAATCCGACGATAGCTCTAGCATAGTGAAGGAAAATGATAATGAAAGTGCTGACAGAAGCCAGTTTCGCCGTAACCCCACCTCCGAATTACGGCGTAACTGGGATACTTGGTCTGACAGATTTCTCGAATTGGATGAATCAAGAATACATGTCATTAATGGGTGGTCTAGTGATACAAACCTATGCCCACAATCCCCATCCAAGAGGAAGAATCACTGGTGCAAAGCGATACCAGTAGATAATGATGAGTGTACGATCTTTGGGCCTCGTGCAACCCTCATAACGACATTTGCGACGGAGGAGACGATAAAGAGAGGGTTAAAAATAACAAGTACATGTGGTCTACAACTAACGATGATGAAAGATTGGAAAAATTCTCGATCGAAGACGTGGAGGAACCCCCTATTAAGCACTGTTGTAATCTAATAATGATCATGGAAGACGAATCTACACGAGCGTGGCCTACATGCAACCCCTTTCGCGAGTATTGTAATGGGGGTGGTAATATGAAGGGTGAAGAATAGACATGCCCCCATGAGCTAGAAAGACACGACGTCAAGTACGGAGATCTATCATTTCATGATTGGTATTTGGTAAGATTCGGGGATGCTATTATTAATGTAGGTCTTCTAAGAAAGCTTAAGCTCGACTACGAAGAACATTGTCTCCAACAAAGAGAGTCCATGGATGTAAAGCCTATAAAAGATGATACCTCCTGCAAGGTTGCTCCCTCAAGCGACACCAACGATAAGATAGCTCAGAAGCATTGGTGTGAGAAGATAAAGACCTTTGGTGAAGTCCTTTGGACTTCTTGTAACCCATTTGATGATGATTGTAACATGGGGAGTAGCATAGCTAGAGTTGGGGATGACGAATTTTTATGGACCTCAACCAATGATGATTAGAGAACGGAGTTGCCTTGGTTGGATAAGTTGGGATTCGACGATTGGGTTAAAATCAAGTATGGTAAAGTAGATTCTTCCACTAAGGAGAAAATTTGGAAGGGATGCATGAGTGAAGAAGACCCAAGTGAAGAAATTCCCAACAATACTAGTGAAGTGATGAATGAGGATAGCAAAGATATATCAAGTAATGAGAAAGAAGAATGCAAGCATGTGCTTATTGAAGAATTACTAGATGATAAGTGGTTTAAGGGAACTAAGTCCGATGATGATGACATTGAGGGAATTATGGACTACCTTGAACTACAAGGTGAAGACGAGTTCACTGATCCAGATGATGAAGCATACGAACAAAGGAGGTGCAAACTTCTTGGTATTTCGTACAAAAGGCCACCACCAATTGTAGCTAAAAAATATGAGTTTACAAGATACCACTTAAGGCCGGACGAAATTTTTTGCAAGATTCGGAAGATTGAGACAAAGGAGTATCTCCGAACCGCTACTAATATTGCTTGGGTTAGACACAACTTGATGAAAGATATGAGGAAGTTGGCCAAGTTCGAAGGCCACTGTAAAGCCCCATGGCTTTGAGTCTAACTTAAAAACTCGGTAGTAAAGAAAAGTTCTCTTTTGGGAGACAACCCGAATTATCCTTTTTATTTATTTTATTTATATTTTTGTTGGGTTTTGTGTTTTTAACAATTTTTGTAGCAATTGGAGATGAATTTACAAGTGTCTAAAACGGGGACCAGATATGTCCATCAGTTATGGCGTAACTCACCCCCATGGTTATGCCATAACATATCTTCAGTAGCGATTCTCTCCAAAGCATTACTCATTACGGCGTAATCTCATCCCATGGTTACGCCGTAGCTATTCTCCAGTAGCGACTGCCAGGTTTTGCCACAATTATGGCGTAACTCCTTTAATGGGTTACGGTGTAATTATCCTTGAGTTCTAATTCTTTCTATGTTAACACAATTACCTTGTATTAGTTTTTAAATGAACTTTGTGGGTATGTTCCATGTAAGCCCTCATGAGACTACACTCGTCTACTTGTGACACCAAGTGGTTTAAAAGGCTTGTTGCATATGCTAAATGCAACCGTGATTCCTACGAAAGTGAGTTAGATTTCTTTTTGTTTTTCTTTTTCTTTTGTAGAATTATGCTTGTTGGTTAGTATGATTTCAGGGAATGAATTTTGCTCGTGGATGCTTAAGCGAAGGCACGATTCTCTTCGTGGGCCTTCTTTCTTTTTAGGAGCGAATTTCACGGAAGTTCTACCTCTAATTCTACTTTCTCTTCACCTTTGTTTAACGTTTAGTGCAAAAGGGACTTTGTAAATTTCAAGTGGGGGACGAGAGTAGAATTATTACTTGAAATTTATTGCCCTCGTTTTTCTAGTTTATTTTGAAAAATTATGCCATTTTTAAAATTTTGACATGTTTTTATTAACCTAACTAGATTAGACCTTAGCCGAGCACATTATAACCCTTGACATTTCATGGTGAGATTAGCCTTATACGTTTCCAATTATTTACCCAAATCCACCAAATTATAAGTGTGCCGGTAGCTTGTAAACTTTAGAACTTGGCCTTTGCATCATTTCGAGACCATAAACGAGGTATGTTGAGTTCGCTTAATGTATATGGAATAATCAGTTTGAGAAGGCAATATTATAGGATTATCACCCAAACAGCCTATCCTTGTGTATCTATCGACTAGTCACCTCGACTTTTCAACCCCCATATTAAACCCTTTTGTTGCAATCATGATAACGCTACACGCGTCGTTCGGGGTTAAAGGAACTTCCTTTTCGTCGAGCAAGTTTTATAACACCCTAGGCAGTGAACCTAATCGTTGTAGTGTAGTATTAGGGTAAGCCACGGGTATTGATATCGTTCTCTAGGGGAATAGTGTCGTTAGGCTGAAGTGTATGTCGATTTAAGTCTAAAGGTGATGGATGATTATTTTTGTATTTTTATACTTTATGAATCTCGGTTGTGAAGGGTAGGGTGGAATTAGTTGTTAGTCAACTATCCCAAAAGATACTAACTAAATTATGGGTCTACTAGGAACGTGAAGCGTATCTACTTATGATGTATTACTCCTTGCTAGCTATCCAATTCTACCTACTGAATTGTCACGTCCTATTGATGGTTGAATTGTCACATCCTTATTCTTAACGCGTTGTGTTTTCTAAGGTCGTAAGGTGTGCATTCCCTAACTCTTTGAAGTCACCTTTAAGTGTAGTAAACGAAATCCACTAAGTCATTCATAAACTAACTTTGAGGTTATTTTTGGGTTTAGTAAACGAAATCCACTAAGTCATTCATAAACTATCCAAGATTTATCTAGTATTAAACACAACGATAGCCTAGTCGCACTCCTAAGCCAATTACAATTAAGATAAGAGACAACCAATCAAACAAGAGACAGTAGGATGCAAGAATTATAAACTAAACCTATTAGACTCATTGAAATTGTCACACCCCTAATGATGAAGATAGACACAAGCATCATTAAGAAATCAATAAGATCTAATTAATTATATACAAGTTTCATACAATCATAAGTAAACACTAGATGAATTAGCCAAGCATAATTAATGAAGAGCAAGCAACAATTATGATAATTGAAGACATACCATAGGATTGGATTAACAAACAAACCATTACACGATGTTTCTAGAGTGTTTGAAACCCTTTAAGTTGCTGGAAAAACACCTACCTAAACCCTAGAATCGGACTTAGGGTTTAGGGCTTACAAAAAGTGAAGTTATAATGTTATATTTATAGGCAGATTTTCTGTCGGCAAAGAGTGACGGCGTCACACTTATAGAGTGACGGCATCAAGACCATTTTTCACCAAACTGTAGATTTTCTCGTTCTGGTCGCGTGGGCTTTTGAATCACCTAAATCCGAGTTCGTATTCAAAAGTTATGCCCAAAACAGTATCAGCTACTTTGCGCGCATGTTGCAGCTTGTGATGGCGTCACCTTATGGTTGTGACGCCGTCGGCTTCATCTTCTGACGCCGTTTGGATCAAATCTAGGGCGTCTGAGTTGTGACGCCCTACTCTTTTAAAACCTGAAGCCGTCACTTGATATTAAGCAATTTGGCTACTGAGCCATCACAAAATGTAATACGACGGCGTCCCTTAAGCAGTGACGCCGCGCCTTCAGCCCAAAGAACCTGAGTGTCTCGAATCTTGACTTTGGCCATTTTCTTCGTATATTCGCGCCTTTTCGTCCGAATAAGTGTCATTCCAGCAATTTGCCTTCAAGAGACCTAAAAAGTGAAAAGGAATGAAATTAGGTAGTAACGGATACAAAAGTGATCAATTAAGGGCATAAATGACCCCTCAAAATGGTACCTTTTAAATCCTTATCAAATATCCCTACACTTGGTATTTGCTTATCCTCAAGCAAATGTGCTTTTAGCCAATTAATTTATAAGTTAGGGGTCATGAAGCATTGGTTTAAAACAGTCCACAACACATATAAGCCCCGCAAAAGTCATAACAAGCACATAAATTACATACTAGCACCTCACATGGGGTGTTTGGATACTCACATCTCTCGGGTGTATATGAAATATATCAAGTTGGAAATGGAAGATAAACACTCATTAACCGGTCCTAGTACATAGATTACCATAGGCTTGAGAATAGATCAAACCTCCATCGCTTTGGCGTAAGCACCTAGGAAAGACTATCAAAGAGGTCTTTAAAGGGTTGTAATGTTAGGCTTACGGTAGGGAAACAAAGGGTTTGGTGGGATAGGCTATTTAGTGGTGGCAAGTCAAAAATCTTTATGTTACAAGCATACGAAGAATGGCGTTGCTAAGCCAAGACTCGACACTCTAAACTCTAGATAACTGAAACACACAAACATTAATTTAAAGGATAGATGTAGGATGGTAGCCCGTGTTTTTTCTTTTTTTTTCATACACTTTTACTCTACCATCCTCTACGGTAACATCAAAATGATAGGGATTTATAGGCACATCCCTACACTTGAGTTTTTATTATTCTAACACTAATTTGACCCGAATTGAAAAGATCAAAACACTTGGAGTACATTATTACACAAATAAAGGGAATTTGAATTTAACGTTCCCTTCCCGTCATTCCATAAACTTTAACTTTTCCCATGAGTCCCAATCGTCCCAAAACTGTGTACAAAGGATATGACTCGACTTAGCAACTCATGCAAGCAACTAGATAATTGAACTAAGGGTTTTTAGGGTGATAAGAATAATGCACTAAAAGTGAGTGCATACAAGGTAGGCTAAGGCGATTTGGGTGTACATTTGGGGTGGGGTGTAAACAATGCTCTTCATTGATATTCCGGAAAACCAAAAAATCAAGAGAACCGCGAAAATGATAGGCTCAGAGGGGTTAACTAGCGGTATCGTGTACTAAAAGTGAGTACAACGCAAAGGTGTGGGGGAATTACTCAACCGAGGTGGAAGAAGTAATTATATTACAGGTATCAAACAAGGGTTATCCTAATGCCTCTTATCATTTAGTTATTCCTAACTACACAAGTGTAGTCTTACTAGCGATCTCGGGATGCATCATAAAACAAGTTCTAGAATCTATTATACTACCGGTTCACACACTAAGCATTAAAGATGAATGCTTTAATTCCTACTAATCTAAGGGTGATCCTCACATTTTGGGTGGAATTTAGGTGGTAAAGGGGTTTTGTGCTAGTCATGCAACTTCCTATCCATGAGACGCTTTTGTTAAGACTAATGGCCCACTCCTATATGTCATGAAAAATTAAAAATTTGGTGCCAAAATTACCCTAACCGACATTTTCTCATGGTTTATTACATAATTGCAATTGGACAAAGCAAATAATCAAGGATAAGCATAGTTTCAAACTTCCCGTTTTATTTTCCCTCCCTACACTTAAACTGAACATTGTCCCCAATGTTCTCCGAAAGTATCAAAGTTATGATAATGGAAGGTAATTAAAAACGAAAGAAACTATTACTCCCCTGATTAGCTCGGTAGGATCCGTGTGAAGTAGTGGTTTAATCTTTCTTCAAGAAGAATGTTATGCGCTCCATCCAATCTTATGTATCTTCTTCTTGATAAATAAAACCTGCACACTTGAAGAAAACAGACAACCCAAAGCATCAAACCGAACAAAGAAAATCACAACAAGATGTAATTCTAGACTTAAATAAGATATAATGCTTGTGGAATGGATGTTTGCAGATTTTCTGTAAAATTAAGACCTGTAAAATTCCAAAAATTTATAAGTAACTCAGAAACCGAGAAAAAGTAGTAAGCAGTTTCTGCTCCCCCTGACGCCGTCAAGTTGCGACCCTGATGCCGTCAGGTTATCCTGACAGAAACTGGTCTGCAATTTTCTGGAAATTTTTTATCTTTAGAATCTGGAAAAAGTCTTGCAAAAACATCCATTATGATTTGTGATTGGTGCTGAACCGTCAAGTTATCTCACACAAGCTAGCCACTTGTGAATGGCCAACCGTAAGAAACTCAAAACAGGTCAAACACTAATGCAATGAAGATCAGAGGAATATAATGGATTCCTGGGTCGTTAAGTCCCACGGAGGATGAATTGGTGTATAAACACTTGATCAGATGATAGAATGATCACTAAGGATAGTGATCAGTAAGGTTTTGGATGGATAATTACCTAAAGAAAAGATTAATAAATTACAACGACTTAAATGCAAATTAAAAGAAATTTAAAAAAATTAAAATATATTAAATAAAAGCTATCACAATTTTTAAAATGATGAACGTTTAAAACCTAAAACGTACGTTTAAATAAAATTACGTAAACGTACAAAATAAAACGTGAGTTTTAAGAAATAAAATGCCTACAAATATGAAAATGACATTTTTACAATCCTAATAATAAAAGAAAATTATTAGAAAAATAAAATTATTTTTACAACTATTTCTTTATTTATTATTAATTAAAAACTATTTATTAAGTATTTAAAATGCACTAAAATATAAGAAAATACAAAATTAACCTAGAAAAATGAAATTATAACTTAGAAAAATCTAAAATATGATAAAACTTATTTTAAAACTGAAAATATATTTTTTAGACTTTTTATGTATTTATTATTAATTTAATACTATTTAAAACTAATTAAAATGCTAAAAAATACTAGTTAAACTAAGAAAATTATGGAAAAATATTTTTTATGACTTTTATATTTATCTTAATCTATGAAAATTGAAAACATATTTTTTTAAGCTTTTTCTGATTTATTTGTATTAAAAGCTATTTAAAAAGACTTAAAAACTATTTTAAATAAAGAAAAATACTAAACAGTGATGGAAAAATCTGAAAAATTCAGGAAAACACTAAAATATTATTCTTAATCTATGAAAAATATAAAAACATATGCTTATTTGTGAGAATAATAAGTCAGTTGTAACCGCTTATAAATAAGCAATTCAAAATAAGCTAAAAGCCACCACAGAGTACCAGATGAACACAGAAGGTAGGTAATGCTAAATTAAGTATATCTAGACTATTTAACAGTACTATAGATCAATAAAGAAGCTTAAATTGGATTTGAGCTTATTGGACTATATAAGCAAAACAGTGATCAGTACCCTACTTTAAGCTAGTGCATAAGCCAATTTAATAAGCTAAAGGGAAAAACATAAGTTGGGATTTAAAGTAGACCTGGCTAACTACACAAGAACCAAAAACCAGCTCCTCAAAAGCTTGAATGAAGCTTGTGAACAAGCTGTAAGATGTGCCTGTGCACACTCAGTGAATGCTGAGTGTGTGCAGGGCATGCTTTTAACAAGGGGTCAAAAGAAGCTGAATTTTAAGGACTGAATAAGCTAAGAAGATACAAGCTAGTATTTTTCTAATTTTGTTTGGCAGCTAAATATTAATATCCCAAAAGTACAAATCCTAGATCCTAACAGTAAGATCACAATGAAATTGTAAAGTTTATTCAAAACCGACCAAATGGGAATTTTGACTTTTTTGATTAACACTATAAGTTGACTAAGATGAACTTTAAATCAATACTAAGGACTGATTATGATATATTAACCTATATTATGATGAATTTAAGCTAAATTACCATATTTTAAGCAACTATGATAAGTTTTATCTTTTAAAATCTTAACAGTGATCACTTAAAATGAGATTGAGAGTGATTTTGACTTTTTACCAAAGAGGGACTAATTTTTAAAGTTGAACTGAGTTATTGTATCCTAATGAAACATGAAACAAGCACAAGTAACAACTGAAATGGCCTCTATCACAGTTAACAAAGGAAATACAAACACCACTTTTTATGACTGTTTTGGAATTTTTCAAAGCTAATGACTGATTTAGACCATGCTATCTATAACAGACCTTATATTGTTGTATATTAAGGCTAAATAAACATAAAATAACAACAGTAATAGCATAAAACCTAAGATTAACAATTATGCTAATATGACTGTTACAATGAGATTTTTGCTAAACACAAATTTAAAAGAACAAGTAACTATTTTTATTAGTTAATTATACTTAAGTATGACTAATAAACATTAATAAACAGAAATTTAAACTAATAAACAACTCTAATATTGAAATGCCAAAATGGATCAAACTGCTTACAAATGGGATTCCAAGTAAAAGCTGAGAACTGAGTCACACAAACACAGCCTATAGCTTCCCAAGAAGCACTAATCCCAAGGCCATCCAATATCAACCCTGCTCCAGCCTTCTTGTACCTTTTACCATGGATTTTTTTAATTTTTTCTAATTTTTTTGTATTTTTGGTGATTTTCTTTTTTTTTTACTTTTATACTGCTTTTAAAGGTTTCTAAAAGCTTTGATAAGCTTTATGGGAACTTATGTGAGCTTAAGGGTCCAAAACAACAACTGATTAACAACATTTAACCATTTTTGAGAATTTGAACAAGTAACATTCACATAAACTGAAAATAGGATTTGATACTGAAATTGATGTTCACAAAAGATTTCTTATACAATAAAAACTTGGATTACAGAGCTTAAAAGCTTAAACATAAATTAGAATTTAAAATTAAACTAATACGACATGAAAAATTAAAATTTACACTAGATAGATTAATACATTGCACAAAACTTGTATATATTGATCCTTTTCATCTCTGTCGACATCCTTGAGCAAATCCCACCAATCTCCAACCATTGATTTAGTCCAGATCATCAAAGTTGCCAAATGGCGACTTTGGCGCCATTTTTCAAACGAGTAGGTTTTTCTAATTAATGGGCTTTGGATTGATGTGGAGGTGTTAAGGGTTGTTAAACAGCTGTAGAAATGAGGTGTAAAGGGAAAAAGGATAAACCATGGTGGTTTGTTGCGTAACTGGTTTTGGGCGCGAAGGTGTGAGAGAGACAAACAGTGTCTCTGGGTTTGACTTGTGCTGACCGGTATTATAAAGGGGGGTCCAAAATGGGGGTCACAGGTGTTTAGACAGGGATCTTTTTGGGTTGGCAGGGGTTCTTTATACAAAAAGGGTCTAAATGGCTTATTTTAATTACAAGGACCATTTGTGTAAATCTGCCAAAGTTAAGGGTTGAACCTGTCAATCTTCCAAAGTTCTTACAAGGACCAAACCTGCCATAAATAAATAGTACAAGGACCAAGGTTGATTATTTTCCATTTTTAAAATGTCCAAGGACTATTTTTGACAATTTTCAAACTCTAGGGACCAAACTTGTAATTTTTCTCTAAACTTATCATAAAGGACCAATTATGTCATTTATTAATAATACAAGGGTGTTGTTTGAATAATTTCTATTTTTGAACACCCAGGGACTGTTTTTGACAACTTTTGTAACTTGGGGGACTAAAACTGCCAATAATGCAAACTTGATACATTTTTCACCAGATTTTGGCATTTTTGCATTTAAAACACATAAAACACTTGTTTGTGATATTTTTATCATTTTGAAGCATTTCTGAGTGTTTTCAGATGTTTTTGGCATTATAAACAGTATAAAAATGATGAGTATTTAGACACTCATCAATCCCCATACTAAGATATTGCTAGTCCCTAGCAATGATTTGAGAAAAATTAATGGATTTTATCTCTTTACCAAAAGCCATTACTTCTGGAGTAGCCAATTGTTTCAGTTTAAGTAAGAACTTTGGTACAATGATAACCAAATGATTTTGAGCAAATCACCAGCTTTCAACGGTTTTGATTTGTCTTTACCAGAAGCCGTTTGCTTCTGGACTAGCCAACTCTTAGATAAATTATCAATATTATCTTTGGTGAGCCGATTACCAATTATGGATTTTCCACTGCCTTTACCACAAGCCATAAACTTGCGGGCTAGCCAACTTTTCACTAGTTTAAAGATATGGTGAGTTGAACACCATACAATTTTGGGCAAATTGCAAGCCATAAACGGATTTGAGATATCTTTACCAAGAGCCGTTTGCTCCTGGATTAGCCAATCCTTATGTGGGTTAGACATGGCGGACTGATTACCATTTGCTGAGTAAGTGAAAAACACTTACTCCAAAAAAATTTTGGCCAAAAACGGGGGAATTGGGTGGAATAATTACATGATAAAATTCGTGAGAATTCCCCCCCACACTTAGAAATGAATATTGCCCTCAATATTCAAAGTACCGGCGGTTATGCCGAAACATAGAACATAAAAGGGAAATACTACGGCCATTATTTTGTTTTTGATATATACACATTTTTTTTTTAAATTGAGAGGTTGATATATACAACATGGGCAACTCCCCCACACTAGGGTGGTAGAAAGGGGTAAGAAGACAGAAACATGGGTGAAAACCCATATGGTGTGTGCTACTATTTTTGATTCCCGAGTCACTAGCTTGACTCGATCCCCGCATTCATTGGTTCATGGGGAATGTTTGTAGATCCGGGACAACCACACATGGAATGTCCTCTCCAAAGTAATGCTTTAATCGATGACCATTTACTTTAAAATTTGGACCATCAGGCTGAGATAACTCAATGGTACCATAAGGATAAACCTTAGTGATAGTAAATGGACCAGACCAACGGGACTTAAGCTTTCCCGAGAAAATCTTCAATCTAGAATTGAAAAGAAGGACTCGATCACCAACGTTGAAAACGCGGTTCTTGATTTTGGAGTCATGAATCTTCTTTGTCTTTTGTTTATAGATTAAAGAGTTCTCGTAAGCTTGATCACGAAGTTCATTTAGTTCATTCATTTGAACTTTTCTGTGATCACCAGCTGTCTGAATATCGAAGTTTGCATGTTTTAAGGCCCAGTAAGCCTTGTGCTCAAGTTCAATCGGAAGATGACATGCCTTTCCGTACACTAGCTTGTATGGAGTGCACCCGATGGGTGTTTTGTAAGCTGTACGAAAGGCCCATAGTGCGTCATCCAGTTTATCCGACCAGGATGCACGGTTTTCGCCTACTGTCCTTTCAAGGATTCTTTTAATACCACGGTTGGAAACTTCCACCTGCCCACTTGTTTGGGGGTGGTATGCAGTAGATAGACGGTGAGTAACACCATACTTTTGCATGACACGATCAAATTGATCATTACAAAAATGTGTACCACGATCACTGATTATAGCACGAGGAGTTCCAAACCAGGCAAAAAGAGATTTCAAAAATTTTACAACTACTCGGGCATCATTTGTAGGTAAAGCTTTTGCTTCAACCCATTTTGACAAATAGTCAACAGCCACGAGTATGTATTTGTTACCTCGAGAAGATGGAAATGGCCCCATAAAGTCAATACCCCAGATGTCAAATATCTCACAAACTTGAATGGCATTTTGTGGCATTTCATTTCTTTGAGAGATATTTCCATGACGTTGACAAGCGTCACGTTTTGACAAAATCGTAGGCATCCTTATAAATAGTGGGCCAATAAAACCCGGAATCAAACACCTTTTTGGCAGTGTAGTTTGGACTATGATGGCCCCTGTGGGTCCAGATGGCAAGCTTTGAGAATGTCAAGAGCTTATTGTCCATAAACACACCGTCGGATGACTTGATCCGCACAGATTTTGAATAAGAAGGGGTCGCCCCAGAAGTAATGTTTAACATCTTTGAAGAATTTGTTCTTCTGTTGGGTTGACATCCCTTTTACTATGAAGTTACCCGCATGGTAATTTGCGGTCAAGAAACCATGGGGTAGAAAAGTCTCCACGAAAAGAAACCGCATTGAGTGTCTCGAGAGGAAATGTTTCATTTATTTCCTTTTTCTCGAAAACATCTTGGTGAGGGTTTTCTAATCGACATATGATCGCCAGCCGGTTCTCAGCTCCTTTTTTTATCACGTATGATGATATCAAATTCTTGGAGGAGGAGAACCCAACGGAGCAATCTCGGCTTTGCATCTTGTTTTGCAAAGAGATATTTGAGAGCCGTGTGATCCGTATACACTACACATTTGGTCAAGATTAAGTACGGCCGAAATTTCTCAAATGCATACACCACGGCTAATAGCTCTTTTTTTGTGGTGGTGTAATGAGTTTGAGCTTCAGTCATAGTCTTACTTGCGTAGTGGATAGGCTGAAAATGCTTAGCTCTACGTTGCCCTAAGACTGCACCGATAGCAAAATCACTTGCATCGCACATGAGCTCAAAAGGCAAGTCCCACGGGAGCAACGAGAAGGGGTGCTTCAGTAAGCTTTTTCTTCAATGTTTCAAAAGCTATGATGCACTCGGGTGAGAAGATAAAAGGAGCATCCTTTTCAAGAAGATGGGTCATTGGCCGGGCGATTTTAGAGAAATCTTGTATAAATCTACGATAGAAGCCGGCATGACCTAAAAAACTCCTAATACCTTTGACGGTAGTAGGATGAGGCGGTTTAGCAATAACATCAACTTTTGCTCTATCTACCTCAATCCCATTTTTGAAATCTTATGGCCAAGGACTATGCCTTCTTTGACCATAAAGTGGCTTTTCTCCCGGTTTAGACAAAGATTGGTGTCTTCACACCGTTTGAGCATTTTATCTAGATGGGAGAGACATGTTTGAAACGAATCCCCAATGACCGAGAAGTCATCCATAAACACCTCCATTGTTTCCCGATCATGTCGTGGAAAATGGCCATCATACATCGTTGGAACGTGCCAGGAGCATTACATAGGCCAAAAGGCATACGCCTGTAGGCAAAAGTTCCGTATGGGCAAGTGAATGTAGTTTTATCTTGATCCTTTGGATCAATGGGGATCTGAAAGTAACCCGAGAAACCATCAAGGAAACAATAGTATTCATTCCCTGCTAATCTCTCAAGCATTTGGTCCATGAAGGGTAGAGGAAAATGATCTTTACGGGTAGGTCATTCAACTTACGATAGTCAATGCACACACGCCATCCCGTAACCAGACGAGTTGGAATTAACTCGTTATCTTCATTTGTGATAACAGTTATGCCACCCTTTTTAGGAACACAATGAATTGGGCTAACCCAAGGACTATCTGAGATCGGGTAAATCAATCCTGCATCAAGAAGTTTGATAACCTCCTGTTTGATAACATCATGGATTTTTGGATTTACTCTTCTTCGATGTTGAATGCTGGCTTAAAGTCATCCTCCATCAAGATTTTGTGAGTACAAAATTCAGGGTTGATACCCTTAATGTCGGAGAGTTTCCAAGCAATTGCTTGCTTGTGTGACTTCAAGATCTTTATGAGAGCGCTTTTTCATCTTTACTCAAATCTCGAGCAATAATGACAGGTAATTTATCATCGCCTTCAAGAAATGCATACTCGAGATGAGGTGGTAAGTCCTTAAGCTCAACCTCAGGAAACTCTTCAGTTTTATCAACTGACTTGATTTCCTTGTTATGAAGTTCGACGGGAGGGAGTAGAGATGATGATGGATCATCATTAAGCAACTTCTCAATGAGAAGTATGTCCCCCTCAATGTCGATGGGAGCGTGATCAATTTCCCATGGAATAGAATCACTAGATAAGTAGGCTTCAATCTCTTCCAAGATGAAGTCACTTTCCTCAAATGGGGTGAGAGAAGGAGTAGAATTGGCGATGATGGGTTGAGATGAATGAGTGAGATTATCACTCGAAGAATTATGATCATAACCAAGAACTTCTTGCGAGTACTCTTCAGAAGCAACATCAATGATATCTATTCGTTAACCGACTCGAATCATAGTTTGCGGAGTACCTCGAAGTTTGATCAAGGTTAAAGGTTACAGCTTCATTACCAACACGTAATGTGATTTCTTGCTCAAATACATCTATGAGAGCACGGCCCGTTCTCGGGAATCCTCGACCAACAATGAGAGGAACCCGATGATCGGCATCAAAATCAACAACCACGAAGTCACTGGAAAATGGAACTTTCCTACTTTCACAAATACGCCCTCGGCAATGCCAAGAGGACGGGATATTGTACGATCTGCAAGCTCGAGAGTCATGCATGTAGGAATAAGTTCCGGAAGAGAAAGTTTCTTCCATATTGAATAAGGCATCAGGTTGATGCTTGCACCAAGATCTGCTAGGGCAAAGCATTCAACCATTCCTGGAAATACACAAGGTAAGAGAAATTTTCCAGGATCTCCAAGCTTTTTAGGAAGCTTCTTCAGGATAATCTGCAGAGCAGCTTCGTTAAGAGGAGTTATAGCCATTTCAAACAGCTTTTCCTTGTTGCTTAACATGTGTTTGAGAGTTGATGCAAACTTGGGCATCAAGCATGATAGCATCCGCAAAGCTTATGTCAAAATGTAGTTCTTGGAAAATTTGAAAAATTTGTCCATTTGATGACTGGCTTTTTCGCGGAGCTTTTGCTCATTCAAACGTGATGGATAAGGAATAGAAGTTTTGGATTTGGTATTTTCAACGGGAGCAACAGGTGGTTCAAAAACAACTCCTGGATTAGATTTGGGTTTCTGGACAACTTGAGGTTGGACATTGTTGGTACCTCCATTATTAATAGGAAGTTCCTTGTCCTTTGTCGCCTTGGTAGCTTGACTCATTTCTCCTAGTGGAGGAGGCATTGGAGTCGTAGGTCCATTGTGTGTCCTAGGTTCACTTTCCACTACCTTAGGGAGAGAAGAAGAAGAGGTAGTAGGAATAGCGGGTCCATTGTATGAAACACCACTTCTAGTTGTGATCGCCTTAGCATCGCCCATCGGGTTAGCGATCGTGTTGCTCGGAAGTTTTCCTGAGCCCGAGGGTTGATCATTTAAAGACTTTTTGAGATCAGCGATCTGACTGACCAACAACCTGTTCATTTCATCTTGGGATTTCATGAACTGCTTCAATAACTCATCGGATGATGGTACTGGAGGATGTGGAGGGAAATTCTGAGGTCGGATGTTTTGATTATGACCTTGTTGTTGAAAATTCCCTTGATTAGGATTCACATTCCCCTGAAATTGATTCCCTCGATTGAAATTGTTTTGATGAAGGTTCCCTTGTTGTTGGAAACCTTGATTGGGTCCAGGATAGAAATTACCTTGGTTTTGATAACCTTGGTTCATTCTAGGTTGATTCTGATTCCGGTTAGGATTCTGGTTAAAACCGGGTGGTGCCTGATAAGTGTTAGCACGGTAGTTTGGTTCATTTTGAGGACGGTATTGATTACCTCCTTGATGTGAAGTACCAGCTATAGCATTTGCTTCAAACGGACTACCATCGGTGGCGTACAGATTGTAGTATGCATGATGACCACCACAAGTAACACAAACTTCAACTTTCTTCACTTCACCATGTGATGGTGTTTGAGTGAAAGTGACTTTCTTTTGGTTAGCAAGAACCAAAGCTCGAACAATATCTCGTGAGTTTATCAATCTTAGCATCGGTGCTAGATGTACTCACAGGAGATGAAGTAGAAGGTCCGCATTAGACTGAGTCTGATATGCCTTTGTGCGGAAAGAACGGACCTGGGACTTGTTTTCAATGATTTGTAAGGCTTCTTTTGTGGTTTTGCTAAGGAAATTACCTCTCGCGGAGGCATTCAAAGAGTCTTGGTCAGCTTGTCTTAGACCATTGTAGAAAGTATCCATTTGCATTAATTCGGTAAAACCATGATGTGGACACTTGCGAAGCAACTCTTTGTAACGATCCCATGCCTCCCCTAATGATTCATCAAATCTCTGAGAAAATTTCATTATCTCATTCTTAAGACTTGTAGTTCGGGATGGAGGATAGAATTCGTTAACGAACTTGGTGACTAGATCCTCCCATGTCTCAATAGAACGAGGGGTTGTTTCTCAAGCCAATTCCGGGCTTGTCCCTCTAGAGAAAATGGGAAAAGAAGAAGCTTGATAGCTTCATGTGGGACATTCTTGTACTTGATGGTAGATGCAATCTTGTTAAACCATCGAATGTGTGCATGAGGATCATCCCGCTCAAAACCATAGAATTGGCTTTGGGTTACTAGATTAAGCAACCCGTTTTGAGCTCAAAAGTATCACCACGATGGCTGGGACAACAATGGCATCTCCGGAACCCTCGATGGGTGCTTGGAGAAGCTCATTCATGGGTTTGTCTTCTGCCATTTCGACAGGGGTGGTGGTGGTAGACGTTCCTCAGTCACGGTTGAAGGAGCTGAACGCCTCCTACGTCTACGAGGAATCTTTCCAAGTTCTGAAAGTGGACTTGTAGAACTGGAAGAACGAGAGCGCATGCACTAAGTATAAAAATCAATTTTCAAAACAAATGCGAGGCAAAACGACAAGTGAACTTAACCAATAATCACAATTGAAATGGCTTCTTTGAAAAAGGTACACCAAATCACAAGGACACAAAGGCAAGTTTTAAATCTGATGTTCGGGAACTTATTATGGTCACACCCCCAGTTAGTAGGTGTACTGCCTTGATTTGCGGTGGTTGATTTTTATGTATATATTAAGTACCACTGAAAAGACGTAGGTAATGATTTGTGCTGATGGGTTTAAAACTTTTGACAATATTTTTGGTATCGTCTCGTTTAACCAAATCGTATCTCTTCAAGAATCACCTTAAAGAAAATACAAGATAGAAAACGTTCCGATTGTTTTGTTGTTTTATATTGTTTTTGGTGTTGTTAACACTTTAGGAAAAGTGTTAATGAACTTTTTGATTTATAATTAACTTTACAGAAAACTTTTTACAAACTGTGGTATATGTGCAAGTACGGGTCTGAAAAATGCTTAGAACACGCTTACAGCCTCCCCGGCAGCGGCGCCAAAATTTGATTGGTGCTGAACCGTCAAGTTATCTCACACAAGCTAGCCACTTGTGAATGGCCAACCGTAAGAAACTCAAAACAGGTCAAACACTAATGCAATGAAGATCAGAGGAATATAATGGATTCCTGGGTCGTTAAGTCCCACGGAGGATGAATTGGTGTATAAACACTTGATCAGATGATAGAATGATCACTAAGGATAGTGATCAGTAAGGTTCTGGATGGATAATTACCTAAAGAAAAGATTAATAAATTACAGCGACTTAAATGCAAATTAAAAGAAATTTAAAAAAATTAAAATATATTAAATAAACGCTATCACTATTTTTAAAATGATGAACGTTTAAAACCTAAAACGTACGTTTAAATAAAATTACGTAAACGTACAAAATAAAACGTGAGTTTTAAGAAATAAAATGCCTACAAATATGAAAATGACATTTTTACAATCCTAATAATAAAAGAAAATTATTAGAAAAAGAAAATTATTTTTACAACTATTTCTTTATTTATTATTAATTAAAAACTATTTATTAAGTATTTAAAATGCACTAAAATATAAGAAAATACAAAATTAACCTAGAAAAATGAAATTATAACTTAGAAAAATCTAAAATATGATAAAACTTATTTTAAAACTGAAAATATATTTTTTAGACTTTTTATGTATTTATTATTAATTTAATACTATTTAAAACTAATTAAAATGCTAAAAAATACTAGTTAAACTAAGAAAATTATGGAAAAATATTTTTTATGACTTTTATATTTATCTTAATCTATGAAAATTGAAAACATATTTTTTTAAGCTTTTTCTGATTTATTTGTATTAAAAGCTATTTAAAAAGACTTAAAAACTATTTTAAATAAAGAAAAATACTAAACAGTGATGGAAAAATCTGAAAAATTCAGGAAAACACTAAAATATTATTCTTAATCTATGAAAAATATAAAAACATATGCTTATGTGTGAGAATAATAAGCTGCAGTGTAACTGCTTATAAATAAGCAATTCAAAATAAGCTAAAAGCCACCACAGAGTACCAGCTGAACACAGAAGCTAACTAATGCTATATTAAGTATATCTAGACTATTTAACAGTACTATAGATCAATAAAGAAGCTTAAATTGGATTTGAGCTTATTGGACTATATAAGCAAAACAGTGATCAGGTGGCACCTTTAAGCTATTGCATAAGCTAAATAAATAAGCTAAAGGTAAAAACATAAGTTGGGATTTAAAGTAGACTGGCTAACTACACAAGAACCAAAACCAGCTCCTCAAAGCTTGAATGAAGCTTGTGAACAAGCTGTAAGATGCCTGTGCACACTCGTGAATGCCGAGTGTGTGCAGGCATGCTTTTAACAAGGGGGTCAAAAGAAGCTGAATTTAAGGACTGAATAAGCTAAGAAGATACAAGCTAGTATTTTTCTAATTTTGTTTGGCAGCTAAATATTAATATCCCAAAAGTACAAATCCTAGATCCTAACAAGAAGATCACAATGAAATTGTAAAGTTTATTCAAAAACGACCAAATGGGAATTTTGACTTTTTTGATTAACACTATAAGTTGACTAAGATGAACTTTAAATCAATACTAAGGACTGATTATGATATATTAACATATATTATGATGAATTTAAGCTAAATTACCATATTTTAAGCAACTATGATAAGTTTTATCTTTTAAAATCTTAACAGTGATCACTTAAAATGAGATTGAGAGTGATTTTGACTTTTTACCAAAGAGGGACTAATTTTTAAAGTTGAACTGAGTTATTGTATCCTAATGAAACATGAAACAAGCACAAGTAACAACTGAAATGGCCTCTATCACAGTTAACAAAGGAAATACAAACACCACTTTTTATGACTGTTTTGGAATTTTTCAAAGCTAATGACTGATTTAGACCATGCTATCTATTACAGACCTTATATTGTTGTATATTAAGGCTAAATAAACATAAAATAACAACAGTAATAGCATAAAACCTAAGATTAACAATTATGCTAATATGACTGTTACAATGAGATTTTTGCTAAACACAAATTTAAAAGAACAAGTAACTATTTTTATTAGTTAATTATACTTAAGTATGACTAATAAACATTAATAAACAGAAATTTAAACTAATAAACAACTCTAATATTGAAATGCCAAAATGGATCAAACTGCTTACAAATGGGATTCCAAGTAAAAGCTGAGAACTGAGTCACACAAACACAGCCTATAGCTTCCCAAGAAGCACTAATCCCAAGGCCATCCAATATCAACCCTGCTCCAGCCTTCTTGTACCTTTTACCATGGCTTTTTTTATTTTTGTCTAATTTTTTTGTATTTTTGGTGATTTTCTTTTCTTTTTTACTTTTATACTGCTTTTAAAGGTTTCTAAAAGCTTTGATAAGCTTTATGGGAACTTATGTGAGCTTAAGGGTCCAAAACAACAACTGATTAACAACATTTAACCATTTTTGAGAATTTGAACAAGTAACATTCACATAAACTGAAAATAGGATTTGATACTGAAATTGATGTTAACAAAAGATTTCTTATACAATAAAAACTTGGATTAAAGAGCTTAAAAGCTTAAACATAAACTAGAATTTAAAATTAAACTAATACGACATGAAAAATTAAAATTTACACTAGATAGATTAATACATTGCACAAAACTTGTATATATTGATCCTTTTCATCTCTGTCGACATCCTTGAGCAAATCCCACCAATCTCCAACCATTGATTTAGTCCAGATCATCAAAGTTGCCAAATGGCGACTTTGGCGCCATTTTTCAAACGAGTAGGTTTTTCTAATTAATGGGCTTTGGATTGATGTGGAGGTGTTAAGGGTTGTTAAACAACTGTAGAAATGAGGTGTAAAGGGAAAAAGGATAAACCATGGTGGTTTGTTGCGTAACTGGTTTTGGGCGCGAAGGTGTGAGAGAGACAAACAGTGTCTCTGGGTTTGACTTGTGCTGACCGGTATTAAAAAGGGGGGGGGTCCAAAAATGGGGGGTCACAGGTGTTTAGACAGGGATCTTTTTGGGTTGGCAGGGGTTCTTTATACAAAAAGGGTCTAAATGGCTTATTTTAATTACAAGGACCATTTGTGTAAATCTGCCAAAGTTAAGGGTTGAACCTGTCAATCTTCCAAAGTTCTTACAAGGACCAAACCTGCCATAAATAAATAGTACAAGGACCAAGGTTGATTATTTTCCATTTTAAAATGTCCAAGGACTATTTTTGACAATTTTCAAACTCTAGGGACCAAACTTGTAATTTTTCTCTAAACTTATCATAAAGGACCAATTATGTCATTTATTAATAATACAAGGGTGTTGTTTGAATAATTTCTATTTTTGAACACCCAGGGACTATTTTTGACAACTTTTGTAACTTGGGGGACTAAAACTGCCAATAATGCAAACTTGATACGTTTTTCACCAGATTTTGGCATTTTTGCATTTAAAACACATAAAACACTTTTTTGTGATATTTTTATCATTTTGAAGCATTTCTGAGTGTTTTCAGATGTTTTTGGCATTATAAACAGTATAAAAATGATGAGTATTTAGACACTCATCAATTTGATACAAGCATTTGACTCGAACAAACACACATGTATATCTTTTAAATAATTGAAATTCTCATGTTCACGTTTCTTTTGAAAACGTGTGTAATCCTCCCTACACTTATCCCTTATGTAAAATACCTTTATATGTAATTAAAATGAGGTTAAAGACAAAATAAAGCATTTTTACAAATTTAAACATGAGAATAAACAATCACTAAAAGATATATGACATACAAATAAAAATGAAACACAAATACACATGGGTTGCCTCCCAAGAAGCGCTTATTTTTGTTCGAGTCACGAGCTTGACTCTACCCTTATTTAACGGATAAAGGGGAGATTTTCCCTACACTTAAATTTAAGTGTGGGTGATTGTAGCGATACACACCCTTAGGGTAGCAATTTGCCACGTGAGGTGAAGGGGGTGTGTGAATGGCTTCCTTCATCCTAAAACTACCCAGACTAAATCGGTTGATGGGTGGGTCGGTTCCTCTTTTGTCTCCTAGATGTATATCTAAGGATGGAAATAAAGATTGAGGTTCCGGTTCATCAACACTAGGAAATTCCCTATAACTAAGAATAAGACTGAGACTACAAGTATTCAAACCTATATCCTCTAGTTGCGTTAGGTTCAAATGTTCTACCTCCATCGGGATTCCTAAAGTCTCTTTTACTACTTCCCGGTAAGTCACGTGCGGTGCGTATGCCTTAAATGATGGTGGGACTTGTGGGATACCTTGTGGGTCTAGACTTTTTACCTTATCCTCAATCACATCTACATCATCTATATGCTCATCATATGCTATTTCCTTAGGTCGTGATGAAACCAAAATTAGTAATTGATCCAACTTATGGTTTAATGCTTGGTTGCTTACCATAATATTTTCACAGATTTGGTCAGTTCTCCTAAGGGCCTCACTAAAAATAGTTTCTAAACACGGAGGTTGTTCACGAAAGTCTATCCTAGGTGAAGGCTCAAACGAAGCATAGGTTTCACTAGATGAGGTGTTTTGTGGGCTTGATGGAATGGTGAAACCCTTAAAAGGTTCATGGACTTGGTTACATTCTTCCCACCATCTTGAATAATCCGCTTTGGTAATATCATATTTTTTTATGAAATAACCTAATCACGGGTATAGTGGATTCGCGTTCTCCATAATGGTGAACGGAATAGTCAATGGACAAGTTTTACGAACAAAGGCACAAAGAAGGGGGATAGACTACAAGGAAGTTAATAAAAGAAAAATCTCACTTGATAGGAATCTTGTGAGTAGACCTAAACGAGATAGAAATCAAGCCAAACAATAACTATTCCACGCAGCCGCCAAAAACTTGATAACGCTACACGCGCGTCGGGTCAAAGGAACTTCCATTTCGTCGAGCAAGTTTTATAACACCCTAGGCAGTGAACCTAATCGCTGTAGTGTAGTATTAGGGTAAGCCACGGTTATTGATATCGTTCTCTAGGGGAATAGTGTCGTTAGGCTGAAGTGTATGTCGATTTAAGTCTAAAGGTGAGGGATGATTATTTTTGTATTTTAATACTTTATGAATCTCGGTTGTGAAGGGTAGGGTGGAATTAGTTGTTAGTCAACTATCCCAAAAGATACTAACTAAATTATGGGTCTACCAGGAACGTGAAGCGTATCTACTTATGATGTATTACTCCTTGCTAGCTATCCAATTCTACCTACTGAATTGTCACGTCCTATTGATGGTTGAATTGTCACATCCTTATTCTTAACGCGTTGTGTTTTCTAAGGTCGTAAGGTGTGCATTCCCTAACTCTTTGAAGTCACCTTTAAGTGTAGTAAACGAAATCCACTAAGTCATTCATAAACTAACTTTGAGGTTATCTTTGGGTTTAGTAAACGAAATCCACTAAGTCATTCATAAACTATCCAAGATTTATCAAGTATTAAACACAACGATAGCCTAGTCGCACTCCTAAGCCAATTACAATTAAGATAAGAGACAAAAAATTAAACAAGAGACAGTAGGATGCAAGAATTATAAACTAAACCAATTAGACTAATTGAAATTGTCACACCCCTAATGATGAAGATAGACACAAGCATCATTAAGAAATCAATAAGATCTAATTAATTATATACAAGTTTCATACAATCATAAGCAAACACTAGATGAATTAGCCAAGCATAATTAATGAAGAGCAAGCAATAATTATGATAATTGAAGACATACCATAGGATTGGATTAACAAACAAACCATTACACGATGTTTCTAGAGTGTTTGAAACCCTTTTAGTTGCTGGAAAAACACCTACCTAAACCCTAGAATCGGACTTAGGGTTTAGGGCTTACAAAAAGTGAAGTTATAATGTTATATTTATAGGCAGATTTTCTGTCGGCAAAGAGTGACGGCGTCACACTTATAGAGTGACGGCATCACAACCATTTTTTCACCAAACTGGAGATTTTCTCGTTCCGGTCGCGTGGGCTTTTGAATCACCTAAATCCGAGTTCGTATTCAAAAGTTATGGCCAAAACAAGATCGCTACTTACAGCATGTTGCAGCTTGTGATGGGGTCACCTTATGGTTGTGGCGCCGTCGCTTCATCTTCGACACGTGCGGATCAAATCTAGGGCGTCCGAAGTTGTGACGCCCTACTCTTTTAAAACCTAAAGCCGTCACTTGATATTAAGCAATTTGGCTCTCGAGTCATAAAATGTGTATGACGCGCCGCAGCTTAGCAGTGACGCCGTCCCCTTTAGTTCCAGCAACCTGAGTGTCTCGATTCTTGACTTTGGCCATTTTCTTCGTATATTCGTGCCTTTTCCTCCGAATAAGTGTCATTCCAGCAATTTGCCTTCAAGAGACCTAAAAAGTGAAAAGGAATGAAATTAGGTAGTAACGGATACAAAAGTGATCAATTAAGGGCTTAAATGACCCCTCAAAATGGTACCTTTTAAATCCTTATCAAATCACCTTTAGTGAAAGATACCCCTAGATACACCCGTCTGAGCCATTCCTTTCATTTTTTTCACCCAATCTATATTGTTTCGTTAGATCCATTCACCCCAGCCTACCGTGTAGTCTTAATTTGTGATCGGGAAGTCATTGTTTGCCTTAGTTCAAGGTTCAAGTAGATGTAAAAAAAAATAAAAAATAAATAAATAAAAATAAAAAATTAGTAGTTTATTGTTTATTGTAAAGTGCAATGTTATAAGCACTATGTTTGGACCTCATCAAAGATTTAGCATCAAGGAGGCCACCTCGGTCACATTTGAAGAATTGAGTTGGTAATTATTACACCAACAGTTGAAGAACAGGTAATGTGCCCATCATGGCGTCCACTAATGGCACATCTACTTGGTATATCATGATCGGGTTTCTTTGCCTTAAAACTTGAACTTTGGATGAACAGTAAGTGGTGATAATTGGGTTATAGGTTAAGACTATTTGCTTTGTTATTTTTACTTTACACCAATTAAATCTCATGTCTTATCCTACCATTTAGTTATGAAAAGCGAGCAATCTTTGGTGTCTTGGCCATGGATTTGGTCATGTATCATTGGTTTTGCCCATTTTGCCGTGACATATTAGTAATGACAATTTACCCTTAACCCATGTTGTGTCTACCCATATTGCCTTCAAGAATTATTTAGTCCTTCTAGTAGTGGAGATTTGTGTAACCGCCAAGCTTATGATAGAATACATGCTATGACTATGCTTTGAGTGATCACCCCAAAATTGACACTTAGACTAGTTAAGAGAATTTGAGTGTTTCCTTCCCATTTCGTGACGTGTTCGGCTTTGATTTATTCTAGCATAAGGGATTTTTAAACTCATATCTTCTAGATAATGGGGGATCTCTTTTTAGAAATTTTTCTAATAAGTATACTTGAGGGCAAGTAGAGTTCATGTGGGGGGATATTTGATAACATCAAATAATCCTGAATATTAAGTTTCAATTTCCCCTGATAATGCTCGTATTTTATATCATTTATATGGATTTACGCTTGTTTTCCTTTATATTTTGCTTTCAGGTAAATTACCAGCATTGGAGCTAATGAGACGCGGATTTGGAGATTTTCTTAAAGATTTATGATAGTATGCCTACTATGATGAAGCTACGGCATAACTCCATCTCTTACATTACGCCGTAGCTAGCGCGTTGACTCAGAAGACCAACTCATCAAATTACGGCGTAACTCCCAACTAAGGTTACGCCGTAACCAACTAGGTCAAGAAATGTTTAATGCCGCCATCAGATACGCCATAACTCCTTTCAAGGATTACATCGTAATCATTGCAAAATTAACCTATATCGAAGATACGGCATAACCCCTCCCAAGTTTTACACCATAACCTGCTTACCGAGAGCATATTTGAGGAAATATTGAAGTTACGGCATAACTCTCAACTTAAGTTAAGCCGTAACTAGATCGTGCCTATAAAACCAGCCCTAATTTCTGCATTTCAAATCATTCACTTCAAACCAAAAGCAGAGAACGTCAAGAGGGGTCTAAAGACAGATCTTGGAGAGCATACGGAGCCATCTCCAAGGGAGAAATCACTCCCTAACGATAAGCATTAGCAATTATTTTATCTTTTACTTTCGATTCATGTATTTCATTATGTCAAACATTGAATCTTTGTTTTCTTTTAATTTGATCGACTAAGCACCTTTGGTGCTAGCCTAGTTATGATTCCTTAATTTTTTTGTTTACGTTTTCATGCTTTCGTATTATTGTTTCTAGTGTATGCATGCATAGTTCGATGGTAGTTACCCTAGCTTCGGTAGTTTTGAATGACGATCGTATCTAGTTGCTTAGGAGAATTGACCAACTGACCCTAAGTAGTTAGGTTGAGTAGGGGAGGGTAAGAATTGACCAACTGACGACCCTTCCTCGCTTGTGCGAACTGACCAAATGATGAGTAACTAGGTTAGCACACTTTACCTCTATTGATCACAACCAATATTTACTTTTCGCATTTATTTCTTGTTTTCTAGTTAATTAATCATTTCAATACTTTAAACAATTAAAACCAGCGACACTTAGACTTAATTAGAATTCGCTCACATAGCTCTTGGGATGACCTCGGATTTACCGATTACTACACTACACACGACTGGGTATACTGCCCGTGAGTGCATAAGGTGGACCATAGGTAAACGAGACACTATAAATATTAAAACCTGGTAAAAAACACTACATCATCACAGTACACCAGAATCTTGTCGAATACATAACCATAATCCTTGAGTTGTGTTCGCATCCAAATGACTTGAGCAAAACATGCAGACATGGCTACATATTCTGCTTCAGTTGACGACAATGATGTACAGTCATGTTTCTTCGATTTCCATGACACCAATTTATCACCAAGGAATTGTAAACCTCCAGAAGTACTTTTACATGTATCTAAGCATCCTGCATGGTCAGCATCTGAAATTCAATTAGTTCAAAACCAAAATCCTTCGGATACCAGATCCCCAAGTTAATGGTTCCTTTGACGTATCTGAGATTCTTTTAGCCCTCTGAGAGGTGTTTTTCAGTTGGTCTTGACTGATAACGGAAGCAAAGATACACAACAAATACTATATTGGGTTTACTAGCTGTTAGATACATGAGAGACCCAATAATACTACGGTATTTGGTAGGGTAAACTAATTTCCCATGTAAATCAGCATCTAGTTTGTTGGTATGTGTCATTGGTGTATTATAGGTATCACAGGTTTGCATTCCATGTTTATTTAAAATTTCAAGAGCGTATTTGGACTGACTGAGGAAAATACCACTGGGTGATTGATGAATTTGTAGTCCTAAGAAGAACGTAAGTTCACCCATCATTGACATTTCAAAATTTGTTTTCATTAGTCTATGAAAAGCGTTTGAGTAATTTTTGTTGGTAGAACCAAAGATGATATCCACATAAATCTAAACAATTAAAATGTGTTTCCCGTGATACTGAATAAACAGTGTTGGGTCAACCGATCATTTGATAAAATTATGGGCAAGCAAGAAGAATGACAACTTATCATACCACGCCTGAGGGGATTGTTTGAGACCATAAAGAGCCTTGTTCAGTTTTTAGACATGATTAGGGAACTCTGGATCAACGAATCCTTCCGGCTGGCTAACATACACTGTCTCCTTAAGTTGACCATTCAGAAAGGCAGTTTTGGCGTCCATTTGGTAGACGGTGATGTTCGTGTGAGCCGCAAATATCAAAAAAATCCGTACAGCCTCATGTCTAGCAACCGGTGCGAATGATTCTTCAAATTCGATACCCTCTTCCTGTTTGTAATCTGTAGTCACCAGACGTGACTTGTTTCAAATAACCGTTCCTTCATCATCTAGCTTATTCTTCCAAATCCATTTTTGACCAATGACGTAGACCCCTGTCGGTCTTTCAACCAATTCCCATACTTCTAATTATTTGAACTGGTTCAGTTCTTCTTGCATGGATTCAATCAAGTTGTCATGATTCATTGCATCCTTAATGTTTTTGGGTTCGGTTTGACTGACAGTGAGTGCATAAATGCAGTGTTCTCCATCAGTCTGAAGGCATTGTCTTGTGACGACTGGTTGGTTTGGGTTGCCAATAATGTTAAAAAGAGGACGATCTTTGGTCCATCAGTGTGTGGAAGGTTGGTGTTGGTATACATTATGCAGATTAGGTGGATTCAGATGACTGGTAGAAGATTCAGCAACATCTGGATTTGCCGTTTCTGATGAGAAAGGGTTGAAAAACGCATTTCCATTATAATCTGTAGGTTCAGGTACATTGTGGTTTAGAGGATCATCAGTTGGGTCAGTGTCATTAGAAGCGGTTTGTTCAGCTGTTGTTGGAGATTCAATCGGGAGTGCATCAGCAATAGTTGCTGTTGTTTCAGGTGTATCAGGTATTGGAATATTATCAGGTTGAGCAGCAAAAACGGTTGATACATCTGGAGCACGTTGATCAAAGTCTTCGTTGAAAAGAGGAGAAAACAACGTTTCCATCTGACGAAGAGTGAGTTGAAAGGTTTTATCAGCTGATGATTGAGGGAAATTGAGATGGTTATGTCCGGGTTCTAAGCTGTTTTGCTCAGAAGCCATTTCTGTAAGCTCATCAAAATTAGCATGAATAGGCTCCATGATTTCCTTTGTACGATGATTCCAGATCCGGTATCCTTTTGAGTTTTCACAATATCCAATGAAGACTCCAATATCAGCTTTAGCCTTGAGCTTTCCAAAATTATCACGATCATTATTTGGATAACAGAGAGCACCAAGTACATGAAAGTGTTTTAGGTTTGGTTTTCTGTTATGGATAAGCTCATAAGGTGTTTTGTTGCGGCATTTAGTGATCATTGAACATTTCTGAGTGTAACATGCAGTTGACATGGCTTCAGCCCATAAGTAAATTGGAAGTTTTGCATTTATCAACATCGTTCTTGCAGCTTCCACTAACGTACGGTTTCATCTTTCGACAACTCCATTTTGTTATGGTGTTCTTGCAATTGATGTTTGATGCTCAATTCCCACTTTCTCATAATATTCCTGAAGAGTTTGATTCACAAATTCAGTTCCTCTGTCTGTTCTGACTTGTCTGACCATATTACGGAGCTGAACTTGAATTTTCGTGAGAAAGGTGATGATCATTGGTGGAGCTTGATCTTTACTTCGAAGGAAATAAACCCAAGTCCTTCTGGAGTAGTCATCAACGATTACGAGAATGTAGTGTTTGCCATTTATCGTCTGCACACGCATCAGGACACACAAATCCATGTGAAGAAGATGACGAACATGTTAAGTGTTGTCTTCAACCTTCGAAGGAAAATGAGCACGAGTGCTTTTCTCTTGTTCACAAGCTGAGCATAAATGGTCTTTTGAATACAGAAACCTTGGAAGACCTTCAACTAGTTTGTGTCGTATAAGGTCATTTATGGTTTTGAAGTTCAAATATGAAAGTCTTTTGTGCTACAACCATGATTTTGTAGATGTTGCTTTAGTGAGTAGACAAACGGGAGATGAAGTGACCATGTCTTGCATTGAGATTGTGTAAAGGCTTGATGTGCGGGATCCTGACATGAGATCGTTTCCTTGCAGATCACAGATGAAACAAGTTTTCTCCCTAAAAGCAACTTCCAAATCACCATCACAAAATTGACTGACTGAGAAAAAATTGTGTCAAAGACCTTCCACATAGTAAACTCGGCTAATTTCAATGTTCCCATTGATGTAATCTCTGTAGCCCATGATAGCTACGAATTGATCATTCCCGAACCTGACAGTGCCGATGAACTTTGAAACAAAGTTTGATAAAAGTATGAGGTTGCCTGTCATGTGCCGGGAATAGCCGCTATCAACAATCCAGAGGATGATTTGTATCACCTACAATACACACAGACGACACATGTGGAATAGCGGTAGAGGTGGAACCAGAAGAGTTATAGGGTTCTGTTACAATTCCAAATAGTTTGTGCTTTGGTCTTTTGTGAATGCACTAGGTGATATTTTCTTCCTAGGAGGTGATGATGGAGCTATGGGTACATCAATGCTATTCTCAGAAACTATAGAAGGTGGTTTACCTAGCACAAACTTAGAAACATTAGTGGGCCTAGAGGTAATGCCATTCATATGTTTCCGTTTACGAGACAAGATATATTTAGCAACACAATTATCATGAAAACCAGAAATGCTTTTACGACAAATAATACAAGATGCTTCAAACATAACATTCAAAGTACTCAAAGATTCAACATTCGTTACATCACTTTTGCTATTACATTCATCTAACGCAATATCTAAAGTAGGTGCAACTTGTGTTTTAGTCAAATTCCTAACATGATCTTCTACTTTAGAGGCATTTAGTGGTCTTCTCTTACGTTGCATCTTCCTATTCTTCTTGTCAGTACTCTTAAGCTGTGAAGTGCTAATGCTAGGCTAGAGGCAACTACTCATGTAGAAGTGAAAAGAATCACATTAGTATCTGGTGGTTTGTTAGTGGGTTTCCTAGTGTCAATTTTAAACATTCCAGGTGAAAGGAAATTTGTGTAACTAGACTTATCATTCTCATATTTTACCAACTTCTCTTTCAACTCTATGATAGTGTGTAATAAATCTGGATTTTTAGAGCGTAAGTTTCTATTAGCACTTAATGCTTCACGAGTGTACACAAGATGATCATCAAGATCTTTTGACGCTTTTGCACGTGTCTTTTTCAGTAAATTGAATATGTTACCATATTCTGTTTTGACTTTTGCAATTTCTTGTTCATATTTAAAAATTTGACACTTCGAAGATGTGTTCTCATCATCTTTGGTTCAAAAGGTTTTTCACTCGACTGGTTGAGTTTGTTTTGCAAAGCAAGTTATCGATTAATACAGTCATTTTGACACCATTGAAGATGACGTGTTACTTCCGAAAGTTCATTTAACAAACGCTCATTTTCACCTTTCAAAGTTTTGATTTGAGACACATTATCAATAATATCATCATTATCAACAGTATCAACAGCAATATTATCACAAGCAGAGGCGGTAGTATAATACAACACAATTGATATAGTATCAGCACATATAACATCTTTCAAGAGTCGATCAACATGATTTCGAAAAGTTTTATTTTTCTTTTTGGTTTTCAAAATCCATGCCTGTGTTTCATGAAAATTGTTTTCATTTGTCCAATTTCCTTCTAAAGATCCCGTTCCCAATACGTTGCAAACATATGCAAATTTTGAACATGTGAAAAAAGCTGTTTTTGAAAAATTTCTCTTTGATCTCTGGCATAAGCCGATTGAAAAGTTGCAACTTTTATTTCAGAATTATGTTTAAAATATTTAAGAATTTGACATCTTTCGGGTAATGGTGTGATTTCACTCAATGAAGGTAAAGCACCATTAATTTGTGCAACTGGTTTGACGGGACCAATGTCAGAAGAGGACTCATTAATATGTGTGATAACCCATGGTGTATTTGTTTTTTCCTATTGTGGAACAAAATTTATGAGAGGTCTTTTTGAGTAATCTAAAGGTTTGTTATATTCAATATTTTTCATTTTCAATTGACTTTCATCTTCTGCATCCTATTTCTCTTCACGATTATATTCAACAACACGCACAATAGATTCATCAAGCATATGTGCTACACTATATAACTTTGGATTTTCCTTGAATGCTCTATGGAAAAAACATGGTTTGTTATAAGCAAGATTTGGCTCGTATCCATCTGGATTTGGTTTAAATGTGAACTTTTTAATCGTTGTGATTGACTCAGCAAGTTTATATACCACATTTTGAAACTCTTTGAGTTTGTTTTGCAAATCGACAATTTCCTCAAGATACTGATCAACCCGCTTCCTTGAAATTTGTTGAATTCTGAAAACTCTTTTTGACACGAAGACAACTCAAGCTTAGCTTTTTGATTTTATGAAGTAAGAGTGTTAACGTGTTGTTTATGTTCAAATTTTTGTTGTTCTATTTGAGTGTAACATATTGGATTTCACATACACATCAAACCATAACACAAAGTAGGCCTACAAGAGGTTTTAGAGAGAGGAAGTTAGAGGTTTGGGAACTTTAGTGAGAGAAAGAAAAATCTTATTATGAGTTCCAACTCTCTACCTTGGAAGGTAGAGAGTATTTATAGTCTTACAATAAAACGCCACACAACGGGCTGTGGATCAGGCATACAGTGGGTAAAGACCCGTCCGTCCTCCACGGTGTTACTTAACTAAATACTACTTAACTTTAAATAACTACGACTACGAGCTTTCTAACGATTACATATACTTGAGGTGACCGACTCTTTAATACCTGGAATTTCTAATTCCTAACAATCTCCCCCTAAGGGAGGTCACCCCAAACACACATTAAAATTACATTGAATACAAACAGATATTACATTATAAATTGTTCTTGCATTCCTGATGTATTACTTTGCTCTGAAGCTCGTAGTCATTGATTCTTCACATTGCATGTTTGGATAATCCAAGTGGAGGTCTTTTTTCGATCCATGTGATAATGAGTTTTGAGCCGCTATGAGATTATCACCACATTACATCTCGACTCTTCCTTTGTGGAGTTTATATCATGTGATGTTGTGACATTTGGACCGACATGCTCACATTCTGAATCATGATTTCTTCTTATCAGAGTAGCGGAAGCTTTCGTTGATTCATGATATTGGCAGCAGCGTAGCAGAAGCATGGAGTGAAAATATCAGAGTCATTGATGCACCAATCATGATTTCTTTAGATATGAATGTGTTGTGTGAGCATGCGGCTATGGATTGACCGCTCCATTCGATCACTGCAAACGTCGGGGTTTACCTGCATAAGACAGTTAGCAATAAAGCGCACAAAAGTGTCTTTGATCACTTTCGATGAATTGAGGTACACGGCCCACGGTTCGCCGTTGATCATTACAAGTACTGCCTGTGATTAGGTATAATTCCGAAGAATTACCTTGACAGGGTTTCGCAAATGCTTCTAGCCGTTCTCAAACCGAGCGTCTCAAAGAAGACAACACGGAGTGAGTGAACCAAATAATAGAGATTCACCGATTGATGAAAAGAGATTTGAAAAACAATCGTGTATCGCTCAATAGAAATTGTTTTTGCAATACAACAAAGTTTTAGTGAAAAATCATTTATCAATCATAAACACCTTTTGATTTGAAATAATTGTACACGGTCGATGTGCTTAGAGAAAAGAGTTTTTAAACACAACAACCGGTTTTTCAAAGGCATCCGTCAATCCATTTTCTTGAACCTGGATTGATTCAATTTTGAATCGCTCCACTGATGAGGTCCATATGATACAATCAAGTCTTGGCAATACCACAAGGATAGTGCGTAGGACTCATAAGATATAATCTTACATTCCACATTGTGTTAAATAGTGAGTCTTCAAGAAATAAGTGTCCTAAAGAGATTAATTGATGATCTCGTGGCTCTAGACTCAATTAGTGCATATTTGGTTCCTATGCCGGAGACTAGGGAGAGGGTCTCCTTCTTCAATATCAACAATATCTAGGAGAAAGTCGATAGATTATGTAGGTTCCCCGTGAGAATGAAACAAGCCCTTTTAAGAGGAACTTGAGTGGTTTGGAAAGTTGAAGTGCAGTGCGTCACTGGGTCCATGACGTCTTGTCTTCAATACCGATGTTACCTTAGTAACCACCAGTAGCATATGTATTGAACCCGGTTACTGTCCTAAGGTTGAATAAATGGAGGGCTATTTCTTTTCACCCTTTTCTCATTCAATTCTTTTTCATTCTTCAACCCCTTCAGTGCTTACCGAGACTTCATAACTAGAACCTTGTTGGGTTTGTTCCAGTACTAGCTCTGTCTCAGTCCGCACTCTTCCCATATCTCACTTTTCTCCTTTTTTTCATCATGCCTAAGGACTTCTATACTATCTAGTGGATTGTCCCTGGGTAGATCCCTCCGGTTCTGGCGGATCATGGGACCTTAACCTAACCTTATCATCCTTATATCACCATACATAAAGTAAAGTTGGTCGGTCTTTTTGGTATCGTACATCTGCCATTGGAACCAATTGAAAACCATTTGAAAATCAATCAAGATACTTGTGATACAGAATCAAAGCATTTTGTATCTTAATTGTTTTGATATTTTAGAAATGATCCCCCTCAACATATGCATAAAAATTTAGAAATTGTTTAGCACATGGAGGCAAGAGATCTTTGAAATCGTTAGATTGAGAATGAAAGGTCCAATTTTTTGATTAACATTTTCTAAAATGATCATCATCACTTCCTAATCAATTTGAGTAGATAAAACATTTTAAGGAAGGATGAGGTTTTCACAAGTTTGCTTGATGAGTGCTTATTCACTCATCATTTTTACCCATCTAAGACCACAAAAACGTCTAAAAACACTGAAATATAACCAATTATTCTCTGAGATATCCTTGGGTGTGTTTTGTGTTTGAGTACAAAGGATCGAAAGCAGGGCAAAAACTATGAATTGAGCTTGGATTGGAAAAGTGCTTTCTTGAGGGCCCTTTGGAGTGGATTTTCTACATTTTGAGCCAGGCGTGTTTTGGAGTGAGATTGGGAAAACAAAATCAAACCAACCCTAAACCCATAATTACCTTTCTACCATTTAACCCATTTACCATTTTGGTAAAACATTTTTACACTAAAACCTTTAACTAACAAAAACACAAAAATACATTTACTTTAAAAAACTTTTTCTAAAAACAAAATACTAAATAAAACTTAAACCCTTCCTAAACCCTTTTTGAACCACCCAAAACGTTTTACCCTCAACCCTTTTACCCATTTTGTGTTTACCCACTTCGGTCCAAACCAAAAACCCAGAACACATCTTTTGGCGCCAAATCTCTTTTTTCCCCATCCTGTCCCTCTCTCCGTCTCTCTCATACAAAACAAGCGGAAGTCACATGCTCTTCATTTACCGCGGCAATCCACAACACACAAAGAAATTGAATGGATGAGATGATGCCCTTGGTCACCAAGCAAAATTTGATGGCTGAGATACATTTGGACAGAAGCACAAGCTCAAGTTCTCTCCTCTCTCTCACACAAGAAACACATGAGGAAGACAAGGACAAGACTCACTTTAGTTTTAGTATATATAGGAATTAGATGTATTGTAAAAACTTTGTCTAGAAATTCAAGTTCTAGCACCAATTTTAATATTCCTGTCATTTAATTTTATTGTAACATTTTAATTTTCAATGCGATTTAATTTCACGTTAATTTTAAAATTTCGATTTTGCATTTTGAATCTGCTTTGTCATAAGTAAATTTCGTTTGAATGTTTGCTTAAAACATTTTTTAAGTTCATGTGAGTTTGTTCTAAGTCCTCCAATGCGTTTGAATGTTTGCTTAAGCTACTTAAGCATTTGTAAGCTCTCGGATAACTTTCAAAACAGTTTTACCTATAGAACATTTGGATAGTAATGGATTTTGGGTCAAAAATTCACTTTTGACCCATGTTGGGTCAAAAGTAGTCTTTAGTTATATATGTAATTCAGTTTAATTTAGTATTATAACTAGCTTTTAGTTGCTAGAATTACCTGGAGTAATATGCAATGCTGTCGCATTTTTTTTCTTCTTTGTCTGCGGCCACTTGTAGTCGCTCCACTTTTCACAAGCCTCTTTTAGTACTTGATTTAGCTTATTTCACCTCTTGAACTGCTTTTTAGAACTCTCTTATGGTTGAACCTTATTTGCTTTCAGCTTATCTTGAATTTGGTTAGCATCTGATCCCTTAAAATTGATAGTATTGTAGTGGTTTTCATAGGTTAAGCGATTGTACAACCTTTTATTCTTTCGTTCTATCCTTTGCTCCTCTTTCTGCACCCTTTTGTTAGCATATTTCAATGTTATAGTAGCTTAGATATAGTTTTTAGGATTGCCTATCATGCAAAATTAATCTGTCCATAGCTCTTTTGGATTTGCCTATTGATTTCAGGTCCTTAAATTAAGCTTAACGTTGACCTGTTAGGCCCTTTTGCATCGATCTCAACAAATGCACAAGTTTTTTTAGTAGTTTTATAATCTCTTTTAGCTTTTAATTTCTGCTTATTTGTTATTTTTTAGAAGATTTTAGGTTAGTTAGATTATGATTTACCCATTCGTTAGCTTATTTGATGTTTTTAGTAGCTTATTTGAGCCCCTAGTTCCTAATGTTAGTTCAATTATCCCAAACAAACCCGGTAAGTGTTCTTTGTCAAAAATAAGTACATTTATACGGCTTATTTAGACTCTTTCTAAGTTTAAGTTTTTATGAAAAATGCTTATTTAGTCTTTATATTAGTTTGCAAAAAGAAAAAAAAAATAATAATAATAATAACAAAAAGGGGGGAAGCCCAGAATCGAACACAGGTCTCCTTGCAATCACAGCCCACAACACAACTGATTTACCAACGTTGCTACAAAGGGTGTTGCGTGCTAATCTAGTTCTCTTAATTCTTTTAAACACGTTTTGAAGTATAGTTTATAAGCATTGTTTTGCTTATTCACTTATTTCCAATCAATTTTTCATATTTCTTATTTTTCTTAGGATTAGCTTAATCTAAAGTAATTTTCTGCAAAGTTTGGTAAATTTTCACTTAGTTTTGTTATTTTTAAATAATTAATTTCTTTTTTTCTAGTTTTTAATTCGTAATAAATAAAATAAAAGTCGAAAAAATACTCGGCTTTCTTCTAAAATTATTTTTAGTCGTTTAGGTCATAGGAAAATTGGTTTTGCACTCGTAGGCCTTATATTGCAAAGTTTTCACTTTTTGGGCTCGGTGCGTTCCCGGTTTTCGCGTTTTTTAGTTTTAATGCCCTAGGACGTAGTTTAGCTTAGTTTTATTGTTTCTTATGCTATTTAGTAGTTAATTTGTTATTTACTTTTGTGCTTAGTTTTCATTCCCGTTCTTTAATTAGAATAGCGTAAACCAAACAAAAATCCCAACCATTCGAGCACTTTAATAACAAACCTCAAAGCGTGACCGTCAATTCACACCTCGTTGGGGCACCGGGTAACTCTTGCCGGTATCATTTATCAGTATTAGCGGTTTTCGCGTGTCGACCTTTTTCCTAAAGCGGTTGATTCGTAATTCTCTCGTTTATTTCGTATTTGATATTTTTATATAATAATTGACTAATTGACCCCTCAAAAGGCCGATATCAATTTGGCGCGGGGTTGTGTTAGCGACAATATCGTTCTGATTTGACGATTAGTGACTTGAAGAACCTTCCTCATTGAAGTTATTAAACTTTCAAAAACCAAAACCCAAAAATATTTTCTTTTCAAAATTTCTTTTCTTTTATGTTTTTATTTATAAAACCAAAAACATTCTTCTTTATTCCTCTTATCCGTTATAATTCTATTTCTCTTACCCTCTCTTGCTTGGTTTGATTCTATTCTTCTTATCCTCTCGATCACTTAATTCTATTTCTTTAACCCTCTACAAGTTTAATTCTCATGGCTGACGATCGATTATCGCCGTTGTTTTTCACCTGTAAAGGCGTATGGAAGAGGATCAAATTTATTGTCTCAATCCCGATTGTTTATGTAAGCGGTGTGGAAGGGTTGGAGCAAGCAAATATTGCTATTGGTGCGAATTATCCGATAAAAACTCTCTCGATGATTCTCCAAGTTTTTCGGCCTCCCACCTCAACCCGAGATTTGTTCTATTGTTTCTGAGCCTAAAACGTCTAGATTTGATCAAAATCTTTGCGATTCGGTTAGAAAAGAACAAGAACGGAGACCAAAGCGGTGGTGGAAATTGCTAGCTCGAGCACACCACTTGTCCCACCTCCGAATATTCGAACCCTTTTTGAGCGAAATGCGTGAACATGATTGAAAACTTCTTAAATGAACTTCGTCAAGATTCAACTTAAAATACAAATCGACTTGTGATGTTGTTGAGCCCTCGATCCCTATTAGAGCCGAGATATCTTCTTTGATCAAGATTATTGCTCACGGTTGTGGTAGGTACGAAGGTTTTCGTTGTTACAAATGTATGTGCGAGTGGTGTGGAAATTATCTTACTAATGGATTTTGTTCGATTTGTGCAGGAATTCAAACATGATTCTAATCCAAATTCCTTTAATTATCCACAAAACAATTTCAACTACCCTCCACAGAATTCATACGAACCACAACCGTACTATCAAGATTTCAATGATCCTTCATTTCGAATTTCTCTCCTCAAATTCCTTATTGTGCAAATTGTGGGGTCCTCATTATGATTACCAATGTCAATCATGGAATCAAAATTACTATGGATCCTTATTTATAACACTTCCGTTTTGATAATTTCCAACCCACAATTTCCGTGTTGAACAATATCCGTCATTGATCAACATCCTGCGTAGAAAAGTATGCTAGAAGAACTTGCGAAGACCAGCGTCTATAGCGAAAAATCTATGCTAGAATTACTTGAAGAAGAGGCGGCTAAGATTCAAAGATGTCTTGAAGAAATACGAATCGAGGCGAGCACTTGCAAGCGTGCCCGATGGCTGCGAAACTTACATTGGCGATGATGATGATAGTGAGTGATGATGAAAGTTTGTCGGCGAAACCACACCACGAAAAGAGCACAACTCTCTAAGTATGGGGGCGAGCATCTTAGCACTATTCCGGAAGCGGAATCGTCTTGTCTTGAGAACCTAACCCCAACCCTGAGTCGAGGCGTCTACGATATGATGTGTGATGAGCGGTTGATGATGATTCTTCTCCTCCCACCCCTAGATTACTGAGATGATCTCAAGTGAAATGACTTTCGTCGTTTGACGATTCCTTATCGTGTGGAGACATCGGTATGTTGAGGAAGATCCTTACGAGCTAGTCGACTTAGAAGAAGTGAGAAATTTTGAACACAAGAAGAAATGAAATCGATTTTGATTGGATGATGAAGATATTCTTGTTGTGTCCGAGGAATCTTTCACTATGGCATTCACTAATCCTCTGTTGACTTAGGTTACTGAATTCACTCAAATTTGAGAACCCAATCTTTGACATTGAATGAGGATAGTGACCTTTACTTGAAAACCCGTTACATCTTTACAGGCTCGAGGATTCTACTTTGAAGAAAAGAATAGTGGCAATCCCTTCCGACTTTAGACCTTCGAGGAGTTGGCCGATGAACTGCTCTTATTGATCATTCTCCAGGGAGATGATGATGTGCGCCGAATTTGAAGCGACCTCCTTTGGAAAATCTTCTATACAATAGGTCTTCGATAATTCGAAATTGACACTCTTATGGAAGAGGTCGACTCATTTCTTTCTACGGATGACTCGATGCCTCCGAGTTTTGAGAGTGACGAGTATGGCTTAGATCCATCATCCTCCGTCCGCTGCTGGCTTATGGGATGATGGAATCCCTTCTAAGCCCGATTCGGATGTTATCATTGCTGATGGTGGATAAGATTGTTGAACATTCACTCAATGTTCCTCAATCTAATATTTTGCCCACCCAACCCACCCGTTGTCAATCCATTGACACTCTTCTTTCTTATCCCATTTCTTCTCCATATCTTATCTCCCTACGGAGTGAAGATACCATCTTTGACCCGCATTTCTCATTTTGGCGGTTATATATCTCATGGTGGAACTTTCAGCATTCAATGTTTATCCAAACCATTTGAATGAAAGTCCGGAATTTTCTCTACTTGCTCCCCATGGACCAATGAATTCGGGGTCGAGTCAAGCTAGCGACTTCGGTTAAAAAAGCAGTAGCATTTCATGGGTGTCCACACCATGTTTCTATCTTCTTTCTCTTCTAACACACTAAGTGTGGGGAAACCCCCAGCGATGTTGCTTGTTGTTGTGTTTGCTCTGTTTTGAGATTCCGTAGTCCGTGATGATTGATCTTTGTTTCCGTCCAATATCGATCTTTTGCTAACAATTATCTAGGATATCTTTATAAATCCTTTGTGAAAAAAGATTTCGCTTCAAACTTGGCTAGTAGTATTACCTTTTTCGTTCTATAGTTTCATTCTGGTTACTTTGAATATTGAGGGCAATATTCAATTCTAAGTGTGGGGAATTCTAGAATTTTGATCACGTTATGTACCTTCTAGTACCCTAGCACCCCCGTTTTGACCAAAAATTTTAAAATTTTATCGTTTTTAAGTCAAGTATTTACATGTACAAGAAGTGCTTTGCACAAAAATAAGCGTTAATGCTTGGTGTTAATGATAGTTTAGTCTTGATTAAGCTAGAACAAAGGGAATCCCGACTTCTGCTAGAGTGTTGATCTTCTTTGCTCTCTTAACATTTAGGCTAAGGTTCTCACGTTGTACAGAAATGAAAAATGCTAAGCGTAGAGTAGTCGGTTCTCTTTAGAGCTTATATAAGTAATCTATGGCTTTTTCTCCCAGAAGCTAACTAATTGGACCTAAATCGCTTTCGCTGTCAAACTTTTGAACTTTCAAATAGTCTTGTTACAATAAAAAGTTTTTAAGCAAAATTGATTTAGAGTCAAAGTTCAACTTTTATTTAAATTTCCGAGAAAGCATACTTTCCGAAAATCTGAATAATGTTGCAAAATGAAAGTATCGAAAGTTGCTTGAATGATGCAAAAAGTTGCAAGTTTAAAGTTAAAGTCAAAAGTGAAAAAAAAAATGATGAAAAAATTGAAAGAAAAAAATGTAGATGATGAAAAGTTGAAAAATGAAAAAAGAAAAATATGAGTTATGTGAATAAAAGCACTAAGTTGCTTATGAATAAATATGCGAAACTTGTTTTTTCTTAAATTTAAATCGGAAGGTGAACTCAGATTGTCAAAGTTGTCTAAAGTTTGGCTGGAATAATTTGAAATCCTTGATTTCCAAGACAAACTCCGATACTATTCTCGAGGGTGAAAACCTAGCCTCCTCAAAAGGACTAGCTGAGAGGAAAGTCGCAACATGGAGTGATCTCACATTTGAATCTCAATTTCTAAATTATGCGTCGTTAAGTAATCCATTTAGGTTTAGTTTTACTTAACGGTAGCTTCAGAAATCTTTGGAATCAATTCCGCTAATTCGGTACTATTCTCTGTGAGTGTCAAAAGCCGGTCACTTAAAACTAATGTTTTGGGATGTCGGGAAGAAAGCCGCTACATGGAAGAGGCCTTCGATCCTTAGACTTTCATTAGTTTCGATGAGGTTAGTACTTTGGTTAAGTGGATAACAACCATAACAAATTTCGATTTTAATGATCAAACTTTTGAAAATTCACACTCACTTAAATTTTATAAATTTAAGGTAAAAGTTAAGTCTCGACTTACATAGATTATTGATATAAGTAGTGTTAGCATTTTCTGAAGCGTTTGCACAATAAGTTTAAGCTTGGTTTGAGTATAAAAAGGATGACGATTACAATTCCTTGGAGACACCCATTTTGAATCCGTTCCGTGATGCCATGTTTTGATAATCAAAACACGTTATTTATTTACGCCTAGTTTAAATTTCGTAGTTGAATAAAAAGCAAGGGTATTCTTGGTACTTTTGATCCTTCACTTATATGATGGATTTCTAGGGACTAGCAATTGATAGTGTGGGGGATTTGATGAGTGCTTATTCACTCATCATTTTACCCATCTAAGACCACAAAAGCGTCTAAAACACTGAAATATAACCAATTATTCTCTGATATCCTTGAGGTGTGTTTTTATGTGTTTTTGGTACAAAGGATCGCAGGGGCAAAACTAACGGAATTGAGCTTGGATTGGAAAAAGTGCTTTCTTGAGGGCCGGTGAGTGGATTTTCTACATTTTGAGCGAGTGTTTTTGAGTGAGATTGGGAAAACAAAATCAAAACCGAACCCTAAACCCATAATTACCTTTCTACCATTTACCCGAACCCAATTTACCATTTTACCCGTATTTTACACTAAAACCTTTAACTAACAAAAACACAAAAATACATTTACTTTAAAAACTTTTTCTAAAAACAAAATACTAAATAAAACTTAAACCCTTCCTAAACCCTTTTGAACCACCCAAAGCGTTTTACCCTCAACCCTTTTACCCATTTTACGTGTTTACCCAATTTCCTCAAACCAAAACCCGAAAACACATCTTTTGGCACAAATCTCTTTTTCCCCATCTTCCCTCTCACTCCTGTCTCTCTCATCCACAAACAAGCGAAGTCACATGCTCTTCTGTTGCCTTGGCAATCCACAACACACAAAGAAATTGAATGGATGAGATGATGCCCTTGGTCACCAAGCAAATTTGATGGTTTGGATAGGCTTTAAGCTCAAGTTCTCTCCTCTCTCACACAAGAAACACTTGAGCAAGGGACGAAGACTCACTTTTAGTTTTAGTATATATAGGAATTAGATGTATTGTAAAAAAACTTTGTCTAGAAATTCAAGTTCTAGCACCAATTTTAATATACCTCATTTAATTTTATTGTAACATTTTAATTTTCAATGCGATTTAATTTCACGTTAATTTTAAAATTTCGATTTTGCATTTTTAGAATCTGTTGTCATAAGTAAATTTAGCGTTTGAATGTTTGCTAAAAGCTGTTTTTAAGTTCATGTGAGTTTGTTCTAAGTCCTCCAATCTGTTTGAATGTTTGCTTGCTACTTAAAATTTTGTAGCTCTCGGATAACTTTCAGGTTTTACTCTATATAGAGTTTGTTTGGATAAGTACAGTTTTGGGTCAAAATTCACTTTTTGACCCATGTTGAGTCAAAAGTCAGACTTTAGTTATATGTAATTCAGTTTAATTTAGTATTATAACTAGCTTTTAGTTGCTAGAATTACCTTAAGAGTAATATGCAATCTGTCCACATTTTTTTTCCTGCAACCCCACTTGTATCTGCACCACTTTTCACAGCCCTCTTTTAGTACTTGCTTTAGCTTATTTCACCTCTTGAACTGCTTTTTAGAACTCTCTTATGGTTGAACCTTATTTGCTTTTAGCTTTTCTTGAATTTGGTTAGCATCTGATCCCTTAAAATTGATAGTATTGTAGTGGTTTTCATAGGTTAGCGGTGTACTTTCTTTTATTCTTTACGTTCTATCACTATGACCTCTTTCTTTGCGCACCCTTTTCTTTAGCATATTTCAATGTTATAGTAGCTTAGATATAGTTTTTAGGATTGCCTATCATGCAAAATTAATCGTCCATAAGCTCTTTGGATTTGCCTATTGATTTGAGTCCTTAAATTAAGCTTAACGTTGACTGTTAGGCCCTTTTGCATCGATCTCAACGACAAGTCTCACAAGTTTTTTTAGTAGTTTATAATCTCTTTTAGCTTTTAATTTCTGCTTATTTGTTATTTTTTAGAAGATTTTAGGTTAGTTAGATTATGATTTACCCATTCGTTAGCTTATTTGATGTTTTTAGTAGCTTATTTGAGCCCCTAGTTCCTAATGTTAGTTCAATTATCCCAAACAAACGTAGTGTTTTGTCAAAAATAAGTATTGTACAGCTTATTTAGACTCTCTTTCAAGTTTAAGTTTTTATGAAAAATGCTTATTTTATATATTAGTTTGCAAAAGAAAAAATAATAATAATAATAACAAAAAGGGGAAGCCGAGAATCAACGGTCTCCTTGCAATCACATTACAACACAATGATTTACCAAGCTGTGCAAGGGGGTATTCGTGCTAATCTAGTTCTCTTAATTCTTTTAAACACGTTTTTGAAGTATAAGCTTATAAGCATTGTTTTGCTTATTCAGCTTATTTCCAATCAGAATTTTTCATATTTCTTATTTTTCTTAGGATTAGCTTAATCTAAAGTAATTTTCTGCAAAGTTTGGTAAATTTTCACTTAGTTTTGTTATTTTTAAATAATTAATTTCTTTTTTTCTAGTTTTTAATTCGTAATAAATAAAATAAAAGTCAAAAAAATACCCGGCTTTTTCCTAAAATTATTTTTAGTCGTTTAGAATATAGGAAAATTGGTTTTGCACCCGTAGGCCTTATATTGCAAAGTTTTCACTTTTTGGGCTCGGTGCGTTCCCGGTTTTCGCGTTTTTTAGTTTTAATGACCTAGGACGTAGTTTAGCTTAGTTTTATTGTTTCTTATGCTATTTAGTAGTTAATTTGTTATTTACTTTGTTCCCCGTGCTTAGTTTTCATTCCCGTTCTTTAATTCGTAGAATAACGTAACCAAAACAAAAATCCCGAACCATTCGAGCACTTTAATAACAAACCTCAAACGTGACCGTCAATTCACACCTCGTTGGGAAACGACCCGGGTAACTCTTGCCCGGTATCATTTATCGAGTATTCGCGAGTTTTGCGTGTCGACCTTTTTCCTAAAAACGGTTGATTCGTAATTCTCTCGTTTATTTCGTATTTGATATTTTTATATAATAATTGA
>OU343224.1:278082754-278254054 GCA_910596185.1 Chrysanthemum makinoi
GGTTAGGAATTAGAAATTCCAGGTATTAAAGAGTCGGTCACCTCAAGTATATGTAATCGTTAGAAAGCTCGTAGTCATAGTATTTTATGTTAAGTAGTATTTAGTTTAGTAACACCGTGGAGGACGGACGGGTCTTTACCCACTGTATGCCTGATCCACAGCCCGTTGTGTGGCGTTTTATTGTAAGACTATAAATACTCTCTACCTTCCAAGGTAGAGAGTTGGAGCTCATAATAATATTTTCTTTCTCTCACTATAGTTCCCAACTCTTCCTTTCTCTCCTAGAACTCTCTCTCTAACATTCTTATACGCCTACTTTGATCATGGTTTAGAGTGATTGTGAAATCCAATATCCAACAATTGGTATCAAGAGCCATGGTTTGATCACTCATCTTTCGCTCTTTGTTTGGTGGATTCATAAGGTTTTTGGATATTAAAAGGGTTTAGGAGAGTTTGATTCATTGGACAAATCTAGTGTTAAAGTTTTATTTTTGCTTGTACTTTTGTGTTTAGGATCATCATATGTGTTTATGTTTGAATTGGAAGGCTTAAATCATTGTGGTTTGGTTGTTTTGGATGATAAAGTGGTATTTGAAAAAAGGACTAAGCGAGTTGTTCTCGGATTGTGTTTCTTCAAAGTGAGTTGCTTTGTAATTTAAAGCGAGTTGGTACATGCGACTTAGCTGTTTAGCGAGTTGATATTTATGCTACTTGGGTCTAAGCGAGTGTTTCTTTAAGCGACTTGAGATCTAAAGCGACTTGCTACTTAGCGAGGTGTAACGTTAGCGAGTTAACTTAAGCGACTTAGTGTTCAAGCGAGTTGATGGTGTTGCGAGTTGAGACTAAAGCGAGTTGGCTATTTAGCGACTTGATTAATTAAGCGAGTTGAGTGTGTTGCGTGGTTGAATGCTTATGCGAGTTGTGTTTTAGCGACTTGTTCATTTAGACCTTTCTTTTCGTGTTAGTTCTACGGTTGTTCTTTTTGTTTAGTAAAATCCCGTGAAAGAATCAATTTCCCGGTTTAATCAAAGAATTGTAAAATCCCGTAGAGCTTGAAACATGTCTACAAACGTTCCTACTATCATCTCCACTGTTGCCGAGGATGTTCAAGCAGCTGGTTCAGATACTCGTCCACCCATGCTTGACAGAACTGACTACGATTCTTGGGCTCAACGAATCAGATTGTACTGCCTTGGAAAGGAAAATGGTGTCAACATTCTCAAATCCATTGATGAAGGACCGTATCGAGTTGAGACGACTAGAGATGTACTTGATACTGCTGAAGATGGAACTCTGATTTACGGAATGGACAGACCAAAGATGTATGATGAGCTTGATGATAAGGAGAAAAAGAGATTCGATGCTGATATCAGGGCTTCAAACATTGTTCTTCAAGGTCTTCCTAAAGACATCTACAAGCTGATCAATCACAACACGGAAGCAAAGGCAGTATGGGATAATGTCAAGATGCTTCTCTCAGGTTCAGAATTAACTATGGAAGACAGAGAATCACAACTCTATGACGAATTTGAACACTTCAAGATGAAACCAGATGAGAGTGTCTATGAGTACTATGTGAGATTTCATAAGTTGGTGAATGACATGAGGAACATCAGAATGACTATGCCTAACATTCAGCTGAACTCAAAATTTGTGAACAACATGAATCCCGAATGGCACAAGTTTGTCACCTCTGTGAAGCTCACTAAAGGATTGAAGAATACAAACTATGAGCAACTCTATGCCTTCCTCCTCCAGAATGAGAGACATGCTATGTTTGAAAAATTGGTTCTTAATCAGTTCAAAACCAACCAGGGAGAGACAAGCTCGTCTAATGACTCAACTGCCTTCTACTCAAACATCGGAATCACAACCAAAGCCTCACAAGTCATACCCATGGGAAATGGTAATCACAAACTAATTCCTGATCCTATGTTCAAACAAGCTGATGCTGATGCACACGTGGGTAATTTCATTAATCAACTAGCTCTTCTGATTAGTCAAAACATGAATTCTCTCCCACAAACCAATAACAACCTCAGAACAGCATCTAACCCACACAATCAAGCTATGTAAAGATGGGAGGATTGTGGTGCAACCAGTTCAGGAAAGACAGTATGATCAGGGAAGAGGTGGAGCTGGTAGAGGTTATGTTGGTAATCAGAATCGAGGAAGGAATGGTAATCAAGGTCAAGCTAAGCTGATCAAATGTTATAATTGTGGTGGTGAGGGACACATTGCAAGGAACTGCACATCTCCAAAGCGTCCACAGAATGCTGATTACTTCAGAGATAAGATGCTGCTTGTGCAAGCTCAGGATAATGGTGCTTCTTTGGATGAAGAGGAATTGTTGTTTCTAGCTGAGGGCAATGCCAAGACCTATGATGCAGATGTGGATGAGCAGCCTATTCAGGAGATAGGTCACAATCATCAGAATGCCTTTCAAGTCGCTGATTGTGATGCATACGACTCTGATGTGGATGATGGACCTACTGCACACACAATCTTTATGGCTAGCATTTCTCCAATGGTTTCTCCCAAGGTCTCCTCTTCACCACAAGCTGGCCCATCCAAAGACAAATCATCTCAGAGGTACTAAAACTATACGATGATGCTGATGTGCAAAAGATGCATGACAAAGTACTATCAACTGAAACTTTGGTATCAAATATTGAAAATATGGGTAATATCAATGTTGTCCCATATGATCAATATGTGAAACAAAGGGAAAGTGAAGTTGTACCAAGTGATGCATCTCCTGCAGTCAACAATGACTATATTTTTGATGAATACACTGCCTGTGCCCCTGATGAGTCTGTAATCTCTGAAATTAATGCCTATAAAGAACGTGTTGCTATTTATGAACAACGTGCTAAATTTGAGTTGACCACTCGTGAGCAGGAAATGGATGACCAAATGCGTACAACTATTAGAAAAAGTAGGTTTAGAGAAGAAGTATTAAAACAAGAGTTAAACTCCTTGCAAGAAAAACTTTCTAAAACTGCTAAGCAAAAACAAGAACTTCAAGAAAATGTGAAAATGCTTAAGCAAGAATTTAATGCAAAGGAATCAAAACTTTTGAAAGATTTTTCTAATCTGAAAAACTTTGAAAAACAAACTTGAAAACAAGTTGTACATACAAGGAAACACCATTCAGACTGCTCACATGATCACTAAGCATAGAGTCCTAAGCGATAAGCATAGCATTCCCCTTGTTGAGGAACCAAATCCAGAGGTCATTAAAAGGCTAGAAATGCTCATAAGGTTCTTTATGATGGCAATGAAATCCTTAAACCTAGACAGAAACCTAGTTGCGTGGAGTGCACTGAGGAAGATAAGAAATCAGATGAATCACTAGGGAAAAGTGAACAAGAAATTAGATGATCCTAAATGTAAAGAAAAGAAAGTAATCATCACACCCATGATTACAAAAGGAAAATGGATTTCCTTGAACATGTTTAAGCCTCAGACATTGTTGACTCCCGAACAAGTTTCTGAAAATGGATTTAGATAAGCAGAAAGCTGAAAATATTGTTGAAACAAAACCTCCTCTTTGGAAAATGCCTAGAGCGACTGTGTATCCTCCTAATACACCAATGCATCTTGTTCCTAGAACAATTGCCACTAAAAGCAAGACCTTAATTAGCCAATATGTTATACTTCAACTATTTGTTGATTTTGAGAAAACTTGCAAGAAAAGGATCACACCCACTGGTATTACGGAAGGAGAAAGGGGTTTTGAGCAAATGAAAGAATGTTATTTAACTGAGGTCATGCCTTTCTTTAAACTTCTAAAAGATCACTTTGAGAGTCTTAAAAAGGGAATAGAAACTGATATTAAGGGAATGGAAAAAGAATTTGATGCAATGATAGTTGAAGTTAGTGACTATGAGCGAGCATTAAAATATAATGAGATTGAGAGGAAGAACTTGCATACACTAAATGAACCGATTTCTGAATGTATTACTCAGAGATGTGTTTTTCACTGCTACAATTTGTTCCATTAATGCTTCCAAATTTCATGAATTATCGGTTGCACTGAAAGCTCCCCATGATCGTGTCATTGAGCTTGAAAAAACTAATTACTGAAACTAAGCGAGAAAATTGAACTGGATGATCACGACAATTTGGTTAAACATTTTTCTAAACTGGAAGTTGAGCATTTTAATTTACAACTAAAATATCAACATCTTAAAGAAAATGTCAAACATTCAAATATCAAGACATCCTCAGATGCTCCAGAGTTTATGCTCTTTTTTCAAATTACAAACGTGATGAACATATTCAAGCTCAGTGCAACCCGTCAGAAAGGTTGAAAGCCCAATCTCCAATTAAAGGGTCAACGAACAATATACAGGCTCCCCAAATGCCTCCTCTAGATTCTCAGAATTCTCAAACTTTTCATCTTCAAAACTTAGTTGATGCCTTACAAAAGAAAACGAGAGTTTTCTAGAAGAAAATGAAAAAGTTAAACGTCACTTTAAAGAGTTATATGATTCAATAAAAGTCACGTGAACCAACAAACGAAAAATATAACGTCTTACAAAAGGATTGAGAATCTGAGAAGTCAGGGAAATGGAAACTGCCACTTGTTTTCAATAAGAATGTTGTCTCAAAGTCACCCTTGGACTGCAAATACACTGTGACAGTTAAATATATTCCTCCTCATCTTAGGAATAATGAACATGCTTTCATATACTGTGGCTCACCTTAAGGATAATCTAGAATGTCTCCGTGAGATTGTCGAAGAGGATTTCATCAACAAACCTCTTGATAGTTAAATTAGGTTTTCTTGCCTCCAGGCCAAACGATCTCAAGAGTTGCTAGAATGTGTAATTGCAACATGTCCCAAATCCTTAACCTTAGGTGCAAAAGGCAAAGCTGTGATGCCTTGTTCTATGCCTAGTGCGAGCCTCAAACCATTCTAGGGCCGCAGTTTTAAGAAAGTAGACATCAATGTGTCGTTCTAGTAATCAGATCCTTGTACGTCTCGTTCAGGAATGCAAAAAGTAGATCAACCAACTAATGTCCATAATTCCTCTACATGAGTAATCAATGACATTAAAGCCGAGCAGGTCAAAGTCTCAAAGACAATACAAGGAATGAATAGGACCACGCAAGCTAAAAATGTGCATTGAAGAGAGTAGAGACCAATCTAGGATCTTTAAGCTTGAGTTGAATAAACGAATCGTGTTGATTCTAGTATTAGCCTTAGGCGTACTGTAATTAATTCGAATTCTGATATCTTTTCAAACCTTGTAATGATGTTGCTTGAATTCTGTTTGCTAATCATGAATGTGGTGTGAAATGCTTTTGTCTAATGCTGTCAAATGCCAGTTAAAATTGTTAATGCTAATAATCGTGCAAATAAGGCAAAAAGGCAAAAACGAAAGATTGTTAGAAAACAGTGGAAACCCCCAGGAAGAACTTTTATAAAGATAGGTTATTATTGGATACCTTTTGGCCATAAGAATCATCAGTTTTGTTCTCAAACGCTAAGATTATCCCACTAGAAAATGGATGCCTACTGGTAGAACTATTCCCTAAGAATGAACATACTTTGAATAGGTCAAATACACACCAGCATTGTCTCTATTCCCAGTGATTCCATTGCTTCTACTTCTGATATGGATGTTTCTATTTCTGATGTGGGTGTTCCAATAACTGTTACTAACCAAGTGGAACCCATTCTTGCATGGGGATCCCAATTATCCAGTTATCCATTCTTGTCTTGTTCAACTGTAGATTGTTCAAATCGTTTTGTGGTACCTGGACTCAGGCTGTTCCAAGCATATGACTGGAGACCGGTCGCGGCTCATGAACTTCGTGAGCAAATTTATCGGGACAGTTAGATTCGGTAATGATCATTTCGGTGCAATTATGGGTTATGGTGATTATGTTGTTGGTGATAGTGTTATCTCTAGAGTATACTATGTGGAAGGTCTTGGTCATAATCTGTTCTCTGTCGGTCAATTCTGTGACTCTGATCTAGAAGTAGCCTTCAGAAAACATACTTGTTTTGTTAGAGAACTTGATGGTAAGGAACTTTTAAGAGGAACTCGTGGTTCAAATCTTTACACCATCTCTATAGAAGATATGATGAAGTCTTCTCCAATTTGCTTGCTGTCAAAGGCTTCAAAAACAAAGTCATGGTTATGGCATCGGCGTCTCAATCACTTGAACTTCGGCACCATCAATGATCTCTCCAGAAAGGACTTAGTTGTAGGTTTACCTCGACTAAAGTATGAAAAGGATCATCTTTGTTCAGCATGTCAATTGGGAAAAAGCAAGAAGTATGCCCATAAACCCAAACCTACTAACTCTGTCACAGAAGTTCTTCATACAATTCATATGGATTTATGTGGACCAATGAGAGTGCAGAATATCTTTGGGAAGAAATATGTGTTAGTTGTAGTTGATGATTACTCTAGATTCACCTGGGTCAAGTTCTTAAGGACAAAGGATGAAACTCCTGATATCATCATCAAACTCATCAAACAGCTGCAGGTTCGACTTAACAAAACCGTCAGAATTATCCGGACAGACAATGGAACTGAGTTTGTTAACAAACAACTTAGTGAATTTTATGAAAGCATTGGAATCAGCCATCAAAGAAGTGTTCCACGAACTCCTCAACAGAACGGTGTCGTTGAAAGGCGAAATCGAACTCTTGTAGAAGCCGCTAGAACAATGCTGATTTACTCAAAAGTTCCAATGTTTCTCTGGGCTGAAGCTATTGCCACTGCATGCTACACACAAAATCGTTCCCTGATTCACATTGTTCATGGAAAGACACCATATGAACTTGTCCACAACAGAAAACCTAATCTCTCTTTCCTTCGTGTGTTTGGAGCATTGTGCTATCCAACTAATGAGGGTCAAGACTTAGGCAAACTTAGAGCTAAAGCGGACATTGGAGTATTTGTAGGGTATGCACCAAACAAAAAGGGATACCGAATCTACAACAAAAGAACCCGAAACATCATGGAAACAATTCACGTTACGTTTGATGAGTGACGGTCAAACGGCTCCTAAATAATTCAGTTCTGGACCCGCACTTCAAAACAGTCCAATTGGTTCATCCCTTGTTCCAAACTCTTCTCAAGAAACTCCATATGTACCTCCATCTGAAGATGATTTAAAGAAATTGTTTGATCCTATGTTTGATGAACTTTATGATCCAGGTACTAATGAGGTGTCGATTCCTACAACAGAGGCTGTTCATATTCCAGTGAATGAAGTCAATCCCTCAGTCTCAATATCTTTAAGTCAAGAAGCACCTGCTGCTGATCCTTCAGTCTCATCAACAAATCATCATTCTTCAAATGTACATCATCGAACTGTTTTTGGCTTCAATGATGAAGTTAATCCCTTTGCTACTACTGAAGATGCTCCATTTGAAAACATATTTGCTCCTGAATCTTCATCAGAACCATCTTCTTCAGGAGACATCAACTCTGCTACTTCAGTCCCTCAACAACTACCACATGAACACCTCAGAAAATGGACTCACGATCATCCATTAGACAACATCATTGGAAATCCCTCTCGTCCAGTATCCACACGAAACAACTTGCAACAGATGCCTTATGGTGCTTCTTCAACTCCGTACTCTCTAAGATCGAACCAAAAGATGTTAAAACCGCCATGAATGAAGATAGCTGGTTCAATGCTATGCAAGATGAAATTCATGAGTTCGATCGACTAGATGTATGGGAGTTAGTACCTGCTCCAGATTGTGCTATGATTATTGCTCTAAAATGGATCTTCAAAGTGAAACTTGATGAGCATGGTGATGTGTTGAAGAACAAGGCTCGATTAGTTGCTAAAGGATACCGTCAAGAGGAGGGTATTGACTTTGAAGAATCTTTTGCTCCAGTTGCTCGAATCGAGGCAATCAGAATCTTTCTGGCTAATGCTGCTAGTAAGAACATGGTAGTCTATCAGATGGATGTGAAGACGGCATTTCTGAACGGAGATCTTAAAGAAGTCGTCTACTTCAGCCAACCTGAAGGATTTGTAAATCAAGAGCATCCTACTCACGTTTATCGTTTGAAGAAGGCCCTCTACGGTTTAAAGCAAGCTCCAAGGGCATGGTATGATACACTGTCAAAGTTTCTTCTATCAACCGGATTTAGCAAAGGAGCAGTTGATCCAACATTGTTCACCAGGAAGTCAGGAAAACATTTAATTCATGTTCAAATTTATGTTGATGATATTATTTTTGCCTCGACTGACCCAATGGAATGTGATCGTTTTTCTAATGAAATGAGTTCAAAATTTCAAATGTCAATGATGGGACAAATGTCATTTTTCTTGGGATTACAAATTTCACAAAGTCCCGGAGGCATTTTCATAAATCAATCTAAATATGCAACAGAAATCTTAAAGAAATTTGGATTTGATTCAAGTGACCCTGTTGACACCCCATGATTGATCGAACCAAACTAGATGAGGACCACTCAGGGATCATGGTAGACCAAACAAAATATCGTAGTATGATTGGATCCCTGATGTACCTCACAGCTAGTAGACCAGACATCTTGTTCTCTGTTTGCATGTGTGCTAGATACCAGGCTAAGCCTACTAAAAAGCACCTTGAAGCGGTTAAACGGGTCTTTCGGTATCTCCAAGGAACCATCAATATGGGACTTTGGTACCCGAAGGACACCGGTATGTCACTAACAGCCTATGCAGATGCTGATCATGCAGGGTGTCAAGATACTCGTCGAAGTACGCCTGGAGGTGCTCAGTTTTTGGGTGATAAGCTTGTGAGCTGGTCTTCAAAGAAGCAAATGAGTACTTCTATTTCCTCTACAGAGGCTGAATACATAGCCATGTCATCTTGTTGTGCTCAAATCTTATGGATGAGATCTCAATTATCTGACTATGGCTTTGAATTCAACAAAATCCCTCTGTACTGTGATAATAAAAGTGCTATTGCTCTCTCATGCAACAACGTTCAACACTCAAGAGCAAAGCATATCGACATTCGACATCATTTCATCAGGGAACAAGTGGAAAAAGGTGTGGTGGAACTCTATTTTGTGAGGTCTGAATATCAGTTAGCAGACATCTTCACCAAAGCTCTTCCAAGAGAACGCTTTGAGTTTATTCTTCCACGACTGGGCATGAAAAGCCTTCAACCAGAAACACTCAAACGTCTTCAGGAGGAAGACGAGGAGTAAAGGTCTATCTTCATCTATATCTTGTATATATCTATTCGAAAAACAAAATACAAAATTATAAAACCTTCAAAAACCATAAAAATCTGAAAAATTCGAAAAATCTTCAAAAATATTGTCAATTTGTCATGCTTTTTCTCGGTTCGTCAATATCTACGGTCTTTGTGCTGTCATTCAAAGAATGACACGGGACTTTAGATGCTGTTCGAACTCTTATAAAAAAAAAATTATTTTTGGGAGAAAGAGAAACAATGGTTTATTGTCATTTCAGGCAGTAAACCGCTTTTTCAAAGAAAGAACAGAGCCATACTTTATCATGTTTTCAAATTCCATGCTCTGATTCTTTAAACATTTATCTGCTGAAAACTAACTGCTTTGAAAAATAACTCAGTCTCTATTTTTGATAATCATCTGGACTTATTTGTCAAAATATCAATCTCTCAATCAACAACCTATGTCATTGATTGTGGGGGAGAATGATTTCAATTAAATTAAAAAGTTATTTGGCATTCAATTGTTTTCAAAAGATATTCATGCATGTTTTATCAATGGAGTTTAAAGTCTTAAAATCCGATCATTATCAGTTAAAACGCTTTCATAATCAAGTCACAATTCTCCTTAAAAGCTTTCAAAATCAATTTAAATCTATAAGAGATCACAAATCTCAAATGATTTGATAATTGTGATCGGGGGAGAATGTGTGATTTAAATTGGATTTAAATTGATAATTCGGTAAATGGTTTTATAAGGATGTACATGCTCTTCTTCCCACATGTGACAAACGATTTCAAATTTTCCATGCACATGTTGAGGGGGAGCATCTATCTTAAACCTATGATTTGAAACGTGATAACTTATCTCAATGTGCAGGTTCCCTCTAGTATGTGCAAAACTCTTTTCAAATCTCGAGGCACATATTGAGGGAGCAAAATCATGAAAACCTCATCCTTCCCCAAAATGCTTTATCTACTTGTCTTGATTAGGGAAGTGATGTTGATATCTTTTAGAAAATGGTAATCAAAGAAGTAATTTCTTTCTCTTGCCTCCGTGTGCAAAACGATTTCAAACATTTGATGCACATGTTGAGGGGAGCACTTATTCTAAAATTATCAAAAACAATTCAGGTACAAAATGCTTTGATAAATATCATAAGTATCTGGATTGATTTTCAAATGGTTTTCAATTGGTTCCTATGGCAGATGAACAATACCAAAAGACCGACCAACTTTACATTATGTATGGTGATATAAGGACGATAAGGTTAGGTATGTGTTCCCATGATCCGCCAGAACCGGAGGGATCTACCCAGGGACTATCCACTAGTTAGTGTAGAGTTCTTAGGTATGATGATAAAAGGAGAAAAATGAGATATGGGAAGAGTGCGGACTGAGACTGAGCTAGTACTGGAATAAACCCAACAAGGTTCTAGCTATGAAGTCTCGGTAAGCACTGAAGGGGTTGAAGAATTAAAAAGAATTGAATGAGAAAAGGGTGAAAACAAATAGCCCTCCATTTATTCAACCTTAGGGAAAAAACCGGGTTCAATTCATATGCTACTGATGGTAACATCGGTATTGAAGACAAGACGTCATGGACCCAGTGACGCACTACACTTCAACTTTCCAAACCACTCAAGTTCCTCTTAAAAGGACTTGTTTCATTCTCACGGGGAACCGACATTATCTATCGACTTTCTCTTAGAGATTGTTGATATTGAAGGAGGGGACCCTCTCCCTAGTCTCCGATATAGGATCCAAATATGCACAAATTGAGTCTAGTGCCACGAGATCATCAATAAATCTCATTAGGACACTTTCAATGAAGACTCTCTATTTCACACAATGTGGAAAGAGAGATTATATCTTGAGTCCTACGCATTATCCTTGTGGTATTGCCAGAACATCTGAGTGATGTGTTTACATATTCACTGTGAAGATGGAAAGCCTTCTAGAGCCAACATCTAACAAGCTCCTGGTAGGTGGCATGTGAGATCTATTATACAGATCAACCATGTGACAACTGAACAGAAACAATGGGGCGATTCAATCTTTTGAATCAATCCTGGTTCAGGTTATGGATTGACGGATACCTTTGAAAAACCGGTCTTTGTGCTTTAAAACTCTTTTCATTAGCACGTCGACCGTGTACTAATTTTTCAAATCAAAAGGTGTTTTATGATTGATAATTGATTTTCATTAAAACCTTCGTTATATTGCAAAAACAATTTCTATTGAGCAATACACGATTGTTTTTCAAATCTCTTTTCATCAATCATTGGACGTAAATTCGCTGGTTCACTCACTCCGTGTTGTCTTCTTTGAGACGTTCCGGTTTGAGAACAGCTAGAGCAGCTGCGAAACCCTGTCAAGGAAATTCTTCGGAATTATACCTGATCACAGGCAGTACTTGTACTGATCAACGAGGAACCGTGGGCCGTGTACCTCAATTCAACGAAAGTGATCAAAGACACTTTCGTGCGCTTTATTGCTAACTGTCTTATGCAGGTACACCCGACGTTTGCAGCTGATCAGAATGAAGCGGTCAATCCATAGCCGCATGCTCACCTAACACATTCATCTCAAAAGAAATCATGATTAGTGCATCAATGACTCTGATATTTTCACTCCATGCTTCTGCTACTCTGCTGCCAATATCATGAATCAACGAAAGCTTCCGCTACTCTGATGAGAAGAAATCATGATCCAGAATGTGAGCATGTCGGTCCGAATGTCACAACATCACATAAAACCAACACCACAATGGATGTCTCAGAGATTTTTTGATAGCTGATGATCTCAAAAGCTGGCTCAAAATTATTATCACGTGGATCTGTAAGACCTCTCTTCTAAGTAACCAAACATGCAACGAGAAGAATCAATGACTACGAGCTTCGGAGCAAAGTACTACATCAAGAATGCAAGAACAATTGTTAATGTAATATCTGATTGTATTCAATGTCATTTTAGTATATGTTTGAGGTGACCTCCCTTAGGGGGAGATTGTTAGGAATTAGAAATTCCAGGTATTAAAGAGTCGGTCACCTCAAGTATATGTAATCGTTAGAAAGCTCGTAGTCATAGTTATTTTATGTTAAGTAGTATTTTGTTAAGTAACACCGTGGAGGACGGACGGGTCTTTACCCACTGTATGCCTGATCCACAGCCCGTTGTGTGGCGTTTTATGTAAGACTATAAATACTCTCTACCTCCCAAGGTAGAGAGTTGGAGCTCATAATAATATTTTCTTTCTCTCACTATAGTTCCCAACTCTCTTCCTTTCTCTCACTAGAACTCTCTCTCCCTAACATTCTTATACGCCTACTTTGATCATGGTTTAGAGTGTTTGTGAAATCCAATATCCAACAACCCTTGAATGATAACCTTGAGATTAGATGTGGCAATTTAGAGTCAGACATATTGATGTGGGTTTATTTGGGTCAAGTGGGATAAAATAGAAAATTTAACTAATAATGAAATCGCTCAAATTGGCTAAAAGTCACCCCAAATGTATTCTTATGCTTAAACTTATAACTTAATGTATTGGTAAGACTTTAAATTATTATTGTAATAGTAAGTTTATCCATTCAGTATCTATTAAGTTATAATTAATGTTTGTAGATGACCCCAAGGGACCAACCTATCCAGTTGGCGACCACTAGTAACTGTAGAATTGATGTCAAACTAGAACTGTTGTTGGTTGTTGACCAACGGAAAGAAATGGGATTGTGTCAACTTCGTTCTTCTGTGAGCAGTAATTCGGAACATGGAGGGAATAAGATCTGGGTAGGTTCTAATTGTGGATTTTGTTACAAGTTTTTCATAGCAGCTTACGTCTAGTCAGTAGGAATCAGTGACAGTTACATCCTTTTCATCAAAGAGTGAAACAACTTATAATCCTTAATACAAAGATTGAATAAGAGGTAGATGACCTATAAAGTATGATTAGAAATATCAAACTACTTACTTAGACAGTTTACACTTTATTATTATGTATTCAACATGAAATGCCTGATTGTAGATATTAATTATAGTGCATTCCACAAAGAAGGTTCACAGCTAAGAAAAAGAGTATATAGGGGTGTAAAAGCTGAACTACATACAGTTTGCAGAAAATCAGTTAAATACATTAATAAAGTTTGAAACTTTTGTGGGGCAGCCCAAAAAAGGGTAGCAAGACGAGGAAGTCTAAGTGATTTTAACTCAAGAAGTTGGAATGAATTTCTAACTTATTTATAGAGAATCTGTGCAATTTGGGTATTCGATAGTGGAGTTCCATTGTAGAGAAAAACTTAGATTGAAATGCGTCTAACGAGTAAATAGGTCAGAAGTCGAGTAATGCGTATGCAAATGCTTAAACTATCCTAAATCACATTTCAAAAAATAAATTAAATTTAGGAAATATAAGGAAATACCTTTTTTTTTTCCTTTTTCTTTTAGGCAGGCTCAAACGACAACGACAATAAGTCCGCCTTAGCATCCTTAATAGTTTTACCACAAGTTTGCTTTGGCATCCTCACTACCATTCTATTTGCTTGAGCCTTCGTAATTGGCCAACACTAAGACCCGTATTGCTGCCCTAATTGCCACCGATAAAATATTTCGTTTCACTTGTGATAATTAGGCACGTTTCAGAATTTACCTACTTATGTGTCATCATCATTACAAATGATTGATAAGATTGAGTTAGAGTGATTACAAGTTGTCCGTTGTGTGCCATGAGGGGCATGTTCAACATTATATTAGTAGTGGAAGTGTGGAACACATGTTAATTGAAATTATAATGATAATAAAGACGAATTTATAATATCTACTCTACTAAGCTGAAATCTTATCGCAAGTTACAGAAATAATATTGTTCGGTTTTCTTGAAGATTCCCTTGGGTCTGATTCACGGAAGGGTTACTCACATCATCTGGCCGCCACAAAGAATCGGAAAAGTTGATAGAAGAATTCCTCAAGATGGACTTTCTTTGTGATACCTGTATGTGTAACATTCATTTTATTGTTTGTTCCCTATATGCTTCTCGTGAAATGCATAAATAATTCAGTCTTGAAGAAGGCAGTTTCAGCGGGTTTTCATCTCAGAACTTATATCGATAACATCTTCGTCGGTTCCTTTTTTGCAGTCACAAAAGTCTTCTTGTTTAGATTGGTGCAAGAATTATCTTTTGTATGTGCTCATTTTGACTTTTTGAGTAACAAGAAATCTGGTCAAGCATATTTAACAGGGACAAGATATTCCTACCCCCCCTATTTTTTATATTCCCACCCTCCTTATTTTTTTGCATTTTTTTTATTTTTAATTTTTTTATTATTTTTTTTTATAATTTTGTTTATATCAAAAAACTATAAACCTGAAAATGCGTAACAGGAAATATAAAGTTTAATAAGTAAAACGCTTAAAACTGTCAAAAATACGGAACAGAAACTGACAAAAAACTGTGTTGTACTGAAATAAATGGGGGACAAAAAGAATCAAAAGTACAAACCCTCCCTAGTAGGGAGGGTAGGAATAGTGCATCCCTAATTAATAATAGGATGTGTAGTTGTTGCATCTAAGGGTGCGTTTGGTTTATGGGCATAGGGTGGCTTTGGGTTAAAAAGATGAAAATCAATTGTTTGGTTAACCTTTTATAATTTGGGATTGTAACTTAAATATTAGGGGATATGTAAAAGGTGGGTCAATAGGGTGGTTTTATGACAATGTGGGCCCCATCATATTTATGTGTCTATCTCTTTCTTTTATTTAAAAAAAAAATGTTTATAAATTATATTTTAAAGTATAAAATAATTTTAAATAATTTTCTCTCTCCTATATCAAATTCAAATCTAAATCCAAATCTTAATCTTAATCCTAAATCTACCTACAAACCAAACGGACCCTAAATAATACTGCGTGTTGTGTGTTGGAGTAATGTTTGGATGTGTAGTTGCTGCATCAGATTATCATTTTAGGAAATGCATTTTTCATGTTAGCTTTTTAGAGTTTTAGGTAATGTAACTTTCTTTTATTCTTGTTGTAGGCACATCACCCAAAAAGCTGACATTATGAAATCTAAACCTGTTACTCATTCTAGTACGCTGCACAAACAAGAAGTGAAAGTGTAGAAATTTTATCAATCCTTAAATAATTCTAATTTATGAACATCGATATTAAAAGGCAACGTAAATCTTAGGGTAAAAGCTACAAAGTAGCCACATACTTTCAAATTTTTAATTGACTTGAGACACTTATTTTTTTATTAAATGATTTCAACAACGTACTTTCTAATTTTGTTCTGACTTCACTAATATGACCATAAAATGACTATATTACCCTTTCTTATTCAGTGACTTCAACATACTTTCAAATTTTGTTTCGACTTCACCAATATGACTTCAAAGAAGACAAGGATAATATAGTCATTTCAGGTCATATTGGTGAAGTCAGAACAAAATTTGAAAGTACGTTGTTGAAGTCATTGAGTAAAAAAATAAGTGTTTCAAATCAGCACAAAATTAAAAATACGTGACTATTTTGTAGCTTTTACCTTAAATCTTACTATACATATTGACATTGCCAATCAAATGTGTGCCCCAAGCCATGCATCATAGGAAATACCTAATGCTGCTCGGCCAAATGAATCATCATTAACTTATTTAATCTATCATTATTTCATAAACAACATGAAATTGTCACATTTTTATGAGAATCATGCTAATATAAATATAATAAATCAGAATCATATTAATAAAATATTATTCTTCCCATCATAGACAATTGCATTTTTAAAAATAACCATTGTTACCTCATCACCATAAAAAATAATTATAGTTTAGACTAAAATACACGGTTGGTCCCTAAACTTGTCAATCCGCTTCTCGTTGGGACAAACCTGGGCATTATCATCGCCGGAGGTCCAAAACATGGGCTTTATATGCCAAACTCGTCCCTTGACCAATAATGCCGTTGTCAATGTTATGTTGGTGAGGGCAAAACCGTCTTTCACATGTAAAAGCGTACTAAAGAGAAACCGTTGTGAACGGTGTTTGTAGCTAGTATATGTATGTGTAACACGGTTTGGTGCGACATTATCATCCATCCCTAAACTATCCTACAAAAACAGTCTTCTACTAAACGATAATCGTTTCAAGATGGTACGTTGCCGGTGTGGTAAGCAAGCTATTATTCGCACTTCGTGGACCTCTTCTGCCAACCAGTCGTCGATTATGGTTTTCCGTTGAAGTAAGTGCGTGTTAATATTTATTGTGTTAGTTTGTTTTCGCAAGCAGCAAAGTACATTGTAACAATGGTGTTTGTTTAATGACTTGTCATAATCATGAATAGGGGTCTTCTTGTCGGTGGATAAGATGGTAAGATCCTGAAATCTATGCTCGTTCAAGAATGATCATACTAGGCCTTTTGAGGGGGAGAAATGAGCTTGAGGCAACATTAGTAGCTGCTGAAGGAGATGTGTGGAAGTGGAAGATTTACCTGGTGCTAAGTTGGATGTTGTTCTTGATTGTTTATGCATTGGGATAACTTTTTTAGCTTTTATGTAATGAGGCGAGATGGTTAATGTTCAGTATCTTGAATTGTAGTAACGTTGTTATGAAGTATATCATTTGGTTTGTTTTTTTTTGATTTTCAATGCCTTATGGGTATGCAAATTGTTAGCAATTTGTTTAGGGTTGACTTTTAAATGTCAACATTCTTATGAGGTTCTGTTTACCTTTGGTTACTTTTGATGTAAATTATTCACACATCAAGCTTAGTCAATCTATAAAAAGACACAATAATGACATGGTTCCATAGTTAATGCAAATGGATATAATTCCAAATGCATAAAATTTCATACTTTTCAAAGCATGAGAATTTCTACAGTTGACACACACACACACATACGTTTTTAGAGTACATAACTTGTCCATAGGAAATAAACTAGATGAAACATTGTCTAGATAATAGCATAACAGAATTGACCTATGGTGAGGCCATCATTCTTTCCAGTGCCAGCCGCTTTTGCCTAGTCATTCTTCATGTAGCAGGCTGGGTTGAAGCAGAAACTGCTTGAACATCACTTGACTGCAGTTAAGAATCAGACTGGGATTGATCATGTTGCTGGGATCGACACTGGGCTTGCTCATGCATGCTGGGATCGACAATTGACTTTCAACAACACCTGTACCTTCAGCTTCTTTATCTGCTGCTACTTTGTTACCTTTAGGATGTGTCTTTTTTGCTGCAGCTTTAGTAGGTACCTGTTTGACATTTCCCTTATTGGCAGTTCGACTACTTTCAGCTCCACCATACCCTAGGCATGTTTTCCGGTTGTGTCCAGCAATGCCACAAATACTACACTTAACACTCTTCCAAGCCCTTGACAGCTTACCATCCTTCACAATCTCTTCACTTTCAGGAGCTATCCTAACTCTTTTTCTACCTCTTGCGCTAGGCGGGTTTGTTTTGGATTTCGGTAGAACAATTGTTGTTGGCACAATTGATTTTTCCCAATGTTCGATGCTAGTTATAAGTTGGACATGGTGTTTGTAGGTTGCCTCCCAAGTGAGAAGATAGTGTGGAAAACTAGAAGGGGGGGTTGAATAGTTTTGCCAATTAAAACTTTCTTTTAATCTATTTAGATCGACTTATGTCAATCTATTTAGATGTATGTGTTGGATGTTGATAAGCAAGCATATAAAAGTATGTAATGAAAAGAATAAGCACAAAACCACAACGCGAGTATTTATAGTGGTTCGGCTACAAGGACACCTTCCTTTCCCTACTCCACTCCCCGAGTCACCAACTCGAGAGTTCGTAATCGATACACCAACTCCTTATGGCGGAGAAGCCTTCACAATGTCGCCTACCCTTTTTTCGGTGCTAGGCTAACCACCAGGTTCTTTCACTCCAAGGTGAACCACACCTACCACAACGTCGCCTACCCTTTATCAGGTACTAGGCTAAGTACCTAGTTCTTTCACACCAAGGTGAACCACACCTACACAAAGTTGCCTACCCTTTATTAGGTACTAGGCTAAGCATCTAGTTCCATTGCAATGGAGGAACTACTACCCAACACTACACCAACGACTAATCCCAAAGGAGATCAACTCCTTTTTACAACATCATCAAGGATATCAATATCCTTGGATCTAGTACTAATCTATCTTGTACATCGAAACACACCATATCGAATGTACTTCTAAGGCACCTTTCACTAATGCCTTTAACTAGATCTTCAAGACACCCTTCACTAATGTCTTGTGTCTTGACTTCTAAGCACCCTTCACTAATGCTTCTAGTCTTGACTTCTAAGCACCCACCGCAAGTGCTTATGATATGGACGATAGATACATTTCACTAATATCTTCGTCTTGACACTTGAGACACCTTTCACAAATGTCTTCAACACTTCTTAGGAAAAGAAAAACAATCATCAACAAGAAGACTCCAGTAGTCTTGATGATGAGGAAGCATGGCAACTCATGGACTTGAGCTTGCTCGACTTCAAAGGTGGTGATCTCGCCTTTAAGAGGAACCTAGAAGATCACACAAAAACAAAACTACAAACATAGATCTCTTGGATATGAGGTTTAGAGGGTTTTAACTCAAGGGGAAAGTATGTTGGAAAGGGGTGAGAAACAATGAAGAAATGGCTCACTATTTATAGAGGAAAATTCTACTATTCCCCGGATCCCACAGATCCCTCCCACAAGGGATCCGTCCAGTGTAAAGCTAGGGATCCGTGAGACGCTCCTCTTTACCCATGGGTATTTTGGTTTATGGGTCATGGGTTGATCCATGGGTCTTTAGCTAGATACAATGTATCTCTTGAGTGCAATGCACCTAGTCACATGGGTATGGGTCAATACCATGGGTTATGGATATTATCCATATATGATATAAGCATGATGTCATGCAATGGGTTATGGGTCAAGCTCCATGGGTCATGGGCTTTGGGTTGTACCCAACTACATTCAATGTATTTGGTCAATGGGTTGTGATACTTAAGTTTCTACCCATTTATACTACCCAATATACTACATACTAGTTATGTGTATATTTTACCCAAATATGTAAACATTAGTTGTTGTACATATGTAATATTAAATCATAAAATCACTTATACTTGTTTTAGTGTTTTATGTGAAAATGTGAATATGTTAGAAACTATTAGCTTAAACCATTTACGTATTTTATTTGTTTCGTTAAAATGATTTTACGTTTGTTATCGACAAAACATTAGAAGATCGTAAAATATAAATAAACGTTTTTACGGCTTATTTATATTAACAATCTCCCCCTTTTTGTTGCTGACAAAACATAAAATTATTTTAAGGAAAAGCTAAAATTCGTAAAAGTTTGAATTTGTAGTTTTTACTTTCTTCTCCCCCTTTTTGTCGAAACAAAAAGAGCTTCGAAAGAAAGCTAACGCAATGTTTTTAAGAAAAACGTGTGAAAAATAGAAAAGAAGAATTAGAGAGCAAGTAACGGGAAAGGATCTCGTCTTAACTCCCCCTTGACGAGTCCATCCCTATGTTAGGGCGTCAAGATAGTAATACTAAGCTAGTTTGTTTGCAACTAAGTTTGGAAAAGATTTTGTCTACGTGACGAATGTGCTCCCCCTTTATGATTGCAATTTTGCAAAGGGATGTCATGAAATGTAATCCTAATATTGCAAGTAATTTGCAATGTATTGCTTTGACACAAAGCTCCCCCTAGCTTTAGGGTGTCAAAGTCTTCATGTGTAAATTGAATAACTACAAAACAAAGGTTAGAAAACAAGTATAATGCACAATTTCCTGCAAATGTGATCTAAGTTAGTAGAAAAATAGTTTTCTGTATCACGGATCCCACGGTTCCCTCTTTGTAGGGATCCGTCTAGGCAAGTATGAGGGATCCGTCTGGCTGATGATCAATTTCAGCAATGATGATATAACATATTATGTTAATATCAAAGTGAGATATGTATTATACAACATACTCATATACACAGAAATATAGCAAGTAGCATGTATTTTCATTTAATAAAACTAGAGATATGATATACATGATTCTAAAAACTAAGAAAATGATCGATACATGACTTGGAATTACTAGACTTGTCTAAGTAATGCTTGAAACTAGGACACCACTAAAATCATCTAGCTCAAGTTTGTTTAGGTTTAATCTTGTCGAAACGTTCGAGGAGGTGATAGAACATGAAACGTTGGTCTTCTCGTACTTCATGTATCAAACTTTCAACATGTTGACAATGATAACAATCTTTGTCATGGCTAGGTAGTGGTGGTGGAAGAAATGAAATTTCTTGATGCGAAGGATCAAGTGAAGCGGCTTGTGGAGCCTCAAACGACGGAGGGATTAGTGGAGGCGCATTTGAGAATGGCTCGACCAAGAATGATGGTTGGTAGAGAAGTGTCAACTTCCATATGGTCGGGTGGTTGACTTTGATGATTTCTCATAATCCAAATGGGATTATATGATGGAAACGGCGAAAAGGAAGCCGGAGCTAATGTTGATTCAACACCTTGATTTTGTATCATTATTCCTCCTAATGAGGAGAGTGTTTTCGGCGGAAGAGGATGAGACGGCCTAGGAGGCAAATCCTCTAAATTGTAGAGGTGTGGTGATGATAGTGGAGATGTAAAAGAAATAGCTCTAGGAACCAATGGTGATGGTTTAGTTGAGATGATATTGTTTGGCCTAGGAGGTATGGTGGTGTTTGGCATAGGCAGTTTCGTGGGTACTATCCTTTTAGGAATTGTTTTGATTGGTTGAGAAGAGATCCTTGCATTTGTTGGCTTGAACGGAGATGATTCGGTTGAGGAGATTTCGTGTACAACACGAGCAATTTTCTTGGGTGGTTCTTTGGTGGATAAGTTACTACTTGGAGTTTTCCTCATGATGAGATGATTTCAAGAAGTTTGTAAGGGTTTCTTAAGTGCCTAAAATGAGGATGAAGATGATGACTATGGAAGTCCTAACAATGCGGTTTATAAAGCAAGAGATTTGGCAAGTGCATTCAAGCCTTAAGCCACTAAAATTCATTGGAATGTGATGATTAACATGCACAAGAGTCAACTTCAAAGTTTGTACTGATCTAGGAACTCATTTAAGATGAGATGGAGTGTTTAAGTTAGGAAGAAGAGCTTGAAATGATTTTTTTAGCTAGACATAATCTGTCACCCGGATCCTACGGTTCTCTCTTCAGAGGGATCCGTCTAGGCTAATCCTAGGGATCCGGCTCTTAGTAGCTATGAAAGAGTAGAAATGATGTTTCTAAGGTCTAAGATCTGAGTGTTTCAGTCCTCCTAAGTGTCGTAAATGAAGGGGTGCTTAAGTACTTGAGTGATGTAACTAATGATTGCCTTTTATGGAAGAAATTGGAACTTTCATGAGTACCAATGAATGAACAAGGATGACATTAAAGATTTTGAGAGTGTCAAGTGAAGCTAAATGATCTTAGAGATCAGATAGTAACTTAGATTAATGCTTTGGAGAATATCCTAAAGGCTTAAGATGGAAAGACTAGAATTTGATCAATTTCGACCAATTTTAACGTAAGGATGATTATGATCAATTTTGCTATAAAAGATTTCCAACGTTTAGATATGAGGGATCATGTGAAAAATGATGTGTGAGCTTAAGAGCGGAAGAGTAATGGATTTAAGTGAAACGATAGATCTACAAGCGTCTTTGAATGTGACCTAGGTGAGTTATGTGTGAGTAGGAAGGATCTAATTAACTTAATAAGGACTTAATTTTCCTTAAGATACTATGTCAAGCTTAGTGTGAGGTGTTCTAAGGACATGTTTGAAATACAATGCTTGCAATTGCATTTTCTGTTTGCCGGATCCCACGGTTCCCTATGTGTAGGGATCCGTCTAGCACAAACTTTGAGATCCGTCCATCTGCTAAGCAAAACCTTTACAAAAGGTATGCAATGATCTTGACAATGCATTATATTCCAAGGTTAGTTTAAGAGGTTCTAACACAAAGATATCAAATGTAAGATGTTTTATTTCATGAAGGAAATTTGATTACATTGATAAAGCACGAGTACAAAAGGATTGATCCTATTTGAAAGACTACTAAGTTCCTTGAGCGTGTTTGCTAGAAGGATCATCACGTTTTTGATGCGTGTTGGTGGAATCAAGAATGAAGAAAGTCTTCATGAGAGACATGTTTAGCGGTTCCATCATCTTGTTCACAAGTACGTACAACGGACTTTGAAATTGAGGATGAAAATGCATGACGTTATGATAGAGGCGCGTCAAGAACATTCCATAAGGGATGAGTTTATTCTTGGAGCCTTGAAGGTTTACAATTCACCTTGCGAAGAAGTAGGCGAGATTGTATGGTTGTTGTGTTAGCAAACAATACATTATGTGAGCACAACTAGCGGGAAGGATTTCTCGATTTCCCCTAAGACTCCAAACATTTTCACGTAGGATGAGTGCAAGGGGCTTGTACTCTTCTCGGATGTCCCGTGTGAAGATAATGTTTGGATCGGAGTAATATGGTCGAGGTTTGCATATTATTCGTTGTAAATCTTCCGGGGAGGGTATGTGTGAACAATATGGACTATTTTCTTCACGAAAGTTGAAGAGAGAATCAAGAGACCAATCTTCGTGAAGGCACATTGTCCATGATTTGGAATCTGGAGGATGTGAGCAAAATGCCCAAGGGTTAAAGTAAACTTTTGGTTTTAGATATAAAACCAAAGAGATAGAGAGCGATCCTCGTTACGAACGAGTTCAACTTGACGGAAGAATTCCATTATGAACCTTGGACATATCTTCTCGTTGATTTCAAGAAGACATTCTAGTCCTATGGCTCGGAAGGAGGTATTGATACCTTCTTCGAATTGTAGAGAGGTGTCTACAATACGTGCTTCGTGGAAGTGACGGTTTTTGAGATTATTGAACCCACGGACATGATTGCCAGGTGTGTTGGGCTCAAGGGAGATGTTCGGAGTGTAGACGCTAGTGAGTGAAAAATCAAACTCATATTCATGCGTCATAGTTGGACCTATAGAAATGATGAGTTAATAGAAAGTGATGTTTGTGGTCAACCAATGATTATCTAAAGTTTTTACTAGATTTTTATTAACAATGGTTTTTAACAACAATGACACTTAGCTTACTTATGGTTTTGAAATTCTAGTGGAATATTACATTTAGGAAGAAAGTGGTTTTTAATTTGCATCCAGTAGTACGGTTCCCACGGTTCCCTTACAAAAGGGATCCGGCTAGTGTATCTTCCGGGATCCGTAGATCTGTAGTTACAGAAACAGATTTCATGATGAAAAACATAGGTTTTTAGATCTCATAGTTTTATACCAAGATATGTGTTTTAGCCTACATTTTCTTTTAGCATGCATACATGACTTCGAATGTATCACGAGAGAATGAAATAAGATAAAAGGAAATGATAAACACATTATGATAATAACCTAGATAAACTAGACTATTAGTAATATTTCATTTCAATGCTAAGAATGATTCAAAGGATTGGGTATATAACCCCAATGTAGATTAACAAAACAAAATAAATGTCTCCGTATGAGAACTTCGTCATAGGGAACACAAGAGCGATGAGTGTTAAGACGATGAGCACGAGGGCGATGTAAACCATGTTGAAGGCGATCCTTCTTGGTTTCGGTTGAGATGAAATGGAGAGGAAATTTTTGAATTTGGAAGATTTGAAAAAGTGGGGATTTGATGGAGTGGTTGACGGAGGGTTTATTTATGAGGAAGGAGGAATTTTTGAGATTTGTGTTTTGTTTTATTATTAGAAAGATATGATTTTTGGATTAAGTGAGACAAAACACAAGTTTTATAAACCATGATTTTTAGACGAAAGAGTGACACGTATGTGAGAAAAAGCTTCATAATGAAGCTATATGTAAAACATGTGTATACACGAAAACTACTCAAATAAATACCTAAGTAATCACACTTATTTATTAAACTAATATCATTTAGAGATAAGTGGAAAGTCATACCTCAAATGCACTTAGGAATGTCTTTACAAATGACACAGCAAATCTCAGAAGACAATTCCAGCTCCTTTATGCTTACGATACCTTCTTAGGGAAGGTAATCTTTATTATCAAGCAATTCCTATGGCTTGATAGATGTGAGCTTTGATTAATCAACATGACAAAGAGGATTAGTGCAATTAAATGAAAAAATAAATAAGAAAAATGTTGTTATCTAATCAACATCCAAACATATAGTTTTAAAAGACACGGTGTTTGTTTTTATGAAAAACTTTCTTTGTAGTTTTCAATTAACCATGGATCGTATCAAGTTTTTAAAGTACAATATACTTCAAGAAACTTGGTAACGAAGCTCTGATGCCAATTGTGGAAAACTAGAAGGGGGGGGGGGAGGGTTGAATAGTTTTGCCAATTAAAACTTTCTTTTAATCTATTTAGATTGACTTATGTCAATCTATTTGGATGTGTGTGTTGGATGCTGATAAGCAAGCATATAAAAGTATGTAATGAAAAGATAAGAGTAATAAGCACAAAACCACAACGCGAGTATTTATAGTGGTCCGGCTACAAAGACACCTTCCTTGCCCTAATCCACTCCCCGAGTCGCCTACTCGAGAGTTCGTAATCACTACACCAACTCCTTATGGCGGAGAAGCCTTCACAACGTCGCCTACCTTTTTTCCGGTGCTAGGCTAACCACCGGGTTCTTTCACTCCAAGGTGAACCACACCTACACAACGTCGCCTACCCTTTATCAGGTACTAGGCTAAGTACCTAGTTCTTTCACACCAAGGTGAACCACACCTACACAACGTCGCCTACCCTTTATTAGGTACTAGGCTAAGCACCTAGTTCCATTGCAATGGAGGAACTACTATCCAACACTACACCAACGACTAATCCCAAAGGAGATCAACTCCTTTTTACAACATCATCAAGGATATCAATATCCTTGGATCTATTACTAATCTATCTTGTACATCGAAACACACCATATCGAATGTACTTCTAAGGCACCTTTCACCAATGCCTTTAACTAGATATTCAAGACACCCTTCACTAATGTCTTATATCTTGACTTCTAAGCACCCTTCACTAATGCTTCTAGTCTTGACTTCTAAGCACCCACCACAAGTGCTTATGATATGGACGATAAATACCCTTCACTAATATCTTCGTCTTGATACTTGAGACACCTTTCACAAATGTCTTCAACACTTCTTAGGAAAAGAAAAACAATCATCAACAAGAAGACTTCAGTAGTCTTGATGATGAGGAAGCATGGCAACTCATGGACTTGAGCTTGCTCGACTTCAAAGGTGGTGATCTGGCCTTTAAGAGGAACCTAGAAGATCACACAAAAACAAAACTACAAACATAGATCTCTTGGATCTGAGGTTTAGAGAGTTTTAACTAAAGGGGAAAGTATGTTGGAAAGGGGTGAGAAACAATGAACAAATGGCTCACTATTTATAGAGGAAAAATTCTACTGTTCCTCGGATCCCACGGATCCCTCCCACAAGGGATCCGTCTAGCGTAAAGTTAGGGATCCGTGGGACGCTCCTCTTTACCCATGGGTATTTTGGTTATGGGTCATGGGTCATGGGTTGATCCATGGGTGTTTAGCTAGATACAATGTATCTCTTAAGTGCAATGCACCTAGTCACATGGGTATGGGTCAATACCATGGGTTATGGATATTATCCATATATGATTTAAGCATGATGTCATGCAATGGGTTATGGGTCAAGCTCCATGGGTCATGGACTTTGGGTTGTACCCAACTACATTCAATGTATTTGGTCAATGGGTTGTGATACTTAAGTTTCTACCCATTTATACTACCCAATATACTACATACTATTTATGTGTATATTTTACCCAAATATGTAAACATTAGTTGTTGTACATATGTAATATTAAATCTTAAAATCACTTATACTTGTTTTAGTGTTTTATGTGAAAATGTGAATATGTTAGAATGTAAAACCCTAAAATCTCAAACGCGTGAAATGACAATTTTGCCCTCAAACTTAAAATTTTACAAACTCGGGAAACACGTCAACATCGTTTAACAAGTGATATCATTAATATTATACACACATTATGAAAGTAATTAACTTATGTTATGAATTAAAAGAACATAAATGATTAAACTCTAAGTAACAAATAAACATATCAAAACGTACACAATTAACCTAGACTACTATGAAGACTATATACATAATGAAGTGATAAGATTGGAAAGTCAAGAATTTGGTCCTCCCCCCTCCTTGATGGCCGGCCATTAGGCTCCCCCACTTACTCTCATAATCAATTTTATTAACTCCCATTATTCTCTTCCATTTCATTTCAAAAATACACCAAGAAACCCTAAGTCTCTCTATCATCTCCATAGTGGCGGCATCATTTTATTTCTCACCATTATCATCCGAAAATGAAAGAAGCAAAGTGATCCTAGGAGGCTCGTGATAGTGTGTGATCGATTGGTGGACATGGTGATCGTGTTTGGTTCAAAAATAAGCTTGGACGTGGGGTTTGGTTTGTAGCCGTGGGTTTAGATAAAGCCAAGGAGGTTTGGTTTGATCGTGGTGCTTTGATTCTTGTTTCCTTGTCACGTACACGCTACTAGGGTAACATATCATCATCTCACATCTTTCCTTTTGTTTTCTTGTCCAATTCGTGGCCATGGAATGTATTTCTAGGGCTTGTATGTCGAATTATGTCACATAAAATCATGAGTACATTTGTCACATAAAATGATGAAATGGATTACATAAAAACCTTGACTCTTAACGTATATGATTCAAATGATATATGACATGATAATATTCATACAAAACTGAATTTGGTGCTTCTTTATGTCGACTTATATGTATGGTAATAAAGGGTTTAATGAGCTTGTGAAACTATACGTATACGTATGTGATAAATGGAATCGATAACGAATGATTTACGAGGTTGTTTTGGTTATATATGGGGCGTACATGATATATCTTGGTGAGGGATGTCTCGACCTAAAATGGATGTTGGTTAATATGTTGTGTAATCTATGATAATCGAGTTTACATGTGTTAAAACCTATACGTTAATCATAATAAAAAACTAGGGTTTTGTAATTGATGATTTAATAAAGATAAGGGGTTAATTTGTAAATTATGAAACTTGATGGATTAACTTGTTAATATGTTAACTAAATGGATTAAATGAGTAAAATGAGTAAACTTGCTATATTTACACTTTTAACCCTAAACTTTGCAATATTGACATTTTAAACCCTAAACTCTTATAACTTGTCATAATTGATCCTTAAATCATAATAACACTCATTTTCACTATTTAACTTAAGATAAGTTACTAAATATGGAAACCTGCTAATTATGGAAACCTGCTAAATATGGAAAGTTACCTAAAATAGAAAGTACTTAAAATGGAAAGATTACTAAAAGTGGAAACCTGCTAAAAATAGAAAGCCGTCTTAAACGAGTAATCTGATTCTTATAGAACGTTATTTAATTCATATAGGTTCCGAGCGACGGGTTTGATCTGCTTTCTTGATTTTACTTTCGTTGTGATTTGCTCAGAATAAGGTACAGATATTCTGACCTTACCTCTTAAGGTTTCTCGTGATTCTTATACATCTTTCGATATTAGCTTGAACTGTTATGCTTTACTCTAAGCCTCATGATTAGGGCTTCCCTATGACTCTGCTATGCTCCCTTGATATGAAACCTTTGATATGAACCTTTGATATGAACCTTTGATATGAACCTTTGATATGAACCTTTGATATGAACCCATTATGATATGATATGAATATGCTTTGACCCTTCAGTCTGATACCCGAGCCAAATATGTGTTCCTAGTCAGGAAGGTAACCTGACCGTGTCATTGATGCACCAATGGCATGACTCCAGTGTGTACGAGTGATGATACACACCGTCCCCTATTATGATATGTTATGATATGATATGCTTTGTATATGATTTGGCCACTGGGGGGCGTATGGATGCATCCTAGATATGATATGTTTCGAGGGATTTGATCTGATTGGAGATTTATATGGTGAATGATGTCGTGTGCAATACGCGTCTTCACATTTTTGGGAGTTGATCACTCCATTGTTACTTGAGGTCTCCCCTCCATTATATTTGGTATTCCGAGGTCACCCCTCCGAATACACTGATATGATATGATATGATATGATATGATATGATATGTGATTTGATATGATATGGGCTCGTGGTATATGACTGACCTTCCATTTCCTTTCTCTTATTATCCTTTGATATGCCTTATGATATTTCCCATTGCACCTTATGATTATGATATCCTCATTACTTACTCTTCGATTATTCGTTTGTTATATATATATCTGTTCACTGGGCTTTTTAAGCTCAGCCGCGTTTTCTTTCCATGCGGCAGGTAATTAAGCTAGAAGTTGGAATTCTTAGCTATGGGTTTGAGTGATGAGCGGTTATGTGGATCTATGGCTTTAGTCATCTTAGTTCTGCTTGATTATGTTGACATTATTTAGACTCGGATTATGCTTATTTATGTCTTGGATTTATTCCTTCTTCTTTTGATGAACTTGTAACGTTTAAGCCGTGTTGGCTGGATTTCCTTTGGTTATTTATTTAAGACTTCCACTGCTTTATTATGTTCATTATGTATGCTTTGATATGACACCATTTTATAATACCTCTACCCTTATCGGGTTGGGGTGTTACAATTATGGCATCAGAGCCCAGGTTTACGACTTGTAGTCAGGACCTGTGACATATGGACCCTAAGCGTAAATCCGTAGAGCTTAAGATTTGATTGGTGAGGTTTGGGTAGATTCTAGGTTCATTATCATCATTTCCGTTCATGATCTCCATCTTACTTCCTAACCTTTGCTAATCGTTTAATGAACTCTTCAGATTGTGACTACTCGAAGGAATGGCGACGATAACGGGGATGGTAATCCTAACTTCGAAGCTTTGATTGCGCGCGCTCTAGCCTCTGCTATGCCCGAGATCGTTGCTACCATCACTAATAACGTTCGGAATGGCGCTAGCTCCTCCGGCGGAAATGATGGTGGGGGTGCCAACCCACCTACTCCCATTCATGTTTGGATCGAACGCTTCAACAAACTTAAGCCAATCCCTTTTCGCTCGGCAGCTTCACCTAATGAGGCGGAGGACTAGATTACGCACATGGAAAAGCTATTCAATGTGCTGGGTTGTGGTGACGAGGTGAAAACCAGACTAGCGACCTTCAAATTCGAGGGTGATGCCCTTAACTGGTGGAAGGCCTATCTCTTGTCCAGGGAAGAGAACTTTCTGGATACTTGTGTTTGGAATACTTTTAGGGACATCTTCTACAAACAGTATTTTCTGAATCGAACAGCAGCGATATGAAAGAGAGTACAGCCCTACATCATGGATAGGGAAACTTCCCACGAGAACATGCAACGTTTTATGAGGTTGGTTGGGTTTGTAGGTGAGATTGCTGGAGATGCACGTCGTCAGGCTCGGAAGTACAAATGGGGTTGAAGAAATGGGTGTTAGACAGGGTGATTAATAACGAGTACACTGAGGTGGCTGCAGTTGCGGATGTTGCCCGCAACATTGAGTTGCTACATGAGGATCCGGGCTTCAACAAGAGGAACAGGGATGGTGATCGTATTTATCAACGGGGTCGACAAGACCGTACTCAGGAGTTCAGGGGTGGTTACGACCGTGGACGTCAGGACACACGGGCACAGGGTTCACAGAGGTATGCCAGATCAGGAAACGACCGTCAGGGTCGTGATGGCGGGGGTCAGCGTCAGGTTCGGGATCAATCTTATCGTGGTGGTCAGCAGGACCGTTCTTCTGGTTCTTCATATCATAAGAAGCCAGCTGAGATTTTGCCTCCTCCTCCACTTTGCAACACTTGTGGTAAGCCTCATCCGGGCGTATGCTTCAAGGCCACAGGTGGTTGCTATTCATGTGGGTCTACTGCTCATAGGGTGAAGGATTGCACTCAGGGGAAAGTGACTACTCCGGGGAACACGGCCAAACCAGCTCCGACCAAGGGCCGTGTGTATTCTGTTACTCGGGACCAAGCAGCGAACTCTTCAGGTACCATTACCGGCATTCTTTATATTGGTGATATTTCTGCCTTTACTTTATTCGATACCGGTGCTACACATTCTATGATATCTACTTCGTTTGTAAGGAAATTAAATATGACACCCACACCTTTGTTAAACCGAGTCTCTATTTCCACCCCTATGAAAAACCAAGTGCTTATTGATCGTAAATATGTGGATTGTCCCCTACGTTTCGATGATGGTATTCGTTCAGCTAATCTTCTTCCTCTGGATATGTTTGATTTCGATATTATTCTAGGTATGGATTGGTTGGCCTTGCATAGGGCTACCATTGACTGCTATGCTCGAATTGTTATCTTTGGTAATATTCACCAACCTGATTTCGTTTATCACGGTGCTCAACCGCCTAAGTCAGTTAAGATCATCTCGGCTATGAAAGCTCGCACTCTCATTTCGCATGGTTGCCTTGGTTTTATGGCATCCATTAAGGATACTTCTCTTGAAGTTCCGACCATCGAAAGTCTTTTTGTTGTACGCGAATTTTCCGATGTTTTCCCTGATGAACTTCCTGGTATTGCTCCGGCTAGAGAAGTTGAATTTGGCATCGATTTGATTCCTGGTGCTGAACCTATATCTAAAGCTCCTTACCGTATGGCACCGATCGAGTTGAAGGAATTGAAGGAACAGTTGCAAGAACTGTTGGAGAACGGCTTTATTAGGCCCAGTGTTTCACCTTGGGGCGCACCGGTGTTATTTGTTAAGAAGAAGGATGGGAGTATGAGGTTGTGTATTGACTACCGTGAGCTGACCCGTATCACTATCCGTAACCGTTATCCTCTTCCGCGCATCGACGACTTGTTTGATCAGTTGCAAGGTGCAAAATTTTTCTCTAAGATTGACCTGAGGTCTGGTTATCATCAATTACGTGTGAAGGAACAAGATGTTTCTAAGACCGCGTTCCGTACTCGTTATGGTCATTATGAGTTCCTGGTTATGCCTTTTGGTTTGACTAATGCGCCTGCAGTTTTCATGGATCTTATGAATCGTGTTTTCCACGAGTACCTCGATAAATTTGTGATCGTTTTCATCGATGACATCCTCGTGTATTCTAAGAGTGAGGCTGAGCACGAGCAGCACCTTCGTATTGTATTGGAGACTCTTCGACAGCAGAAGTTGTATGCAAAATTCTCTAAGTGTGAATTCTGGTTGAGCCAAGTTGCTTTCCTTGGTCACGTTGTGTCTGCTGATGGTATCAAGATGGACACATCTAAGGTTGAGGCTATCACAAAATGGCCGAGACCTACTACTGTGACGGAGATTAGAAGTTTTCTGGGGCTTGCTGGTTATTACCGTCGTTTTGTTGAGGGTTTCTCTCGATTGACGTTACCTTTGACGCAATTGATGAGGAAAGGAGAAAAGTTTGAGTGGACGGATGAGCGTGAAAAGAGTTTCGAGGAGTTGAAACGGAGATTGGTTTCTGCGCCTATTTTGACACTTCCATCGGGTTCCGGAGGTTTTCAGATTTATAGCGACGCGTCTAAGAAAGGGTTGGGTTGTGTATTGATGCAGCATGGTAAGGTGATTGCCTATGCTTCGAGGCAATTGAAATCGTATGAGGAGAATTATCCCACGCATGATTTGGAGTTGGCTGCGGTGGTTTTTGCCTTAAAGATTTGGAGGCATTACTTGTACGGTGAGTCGTGTGATATCTTTACTGACCACAAAAGTTTAAAGTATATATTCACACAAAAGGAGCTCAATATGAGGCAGCGGAGATGGTTAGAGCTTCTTAAGGATTACGACACGAACATCCAGTATCACCCGGGTAAGGCTAATGTGGTTGCAGATGCACTAAGCCGAAAGTCGGGTATGATTGCTAGTTTGGAGATTGAACCCAGGGTTCTTCACGATCTTGAGCTTATGGATGTGGAATTTTGTTTTCGGGGTTATGATGGTTATTGGGCTAGTTTGAGGGTAAAGTCCAACCTTATATTGCGGATTAAGGAAGCTCAGAAGGATGATGGTGAGCTTTGGTCTGTGGTTCAGAATATCGAGGCGGTGTAAGCAGGCCGAGTTCGTGTTGATGGTTTCGGCGTCGTATGGTATGAGGGTCGACTCTGTGTTCTGAATGATCCTACTTTGCGTGAAACTGTGTTGTCGGAGGCTCATAGTTCCCCTTTCACTATTCATCCTGGTTCTACCAAGATGTATCGGGATCTTAAGCAACATTTCTGGTGGACTGGTATGAAGCAGGATGTGGCTTCGTTTGTAGCTAGGTGTATGACCTGTCAGCAGGTTAAGATTGAGCATCAGAGGGCTAGTGGTTTGTTGCAGCCGTTAGATATTCCTACATGGAAGTGGGAAGAAATCTCCATGGATTTTGTCACAGGTTTGCCTCCTACTCAGAAAAGACATGATGCGATTTGGGTAGTTGTTGATCGACTAACCAAATCTGCTCATTTCTTACCTATCCGGAAAGATTATCGTGTTAGTAGATTGGCGGAGATTTTTCAGCAAGAGATTATTAGATTGCATGGTACTCCTACTGCTATTGTTTCCGATAGAGATCCGCGCTTCACGTCACAGTTTTGGAAGAGTCTGCAGAAAGCTTGGGGCACGCGTCTTAAGTTTAGTACTGCTTTTCATCCTCAAACTGATGGTCAGACGGAGAGGACTATTCAGACTCTTGAGGACATGTTGAGGGCTTGTGCATTGGAATGGACTGGGAACTGGGATGAGTATCTGTGCTTGGTGGAGTTTGCCTACAACAATAGTTGGCACGCTAGCATCAAAGGAGCACCATATGAGTTGTTATATGGGAGGAAATGTAGAGCACCTATTTGTTGGGATGAGGTAGGTGAGCGTTCGATTGAGGGTCCGGAACTCATTGAGATTACTAATGAGAAGGTGGCGATTGCTAGGGAAAGATTGAAGGAGGCTCGTTCACGGCAAAAGAGTTATGCTGATAAGCATAGGCGCGACTTGGAGTTTCGTGTTGGTGATCGCGTTTTTCTGAAAGTTTCGCCGTCCCGTGGTATTAAGCGTTTTGTAATCAAGGGCAAGCTCAGTCCTCGATTCATCGGACCTTTCGAGATTTTGGATCGTGTTGGGGAGGTTTCCTACCGTTTAGCTCTACCTCCTCAGTTATCTCATGTTCATGACGTGTTTCATGTATCTCTGCTGCGGGGATACAACTATCATCCGTTACACGTGGATTCCTATCCTTTGGATCAGATTCAGCCGGATATGTCCTTACGGAAGAACCGAAGCTATTTTAGATTGACGAGATCGAATCACGAGAAACAAAGTAATTCCGTTTGTTAAGATTCTTTGGAAGAATCACCCAGAGCGTGAAGCTACCTGGGAGACCGAGGAATCTATGCGAGCTAGTTATCCACATTTCTTTTCATCATCGGGTATGTCTTCGTTTATTGCTTCGTTTCCTTTTCAATTTTCGAGGACAAAAATTTTCTTTTTAGAAGGGAAGAGTTGTAAAACCCTAAAATCTCAAACGCGTGAAATGACAATTTTGCCCTCAAACTTAAAATTTTACAAACTCAGGAAACACGTCAACATCATTTAACAAGTGATATCATTAATATTATACACACATTATGAAAGTAATTAACTTATGTTATGAATTAAAAGAACATAAATGATTAAACTCTAAGTAACAAATAAACATATCAAAACGTACACAATTAACCTAGACTACTATCAAGACTATATACATAATGAAGTGATAAGATTGGAAAGTCAAGAATTTGGTTCTCCCCCCTCCTTGATGGCCGGCCATTAGGCTCCCCCACTTACTCTCATAATCAATTTTATTAACTCCCATTATTCTCTTCCATTTCATTTCAAAAATACACCAAGAAACCCTAAGTCTCTCTCTCATCTCCATAGTGGCGGCATCATTTTATTTCTCACCATTATCATCCGAAAATCAAAGAAGCAAAGTGATCCTAGGAGGCTCGTGATAGTGTGTGATCGATTGGTGGACATGGTGATCGTGTTTGGTTCGAAAATAAGCTTGGACGTGGGGTTTGGTTTGTAGCCGTGGGTTTAGATAAAGCCAAAGAGGTTTGGTTTGATCGTGGTGCTTTGATTCTTGTTTCCTTGTCACGTACACGCTACTAGGGTAACATATCATCATCTCACATCTTTCCTTTTGTTTTCTTGTCCAATTCGTGGCCATGGAATGTATTTCTAGGGCTTGTATGTCGAATTATGTCACATAAAATCATGAGTACATTTGTCACATAAAATGATGAAATGGATTACATAAAAACCTTGACTCTTAACGTATATGATTCAAATGATATATGACATGATAATATTCATACAAAACTGAATTTGGTGCTTCTTTATGTCGACTTATATGTATGGTAATAAAGGGTTTAATGAGCTTGTGAAACTATACGTATACGTATGTGATAAATGGAATCAATAACGAATGATTTACGAGGTTGTTTTGGTTATATATGGGGCGTACATGATATATCTTGGTGAGGGATGTCTCGACCTAAAATGGATGTTGGTTAATATGTTGTGTAATCTATGATAATCGAGTTTACATGTGTTAAAACCTATACGTTAATCATAATAAAAAACTAGGGTTTTGTAATTGATGATTTAATAAAGATAAGGGGTTAATTTGTAAATTATGAAACTTGATGGATTAACTTGTTAATATGTTAACTAAATGGATTAAATGAGTAAAATGAGTAAACTTGCTATATTTACACTTTTAACCCTAAACTTTGCAATATTGACATTTTAAACCCTAAACTCTTATAACTTGTCATAATTGATCCTTAAATCATAATAACACTCATTTTCACTATTTAACTTAAGATAAGTTACTAAATATGGAAACCTGCTAATTATGGAAACCTGCTAAATATGGAAAGTTACCTAAAATAGAAAGTACTTAAAATAGAAAGATTACTAAATGTGGAAAACTGCTAAAAATAGAAAGCCGTCTTAAACGAGTAATCTGATTCTTATAGAACGTTATTTAATTCATATAGGTTCTGGGCGACGGGTTTGATCTGCTTTCTTGATTTTACTTTCGTTGTGATTTGCTCAGAATAAGGTACAGATATTCTGACCTTACCTCTTAAGGTTTCTCGTGATTCTTATACATCTTTCGATATTAGCTTGAACTGTTACGCTTTACTCTAAGCCTCATGATTAGGGCTTCCCTATGACTCTGCTATGCTCCCTTGATATGAAACCTTTGATATGAACCTTTGATATGAACCTTTGATATGAACCTTTGATATGAACCCATTATGATATGATATGAATATGCTTTGACCCTTCATCGATACAGGAGCCAAATATGTGTTCCTAGTCGAGGAAGGTAACCGACCGTGTCATTGATGCACCAATGGCATGACTCCAGTGTACGTGATGATACACCGTCCCCTATTATGATATGTTATGATATGATATGCTTTGTATATGATTTGGCCACTGGGGCGTATGGATGCATCCTAGATATGATATGTTTCGAGGGATTTGATCTGATTGGAGATTTATATGGTGAATGATGTCGTGTGCAATACGCGTCTTCACATTTTTGGGAGTTGATCACTCCATTGTTACTTGAGGTCTCCCCTCCATTATATTTGGTATTCCGAGGTCACCCCTCCGAATACACTGATATGATATGATATGATATGATATGATATGTGATTTGATATGATATGGGCTCGTGGTATATGACTGACCTTCCATTTCCTTTCTCTTATTATCCTTTGATATGCCTTATGATATTTCCCATTGCACCTTATGATTATGATATCCTCATTACTTACTCTTCGATTATTCGTTTATTATATATATATTTGTTCACTGGGCTTTTTAAGCTCAGCCGCGTTTTCTTTCCATGCGGCAGGTAATTAAGCTAGAAGCTGGGATTCTTAGCTATGGGTTTGAGTGATGAGCGGTTATGTGGATCTATGGCTTTAGTCATCTTAGTTCTGCTTGATTATGTTGACATTATTTAGACTCGGATTATGCTTATTTATGTCTTGGATTTATTCCTTCTTCTTTTGATGAACTTGTAACGTTTAAGCCGTGTTGGCTGGATTTCCTTTGGTTATTTATTTAAGACTTCCGCTGCTTTATTATGTTCATTATGTATGCTTTGATATGACACCATTTTATAATACCTCTACCCTTATCGGGTTGGGGTGTTACATAGAAACTATTAGCTCAAACCATTTACGTATTTTATTTGTTTCGTTAAAATGATTTTACGTTTGTTATCGACAAAACATTAGAAGATCGTAAAATATAAATAAACGTTTTTACGGCTTATTTGTATTAACAAATAGTAACAAGGATGAGCCCATGTTTCTACAGCTCCTACTTGTTGCCCATTTAAAGCCATATTCCAATTGGTAGCAACAACATGTTTACATGGTAAACTTGTTATCTCCCATCTTCTGCAAGTACAAGACTTGTGTACAACATTAACTACACGTTGGTCACCCTATGGTCCACTAACCTGAAACTTAGTTCCCCCATTCCATAAAACATTATACTTACTCTTTCTTAATACCCTCTAGCATGTGTTGTGCAGTTGGTGTTAGTGGCCTATCACTCTTTTCAATCACCATAAGAACATGCATTATCCTCTTCATACATTATTCCCTGATGTATTCTAAGGCTGTAATAATTGGTTTGCTTAAACCATCAATTATTTTTTCATGAAACACTTGACACATGTTATTAAGTAACACATCAGAAGTAGCTCTCCCTAAAGATAAACAGTAATAAACATGTATTAATTATAACTGTTTATACTGCATTAACAAATACAAATTAGCTAAAACAGATAGATCACTTACATGAAAAATGTGACCTTGACCAATGGATCAGTGGTATCTTACTTAACCAATCATGAGCTGGTTGATTAAGTTTCTTGAAATCAGCAATAGCTTTCTGAAAGTGTACAACAGTTGAGGCTGTTGCACATGAGAGCATCCATTTCATCAACGGATACCTCTTTTATTTCCACAAGATCAACAAGGCATTTCTTGCCTCCTTGATATATCCTACCTGGAAAGTATTTGAATGTACCTTCATAATGGAACATCATGCTAAAGGATCCTAGTTCACCCGCTATATAAAAAATGTACAAAAACAATGTTAAGCTAAAGTTACCTAAAAGGGGAATAACTTAAACAGTCGTACTAACATATGATTGTAATAGGCTCTAACCAAAAAAGACTTACAATATCTCCTGATTGCAGCTTTTTTCTCAATTTCATGATCATCATAGAAATGATATTCTCTTACTCGCCATAGAGTAAATCCAAGGTGGTTGTTTGTTATTTTCCTACTTAGATTATTTGATTTGATGATTGACATTGCATTAGGGTTTTCTGGGTAGGCTTCCAAACAAGTTTGGGGATGAGCAATGAGTACACAGCTTTGTTATATTCTACATAATGGCGGGAAATTGGACAAGACATCTGCTATAGTACATCAAGTAAAATGACTTTTCTAACCTCAACAGTAACATGATAATGGGGTTTTCTGGAGTATAACGGAACGTTGACAACGGCGTTATTGGTCAAGGGACGAGTTTGGCATATAAAGCCCATGTTTTGGACCTCCGGCGATGATAATGCCCAGGTTTGTCCCAACGAGAAGCGGATTGAAAAGTTTAGGGACCAACCGTGTATTTTATTCGATAGTTTATTTTATAATTTTTTTTATTTATTTTTTTTTTGCATTTTTGCCATCAAGTTGCTTTTCCTAGCATACAACATCTTGAGTAGCTGATGGGTCTTGCTGAAGGGTGTTGATGATGGGGCTTGCTGATGGGTCTTGCTAATGTGTCTTACTAAAGGGTATTGCTGATGCGCCTTGCTGATGGGTCTTTCTAATGAGACTTGCTGATGAGTCATGTTGATGATGTTTGCTTATGGGGCTTGCTGATGAGTCATGATGATGAGGCTTGCTGATGGGGGTTGCTGATGAGTTACATAAACCCCTTTTATATAAATGCACGAAATAAGTTGCATATAAACTCATTAGTTGAAATTCAATAACTCACATAGACCCCTTTTATATAGCAAAATTAATCATGATAATATTAAGAAAGTTTGCCTAAACACCAGTGTAAAAAAAGGTCTACAGGGCTGATTAATTGCCGCCTAGGCGCCACTGGGTCACCGACCTTTCCGATTTGTATAAATCGTTCAAACAAAGCAGCCAACTGTGCTCAAAGGCGGTCAACGATGGTCAAACTTACCAAAAACGTGCAAATCTTGCCGAAAGTACCCAAAACTCGCCGTAAATTAGTTTTAATCATTTATAGTCCTTTGTTTATATCTATTACAAGATGTTTTTCAAGGAAACTTTTGCCAGAAATACCAAAAACTCGCCGTAAATACCCAAAACTTGCCGAAATAGCCAATACGATTAATAACCGATTCGCTATTTTTGCAACCTTGAACAAATGTAGTCACTTATAGTCTGTGTTTATATCAATTACAAAATGTTTTTAAGAAAAATCTTTTCGGGATTACCTAAACTCGTCGGAAATACCCAAAACTTGCTAAAAATGTCAATCCGATCAATCACCGATTAATCCCGCCTAGACCGAGTATAATCTACAAGGGGTCGACCGCCTCACTACTGATTCGCGATTTTTGTAACCTTGCTAAACACAAAAGAAGTCCTAAAGTTGATAACTGCAGAAACCATGAGAATGTTTAACTAAAGCAACAAATTGAAACATCTTTTGCATATTACTTTGGGGAAATGATGCTTACATTATAATGTAGTCAATTGCCCAAATTTCTTTTAAAAAAGAGGGAGGAACAAAGGGAAAACATGTATCAAGGACTTACTACAGGGACTGAACTGTAATATTTTTAAACTTTTTTAAAAAATGTAAGCAATTTTCCTACGTTGCAAGGTAGGCATTATTTCCTCTTACTTTTTTTTAGTGAGATTTCATAAGTAAACAATACCTATTCAGGCTGCAATTTTAGAATGTGAATAAGAGAAAAGTTTAATGTAGACCTCAAATTCTTTATATATTCAATAAACCAATCCTAGCAATTTATTTTTTGATAAAAAAAGAAAAAAAGAAAAAAAAAAAAAAAAGAAAAGAAAAAAAACTCACTTTTATTTGAAGATGATCATCTCATGAAGCTATCATTTCACACCCAACTAATATACATTTACAATATAATTATTAGTTGTCCACATAATTTAAGTCTTGCACGAACATTAAAACTATGATAGTGTTTGTTAATGACTTAAAAAGTCTTAATTAATAAATAGGTAAATGTATTAAGTCATTAATTGAGTATTTGTTTGGTGTTTAATTTAAATGGATAACCTCTTAGAAAAATGCATGAAAGTGAGGGTCTCTATATTAAATCAACACTTTTATCCTACTTTTACATATTTACCCTTCACTTCTTAACCTTTAATTCAACACTTATTTCAAATAAATGGGTATAACAATAATTTAGTTTAATTTAGATACTTTATCAGCACACAAAACAAACAACCATTTATTCATTTACAAACAGACAGTATATATCATAGACAAACACTTTAATTTAACATGACTTAATAAAAATACTAAACGAACATGCCCTAACTTAGGTGTTGTTTTTTTATTCAGATGCTCTGAATTTGAATCTGAACAGCACATCTGAATCTGAATCTGAGGCGTAAATGTCTGAATCTGAATCGAAAATCTTGTTAAAGTAAGGTGCTGTGTCATTTGCTTGCTCGTACTATATATATATATATTTATATATATATATATATATATATATATATATATATATATATATATATATATATATATATATATATATATATATATATATATATATATATATATATATCTAAAAAACCACTAAAACATTTATAGATAACAATTTTAGCAATAATACACATAAAAATAATATTTTAATACAAATTAACATTTTAGCAACTAATAATCAAATGATACATGAGTTTGGATTAGTGATACACCTGATACACATAACACTAATAAATATTCCAAAATATGATACATGTACAAAAATCTGATACACATTACACTTCTTATCAAAGTGTATCACCTAGGTTTCATAAAATTTTAAAAAGTAATCTATCGAAACTTTAACAATTTTAGTTGTAGTTAATACAAATTTATTTTTGTTGTAAGGAGAGTGTCGCTTGTCAAATTTTAGTTGGATCTCATTTTAACAACTTTAAGTTTGATCTTATTTGATCTAGATTATATATATATATATATATATATATATATATATATATATATATATATATATATATATATATATATATTGGTTATTTTTGTGTCAACAAGAGGCATTAAGACACCCCTCTCAAGTCTAGACCATTAAAATGTAACTACCTCTGATCGCGTCTGAACGGGAAAAAAAAAAACGGTATGAACGCCCAAAACGTCTGACCGATTAACAGGTTTGGCTCGTTAAGAGGCATTAAGAGGCTGTTAAGACATTCTTAAAAAAAACAAACACTACCTTAGATATTTAATATGAATTGTAGATCAATTTTTTTTTCCTCAAATTTCATATCATAAAGTTTTTTCCAATGTGATCAAGATGAACACAATCCTAGATTAATCCTAGATTAATTCTAGTTTTTCGATGATAATATAGAACAAATAAGTATATAGAAAATATATCAAATGATAGATAGTTTGACGAATCTATTTAAAAAAATTGTTATTTTGTAACAACAATTTTTTTTAACACTAGTATTTTTAACAAGATTTAAACTCAAAATTCTTAGTTGATAAGCAATTTACATACCATTTGGTCAAATCCCTTAGGTAGGAAAATCAATTTCCTCATTAAACTATATTAGAAATAAATTATAAAAGCCAGATACGTGGAAATCTATTCAGCGCATTCTCGTGTGGAAATAGCTTTAGATGTCTTGATTCTACGACCAAAATATGTTGTAATTGGCTTTTTTTAGTTACAAAAGGGAAACGCCATCACAAGTCAAAAAGAAAAAAAAAAAAATAACTAAAAAGCAGGGAAAGTAAATCGGTCTCTTTCACCCTACAATTTGATGCGGGTGGGGCCGGTGGCAACCGGCAATAGAGCTGGCTGAAGAGTCAATAATTGGCAACTTACATTATGTTTTCAAGATAATTGTAACACGGTGTCATAACACGGTAACATAAAAAAAATACTGATATTTTAGTGTTATTTCAGCTTTAACATTTTAAAATTAACACCTTAAAATTACCCTTATCATACACCACTTTTAAGACTTACATTTTTTTTGCTTTTCCGTTACTTAAACAAACTAAATATTAATTAAAAATACAAAAGGCAAATAGCATAAAAAGGTATCGATCTTATGTCCAATTTCAATTTAGGATATTCAATTTTTTTCCAGTTTAATGTATCGAACTTCTTTGTGTTTGCAATGTCGGGAAATGTTTACCTATATAAAAGGTTGCGGGTCATCACCCCCGTACATCATCTTCTCCGGTCAAAATTTCGGCCAATTTCCGGCTAAAAACTAATTTCCGGCCAACCAAATTCACTTGACCACGAGAAAACCCCAGCTGCACATTAAACACGAGAAATGTTTATGATCGAATACACCAAATTTGATCTAATAGACCACTTGCTACACATTAAACACGAGAAACCTCTCACTAACACCACTTTATCTTCCTCTATGATACATTATACGTATTAAAGATGTAAAGAAAACTTTGTACTTCACACAAATATGAACATTAGATGAGAAAGTAAGCAACATAAACCATAAAGAGTAATCAGTGACGAAAGTAAAATCTCATATGAAGTTAATACCATAATTCTCGAGTGCGGAACCTGGTTAATTAGGGTGTTAAGTTCAGCAGCAACAAATATACACTTTTGACAATCAATGATATTGTAAGACCCTCAAATCTAAGGCTGAGCAAAACCGACCGAAACCGAATTAACCCGTCAAACCGACCCGAACGAATGTTACCCGAAACCGAACCGACCAAAAATGGGTCGCGAATCGGTTATAACATACTAATTTAATTGATATCGGGTCGGGTCTGTATACAAACCCGACTGTAGCCGACGTAACCCGCTAGCCCGAGAACAATTAGGTTTTGACAAAAAATAAGCGCCCCTTTCATTCATTCATTTTTTTTCTACTGACAAACAAACACATGCCAAGAACAATTATGCAACCCGATTGATTCTCATCTCAAAATCAATAACAACTAATCGAAATGGATCAATCTCATATAAAAAACACCACATATGAATCAATCTCATCTTGTGTACCTACATATGAATCATTCTCATCTCAACAAAACAATGCAATGAAAGTAAGTATTGTACATTTTTAATATCTATATGCTTTTTTATGCATCTTATGACGAATTGAAAGTTAATGCATATATAGATAACATTGGTAATTTATTCTTAATATATACATGTTTGGAATCACTCCTAAACTATATTTCAAGTGTTTGTAATTAACATGTAATAGGTTGCTTAATTAGGCTTTTATGTTTGTATTAAAGGCAAGGCTTATGTAGAAAGCCCATAAGCCTTGGCCCATATCCAATAAGGAAAGGAAGGGAAATTGTGTGTTGCCCTAGTTCCTTTCCCTATATAAAGACTTGTAAACCTTCCTTAGAAGGTTGGTTGTTCATTTCACATTAATACCTACGCATAACATTCTCTCATTCATACGTGTGTGTGTGTGTTTTGTTCAACCGATCACTTCTCTATCTCATTTCTTACACATTGATGCTTGTGTTACAATATGGTGACCTAACAGTGGTATCATTCGCCATCTAGCTGGGTTTTTGAAATTTTTATCTATACACGTGGGTTTCGTATACTCAACTTTCATACGCATAAAAGCTCAAATTTTTACACTTTAAAACTCAAGATTTTTGTGGTTCAAGGTTCATTTAGTGTTAAAGTTTAAGTTTTTAGCATCAAGTTTGAAACTTTACGTGTGTAGAATAGTTTTTGAGCTTGGTTTTGATCGTGTAGTTCTGTCTATGCGTAAGGAGAAAAGTTGCTTTAGATCCTCAAGTTTAAAACTTTTGTGTTATTTTGGTGATATTGAAGCTTTTTCATCGTTAAAATCAGGTTTCTAAACACTTTTAAGTATAAAAATCAGTTTTGGTGATAGTTGGTACTTTCTACTCGTAACAAAACCCTAGTTTTACTCGTAAGCTCCAAGGTCTACGCATAAGCAGCAGTCTACGCGTAAGCAGTTCATCATTTGATCTTCAGTGCTGTTGGTTTACTCAATGTTTTCTTGCTTGGATAAGCCTGAAAACACTTTGATAACGCTACACGCGTCGTTCGGGGTCAAAGGAACTTCCTTTTCGTCGAGCAAGTTTTTCAACACCCTAGGCAGTGAACCTAATCGTTGTAGTGTAGTATTAGGGTAAGCCACGGGAATTGATATCGTTCTCTAGGGGAATAGGAATGCTAGTGAGAAGTTACTACGCTAAGGTTGGGGTTGAGGAAGATTATTTTTTATCTTTTTATGTTTTTTTAGGAAATGAAAAGGCACGAATCTCGGGGTTTTGATTTGGGGGTTGGTATTTCTACCGATTACTCTACTTATCTAATTATCTAATCTAGTGGTGTATGTAGTCTATGTCTAATTATTGTGTGCTCGTATGATGATTTATATACGTGTTTACTTAGGTTTTATTACTCCTTAATTATCTCCTATTGATGGTTGAATTGTCACGTCTTTATTCTTAATCGCGTTGTGTGTCTAAGGTCGTAGGGTATGCGTTTATCCCTAACTCTTTGAAACTACCAAAGGTTAATGCCTTCAAAATCTCTAGGATTTATAAACTTAACTCTAAGGTACTCTTCGGATGGTTTAGCCTATAATGACTCTAGGTATTCTAAGCTAAGGTTCACAAAGATTAATCAAGCATTAACTGCACAACGGATGACCTATCGCAATACTAGATCATTAACAATTAAGATAAGAGACAATCAATCAATATTTAATAATTAAGTTTCATATTCCCTAAGCAAACACACAAGTAAATTAGCCGGACATGGGAAACATGCAAGCATACACACAAGTAATTGAAGACATAATTGAATTAATGAAGTAAAACACTTATCTTGATGTAAGATAGGGTATGGAACCCTAAAATACTGTGCAAGACAACCTTGGTTCGGTTTAGGTTTTTACTCCAAAAGACTACACACTAAAACTAAAAAATTCGGATTCTATATATAAGATTACATATGCGACGGCGTCATCCTTTGATTTGTGACGCCTTGGTCACCGTCATTAGGGTTTCGTCTTGGCAGCGTTAGTCTTGCGGCGGTGTCACCTTATGCTTGTGACGCCGTCCCTTCGATCTCGGCGTCGTGCGGATCAAATCTAGGCCGTCCGAGTTGCGACGACCTACTCTTTGAAAACACGAAGCCGTCACTTGTAAATAAGCAATTTGGCTCGAGCCGTCACAAAATGGTCCGACAGTCGGATAACAACTGACGCCGTCCCCTTCAATTCCAGCAGCCTGAGTGTCTCGATTCTTGACTTTGGCCATTTTCTTCGTATATTCGCGCCTTTTCGTCCGAATAAGTGTCATTCCAGCATTTTGCCTTCAAGATACCTAAAAAGTGAAAATGAACGATATTAAGTAATAAAGGATACAAAAGTGATCAATTAAGGGCTTAAACGACCCCTCAAAAAGGTACATTTTAAAACCTTATCACACTTCGACTTTGGATATATTTTACACTGGTATAAGTGTGAAGAATTTTTGGGCAAAACCCTAGTTTTACGCCTAAGCTTCAAAACTTACGCGTAGCATCTTTCTTTGCCTAAGCATTTTCTTACGCGTAAGCTTGTCTTACGCATAAGCAAATCTTACGCATAAGGATTCTACTACTAAGTCTTTGGTTTACGCCTAAGCTAAGTTTTTCCTCAAGTTTACGCTTAAGCTTTCACTACGCGTAACTTTCTCTTTTACGCGTAAGTTGGGTTTTTACGCGTAAGGTGATTTGTACGCCTAAGCTGGTTTCTACGCATAAGGTTACTTCATCAACATTGTTTCACTCGACTACAAAGATCCATCATCAACACAAGTTTCAAGATGTCTCAAGCACCATACTCTAGCTATTTTTTTCATGTGTATCCTCAACAACAACAACAACAAGTCTATCAACAATATCCTCCACTATCTCCACAACATGTGCAACAATTTCAACAACAAGGAGCAATTCCTCTTCCACCACAAATGGTTCCACCAAACCCTAGTCAACAAGTACAACACTACACATACTTTCAAAATCAATATCCCACCAAGTATGCTATGAATGGTACTACACCAAAGGAACCGTCTTGGTTTGAAAAGATGTGTGAAGCTTTAAGTAGCCAACAATCCATTCATGAAGCTGGATCCCTTGATAGACCTCCAATGCTCACTCCCGGAAACTACGATCAATGGGTGATACAGTTCTTTAGGTTTTGTGATCTAAAGAAGCCACATGGAAAGTTTTTGAAGAAGGTCATCCTTGAAGGTCCTTTTCAGATGCCTACTCTCACTGTACCCGGAGATCCGAATGCTAATCCACCAAGAGATGATATCACCAACGTTGTCGGTCTTGATCAACTTACTATTGACAAAATTCTACACTTAGAAGCCGATGAACTTGCAATTCAATATATCCTTTTGGGATTACCCAATCCGATACTTCGTAGTGTTGATGCTCAGAAGACTGCTAAAGCAATGTGGGAGCACATTCATCTTCTAATGGAAGGCACATAACTCTATCAAGAAGACATGGAATCCAAAATCTACTTAGCATATGAACACTTCATGATTGAACCAGGGGAGACATTAGAGTCATATCATCATCGATTCTCAGACATCATCAATGACTTGGAGAAACATAATATCATTATGCCAAGAATTGCAGTCAACACTAAGTTTCTTAGTAGTCTTGGTCCTGATTGGGAAAAGTATGTTATTTTCATCCGTCAAGCGAAGAATCTTCATCATGCTACATATGGATTGTTGTATGACTATTTGAAGCCCAACCAAAAGGAAGTTGACAAAGAAAGGATCATCCGTGGAGTCCCTGCTTCGCCTTCACTCCCGGATAATCAAACTCTAGCTTTGTGGGCTCAAGCATGTTATCCTCAATTCCCGACCTTACAAACTGTCTTCAAAAATCCTCCACAACCACTTGCTCAGATCACACCATATGATCCCTCACAAGAAACTCAACTGGTTCCATACAACAACAACAATGATCAAGCACTTTACAGTGAATCTAATGAGGATGCAGAAGCTTTCGATGCGTTACAACAAGGGTTCGTCATGATTGCTAGATCCTTCGGCCGATATTCTAACAAATCCAAAAATCGCATTCGTACCTCATCCAACACAAGGAATCAAGCTGTTGTTAACAATGGAAGAGTTTAAGTTTAGAATCGTGGTAATGTTCGTCAGATGGGTAGTGGTCAAGGATTTAATCCTAATGGATGGAATAACATGGGTGCTCCACAACAACAAAGGGTTAAAGTGGTTGATCAGGAAAAGGATCAGACTGGGATTAATGGTCTCCGATGCTATAACTGTAATAAGAAGAGTCATCTGGCTAATGCATGCCCAAAGCCGAGGACAAGAGGCAGCGCTTATCACAAAGAGGCTTTACTCTTGGCTCTCAAGGATGAAGCTGGTGGAACTCTTACCAACAAGGAACAGAGCTTCATGGCAAATGCAAATTCTGATGATGACATGGAGGACTTGCAGGCTAATGCAGCTGTGATGTTAATGGCAAATATGCAAGAACTCCACATGAGTGACACGGTAGCGGTGTATGACACGACGGCTTGTCTCGTACCGGATCAAACTATATTCATTACTGATCTGATATCTCCGCCAACATCTGCATCCGATGAGGATCAGAGTGTTCAACATGAGCCATCTACATCTCATTCTGATGATAATCAAATCGATCCCGTAGTTATATTTGACGATCAAGATGACCTTATGGTTAATATTGATAATCAAGTTGACTCCGTGGTTATATTTGAGGATCTAAATAATGATCATGTTGAGACTCACGTTGAACAAGCTGAACCTGTGTCTAATCCAGATCTTGAGCTCATGACCAACTTAATTAAGACCCAAAAATCTCGAATGGAAAAATGCCAAGACATCAATAAGAAATTACATGAGAAAATTGCACTGTTGACTAAGGATCATGAATGCTATAAGTTCCAACTCAACATTTTTCAAACTAAAGAGAAACGTGAAAAAGGTTTTGAAGTCGCATTTGCTAAATCATACCAAAATGAAAAATCTTTGGAAAAACAGATATGTGATCTAGTTGCATCCAAGAATGCTTTGTTGTCTCAAATAGAACAACTGAAATATGATCATAAACAACAACTTAACGCTCTCACTTCGGAAACTCAAAAAGCTAAGTCTGAGTTGTTAACTTGTCAAAAACAGTTTTGTGAGTACAAAAAGCATTCAAGGAAACAAATAGATGACTATCTTGAAGAAATTGTCGACTTACAAAACAATATCAAAGAGTTTCGAAATGTTGTTTACAAACATGGTGAGTCAATCACAACTATTCAAAAGTTTACTTTTAAACCAAATCCAAATGGATATGGACCGAATCTTGCTGATTACAAACCAAAGTTTTCACATAGAGCATTCAAACCAAATCCTCAAGTTTACAATGCAGAACATAGAATTGATGATTGCACCATGAGTGTTGTTGAATACAATCGTATGGAGGAATTAGATGCAGAAGATGAGAGTCGGTCAAAACTTGAAAATGTTGTTTATTGCAAACCATTTAACTATTCAATAGCCATAACTTTCATCGCACAACATGATAATTCTAACACACCTTGGGTTATCACGCCTACTTCTGAGTCTTCTACTGTTGGTCCCCAACCCAATACTGCACAAATTAATGGTCCTTTACCTTCACTCAGTGAAGTAAAAACATTACCCGAACGATGTCAAATTCTTAAATATTTTGATACATTCATATCGGACATCAAACTTTTGAAACTTGAAATTGAAATCAATTCTGAAATAAAAGTTGATCATTTTCAATCGCCTCATGCGCGAAATCAAAGAGATATTTTTCAGAAAAGAATTTTACCTCATGTCCGAAATTTGAAAATGTGTGAAATATATTGGGAAAGGGATTTTCACAAGGAGCTTGGACTTATGAAAACAGTTTTTGAGAAAACAGAAACATCGATTTCAAATACTAAACGTAAAAAGAAGATGTTAAGAAAAGATGTTGATCGACTCTTGAAAGATGTTATCTGTGCTCATACCATAAATGTTGTGTTACTACATACTGTTGCATATGCATTTGATTATATCGCTATTGATTCTATTGAAAATGTTGAGAATACCGATAATGTGTCACAAATCAAGTCTTTAAAAGTTGAAAATGATCGATTGTTAAATGAGCTTTCGAATGCAAAACGTCGTCTTCAATGGTGTCAAAAAGATTGTCAAAATTGAGAACTCGCTTTACAAAACAAAATCAACCAGTTGCACACAAAAACTCTTAATCCAAAACTTGAGCAACTGGATGATAAAAACGTGTCTTTGAAGTATCAAATTTCAAAATATGAACTAGAAATTTCAAAAGTTAAAACAGAATATGGTGTCATATTTGATTTACTCAAAAAGACTCGTGCTCAAGCGTCAAAATATCTTGATGATCATCTTGCATATACCAAATATGTTTTACGACAAAATGGAAACACTCGCTCTGAAAATCAAGATTTGTTACACACTATCCATAATCTAAAAGCAGAGTTGGTGAAACTTAAGCAAGTTAAGATTATTAACACTAATGCACTTGCCCCAGGAATGTTTAAAATTGACACTAGAATGCCTAATGACAAACCACAAGATACTAATGTGCTTCCTTCCATTGAAACAGGAATAGTTGCCTCTTTTCCCAACGCTAGCACTTCACAACTTAAGAGCAAATCAAGGAAGAATAGGAAGTTGCGACGTAAGAAAAGAACAATAAAGACATCTGAAGTAGAAGAACACCTTAGAACTTTGAATAAGACTCAAGTTGCACCCACTTTAGACATTGCGTTAGACAAATGTAATAGAAAAAGTGATGTAACGAATGCTGAACCTTTAAGTACTTTGAATGTTTTATTTGAAGCATCTTGTGTTGGTTGTCGTAAAAGCATGTTTTCTGGATGTCATGATAAATGTGTTGCTAAAGCTATCTTATCTCGTAAGCAAAACAATAGAAAACGGAATACCTCTAGGCCCACTAATGCTTCTAAGTCTGTGCTAGGTAAACCGCCCACTAATGTTTCTGCTACCACCATTGATGTACCCATAGAACCCACGTCATCTCCTAGGATGAACTTCTCACCTAGTGCATTCACTAAGACCAAATCTAAGACTAGTTGGAGATGGCAGAAATGGTTACACAATACACTTGGATTTAAATGGATTCCCAAAAATCATTAACATGTGTGTATCGTCTGTAACTGTAATGGAACCCTCTAACTCTTCGGGTTCCACCTCTACTTCTAATCCACCTGTCGCTCGTGTGTAATGCAGGTGATACAGATCATCCTCTGGATTGTTGATAGCTGATGTTCCCGACACATGACACGCAATCTCAAACTTTTATCAAACTTTGTTTCAAAGTTCCTTGGCACTGTCAGGTTCGGGAATGATCACTTCAAAGCTATCATGGGCTACGGAGATTACATCAATGGAAACATCGAAATTAGCAGGGTTTATTATGTGGAAGGTCTCGGTCACAATCTCTTCTCAGTTAGTCAATTTTGTGATGGAGATTTGGAAGTTGCTTTTAGGGAGAAAACTTGTTTCATTCGTGATCTAAAAGGAAACGATCTTATGTCTGGCACCCGCACATCAAGTATTTATACTATTTCAATGCAAGTCATGATTGATTCATCTCCCATCTGTCTACTTTCAAAGGCGACATCTACAAAATCTTGGCTATGGCACCGTCTTCTTTCACACTTAAACTTTCAAACCATAACCAATCTTGCACGTTACAAACTTGTTGAAGGTCTCCCAAGATTTCGGTATTCTAAAGATCATCTATGTTCAGCTTGTGAACAAGGGAAAAGCACTCGTGCTCACTTTCCTTCAAAGGTGGAACACACTCACAAAGATGATGCTTCATCTTCTTCACATGGATTTGTGTGGTCCGATGGGTGTGCGAGCGATTAACGGCAAACACTACATCTTGGTAATTGTGGATGACTACTCAAGATGGACTTGGGTTTATTTTCTTCAAAGTAAAGATCAAGCTCCACAGATGATCATCACCTTTCTCACGAAAATTCATGTTCACTTCCAAAACACAGTCAGACAAATCAGAACAGACAAAGGAACTGAATTTATGAATCAAACTCTTCGTGCATATTATGAGAAAGTGGGAATTCAACATCAAACATCAATTACACGGACACCAGAACAAAATGGAGTTGTTGAAAGACGAACCCGTACGTTAGTGGAAGCTGCAAGAACGATGTTAATAAATGCTAAACTTCCAGATTACTTGTGGGCTGAAGCCGTGTCAACTGCATGCTACACTTAGAACCGTTAAATGATTACCAAACGCCACAACAAAACACCTTATGAGCTTATCCACAACCGCAAACCGAATTTAAAACACTTTCACGTATTTGGATCCCTTTGTTACCCAAATAATGATCGTGATGACTTTGGTAAGCTCAAGGCTAAAGCTGACATTGGAGTCTTTGTTGGATACTGTGAAAACTCTAAGGGTTACCAGATCCGGAATCGTCGTACTAGGGAGATTATGGAAACAATTCATGCAAATTTCGATGAGCTTACTGAAATTGCTTCTGAGCAAAACAGCTTGGAACCTGGACATAACCGTCTAAACTTTCCCGAAACCCCATCATCAGCTGAACCAAGCTTACAACTTACTCGACATCAAATGGAACAGCTATTTGCTCCTCTGTTTAGTGATGATATTGATCAACGTGCTCCAGATGTATCAAATATTTCCGCTGCTCAACCTGATAATAATTCAATACCTGATACACCTGAAACAACAACAACTGTTGAAGAAGCACCTTCAATTGATTCTACAACAACAGCTGAACAAACCACATCTAATGACACTAAAACAACTGATGATCTTCTGAACCATGAAGTACCCCAACCTGCAGATTATGATCCAAATGCGTTTCTCAACCCTTTTGCAAATGAAACTGCCACTTCTGATGTTGCGGAATCATCAACAAGCCATTTGAATCCTCCTAATTTGCACAATGTATATCAACATCAACCCTCCACACATTTTTGGGCTAAAGACCATCCTCTAGTGAACATTAATGGAAACCCGAATCAACCAGTCGTAACTAGACAACGCCTTTAGACCGATGGTGAACATTGCATTTATGCACTCACCGTCACGCCAAAGTGAACCCAAAACTATTAAAGAAGCCATGACATATGATAACTGGATTGAATTCATGCAAGAAGAACTTAACCAGTTTAAACGTCTTGAAGTATGAGAATTGGTAGCAAAACCAACAGGGGTCTATGTTATTGGTCGGAAATGGATTTGGAAAAACAAATTGGATCTCGAAGGTACGGTTATCAGAAATAAGTCACGCGTCGGTGGCTAAGGATTATAGACAAGAAGAAAGGATTGACAGAGGAATCATGCACGGTTGCTAGACTTGACAGGGTAGATTTTCTGAATTTTATTTCGCGGCTCACATGAAAATCACGGTCTTTCAGATGGACATCAAAACTGCTTTTCTAAATGGTAATCTGAAAGAAACAGTCTATGTTAGTCAGCCAAAAGGATTTGTTGATCCAGAGTTCCCTAATCACGTCTACAAACTGAACAAGGCTCTCTACGGTTTCAAACAAGCCCCTCGGGCGTGGTATGATAAGTTGTCATCCTTTCTCATCTCTCATAATTTCGTAAAAGGATCGACCGACCCAACACTATTTATACAATATCATGGGAAACACATTTTAATCGTTCAAATTTATGTGTGTAACGCCCCTACCCGACAAGGGTAAAGGAATCACAAATAATGGTGTCATATCAAAGCAAACATAAATATCCAAAAGAAGTCTTAACATAAATGCGGAATAATTCAAGTCAACATGACTTCAATACATAGGTCCCAGCGGAAAATAAACTCCAACAAAATATCTGAAATAATGAAGTTTTAAATGGCATCATAGGATCAAAGCTAAATATCTCTAAGGTAAGTCCACTCATGCACTCATCCCAAAGCAAAACCCAGCTCCAAATGCTTAGATACCTGCCGCGGAAGAAAAGAAATGCGGCTGAGCTTCAAGCTCGATGAACAGTGATAAAAGCAAAGCAAGTACGAAACGATATCGAATACGAAATATAGTGAACGAAAGATAGCAAAATCATAATCATTTTGAAAGTATAAATCAGAATTATCGAATAAAGTTTATAGTTAACTACCACGAGCCCAGAAACAAATATCGGATCATAATCATATTCACATAAGGCAACATTTGTAGGGGAGACCTACCAGAGTTATGAAGGACGTGCATGCGCAACATCAATCATCGGATAACAAATAACATATAACAGATAACAGATAACAGATCTAGGATGCATCCATACGCCCCACAGACAGATATTGGTCATATAACATAATTTGAGCTCATAACAGAATAATAGATAAGGGGTGGCGAACATCACTCACGCCCTAGATTCATGTCGAGGTGCATCAGCGACACGGACATGGAACACCCATGACTAGTGAAATATTTGGCTCGGGTGTCAAACTATCTTAGGTCAAATCAGAATGTCAAAACCTGCACATATCATACTTTATCATCAGTTTAATCATATTTTCAAAATCAGAGTTTTCATATCAACATAGTTCAAAATCGGATGTTTCATAATTCGAAATCGAGTTCGATAAGCAACAGCTCAAACAATAGAATGGGGTTCATAGCAAAGGCTTAGAAACCTTAATATAAAAGCTAACGAAAACGTTATAAGGAACCTTTCTTGAAAAGGTCGAATATCTGTACCTTATTCCAAAGCAAATGACCACAAAGCAAATCTGAAAAGCAAAGGATTACTCCTTCTTCACGGATCCTATACACATTAACGATTAATACATGTTATTTATGATTACATAATCGTCGAAATGATCTTTTAAATGTTTGGTGTTTATACTTAATGTATTTAGTGATCTTAATATTTTAGGGTTTTATAATTAAATGAGACTTAAGTGTTTTATAACCAATATTGTAGATTAAGGTTCATTATGTCATTTATTAAAGTTTAGGGTTAAATGTGAAAATAGTTTATAAGTCATAACTCACACATGAAAACACTTACTCATACTCAAATCGACTCACACAACTCATTAACTCTTGTTTATTTACTCAACAACTTCATGACTTTAACCATACGTTACTTATACACATATTATACGTCAACTCTTATACCCATGCACGTTATGATTTCATGTGACTACACAAGTTACTTATCATCCGGATTAGACACATCGACACACACATGCACTATAGCTTCGAATAGACATGACCACGTACTATGCTTACACATCAACAAGTTCACTTGACTCACAACACACGCGCATGTATACGGTTCACAATTCACTTAGGTTCGGTTCACACATCACTTAGGTTCTAGGTTTTACATGATCTTTACTTATTAAACACACATTCAAAACCCTCACATGGTTCGGCTTGTATGTAGGGTTCGGCCACATGTTTTTACAAACCCTATCTCTTCTACGTATCTTACTTATTCACGCTTGCATGTTTTACCTTGTCCGATTCATGATCTATATGTGGTTCGGTTATATATATAGCTTCGACATGCCTATGATCCGATTCACAAAACACATTCAATACATGTTCTCAATTATTTATAAGGTCCGATTTGTTTACATGTGGTTCGATTTCTTTTATCTTGACATACTTAATAATCGGTTCAACCAATACGTATTACATAACATGCTCTTTAATATTTATAAGATTCAAGTCATTATGTTGTTTTTGTTTCATACGGCTCGACCAAAAGAAAAAGAAACACAAGCTCGGCTAAACAAAACAAGATACGATATATATTAACGTAAGGTGTATTAAAGAAAGACAATAGAACTCGTTGGAACAAAACTCTCGACACCAAGGGTGTTAGGCTTCGACCGAATGAAAAAGAAAAAAGGAAGAGGCAAAACTAGGGTTTCCAAATTGTGTTAATGTGTTGTATTTATAGTTAGCATAAATTGGGTCTAGGGCTTTTGAGGTATGTGGGCTTCGGCTTAAGTCCAACCGAACAAACAAACACACGGCCCAAGGGTTCTCTTGGACTCTCGGCCGGCAAAAAAACGAGCCCAGCATGGTTCACCATTTAAACGAAAACAAGGCCCAAACGAATGGCCCAACTATTTCTGAGACGCTTAACTTTCGTCATACAAAGTCGATCACGTGCACATATTCGTTAAGTTTTAGTTATAGATAAGTTAGGTTTTAATTTCGTTAAATGAATATAAATATCTTTTACATATTCTATAAATTTCGATTCCAAGGGTATTTTAGTCTTTATTCATGTTTTAGATTTTTAGGTTTTACAACTCTTCCCCTCTAAAAGAAGAATTTTTGTCCTCGAAAATTGAAATGAAACGAAACGAAAACGAAACGAGAACATACCAAACTATTCAAAGAACTGAGGATAACTAGCTCGCATCGACTCTTCGGTTTCCCAAGTAGCCTCACGCTCCGGGTGATTTTTCCAAAGAATCTTAACGAAACGGGACTTTGTTTCTCATGACTCTTTCTTGTCTTTCTAAAATAGCTTCCGGTTCTTCAGATAAAGACACATCGGATTGAATTTGATCAAACGGATAAGAAGCAACGTGTAACGGATGATAGTTGTATCCCCTTAGGAGATACGTGGAAGACATCATGAACATGCGATAACTGAGGCGGAAGTGCTAACCGATACGAAACTTCTCCTATCGCTCCAAAATTTCAAAAGGACCGATGAATCGAGGACTGAGCTTGCCCTTGATTCCAAAACGTTTCACACCTCTAAACGGCGAAACTTTTAGAAATACACGATCTCCAACCCGAAATTCTAAATCACGACGATGCTTGTCGGCATAACTTTTCTGACGAGACCTAGCCTCCTTCAACTTTTCTCTAGCAACAGCTACTTTCTCATTACTGATCTCAATCATTTCCGGACCTTCAATTAAGCGTTCACCTACTTCATCCCAACAAGTAGGTGCTCTACATTTTCTCCCATAAAGAAGTTCAAACGGTGCTGCCTTAATGCTAGCATGCCAACTGTTGTTGTATGCAAACTCTACTAAACACAAATATTCATCCCAACTGCCCGTCCATTCTAAAGCACAAGCCCTTAGCATGTCCTCTAAGGTCTGAATAGTCCTCTCCTCACTGACCACAAGAGTCCGTTTAACCGTTTGAGGATGAAATGTTGTACTGAAATTAAGTCGAGTACCCCAAGCTTTTGCAAACCTTTCCGAAACGGAAGTAAAAGCGGATCTCTGTCGGACACAATAGATGGTGCCGTACCATGAAGTCTAACAATCTCTTGCTGAAAAATTTCCGCCAATCTACCAATACCATAATCCTTTCTAATTGGTAAGAATGAGCAGATTTGGTTAGTCGATCAACAACTACCCAAATCGCATCATGCTTCTTCCGAGTAAGAGGTAGTCCAGTCACAAAATCCATAGATATCTTATCCCACTTCCATGTTGGAATATCCAATGGCTGTAACAGTCCACTAGTCCTTTGGTGTTCAATCTTAACCTGCTGACAAATCATACACTTCGATACAAACATCGCCACATCTTGCTTCATGCCATTCCACCAAAAGTACTGCTTCAAATCCCTATACATCTTGGTAGAACCATGATGGATAGTGAAAGGAGAACTATGAGCTTCAGTCATAACTTTCTCATGAATCCGGATCATTGGGAACACAAAGCCTATCTTCATACCATACTATTCCGTCATCATCAACCTTAAACTCCGTATGCTTACCTTCTTCAACATTTTGCCCACGGCCCCCACTCACCATCATCTTTCTGAGCTTCTTTAATTTGCAGGATAAGGTTCGACTCCACCTTCATACTAGCCCAGTATCCATCAAAACCTCGTACGCATAACTCAACATCCAAACGCTCTAAGTCACGAAGAATCCTAGGTTCAATCTCAATACTTGCAAGAATGCTGATTTCGGCTAAGTGTGCGCAGCAGCTACATTAGCCTTACCGGGAAGGTACTGAATGTTGGTGTCATAATCCTTAAGAAGTTCTAACCATCTTCTTTGTCTCATGTTAAGTTCTTTCTGAGTGAAAATATACTTGAGACTCTTATGGTCAATGAAAATATCACACGTCTCTCCATACAAGTAATGTCTCCAGATCTTCAACGCGAACACCACTGCAGCTAACTCAAGGTCATGAGTTGGGTAATTCTCCTCATAAGGTTTTAGTTGCCTTGAAGCATAAGCTATTACCTTTCCATGTTGCATCAAAACACAGCCCAATCCTTTCTTAGATGCATCACTATAAATTTGAAATCCTCCAGAACCAGATGGAAGAGTCAAAATAGGAGCGGACACCAATCTCCGTTTCAACTCCTCAAAACTCTCTTCTCGTTCATCCGTCCATACAAACTTTTCACCTTTTCTCATCAGTTGGGTTAAGGGCAAAGCTAAACGAGATAAACCTTCAACAAAACGTCGGTAGTAACCAGCAAGTCCTAGAAAACTCCTAACCTCAGTCAATGTCGTAGGTCTTGGCCATTTAGTGATAGCCTCAACTTTAGACGGATCCATGGTGTTACCATCAGCAGATACAATATGACCAAGGAAAGCGACTTGTTTTAACCAGAACTCACACTTCGAAAATTTGGCGTACAACTTCTTCTTCCTCAGAATCTCCAAAACTATTCGGAGATGTTGCTCATGCTCTTCTTCAGACTTGGAGTAAACCAAAATGTCGTCGATGAAAACAATAACAAACTTATCGAGGAACTCATGGAAAACACGATTCATTAGGTCCATAAACACAGCAGGCACATTTGTCAAACCAAAAGGCATAACGAGGAATTCATAATGACCATATCTGTACGAAACGCGCGGTCTTAGGAACATCTTGCTCCCTCACACGTAGCTGGTGGTAACCGATCTCAGTGTCAATCTTAGAAAAGAATTTCGTTGATCAAACAAATCATCAATACGTGGCAGAGGATAACGGTTTCGAATGGTAATACGGTTGAGTTCACGGTAGTCGATACATAGACGCATGCTTCCATCCTTTTTCTTCACAAACAAAACAGGTGCACCCCATGGAGAAACACTGGGTCGAATAAATCCATTCTCTATCATCTTTTGCAGCTGCTCCTTCAATTCCTTCAGTTCTACAGGTGCCATACGATACAGAGCCTTCGAAATCGGTTCACAGCACGGAATTAACTCAATGCTAAACTCAACTTCTCTAGCTAGGGGAAGACCAGGGAGTTCATCGGGAAAAACGTCGGTGAATTCACAAACAACAGAAAGGTTTTCAATGTTAGGACTCTCCAAAGATGTGTCCTTAACAGACGCCAGAAAACCTTGGCACCCATGAGCAATCATAGTCCGTGCCTTCATAGCAGAAATGAGCTTAACAGATTTGAGGGGTTGAGAACCATAATAAACAAATTCAGGATGTTTTACGTCTCCAAAGATCACCGTTCTAGCATAGCAGTCAATTGAAGCTCTATGATAAGCCAACCAATCCATGCCTAGAATGATATCAAAGTCGACCATATCGAGAGGATACAGATTTGCAGAGCGAATACGATCATCAAAACGAAGAGGGCACTTAACGTATTTGTGATCAATGATCATGTGGTTTTTCATAGGCGTAGAAATTGATAAGTGGTTTGCTAATGGTTTGGGAGTCATATTAAGTTTCTTAGCAAATGTGACAGATATAAGGGAGTGTGTGGCACCGGTATCAAATAAAGCGAAGACAGAATAATCATCAATGAAAAGAGTGCCCGTAATGGTACCTGAAGTCGCGCTCCGCCTTTGATTCCGAGTAGTAGCATAAACCGTCCCGTAGTAGGTGGCGGCTTGATGTAGTTTCCGGAATCACGGGTTCTTCTTAGGGCAATCCTTGATCTTGTGAGTAGTGGAACCACAAGAGAAACATCCACCATGGCCTTGAAACATGGTCCGGATGAGCCTTTCCACAAGTAGTACAGATAGGTGGGGAGGCAAAACCTCAGCTCCTTGCTTGACGAAGAAGATCCTGAAGCACGACCCGATATGCTCCTCGAGTGACTGATCCCCGTTGTACGGGTCATTGTTACCTTGATTCCGACGATCATTTCCATTCTTGCCAGCAGCTCGCTATCCGACTCCTCGCTCAGGCGCCTAGAGTCAACATTCCTTCTGACCGACCCGTGATCATAACTCCTATCCACTTGTCCCCTCGAATCGTAACTCCTACCAGCATTTCCCTTATAATCACTACTTTGAGTCCTACCTTGAATCCGATCACCATCACGGTTACGCTTGTTGGAACCCGAAACCTCATGAAAGATCTCAATGTTACGAGCTGCGTCATTGCAGGCCGACACATCCTCATACTCAATATTAAGCAGTCGGTCCAACACCCACTTCTTCAGTCCCCACTTGAAGTGCTTAGCTTGGCGCCTACCATCTCCAGCAATCGTTCCCACAAAACTTACCAGCCTCATAAACCTACCCATGTACTCATTGGAGTTCTCATGATCAAGCTGGTAAATCGCCTGATAATCCCTCTCATACCTTTGCTTTTTCGGCATCGGGAAGTAACGGTTATAGAAGATAGTCCGAAACTCGGTCAAGTACAAGTAACAACAAAAGCATCTCCTCCTCTTGCCTGTTTGAGTGCCTTCCACCAATTCAAAGCATCACCCTCCAACTTAAATGCAACCAAACGGGTCTTAAATTCATCTCCACAACCCGACTTCAAACGGCTTCTCAATATGAGTGATCCAGTCCTCGGCCTCAGTGGGAGTAGCAGCAGTGCTAAAAGAAAGAGGCTTGAGCTTACCGAAAGCTCGAGCCAAGTGTGAATGCCGACGGGTTGATTACCTCCACCACTACCCGAAGCACCCGATCCGATTACGAATGTTGTTGATCACCTGTGTCATCATCTCAGGTGTGGTAAGACCAGGGAAAAGAGTATTGAGAGCATTAGCAATCGCAAATCAAGTTAGGAGCATCATCTTCTCCATCCACGTTACCGTTAGTACGAGTTCGAACCATCTAAACGATATTCAAACGATTAGCAAAATGAACAAAGATGAGATACGAAATGGAAGTACGCAGAAGGAAACCTAAAGTCTACCCAATCCTCACAGGTCATAGCCTAAGCTCTAAGGGTCTCAAAACCTAGGGTCCATATGTCACAGGTCCTGACTACAAGTCGTAAACCTGGCTTTGATACCATAAATTGTAACGCCCCGACCCGACAAGGGTAAAGGAATCACAAATAATGGTGTCATATCAAAGCAAACATAAATATCCAAAAGAAGTCTTAACATAAATGCGGAATAATTCAAGTCAACATGACTTCAATACATAGGTCCCAGCGGAAAATAAACTCCAACAAAATATCTGAAATAATGAAGTTTTAAATGGCATCATAGGATCAAAGCTAAATATCTCTAAGGTAAGTCCACTCATGCACTCATCCCAAAGCAAAACCCAGCTCCAAATGCTTAGATACCGCCGTGAAGAAAGAAATGCGATGAGCTTCAAAAGCTCAGTGAATGGATATAAAAGCAAAGCAAGTACGAAACGATATCGAATACTAAATATAGTGAACGAAAGATAGCAAAATCATAATCATTTTGAAAGTATAAATCAGAATTATCGAATAAAGTTTATAGTTAACTACCACGAGCCGAAACAAATATCGATCATAATCATATTCACGTAAGGCAACATTTGTAGGGAGACCTACCAGAGTTATGAAGGACGTGCATGCACGCAGCATCAATCATCAGATAACAGATAACATATAAAAGATAACAGATAACAGATCTAGGATGCATCCATACGCCCCCACCAGATATTGGTCATATAACATAATTTGAGCTCATAACAGATAATAGATAAGGGACGTGGCAGAACATCACTCTACTGCCCTAGAGTAATGTCGAGGTGCATCATCGACACGGACATAGAACCCCCATGACTAGTGAAATATTTGGCTCGGGTGTCAAACTATCTTAGGTCAAATCGAATATCAAACTGACACAGATCACACTTTATCATAAGGTTAATCATATTTTCAAAATCAGAGTTTTCATATCAACATAGTTCAAAATCGGATGTTTCATAATTCAGAAATCAGAGTTCAGATAAGCAAACAGCTCAAACATACGTAATGGGGTTCATAGCAAGGGCTTAGGAAACCTTAATATAAAAGCTAACGAAAGAAAACGTTATAAGGAACCTTTCTTGAAAAGGTCGAGAATATCGTACCTTATTCCAAAGCAAATGACCACAAAGCAAAAATACGAAAAGCAAAGGATTACTCCTTCTTCACAGATCCTATACACATTAACGGTCGTACATGTTATTTATGATTCCATAATCGTCGAAATGATCTTTTAAATGTTTGGTGTTTATACTTAATGTATTCAGTGATCTTAATATTTTAGAGATTTATGATTAAATGAGACTTAAGTGTTTTATAACCAATATTGTAGATTAAGGTTCATTATGTCATTTATTAAAGTTTAGGGTTAAATGTGAAAATAGTTTATAAGTCATAACTCACACATGAAAACACTTACTCATACTCAAATCGACTCACACAACTCATTAACTCTTGTTTATTTACTCAACACCTTCATGACTTTAACCATACGTTACTTATACACATATTATACGTCAACTTTTATATCCATGCACGTTATGATTTCATGTGACTACACAAGTTACTTATCATCCGGATTAGACACATCGACACACACATGCACTATAGCTTCGAATAGACATGACCATGTACTATGCTTACACATCAACAAGTTCACTTGACTCACAACACACGCGCATGTATACGGTTCACAATTCACTTAGGTTCGGTTCACACATCACTTAGGTTCTAGGTTTTACTTGATCTTTACTTATTAAACACACATTCAAAACCCTCACATGGTTCGGCTTGTATGTAGGGTTCGGCCTCCATGTTTTTACGCAAACCCTATCTCTTCTACGTATCTTACTTATTCACGTTTGCATGTTTTACCTTGTCCAATTCATGATCTATATGTGGTTCAGTTATATATATAGCTTCGACATGCCTATGATCCGATTCACAAAACACATTCAATACATGTTCTCAATTATTTATAAGGTCCGATTTGTTTACATGTGGTTCGATTTCTTTTATCTTGACATACTTAATAATCTGTTCAACCAATACGTATTACATAACATGCTCTTTAATATTTATAAGATTCAAGTCATTATGTTGTTTTTGTTTCATACGGCTCGACCAAAAGAAAAAGAAACACAAGCTCGGCTAAACAAAACAAGATACGATATATATTAACGTAAGGTGTATTAAAGAAAGACAATAGAACACGTTATACCTTAGCTCGTTGGAACAAAACTCTCGACACCAAGGGTGTTAGACTTCGGCCGAATGAAAAAGAAAAAAGGAAGAGGCAAAACTAGGGTTTCCAAATTGTGTTAATGTGTTGTATTTATAGTTAGCATAAATTGGTTCTAGGGCTTTTGAGGTATGTGGGCTTCGGCTTAAGTCCAACCGAACAAACAAACACACGGCCCAAGGGTTCTCTTGGACTCTCGGCTGGCAAAGCGAGCCCGGCATGGTTCACCATTAAACGAAAACAAGGCCCAAATGAATGGCCCAACTATTTCGCGAGATGTTTAACTTTCGTCGTACAAAGTCGATCACGTACACATATTCGTTAAGTTTTAGTTATAGATAAGTTAGGTTTTAATTTCGTTAAATGAATATAAATATCTTTTACATATTCTATAAATTTCGATTCCAAAGGTATTTTAGTCTTTATTCATGTTTTAGATTTTCAGGTTTTACAATGTGGATGACATCATTTTTGGGTCAACACATCTAAAGTACTCAAACGCTTTTTCAAAACTTATGAAAAAACATTTTGAAATGTCCATAATGGGTGAACTTACGTTCTTTCTAGGACTGCAAGTTCATCAATCACCCCGTGGTATTTTCCTGAGTCAGTCCAAATATGCTCTTGAAATTTTAAACAAACATGGAACGCAAAACTGTGATACCTATGCCACACCGATGGCACATACCAAGAAACTGGACGCTGATTTGCATGGGAAATTGGTTGACCCTACTAAATACCGAAGTATTATTGGGTCACTCATGTATCTAACAGCTAGTAGACCTGACATTGTCTTTGCTGTATATCTTTGCTCCCGTTATCAGTCGAGACCAACTGAAACTCACCTCTCTGAGGCTAAAAGAATCCTCCGACACATCAAGGGAACCATTAATTTGGGGATCTGGTATCCGAAGGATTCTGGTTTTCGACTAATAGCTTTTTCAGAGGCGGCCGATCCGCAGTTTCTTAGATTCTTGGAAAAGTACTTCAGGTGCTCTACAATTTCTTGGTGATAAACTGGTGTCATGGCAATCGAAGAAGCAGGATTGTACATCGTTGTCCTCAACCGAAGCAGAATATGTAGCCATGTCGGCGTGTTATGCTCAAGTCATTTGGATGGGAACACAAATCAAAGACTATGGTTACGTATTTGATATAATCCCGATGTATTGCGACAATCGAAGTGCTATTTCAATCTCGTGCAACTCCGTCCAACATTTGAGGTCCAAGCACATCGATCTTCGATACCATTTCATAAAGGAGCATGTGGAAAATGGTACTGTTGAATTATATTTTGTGGGTACTGAATATCAACTGGCAGACCTTCTCACCAAAGCCTTAGCCCCTGCTAGGTTTACTGAGTTGGTCCACCGAATTGGTATGAGGTGTTTAACTCCAGAGGAACTGGACGAACTTTTGACACATTCTTAAAACTAGTCAAACACTAAAACCTCTTTTGTAAATATTTTATCAAAAACAAAATAGAAAAATATAAAATCTGATAAAATTCAAAAATATTCTTCTATCTAAATTTCATTCAAACATCGCAAGTACAAATCTTCCGTCAACACAGTGTTCTGTCAAACTTTTCACAATTTTCCCGAACAAGTGTTGAGGGGAAGAAAGTAAATACTTATCAGTTTCATAAAACCTTGTACTTGCATGTTTCCAAAAATATGTTGTTTCTTCTAAAATGGTGGATCCGTTTCTTGTCAAATACTCTCCTCGGACTCAAATTTGTAAAATTTCTCTATTTTTAAAGTCAAGGGGGAGCGTCGTTAAGTTTCTTGCCTTACAAGTGTTTTGTCGAACCTAAACGGAAGTTAAAGGATCTTGGTTGGAACCTCTTTGAGGTTGAGGGACTGAATGTGTCAACTTGGAAAATTAATTTTAACAAAATCATTCACCTAACACATTCAATGCACCACTTCATGTGCATTTACTCCTAAACCACCAAGATCAAACGGCCCAAATCAAAATTTGAAAATCCATTCAAGCTGTTCATAATCTGTAAGTTCTAAATTGTTTTGATCAAGATTCTAAACAAGGATTTCAAAAATCTTTCAAATCCAACGGTTAAAACTCTTTAAAACTGACTTTGAAAAACTGTTCACTCGAACGAATTGGGTGTTCATGCTTAAAAGTGTTGTTATGTTAAAACCTTTCTTAGTGTCTATTAAACATGTTTCAATCGTCCAAAACCATCCAAAATTTTCAATTGCATGAATTTGAATTCTAGGGTTCTTGCGCTCATTTGGGGCTTTTCTATTCTGTGATGTTCTATGGTTTTTTTTGGTGGTCAAGAAAGTGTTAGAATAAGGTTATATGCATGTTTTGAACCTTTAAATTAGCCCAGAAACATCTAAACTGTAAAAATTTAAGTTTTAGGTTTTTAGGGTTCATCTCCCATGAATCTTCTGATTCTGTGGTGGAAATGTGTTAAATCTTGTTCCATTGCATTCATATGACATCTAGGACACTCCAGAAACATTCTTGTTTGATTTGTATGGCTATATCTCTTTCCCATAGATTAAGGGTTTAGGGTTTAAGAAATTTTACGCCTAAGTCTTTCTGTGTGTATCTGATATGTTCTTGTGCCTGTTTTGTGATCTAAAAGATGTTTGGAATAAACTGCAATCAAGTTTTCATGTTTATATTTAACAGGTTAATTATTCGTAATGTCAAAATCTTGTGTGTTCAAACCGTTACGCTTAATGATTACTTTTATGCGTAAAGGTAACGGCTAAGAGAAATCTTACGCGTAACTCTTAAGCATAAGAGGTCTGATGGATTACGCGTATCTTGGAAAGATATTCGTAAACAAGGCTTGCTACGCATAAGCTTTACTCGTACGAGTAAAACTTTATGCGTTACATCTAGCTTATTCCTATGTGTAAGCCTAAAGCCTTTGAACTTGTCTTACGCGTAAGAAATTCTTACACATAAGCTTGGTCTTACGCTTTAGCTTACTCCTATGCATAAGCTCCTTTCTTACGCGTAAGGATCCTTGTTACACATAAGCCACTGTTCACTACATTTTGGCATGTTACGCATATGTTACTTGTTAAATGTTACGCATAAGTCATAAATACCTGATGTTTTATATAACTTACAAAAGTTAATATGTTGTGTGTTAAGTGAACAATTGGCCTTTGAAATTTTAAAAAATAACACGTTCACGTAACTTATCACATCAACTTCAAACAATTGGACAAATGTGACTTTGGACTTGTAACTAACATAAACATGTTACCATCAAACAAGTAATTAGATAATAAATCAGATTAAATCAAACACATTGTGTTTCCATATGTCTGTATGTTTATCTAATGACTTTCAGATCACAAAATGGCTGCAAATCAAGCAAACATCAATGCCCCATCCCGAGCTCTCAATGGCAAACACATTCCCGGTGGCTACGACAAAACAATTGGCAAGAACAATCTCTGTGTCGTCTTCAACAACTTCATATGCTCAGAATCATCTTGCAGAATTATTGTGGACATCCTTCTGCAACATCCTTTCAAATTCATGCTCACAAAATCGTCTTGATGATGAGTAAGATTCAATGGATGAGGAAATACAATTTCATAAGACATTAAAGCAGAAAAGGATGGAATACCATGCTTCAAACTTTCCGGTTAATCAACCCAGTGGGGCAGGAGGGTTAAGCAGTAGTCCTCCACTTATGGAAGATCCATTGCAAACAACTCTTACCCCATCCTATCCGCTTAATCAACCCGGTAAGGATCAGGCTGTCACTGTCACTACAACTATTGAAATGAAGCAACCACAACAACAACTAAAACAACCGCAAGAAGAAAAGCATGGTGAAGATGTGGAAATATATGACGAAGGAGATTACGATCATGATAAGGATGAAAGAGTCACTGATGATGATAATTTGGTGGATGAAGAGGAAATGATGCAAAAAGAGGCTGAAGAAGCTGCTAGAGCTAAAGAGGAAAAGTTAAAGAAGGAATCAGACAACTACATAGTTGACAATCCAACACACAAACCTCAACAGTCTTCTGAACCACTTTTTTGACACTTCCACCAAACACAAATCATCATCTCAATCATCACCTCCATCAAAAAAGAAACACCTAAGTCAACAATAAAATCTGTTAAGAAAGCAAATCCTTCCAATGATTAGACAAATGGTTAGGCAGGTTATCACCACTACACAACAAGCGTCACAACCACCACCATCTGATCAACCAAGGGATTCAGAAACCACACCACCAATGGAGAAAACCATTGATTACATACACTGGTGGTGAGGATCACTACATACCTGAGCCCCAACCTGAACCTCAACCGAAATTTAGATCAAGTACATTATTGCACTCCTTGTCTTCATATGCATCAAATCAAAGAGCGTGTTGAAAATCTCCACCCCGGGGTCGAATCTTACCAAAATTCTTCACTTCAATGGAATCAATCAAGAACCTCAGTACAAAATCGTTCATAAACCAAAGTTTGGGTTTGTCTACCGAAGTGAAAATCATCATACTTGCTTCATGGCTTTCGATGAAATTCACAAAGATCTATGACACCACCCTGGAGATGGTTCGAGATGGATTGGCATATCGATTGAAGGACATTAAGTTCGGTAAAATTTAGATGAAGAGATGGAATTCCAAAGGATCGCAAGGATGTTCGTTGATTTATCACTAGGATTGATGAAAGCTTGATTCATCGGGATCAGATGCAACGGTTGGAGAGCTATGTGGGAGGACGACCAAACTTTCCGATTCTGACTTACCAACGTCCTCAGAAAGTAGCTGATCGTCTGTAATCATTGGGTACTCTCTTAACTCTCTTGATTGCGATTTTGTTTGTTTGATTTATTGACCATGGCTTGTGCACACATAACAGTGTACAACCCGTACTTGTAATGAAAGGACCCTGTGGTACGCATCAGTGCCACAATCCTATAAAAGGAGTGAAAGCTTCTTGCTTTTGAGTAAAACTTATCAAAACTTTTACTTTTCAAAGTTTTGCTCAAAATAACAAGTACTTCCCCTTATGATTTTCAAAACCTCAAAAGTTAATATCAGTTGTTGATGGGGAGTATTTGCTTAAAACTTTGTTCACAAATTGTTCTTCGTGGAAATCTTCCCACAAAACTCGAAATGGACATATTCGATATCAAAATTTCGTCAAAAATAACATTTATATGCCATTTTTGGGGGGAGAAATATTATGTGATACAAATATGTTGTGAAAATTGTGACTGAATCCTAGTGCTAAGACTTAACCCATGAATTGACGAGATCTGAACTGTCATACATCGAAAAGATTTGTCTTTCAAGACTTATCCAAGTAGATTGTACCTATTCGAGAAACTCTTGATACACATGAACTTTGACGGGTTTGACAGCCTTTCGAGGTTTGTCCACACCTTCAAGGTAGTTATTAGAGCTAGTTGTCACCTAAAAGCTGACAATGTAACTCTTTAACTATGCAACGTAACCGTTTTTCGCGGGGAATTGTCTATCTTGAGTCGATCAATTCAAATGTGTGCGCTCTTCTCTCACCGTGCAGATTTCTTTCAAAACACTTAAGCACGTGTTGAGGGAGTATTTCGCAAAATACAAAACTCTCACAGTGGTACAAAATGTTTTCACTCATAACCACTTTGAGAGATTTTCATGAAAATGGTTTTATGGCAACATAGGTTAGTCACGGAGTTATAAGGTGACTAAGGTTAGGAATAACCGTCCTATGATCCGCCAGAACCGGAGGGATCTACCCAAGGACACCACAAATAGTTAGAACTTAGAAGTCCTTAGGTATGATTATAAAAAAGAGAAAATGAGAATCGGAGAAAGAAGGAGTTGAAGAATTAAAGAAACGTAATGAAAAGGGTGAAAAGAAATTGCCCTCCAGATTATTCAACTTAGGGCAGACACCGGGTTCAACTCATATGCTACTGGTTGTCACTAGATGACACCGGTAATGAAGATCAAAGTCGTCATGGACCTAGTGACGCATGCACTAAACCTTCTTAGCCACTGAAGTTTCTCTCAACAGAAGCTTGTTTCATTCTCACAGGGAACCCTATGTAAACTATCAGTTTTCTCTTAGAGATTGCTGGTATTTGTCACACCCCCAAATTACCTATTTTGCAGCTGAATGGAATTCCTGGGGGTTGACTGTCATAGCATCACAATCACAGTTATATTGAACGACCTAAAGTGTCGTTTGGAAAATACATCGTTTGATTTAATAAAATAATCAGAGTTTACAAAGTATAGGTCCCAAATGAAAATCATCATGTGCGGAAATAAATTTGATACAATTCAAACGATGTTTTAAAGTGTGTAAATCCCATGAGAGACGCATCGTCACCACGACTCTATGATAAGTCCACATGCATGCCATGAAGTGAATGCCTTAGTTACCAGAAAATACATTGCTAAAAGTGTCAACACAAAGGTTGAGTGAGTTCATAGAGTTGTTAAAAATGTTTATCGACTACCACAAGTATTGGCCATGTATGACAATATGTCACAAAAATGATACAATTGCTTAAGCACATGACAGAAGCTTGGTGATGTTCGCCCCAACAGAGTGTTTTGGCAAACAAATCAAATAATGATAATGAAATGAAATGCATCCGTCCGGTTGGAATCCACCAACCGGATGGAGGTGTCACCCTCGATAGATCTATCCACTCACCCTCGCTTCTATGAAATTAACGGTTCATGATTATGAAATGGGGACATTTAACGGGCAATGAGGTAACTTAAGCAATGTAATGAATTTGATATACTTGGTATCGTAATAAAAATGATGTGCAATGTATTCTCCCCGTAGGTTTGAAATAAAGTAAAAACTTGAATAAATCGGGGCTATGAAAACTCACCTTTTGCAATGATAATGATGATATAATGGCAATCTTTGAAATGAGTAACCTCGACCGTGACCTATTATTAATGATATGCTCTATGATAAGTTATGATGTAATGTTATGCATGCAATTCGTATGATATCTATACCACTTGTGAAATTTGTGAAAATAATACTTATCATCGAAAAATAATCTTATAACATCTTGACCATTTATAAATTACTTTACATGTATTTACGTTGAAATGATATCCTACGATAATCATTTAGTGATTTATTATGAAATTATAACTTTTCGTCGTAAAATAATGTCTTTTGAAAAATTCATGAAAGTGACTAAGTAGCCTTGAAAAGCTAGTCGTAAAATGGTGCACGTCGAGTGTTAGGAAACGAACTCAACGGTTTTGGGAAGCTTGTATCATTATCTCAAAGTTTTAGCATTTAAGTTTTTGTCCTAGAGGTCTCGATCATGGAGAAAAACATAGGTAAAGTATGGTACTTGTATCCAAAATATTGTTTAAGGGTGGTTTTCAGCAAAGTTTAAGTAACCGTAATTTATTCATTACAACTCCGCTTGACGAACGGTTGGACATCTTGAAAAATATGCTAGGCGAACTTACTTTTACTAGAATACATCATGTTATAAAAAGTACTACGTCAATGTTAAAAACGACCCTTAACATGGTCACTTGTTGCCGTAAGGTTTGTCTAATAGAAATATACTAATTTTTCTTATATAATAAAGTTACGGCAACTTTGTGTAAACGTGTATAATTTAATCGTTACAAATCCGTTTTCTACGTTTTATATGTCCTTAGCTTCGTATCAAAGTATACTAATATATTTCTGATAAGTCGACACATTTCATAACGCTTAAGACCCATTTTTGACTCGTAAAAAGTTGAGAATACATGCTGAATTTTCTGAAACAAATAGTTTTCGTCGTCAAACTTCAAAAATCCATAACTTCTTCGTTATAGCTCCGTTTTAACCCGTTCAAGCGCCCGTTTTAGTTTTAAAGTATATTTTCTAAATATCTAGGCCAAAATTTTTTATCTACTGTCGAAAATTCCAGATTTCAAAAATATGGACAGACCCTTAATTAAACTTGTCGAAATGAGTTTTTCGCGCGCCAAACCTATTCTAACCAATTCAAAACAACTCCGAAGCTATTCTAATCCTACCATACACCTTCTTAGGGTGTCATGGGTTCCTAGACATCACCATAAGTGATATATTTCAAGGAGTAATTATAGGATGACATATATATATATATATATATATATATATATATATATATATATATATATATATATATATATATATATATATATATATAACTCTTAAAACATTGAAAAGTGGTATAAACATCATATGACTTGCATGTTTTCCTTAAATATGATAAAATGAACATAAAATAAATATGAAAGATGAAAATGAATATGAGATGCTTACTAGTTAACTTGATGAGGTTAATGAACAAAGGTTTAATCCTAAGCACCCTAGGTTTTTATTTCAAAACCTAAACTAAGAGTGTAACTAGAGTGTATAAAACTTGTCTAGAAATTTTTTTGATGATCTCTCCTTGATCCTTTTGGTTGGCCGGTTATATGAAGAAGAGAGGAGAGGATGAGAGCTTTTTCTTACACTTTGTGATATTGAATGAGAATGTGTAGTGTTTGTGAGAGTATAATACAATATATATGTGAAGATATTTTGTAGGAAAAGAGTGTGAATCACCCCTTGTGTCGACACAAGGGTGATATCACAAGCTAGTGGATGATCTTTGTATTAAGTAATTATTATGTAGTGTAAAATGTGTAATTACTTAGGGATAAGTGGTAACTTGTGTAAATATTTAAGCATTTAGGGTAGCGTTAGCTAAAAATAATTTTAACGGATCAAAATAAAATATATTGAAGTCATAAAAATTATAAAAATACATTCATTGCAAAAATTGAGTGAAATAATAATTATCGTGTAGTATTTACGAAAAACCGTCGTAATTATATAATTATAACAATTTATATACAAAATAAATTTAAAACATCGGGTAAATTAATAATATAATTTTTATAGTCTTAAAATGAGTATAAAAATATATTAGGAATATTTTTGGAAGTGTCGGATCAAATGTTCAACATAATTGATTACGCGATAGCGTTTATTTAATAGGAAAATAAACGTTTAATGAAAATGCAAATCAAGCATGGCTGAAATGATGATAACGATGCTAATGATATGTAGACTAAACCTAGTCTATATGAAATGTCCCTGATGAAATGTTCATGAATTCGCAGCTAAATCCCTAAGGTTACGCGAATTTGATAATTGTAAACCTAGTTTACGATAAACGATGAAATAGTGAAACTTGAATAGTGATTTTCTTCAGAATGAATAGTGTTTCGTGAATAGTAAATTTTGAAATACGTTCTCAGAATATTACTTCGAACTTCGATAACGGTGAATAGTAACCAGTGAATAGTAAATTCCCGAGATGAATAGTAAATTTTGAGAAATGACCTGAAATTGCGAGTTGTCACAGTATTGAAGAAGGAGAACCTCTCCCTAGTCTCCGCTCAGTAAAACCAAAGCGCACTATTGAGTCTAGAGCCTCGAGATTCATCAAAAGATCTCTTAGGAACACTTGACATTTCATCACTTGTCGTTCAACATTAAGGACGCAAGTGATACTATTCTAGAGTCCTACACAGATCTTAGCAATCTGTCGAGAACATTTATGAGGGGTTCGCAACAGTGATCCTCAGTGATTGAATGGAAACTCCTACCAGGGTCAACATCAAACAGCCCACATGTCAGCAGTCACTTCGGTAACTCCTTGTGGGTTACGCTTAGTGTTTCTCAAGCGGTCTCGATGCGTGGGGTGATGCCCGGTGTACTGGCGACTCACGAGCTGTAGGTGTACTTTACATCGTGTTATCCTACTTGAGGGACTCCGTTCAGAGCGCCTTTGCGAGAATTAGAGATGTGTTTTCACACCATGCTATTAACACGCTCAAAGTTCGAACTTGTAAGTTCTGAAAATCCCGCTAAGGAGATTCCTTTCAAGAATCGAGTCCTGAAGATGTGGGTCATTACTTGAACTTATTCAATGTAATGCCAACTGTCCCTTATGGGATTCGGACGGCTGATTCGCCCGACCAAGGTGAATGGAATCAAGGCATTCATTAGAAGAACAATCATAGTGGTCAACTCTTTAAGAAACGACCACAATGATCGATTGGTGTTTATCACTAACCAATTCTTATGTTTTCTTCTTATGGATGCTCCTGGGAGATGATCGTGCAGATTCTCCACATGCTTATACCAACAACAACATTAATTGAAGTTCTCTCGAAAGGCAACACAAAAGTCAGAATGATTCTTAGTCAAAGCCAAAGAATCTACAAAGTTTAAGGACTAAAGAGAACTACATTAACACTGAAACCCAACGTCAAAGATCATATGAGCATGTTGGAGAAGGACGTGGAGACACCTGAGCAACGAAGCAGACTTGATGCAGATTACAACAACATAACATCACCATATCCACACCTGAACAAAGAACAAAGATAAACTAAGACGTCAAAGCTGAAAACTTCAAAGAAAACAAGATCCTCACACTGGGGAGATTGTAGAATCAAGGCACTTCTTCTCTCAAGAAAGAAGAATGCTAGAAGACGTCAAAGCAACTATTACATCTGCACCAACAACGTTTAAAGATTACTTAAGTCATTAATTACCAACACTTAGGGGGAGATTGTTGGAATCACTCCTAAACTATATTTCAAGTATTTGTAATTAACATGTAATAGGTTGCTTAATTAGGCTTTTATGTTTGTATTAAAGGCAAGGCTTATGTAGAAAGCCCATAAGCCTTGGCCCATATCCAATAAGGAAAGGAAAAGAACTTGTGTGTTGCCCTAGTTCCTTTCCCTATATAAAGACTTGTAAACCTTCCTTATAAGGTTGGTTGTTCATTTCACATTAATACCTACGCATAACATTCTCTCATTCATACGTGTGCGTGTGTGTGTTTTGTTCAACCGATCACTTCTCTATCTCATTTCTTACACATTGATGCTTGTGTTACAATATGGTGACCTAACAACATGTCAAGTAATTTATTCTTAATATATATGAATATGTCAATTGGAAGTTAACAGTTATAAACAAATTATAAGTATTCTTAATATATACGCATTATAAGTATAAGTTATACTTATAATTCGTATACTTCCATTAACACAGTAGGCTAACATTGTGCACACGGTCAATTTTTAGCAACTAGAAATATCCTTTAGACTTGCTATAATGAGAAATTAATCAATCTCATATGAGTATTGTATAACGAATTGGAAGTATACGAATTATAAGTATTTTTAATATATACGAATTGGAAGTATACAAATTGAGTAGGTATATAAAGTATAAATAGTAAGGTATATGAATATTTTCTAATGATGATCTTTTTTATATTTGTTTAGGATGAGACTGTTGACGTTCAGACTGTTGATTGTGATGATAATAAATGCAAAAGGAAAGCCCCATCCAAACCAAGGAAAACGACTTCTGAGTGATGGAAATACTTTGATCCAAAGTTTAAACCAGATGAAAATGGGGTAATCATTAAGATGGCCTACTGCAAATGGTGTGATGTGGTTCTCAAAGCCGATTCAAAATTAAATGGTACGCGACATTTGAATACTCATTATGCAAACTGTGATAAAAACCCCGCTGTTGAGAAAATTAGGAAACCAAAAAACTAGTTTTTAAGAAAAAGATTGGGGAGAATGATGAGGGTGGCAGTGGCATTGGGACTTTAGAAACCTGGAAGTATGATGAAAAGGTGATTAAAAAGTCGTTGATTGAGTTAATTGTTCTTGCTGAGCTTCCGTTTAAGTTTGTAGAACACCCAACATTCATTAAATTTTCCACGAACATGCAACATAGATTTAATATGCCCTCTTGTTTTACTATTGCTAGGGATGTCTCTAAGTTTTTTCTTGACAAGAGGAAGAGCCTATTAAATTTCTTAAGCAACAAGGCCACCACAGTTCATTTAACCACCGATACGTGGACTTCTAGTTGTAAAAAAATGAAATTTATGGTATTAACCCCCCACTTTATAGATGATGATTGGGTAATGCACAAAAGAATTATTAATTTTAGACCAATTCATAGCCATAGAGGGGTGGATATTGGTAGGGAACTTTTGGAATGTATAAACGGATGGGGTATAAAGAATGTATAAATGGATGGGGTGGATATTGGTAGGGCACTTTTGGAATGTATAAACGTATGGGGTATAAAGAATGTATAAAGAAAGATATAGGGGTCTTGTTTGCCATGTACAAAGAAAAATATGGCACAAACATATCAAGTGAATTACCAAAGCCACGTCAAGTCAAAGTAGTAACACAAGTCGTCATCGTGGAAATTCTTTCTTAAATGCTTTTAAAGATAAAGTTGGAAATAAGTTGAGCAGGGGTGAAGACGAGTTGACCAAATATCTAAAAGAACCACGTCTTGAGCTAGAGGATGATGAAGAATTTGACATACTTAATTGGTGGAAGTTAAATAGTCCAAGATTTCCAATTGTATCAAGGATGGCGAAAGGTAATAACTTATGTTTTTTTTAATTAAATTTTAGATATCTTTGATTCTTTGTGCTTTGTTTTTTATAAACTTATATTTTTTTATTAACTTTGTTTTAGATATCTTGTGTATCCAAGTATCCACCGTTACTTTTGAATCCGCCTTTAGCGCAAGTGGTCGAGTTTTAGTGCCCGTATAGGAATTCTTAGCGCCTAGCATTGTAGAGGCTTTGGTGTGCGCACAAGATTGGATCCGTACATCAAGTAGAAACATCACTTTGGATACGTTAGAGGATTTAACAAAAGACGACGAGCTTGCTAAAGGTAAACTATTTATATATAAGTTTATTGGTTATTTTAGTAACTTATGTTTTTTATTAACTTTATTTTAGTAAGTGTAATGTGAAATGCTATGTTTGATTTATGTTCTCATGTTTTTTCTAGAAATTCAAGAGACGTTAGACAGACAAAAGGAAGAACATGGAAAAGAGAAGAATTTTGCGCCATGATTCAAGAATGTTGTGATTAGTATTTGAATTTGTATTTGGTTGCTTATTTGAACTTGTATTTGTATTTGGTATTTGTATTTGGAGCCATTATTCAAGACATTTGTATTTGTATTTGGTTGCGCCAGAACTTTTGTATTTTGTATTTGTATTTGGAGCAGCTAGCCATGAATTTTGTATTTTGTATATACGAATTGGAACTGCAGTAATTAAGGGGGTGCTTGGAAGTCGGGCTGGGCTACAGTAATTAAGGGGGTGTTTGTATTTGTATTTGGTCTGGGCTACTTCAGGAAGTCGGGTTGGGCTACTAAAACCCGATACCCTACCGATTGGACCGATTGGTACCCGAAACCGAACCGACAAAAACGGGTCGGGAATCGGTATAGATTTTTTCTTTCAGTCGGTATCGGGCAGAGGTCAGGACGGGTCGGGATCCGGCCCGATGCTCAGCCCTACTCAAATCATCACATCGGAAAGGTTACCGGAGGTGTGATTTAATGTAATAAGATAATAGAGAACGACATACATGAGTCGTTTTAAAAGATACATTTGATTACATTAATATAAGTTTAAAACATTGATAAATCTTAACAATTACATGGTCCTAAATGAAATAGTTGTGTAAAAACAATTCTTGAATATGATGATAATGCATGAAACTCTATGCCATTTGGTAAGCTAAGCACCTGAGAAAAAAATGCTTAAAAAGTCAGCAAAAAGCTGTTGAGATCATAGGTTTTAATAAATTCAGTAAAGTGGACCAAGAGATTTCAAGTATATGACTATTAAAATACATATAATAGGTCATACATAATAAGTATTACCATTGCACTAAGTTCATGACACGGAAGCTACAACAGTTAAGTATGCAAAGCAATGCACATAGTATAAAAGCCCGGTAAGTGTTTAACCCTCGGCACTTAGATTCCGACATGGTATACGCCCGTTTGCGTATCCGGTAAACCCGAATGGGGGAGTCACCACAATAGATCTATTTATAGCATTTGTGCTTCCCGAAAGAACTAAAGGTTCATGATAGTGGGCATAGTGGGTTATCGCTACTTAGGCTAATCCGTAACAGTTTAAAAGTAGTACTTGTGTTCAAGTAAAAGCAAGCATGTTCTCACTCCAAGTTTGTTAAACAAGTATTAAAGGAGTAAAAGTGGGGCTATAAACTCACCTTAAGTAAAGTAGTGATACGAGAGTAAGTAAGTCAAAAGATAAAGTACGACGAATCCAACACGAAACCTAAGTAAGTAATGCTTCGACTCAGTATCACATTATATGAAACGAAATAATGCAACTGTGTTTTAAAAAGCTTAGTATCACCAATGCGCATTTGTGTTTTAGTTGAACAAGTAAAAATAAGACTTACGTCAAACTTATGTAATTATATACGTCTCGACACTTGTCAAATATTCTCGCATTAACCAGCTTTAATAGTCATGAAATAAAAATAGTCTCGTCTTTATTACAAGTATTCAAAAATAATACTCTTTTATAGTTTCTAAAAGTTATAAAAATATTACGTCTCTTGGTCGGGTTTTAAATATTTTGTCTTTTTGTCGGGTTTGAAAATAATAATCATTTTATTATTTATAAAATTCTAATTTCGTCTATTTTTCATGCTTATTAGAAATATTCATTTTTATCATTTATATAACTCTAGTTTGACAAATTCATTTTTATATCGTTATTTTTAGAAAATAATATTTATAAGTGTAAAATCCTAAAAACAAATTGGGCATGACCCGTTCGTTTATAATTACTTTACCAAATCTCGAGTTTTTTCAGATAACGGCTAAACACATATTAACTAACGACTTTTACCATTTTTTTTACCAATCTAGCTTCTAATGGTTTGTTGAGTCAAATTCTGACCCAGTTATCCCTCACAAGTATTTGAAACATTAAATAACCCTAAGTTAAGGATAGTTGATCACGTCAGAGATCCAACTTCTCTCTTATAGAGTCAACATGTAAACCAAAGAGCAAAGTTTACCTTTGACTGAATAATCAACACAACTGATTATCATCAGCTATCCAAATGACTCAAAGGTAAAACACCTTTGAGAGAACCTCAGAGAAGTTAGAGTAAAAGACCACTGAATGGAAGAACATCAATTTAACAAGACTCACTGAGTGTTTACATATCTGAGGATAAACACCTCAGATACGTTGTATATCTTCTCAGCTACATCAGTCTTGCTTTGCAAAAGACAAAGTTAAAAACTAAGGCAATGTTTGGCTAAGGGGCTTGCGGGGCTTAAATTTCAAAAGCCCCCCTCTATAAGCATCTTTTGGCGTAGAGGCTTATAGGGGGGATTTTGAAATTATAAGCCCAAGCCCAGCCCCAAAAATGAGGCTCAATTTTTTATAAGCCCCAAATAGAAGGGTATGTTTGGCGCAAGGGGCTAGGGCTGGAGCTGGGGCTTATATTATAAGCCGAAACTAGAATTTTTATTTTCATAAACTTGTTTGGCAAATTAGAGCTTATTATTATAAAATTACTAAAAATGACATATAATTAAATTAACATGTGAATATATAAGATATTTTTGTGGGTAATTAAGTAATTTGATACCAATGAGGCTTATATTTGGGGCTTATGAAAATTTTAGCTTCATTTTTTAGGCTGGGGCTTATTGCTGAGGCTTGGGCCTATAATTCTAAAAGCCTCCCTATAAAGCTTTACGTCAAACGAGGCTTATATGGGAGATTTTTAAAATTTAAGCCCCATAAGCCCCTTACCCAAACATAACCTAAATCTCGTTGGTAAAAAATTACTTAATTACTCACAAAAATATCTAATATATACACATATTAATTTAATTATATGTTCTTTTTAGTAATTTTACAAAAATCAGCCCCTAACTTAAACTAATTTGCCAAAAAAGTTTATGAAAATAAAAATTCTAGTTTCGGCTTATAAGATAAGCCCCAACCTCAGCTCTAGCCCCAACCCCAACCCCTTTCGCCAAACATACCCTAAATGGAAAATTTGTAACCTGATATTGGGGTCAGCTAAAACAAAGGGCAGAGAAGTGAAAAACTCCTGAGACATCAAGGACTGATAAATGCCCTTAGGTATTTGAAAACTTAGGATTGGAAAGTTTGATACTTTATGTGGTTCGGGAGGTTTTGGTTGGTGATTAAACATGATATCCATGATGTTAGTTTTAGAGTGATAAAGTAGAGACATGGTGGAGAAAAATACAAAGTTTATTAGATTAAAACAAATGAAAGCTTACAATGATTACCCACACCCCTCATGGAGAGTCATGAGGGGTATTTATAAGCTCATTACAATGTAACTATCCTACTTGTACACTAGTTGTCCCTGCGGGCACAACTAACTACGTATCTAGTCAAATTCACGTGTAAAACGTTATCTTTACAAATAAGCATTGCTAACAATCTCCCTCCAAGATATCGTCACACATGAATGGTTACGATGAGACCTATAAACAAAGCAAATTACAATAAGAATAAACAATGTTGACGTTGTTGAAGCGCAGAGTCTCTGTAGTCTAGATATTGAGGATGACTTGAAGTTCTCTCTTCCGATGATCTCGGTATTTGATCTAACTGTAATGGTCTAGTTAGGTTATTACTCCCTCCTAACTAGTGAGCCTTTTTCTTTTATCTGCTCCCTCCTGAATCGACAACTCTCTTTCATAGAATCTCTTTAGTGTTCAAACACGCAGCTTAGAAATTAGACTGTTGATTGTAGCACCATGGATGTCGTTCAGGGAGCATCATAACAACATAAATCACTTAGTTCTACATCTAAGTTGGTAAAAAGCCCCGATGTACACACACTACTTCTCCCTCTTCGGTATTTAGCATAATTCCCTCAATCAACCCAATCACGGAAGACGAAACATTACTTTTTCTTTATGTAGTTCTCCCTCCTGATGGCTGTGAGCTATCGGAATCATCATAATGTTGTGTATATGACGTTGATTACCTTTTCCTTTGTTAGGATTTAGTAAATCCAGTTATTAAAGAGTCGGTCACCTCAAGTATATGTAATCGTTAGAAAGCTCGTAGTCGTAGATTATTTAATGTTAAGTAGTATTTAGTTGTGTAACACCGTGGAGGATGGACGGATCTTTACCCACTGTATGGCTGATCCACAGCCCGTAGGTGGTGATTTTTGTAAGACTATAAATACTCTCTACCTCCCAAGGTAGAGAGTTGGAGCTCATAATAATACTTTCATTTTCTCTCACTAAGTTCCCAAACCTCTAACCATTTCTCTCTCTAAAACCTTGAATTATACGCCTACTTGTGATCATGTTTTGATGTGTTTGTGAAATCCAATATGTTACAAATGGTATCAAGAGCCATGGTTTGATCATCTCTCTTACATATCCTTGGATTTCTAGTGGTTTTAGATGGTTTTTGAGTTTGAAAAAGTTTAGTGGTTTTTGCATCATTTGGATCATTTCTTGTGTTAAAGTTTGAATTTTGGGTGTACTTTTGTGTTTAGAATCATTGTAAGTGCTTGGGTTTTGATTTGGAAAGCTTGAATCACTGTGGTTGGATTTGTTTTGGATTGAAAAGTGTGTTTTTGAAGTTTTTCAAGTTAGCGACTTGAGTCTCGTTGTTAATTTCCTCGTAGCGACTTGCTTCAGTAATTTCTAGCGATTTGTAGTGTTAGTCGTAGCGACTTGATCGTAGCGACTTGTCTATTGAGACAAGCCGACAAACAGTACAAGTTAGTGGATTCTCCACTACGGCTAGCGACTTGGAGGGGTAGCGACTTGCTTTCATTATTTATAGCAACTTGTACTTATAGTTCTTAGCGAGTTGTCTCTTAGCGATTTTGATACTTAGCGAGTTGCTCTTTAGCGACTTGACTGATTAGCGATTTGGTGCTTTAGCGATTTGTGTCCAGCGACTTGGGTCTTAGCAACTTGGTGCTTAGCGACTTGGTTCAAGGGTTATAGCGACTTGGTTAATACTTGTTTCTAATACGGTTTTCTCTTGATTTAGTAAAATCCCGTGAAAGAATCTATTTCCCGCTTTAATCATAGAGTTATAAAATCCCGTGAAATCTGTAAACATGTCTACCAACGTGCCTACAATCATCTCTACTGTAGATGAGGACGTTCAAGCAGCTGGTTCAGACACTCGTCCACCCATGCTTGACAGAACTGACTATGACTCATGGGCTCAACGAATTAGGTTGTATTGTCTTGGAAAGGAAAATGGAGTCAACATTCTCAAGTACATTGATGAAGGACCGTATCAGATTGAGACTACAAGAGACATAATTGATAATGCTGCAGATGGAACCATGATCTTTGGATTGGACAGACCAAAGACATATGATGAGCTCAGATAAGGAGAAAAGAGATTCGATCGATATCGGGCTTCAAACATTATACTTCAAGGTCTTCCAAAAGATATATACAAGCTTATCAATCACAACACTGAAGCCAAGGCAGTTTGGGATAATGTTAAGATGCTTCTCTCAGGTTCTGAATTAACTAAGGAAAACAGAGAATCACAGCTGTATGATGAATTTGAGCACTTCAAGATGAAACCAGATGAGAGTGTCTATGAATATTACGTGAGATTCCACAAACTTGTGAATGATATGAGGAATATCAAAATGACCATGCCAAACATTCAACTGAACTCAAAGTTTGTGAACAACATGAATCCCGAATGACACAAATTTGTCACCGCCGTGAAGCTAACCAAAGGATTGAAGAATACAAACTATGAGCAACTGTATGCCTTCCTTCTTCAGAATGAAAGACATGCTATGTTTGAAAAAAGGATTCTTGAACAGTTCAAAACCAACCAGGGAGAAACAAGTTCCTCAAATGATTCAACAACTTTTTACACAAATGTTGGAATTACCACTAAAGCTTCTCAAGTCATACCCACGGGTAATGGTAATCACAAACTCATTCCCGATCCAATGTTCAAACAAGCTGATGCTGATGCGGTCATGGGACACTTCATCAATCAACTGACTCTTATGGTTAAACAAAACTTGACCCTCAATCCACATACCAACAGTCTTCACACTAACAATGAGATCAGAATTGCATCCAATCTTCACAATCATCTTTGTTGTCGAGATGGAAAAGTTATGGTGCAACCAGTTCAAGGAAGGAAATATGAACAGGGAAGAGGAGGAGTAGGTGGAGGTTATGTTGCAAATCAGTATCGGGGAAGGAATGGAAATCAAGGTCAAGCAAAGCCAATTAAGTGCTACAACTATGGTGGTGATGGACATATAGCAAGGAACTGCACATCTCCAAAACATCCACAGAATGCAGAATACTTCAGAGACAAGATGTTGCTTGTGCAAGCTCGGATAATGGAGCACTTTGGATGAAGAAGAGTTACTGTTTCTTGCTGAGGGAAATGCCAAAACCTATGATGCTGATGTTGATGAATAGCCAATTCAGGAAATAGGTCACAATCATCAAAATGCCTTTCAAGTAGCTGACTGTGATGCATTTGACTCTAATGTCGATGATGAACCTACTGCTCAAACAATCTTCATGGCTAGCATCTCACCTATGGTCTCTCCAAAGGTCTCTTCACCACAACAGGCTGGTCCATCCAAAGACTTAATCATTTCAGAGGTATTAAAACTATATGATGAAGTTGATGAGCAAAAGATGCATAATAAAGTACAATCTCTTGAAACTTATGAATCAGATATTGATGATGTGGGTAATAGAAATATTGTCTCATACGATCAATATGTGAAGCAAAGTGAAAGTGAGATTGTACCAAGTAATGCATCTTTCGCAGTCAATGATGACTATGTTTTTGATGGATACACGGCATGTGCCCCTGATGATTCTGTTATCTCCGAACTGAATGCCTATAAAGAACAAGTTGCTATTTATGAACAACGTGCTAAGTTTGAGTTAACCACCCGTGAGCAGGAAATGGATGACCAAATGCATACAATTATTAGAAAAAGTAATTTTAGAGAAGAAGTATTAAAACAAGAGTTAAATTCCTTACAAGAAAAGCTTTCTAAAACTGCTAAGCAAAAACAAGAACTTCAAGAAAATGTTAAAATGCTTAAGCAAGAATTCAATGCTAAGGAATCAAAACTTTTTAATGATTTTTCCAATCCAAAAACTTTGAAAAACAAGCTTGAAAATAAGTTGTACGTACAAGGGAATACCATTCAGACTGCTCACTTGATCACTAAGCATAGAGTCTTAAGCGATAAGCATAGCATTCCCTTTGTTGAGGAACCTAATCCCGAGGTAGTTAAAAAGGCTAGAGCTGCTCATAAGGTACTATATGATGGTAATGAGATTCTTAAGCCTAGGAAAACACCATCATGTGTTGGAAGCACTGAAGAGGATAGAAAATTAGATGATGCCTCTAGGGAGAAAATGGATAAGAAGCTTAACGATCCTGTGTGTAAAAAGGAAAACATAACGATAAAACCCCATGATTACACTAAGGAAAATTGGATCTCCTTAAACAAATGTAAGCCTCAGACTCTATAAACCCCTGAACAAGTGTTATGGAAAAAGGATATGGATATGCAAAAAGCTGAAAATCTTGTTGCAAAAAACACTCCCCTTAGGAAAATGCCTGCAGCTACTGTGTATCCTCCAAATACACCAATGCATCTAGTTCCTAGATCGATTGCCACTAATAGCAAAACCTTAATCAGCCTGTATGTTGTTTATCAACTATTCGTTGATTTTGAGAAGACATGTAAGAAGAGAATCACACCTACATGGATAACTGAGGGGGAAAGGGGTTTTGAGCAAACTAAAGAATGTTATTTAACTGAGGTCATGCCTTTCTTTAAACAATTAAAAGGTCAATTTGAGAGTCTTCAAAAAGGAATAAATTCAGATATTAAAGAAATGGAAAAGGAATTTGATGCAATGATAGTTGAGGTCAATGATTATGAACAGGAACTCAAATATAATGAAGTTGAAAGGAAGAACTTGCATATCTTAAATGAGAATTTGATTTCGAGTTGTGTTGCTCAAGATGTGTTTTATACTATTACTAAGCACTCTATTACTGCTTCTCGATTTCATGAATTATCTATTGCATTGAAAGTTTCCCATGATCGTGTCATTGAGCTTGAAAACAAAAACTCAAAACTAAATGAGAAAATTGATCAGGATGATCACGATAATTTGGTAAAACATCTTTCTAAACTAGAAGTTGAACATTTTGATTTACAACTAAAATATTAACATCTTAAAGAAAATGTCAAAACCTCAAATATCAAGACATCCTCAGATGTTCCAGAGTTTGATGCAGTTTTTCAGATAAACAAACGTGACGAACATATTCAAGCTCATTGTAACACGATCACAAAGTTGAAAGCCCAAATTTCACAATTAAAGGGTGAAAAGAACAATGTGACTGGCTCCCAAATGCCTCCTCCTTTAGATTCTCAGTATTCACAAACTTCTCACCTTCAAAACTTGGTTAATGTTTTACAAAAAGAAAACGAGAGTATTCTAGAAGAAAATGAAAAATTTAAACGACACTTTAAAGAGTTATATGATTCAATGAAAGTCACTCGTGACAAGAACAATGAAAAAATAACGTCTTTACAAAAAGAAATTGAGAATATGAGGAGTCAGGAAAAAGGGAAACTGCCACTTGTCTTTAATGAAAATGTTGCATCAAAGTCATCCTCAGATTGCAAATATACTATGACTGTTAAATACATTCCTCCTCATCTTAGGAATAATGAACTTGTGTTTCATAACTATTTTGCTCACCTTAAGGATAATCTAGAATGTCTCCGTGAGATTGTGGAAGAGGATTTCATAAATAAGCCGCTTGATAGTGAAATTAGGTTTGCTTGAATTCAGGCCAAACGATCTCAGGAACTGCTAGAATGTTTAATAGCAACATCCTTAAGTCCTATGCCTTGTTCTAAAGTCTGTAGTATTAGAAAGTGAATTCTAAAAGTAGTTCGAATCTACTCTAGTTCAGGAATGCAAAATAGATCTAATGTTCCCATAAATTCATAGGAGGCTTTGATTTTGGAGCAATTATGGGTTATGAGACTATGTTGTTGGCAAAGTGTAATCTCAGGGGTATATTATGTTCTTGGTCATAACTCTTGGTCACGATCTAGAAGTGGCTTTAGAAAACACACTGCTTCGTTACTTGATGGTGTGGAAGTTAAGAGGAACTCTAAATCACCATCTCTATCGAAGACATGATGAAGTCCTCTCCAATATGCTTGTTGTCAAAGGCTTCGAAAACAAAATCATGGTTATGGCATCGTCGTCTCAATCACTTGAACTTCGGCACCATTAACAACCTTTCCAGAAAGAATCTTGTCAGAGGATTACCCAGATTAAAATATGAAAAAGATCATCTTTGTTCAGCTTGCCAATTGGGAAAAAGCACGAAATATGCCCACAAACCAAAACCCATAAACTCAGTAATGGAAGTTCTTCATACCCTTCATATGGATCTGTGCGGACCAATGAGAGTGCAAACGATAAATGGGAAGAAATACATTCTAGTAGTTGTTGATGACTACTCTCGATTTACTTGGGTAAAGTTTTTGAGAACAAAGGATGAAACTCCAGATATCATCATCAAACTTATCAAAAAGCTTTAGGTTTGACTCAACAATACTGTTAGAATTGTTCAAACAGACAATGGCACAAAGTTTGTTAACAAAGACTTAATTCAGTTTTACGAAAGTGTTGGAATCAGTCATCAAAGAAGTGTTCCACGAACTCCTCAACAGAACGGTGTAGTTGAAAGACGAAATCGAACTCTCGTGGAAGCCGCTAGAACAATGCTAATTTATTCAAAGGTTCAAATGTTTCTATGGGCTGAAGCCATTGCCACTGCTTGCTACACCAAAAATCGTTCCCTTATTCATACCTCTCATGGAAAAACTCCATATGAACTTGTCTATAAACGAAAACCTGATCTCTCCTACCTTCGTGTGTTTGGTGCTTTGTGCTATCCAACGAATGACGGTCAATATTTAGGTAAATTAAGAGCAAAGGCAGATATTGGAGTTTTTGTTGGTTATGCACCCAACAAGAAGGGTTACCGAATCTACAACAAAAGAAATCGAGATATCATGGAAACTATTCACGTCACGTTCGATGAGCTGTCCGGGAAAATGGCTCAAGGACAATCCAGTTCTGGACCCGCATGTCACACCCTCGCCGGAGGCGGAAACACGAGGTGTAACGGAAGGGAACATAAGCACAAGATAATAGAACATACCAATGTTAAGATTTAAAAGAAAGAGTACACCATTACAATACCAGTTTAGCCGTCATCGGCAAATATATTACAAAGTTTAGATTCCAAAATATTTCGTTCTAGTACATAACGATTTGTAGTGACAAGTAAAAACTTCATTATGCAAGACCTGGTAGAAAAGCTTACTAACGATCACCTGAAATGCATGAGAGAAACGGGTCAACTATGAAAATAGTTGGTGAGTAAACATGTTTAGTAAAAAAAATAAGAAAACTCGTAAGAAAGAGTCAAAGGTTTCGGTCATCGGAAATAGTCCGCAAAGCAAAGGCATTGTATATCCACTCAGTTCCAAGTTCCACCCATACAAAACTTGCAACCTGTGTGTACACAACCCATTGCACAAAATATAGCGTATCAAGTAGTCAAGTATAAGTGATCATAATGGTTCATAATATAGTACCACGCATATAATAATTCAGGGATGCTCCGAACATGGGAGACTTTGCACTGCTCCAACAAGGGAGACTTTGTAATGATGCTTCTGATGAAACCAAATTATGCTGGGTGCCACTACCCAAAGTTATGTTGGGTGCCCCTTCCCAAAGATATACTGGGTGCCTCTTCCCAAAGATATACTGGGTGCCTCTTCCCAAAGATATACTTCGAACGTAGGAGACTTTATAGTGATGCTCCGAACATAGGAGACTTTATAGTGATGCTCCGAACATGGGAGACTTTAGGTCATGGTCTAACATGTATGGTTCAATAAGTTCAAGTAAGGCATTATTTCATAATTAAGTTCAAGGATTTGATTCAAGTTCACAAGTTCTAGTCAAACTAGTTAATAAAAGTAGTAAACAATTTAGCTCAAGAATGGTTCATGCATTTCGCCCCAAAATATAGTAAAACGGTAAAAAGGGGATGTGATTACTCACTTGTTGCAATAGTTATGGTGACAAAAGTAGATACACTGAAATGAGGTGCGATCTCTATCCGCAACCTAATATGAATGATATGCTCTAATATAAGTCATGAAACAATGTCGTGCATGCAAACTCATATGATATCCATACCACTTGTACATTTTGGAAAATAAAGTTTATCGTCGAAATATATGTTTATGACATATTGCCCAGTTACCAAGTACTTTACAAGTACTTACGTCGAAATGATATCCTACGATAATCATTTAGTGATTTATTATGAAAATATAACTTTTCGTCGTAAAATAATGTCGTTGAAATTTTCATGAAAGTGACTAAACGGCCTCGAAAAGCTAGTCGTAAAATGGTGCACGTCGAGCGTTAGGAAACAAACTCAACGGTTTTGGGAAGCTCGTACCATTATCTCAAAGTTTTAGTACATGCATTTCCATCCTAGAGGTCTCGAACATAAAGAAAAATAGAGGTTAAGTATGGTACTTATGTCCCAAAATATAGTTTAAGGATGGTTTTCGACCAAGTTTGAGTGACCATAATTTATTTATTACAACTCCGCTAATCAAACGGTCGGACATTTTGATAAATATACTTGGCGAACTTACTTTTATTAGAAGACATCTCTTTATAAAAAGTTCTAATTCGATGTTAAAAACAACCTTTAACTTGGTCTCTAGTTTTGCCGTAAAACTTGCCTATTAGAAATAATATAGTTTTTCTTATATAATAAAATTACGGCAACTTTTGTAAACGTGTATAATTTAATCGTTACAAATCCGTTTTCTACGTTTTAAAGGTCCTTAGCTTTGTATCAAAGTATACCAACATATTTTTGACAAGTCGACATAATTTACAACGTCCAAGCTTCATTTTTGACTCATACAAAATAAACAATGTTTGCTGAAATTCCAGAAATTTATATTTTTCGGCGCCAACTTGAAAAATTCATAACTTCTTCGTTATAGCTCCGTTTTAATCCGTTCAAGCGCCACGTTTTCGTTTTAAAGTATATTTTCCAAATATCTAAGCCAAAAATATTTACCTACTGTCGGATTTTCCAGATTTTCAAAATAAGGACAGGCCCTTTTGCAAACTTGTCGAAATGAGTTTTTCTCGCGCCAAACCTATTCTAACCCATTCAAAACAACCCCGAAGCTATTCTAATCCTACCATACACCTTCTTAGGGTGTCATGGGTTCCTAGGAATCACCAAAAATAATATATAACAAGGAGTAATTATATGATGGATTATATATATATATATAACACTTAAAAAACATTAAAAAGTGGTATAAACATCACATAACTTGCATGTTTCTCAAATAAAATGATATGACCATAACAATGAATGTGAAATAAAAACATGAATATGAATGCTTACAAGAAATATGATGAGGTTTAAGGACAATGGATTTTTCCTAATCACCTTAGGTTTTTACTGCAAAACCTTTACAAAGAGTGATACTAGATTGTTAAATAACTTTGTCTAGAAAATTATTATGATGATTCCTTCCTTCTTGGTCTTGGGCTGCCGGTTTTGGAGAGAAAAGAGAGCAAGAGATATTTTTGATCTTGTATTTTGCAAATGAAGTGAAATGAATAATGTTAATTAGTATAATACTTGTACCTTAGAGATATTTGCAAGAGTCCTCAATGACTCACCCTCCCTTGTCGACAAGGGAGGTTTGTCATTCACTTATATGTATTTTTTTTTAAAGTATAATGAAATGTTTAAGTATGATTAAATGAAGATAAATGATAAGTTGTAGTCACATTTGAATATTTAAGGTAGCGTTAGTTAAAAATAAATTTTCACGGGTCAAGATAAAATATATTTAGGTCATAAAATTATAAAAATACATTTCTTACAAAATTTGAGTGAAATAATAATAATCGTGTGGAATTTAAGAAAACCGTCGTAATTATATAAATTTAACAATTTATATACAAAATAAATTTAAAACACTGGGTAAACTCATAATATTATTTTTATAACTTAATATGAGTATAAAAATATATCGGGATAATTTTTGGAAGTAACGGATCAATTGTTCAAAATAATTACTTACGCGATAACGTTTATTTAATATGAGAATTATACGTTTAATGAAAAATGCAAAACCATGCATGAATTTATATGATGACAATGATGTTAATGAAATGTAGACTAAACTTAGTCTATATGAAATGTCCTCGATGATATGTTCATGAATTCGCAGCTAAACCCCTAAGGTTACGCGAATTTAATACTTGTAAACCTAGTTTACAATATACGATGAAATAGTAAATGTGAGAAATGACCGAAAATTGAGAATTGTGACATTCTTCCCATGTCAGCGGAATCACGTCCTCGTGATTCAATTAATGATACTATAGTCCGAACCGCGACAAAGGTTCTAAAAGTTCATGCTCGTACGAATAGTCTAAATGATCATGTCAATGCTCATGCATATGGATTCCTCATCCAACTAACTACGTGCCCGTGATTAGATTTGATGGGGTAAACTTACCCAATATCGAACGTAGCCCTCAAAAGACCTTTAGATAGTGACTTGAGTAAACTTGTTTCTTAGCTTGACTTTCGCAACTCATCAAACAAGAACTGTCACTAGATCAGGCTAGGAAACAAGTCTTTTGAATTAAGTCTTTTGAAAGATTCGCTCGATATTGGATTTGCTTACACAAATCAAATCAAATCAACAAAATACATTACAACTAAGGTCGATATCGATAGGTCTCAAATTAATCAATGTCGTAGACGTGGTAAAAATTGGAAGGAAGTATGCACTCAAAATCATGTCGTACAGAAATAAGGTGGTTGTTCGAAAGAATGTACCCGTTACGCGTTGCGGGCTTCCTCGGTGCCCAAATAGAATGCTCGACCACGTGCGGGGGGAATTTCAATGTTCTGATCTTGTGGGCCTTCTATTGCCAACGCCAGGTTTGGACGATTTCCTTCTTGGTTGGGTGTTCTTTTCAACTTTGGGCAGGTATTGCGAAGGTGATCTAGACTTCCACACTTGTAACATGCTTTTCTCTGTCCTTGATTCCCAGTCCTGTTTGAGCAATTCCGCGCGAAGTGGCCTGTCTGTCCACATTTGTCGCACTTTGAGCAGTCTCCGGAGTGATGATAATTACATCGAGTACACATATGGTGTGGACCTGTATATCCTTTGCGCTCCTGAGTGGTCGCTCCATAGTTCCCGGTTATTCGTTGCCTCTTGTTTTGCTGATCCTGGTCTCGACTTCCCTGGCGATCATCCTGTCGCTTTCGTCCATTGTCGTTTGCTTTTGTTAGTTCTCCAGACCTGATCACATCATTTGTCAAGCGATACGCCATGCCCACAGCGACTTGCAGAGTGGTTGGGTTCGACGAGGTGACGTCCCTCCTAATTTCTGGTATCAATCCCCATATATATCGGTCGATCAACTTCTCCACAGTGGAAACCATGTGAGGAACCATCCTAGTTAACTCGTGGAAACGGATCGTGTACTTGTCGACCTCTACTCCTACCATCAAGTGATTCCAAAATTCCGCTTCCAACTTCTGCACTTCATCTTTTCTGCAGTACTCATCAGTTAGTAGTTTCTTAAATGCTTCCCAAGATAACGCATTTGCAGCCCCTCTTCCTCTAGTCTGCAGTTGATTGTTCCACCAGGTCAATGCTCGACCTTGTAGTAGACCAGCAGAGAACTCAACTCTGTTTCCTTCAGCACACTTCGTGATACTAAGCTTCGACTCAACATTCTCGAACCAGGTTAATAGTCCAATGGCACCCTCAGTACCATAAAATTCCATCGGCTTGCATGTCATGAAAGTCTTGTAGCTGCACCCATTACTAGTGTTTGAAGTACCTTCTCCATTGTTGGTTCGTCTAGCATCAAGGTGCGTCATAATTTGGGTGAGTAGATCCGCTATTCCAGTCGCGTTGTTGTTTGGATTGTCATTGTTGTTGACTCCTGAGCGGGTGTTTCTGGCAGCCATGATCCTGCAATGGACCAAAATATCGGGTTGAGTAAATGACACTCGGACGAAGGCATATGAGGTTTAGAACGGTGGTAATGTGTTATAGTGATCGAAACATGACAGGAACAGAGACATGCTAGGTCTAACAAGTTGAAAGATGGAAAAGAGAAGGTATAAACAAGGTACGGTAATGTAGACGTGAACGTAAAAACATGCTATGCATACCCACCCGACCAATGCAACTTCAGGTGACCAGACTCTAAAGACTCGACTAAACATGATTTAAAATTACCCTTCTTATCATTGCATGGTTCTTCATAAATTAGACATAGTTGATCAGGCTATGTATAATTTATGATTAACGATGCAACGATAGGACTAGTTGACTCGGATGGTGTTCAATGTTTAATAAAAATAAAAATTTATTCCGGTTATAGCTGTGATTTATATTTTTGAAAAATCGGCATTCTCTATAACCTTTGTCTCTGATACCAATCTGTCACACCCTCGCCGGAGGCGGAAACACGAGGTGTAACGGAAGGGAACATAAGCACAAGATAATAGAACATACCAACGTTAAGATTTAAAAGAAAGAGTACACCATTACAATACCAGTTTAGCCGTCATCGGCAAATATATTACAAAGTTTAGATTCCAAAATATTTCGTTCTAGTACATAACGATTTGTAGTGACAAGTAAAAACTTCATTATGCAAGACCTGGTAGAAAAGCTTACTAACGATCACCTGAAATGCATGAGAAAAAAACGGGTCAACTATGAAAATAGTTGGTGAGTAAACATGTTTAGAAAAAAAATAAGAAAACTCGTAAGAAAGAGTCAAAGGTTTCGGTCATCGGAAATAGTCCGCAAAGCAAAGGCATTGTATATCCACTCAGTTCCAAGTTCCGCCCATACAAAACTTGCAACCTGTGTATACACAACCCATTGCACAAAATATAGCGTATCAAGTAGTCAAGTATAAGTGATCATAATGGTTCATAATATAGTACCACGCATATAATAATTCAGGGATGCTCCGAACATGGGAGACTTTGCACTGCTCCAACAAGGGAGACTTTGTAATGATGCTTCTGATGAAACCAAATTATGCTGGGTGCCACTACCCAAAGTTATGTTGGGTGCCCCTTCCCAAAGATATATACTGGGTGCCTCTTCCCAAAGATATACTGGGTGCCTCTTCCCAAAGATATACTGGGTGCCTCTTCCCAAAGATATACTCGGAACGTAGGAGACTTTATAGTGATGCTCCGAACATAGGAGACTTTATAGTGATGCTCCGAACATGGGAGACTTTAGGTCAAGGTCATAACATGTATGGTTCAATAAGTTCAAGTAAGGCATTATTTCATAATTAAGTTCAAGGATTTGATTCAAGTTCACAAGTTCTAGTCAAACTAGTTAATAAAAGTAGTAAACAATTTAGCTCAAGAATGGTTCATGCATTTCGCCCCAAAATATAGTAAAACGGTAAAAAGGGGATGTGATTACTCACCTGTTGCAATAGTTATGGTGACAAAAGTAGATACACTGAAATGAGGTGCGATCTCTATCCGCAACCTAATATGAATGATATGCTCTAATATAAGTCATGAAACAATGTCGTGCATGCAAACTCATATGATATCCATACCACTTGTACATTTTGGAAAATAAAGTTTATCGTCGAAATATATGTTTATGACATATTGCCCAGTTACCAAGTACTTTACAAGTACTTACGTCGAAATGATATCCTACGATAATCATTTAGTGATTTATTATGAAAATATAACTTTTCGTCGTAAAATAATGTCATTGAAATTTTCATGAAAGTGACTAAACGGCCTCGAAAAGCTAGTCGTAAAATGGTGCACGTCGAGCGTTAGGAAACAAACTCAACGGTTTTGGGAAGCTCGTACCATTATCTCAAAGTTTTAGTACATGCATTTCCATCCTAGAGGTCTCGAACATAAAGAAAAATAGAGGTTAAGTATGGTACTTATGTCCCAAAATATAGTTTAAGGATGGTTTTCGACCAAGTTTGAGTGACCATAATTTATTTATTACAACTCCGCTAATCAAACGGTCGGACATTTTGATAAATATACTTGGCGAACTTACTTTTATTAGAAGACATCTCTTTATAAAAGTTCTAATTGATGTTAAAAACAACCTTTAACTTGGTCTCTAGTTTTGCCGTAAAACTTGCCTATTAGAAATAATATAGTTTTTCTTATATAATAAAATTACGGCAACTTTTGTAAACGTGTATAATTTAATCGTTACAAATCCGTTTTCTACGTTTTAAAGGTCCTTAGCTTTGTATCAAAGTATACCAACATATTTTTGACAAGTCGACATAATTTACAACGTCCAAGCTTCATTTTTGACTCATACAAAATAAACAATGTTTGCTGAAATTCCAGAAATTTATATTTTTCGGCGCCAACTTGAAAAATTCATAACTTCTTCGTTATAGCTCCGTTTTAATCCGTTCAAGCGGCCACGTTTTCGTTCTAAAGTATATTTTCCAAATATCTAAGACAAAAATATTTACCTACTGTCGGATTTTCCAGATTTTCAAAATAAGGACAGACCCTTTTGCAAACTTGTCGAAATGAGTTTTTCTCGCGCCAAACCTATTCTAACCCATTCAAAACAACCCCGAAGCTATTCTAATCCTACCATACACCTTCTTAGGGTGTCATGGGTTCCTAGGAATCACCAAAAATAATATATAACAAGGAGTAATTATAGGATGGATTATATATATATAACACTTAAAAAACCTTAAAAAGTGGTATAAACATCACATAACTTGCATATTTCTCAAATAAAATGATATGACCATAACAATGAATGTGAAATAACAACATGAATATGAATGCTTACAAGAAATATGATGAGGTTTAAGGACAATGGATTTTTCCTAATCACCTTAGGTTTTTATTGCAAAACCTTTACAAAGAGTGATACTAGATTGTTAAATAACTTTGTCTAGAAAATTATTGTGATGATTCCTTCCTTCTTGGTCTTGGGCTGCCGGTTTTGGAGAGAAAAGAGAGCAAGAGATATTTTTGATCTTGTATTTTGCAAATGAAGTGAAATGAATAATGTTAATTAGTATAATACTTGTACCTTAGAGATATTTGCAAGAGTCCTCAATGACTCACCCTCCCTTGTCGACAAGGGAGGTTTGTCATTCACTTATATGTATTTTTTTTTAAAGTATAATGAAATGTTTAAGTATGATTAAATGAAGATAAATGATAAGTTGTAGTCACATTTGAATATTTAAGGTAGCGTTAGTTAAAAATAAATTTTCACGGGTCAAGATAAAATATATTTAGGTCATAAAAATTATAAAAATACATTTCTTACAAAATTTGAGTGAAATAATAATAATCGTGTGGAATTTAAGAAAACCGTCGTAATTATATAAATTTAACAATTTATATACAAAATAAATTTAAAACACTGGGTAAACTCATAATATTATTTTTATAACTTAATATGAGTATAAAAATATATCGGGATAATTTTTGGAAGTAACGGATCAATTGTTCAAAATAATTACTTACGTGATAACGTTTATTTAATATGAGAATTATACGTTTAATGAAAAATGCAAAACCATGCATGAATTTATATGATGACAATGATGTTAATGAAATGTAGACTAAACTTAGTCTATATGAAATGTCCTCGATGATATGTTCATGAATTCGCAGCTAAACCCCTAAGGTTACGCGAATTTAATACTTGTAAACCTAGTTTACAATATACGATGAAATAGTAAATGTGAGAAATGACCGGAAATTGAGAATTGTGACACCGCATTTCAACCTTCATCAAGTAGTCTTATCAGTTCTACCCTTTTTTCAAATCTTTCATCAGCAACTCCTTATGTACCTCCTTCAGAAGATGATTTGAAGAAATTATTTGATCCAATGTTTGATAAACACTATGAGCCAAGTGCAAATGATATGGAAATTCCATCAACAGAGGCTGCTTCTATCCCTGTCAATGAAGTTAACCCTTCAGTTTCAATGTCATTAAGTCAAGAAGCCATCACTGGCGATCACTCTGTCTCATCAACAAATCATCAATCATCAAATGTACATCATGGAATTGTTTCGGAACCCATGATGAAGTTAATCCCTTTGCTACTCCCAAAGATGCTCCATTTGAAAACATATTTGCTCTGAATCATCATCGAACCATCTTCATCGAGGTATCGACTCGCTACTGTTTCCTCAACAACAACTACATGAACACCTTAGAAAATGGACACATGATCATCCATTGGACAACATCATTGGAAACCCCTCTCGTCCAGTATCCACATGAAAACAACTTACAACCGATGCCTTATGGTGCTTCTTCAACTTCGTACTCTCTAAGGTCAAACCAAAAGATGCTAAAACCGCCATGAATGAAGACAACTGGTTTAATGCCATGCAAGAAGAAATTCATGAGTTTGATCGACTAGATGTATGGGAATTAGTACCTACTCCAGATTGTGCTATGATCATTGCTCTAAAGTGGATCTTCAAAGTAAAACTTGATGAGCATGGTGATGTTTTAAAGAACAAGGCTCGATTGGTTGCAAAAGGATACCGTCAAGTGGAGGGTATTGACTTTGAAGAATCATTTGCTCCAGTTGCTCGTATCGAGGCAATCAGAATCTTCTTGGCTAATGCTGCAAGTAAGAACATGGTAGTCTATCAGATGGATGTCAAGACGGCTTTTCTTAACGGAGATCTGAAAGAAGTCGTATACGTCAGCCAACCTGAAGGCTTTGTGAATCTAGAGCATCCTACTCACGTCTATCGTTTGAAGAAGGCTCTTTACGGTTTGAAGCAAGCTCCAAGGGCGTGGTATGATACGCTATCAAAGTTTCTTCTATCTACTGGATTCAGCAAAGGAGCAGTTGATCCGACATTGTTCACCAGAAATTCAGGCAAACATTTAATTCACGTTCAAATATATGTTGATGATTTTATTTTTGCCTCGACTGACCCCAATGAATGTGATCGTTTTTCAAATGAAATGGGTTCCAAATTTCAAATGTTTATGATGGGACAAATGTCATTTTTCTTGGGATTAAAAATTTCACAAAGTCCCGGAGGCATTTTTATAATCAATCTAAATATGCAAATGAGATCTTAAAGAATTTTGGATTTGATTCTTGTGACCCTGTTGACACTCCCATGATAGAGCGTACTAAACTGGAAGAGGACCACTCAGGGATCATGGTAGACCAAACGAAATATCGTTGTATGATTGGATCCCTGATGTACCTCACAGCCAGTAGACCAGACATTCTGTTCGCTGTTTGCATGTGTGCTAGATATCAGGCTAAGCCTACCAAAAAGAACCTTGAAGCGGTTAAACGGGTCTTTCGGTATCTCCAAGGAACCATCAATATGGGACTTTGGTACCCGAAGGACACCGGTATGTCACTTACAGCCTATGCAGATGCTGATCATGCAGGATGTCAAGATACACGTCCGGCACGCTGAGGTGCTCAGTTTTTGGTTGATAAGCTTGTGAGCTGGTCTTCAAAGAAACAAATGTGTACTTCTATTTCCTCTACAGAGGCTGAATACATAGCCATGTCATCTTTTTGTGCTCAAATCCTATGGATGAGATCACAATTATCTGACTATGGCTTTGAATTCAACAAAATCCCTCTGTACTGTGATAATTAAAGTGCCATTGCTCTCTCATGCAACAACGTTCAACACTCAAGAGCAAAGCACATCGACATTCGACATCATTTCATCAGGGAGCAAGTAGAAAACGGTGTGGTAGAACTCTATTTTGTGAGGACTGAATACCAGTTAGCAGACATCTTCACCAAAGCTCTTCCTAGAGAACGTTTTGAGTTTATCCTCCCACGACTTGGTCTAAAGAGTCTTCAACCGGAAACACTCAAACGTCTTCAAGAGGAAGACGAGGAGTAAAGGTCTTTCTTCATTCATCTATTGTAACTATTTATTCGAAAAGCAAAATACAAAATTGCAAAACCTTCAAAAAGCAAATAGAAAAATATAAAACTTTAAAAAAAAATCCATAAAAAATTTGAAAAATCTTGAAAATTTTCAAAAAGTATTGTCATTTTGTCATGTTTTTCTCGATTCGATAATATCTACGGTCTTTGTGCTGTCATTCAAAGAATGACACGAGACTTTAGATATTGTTCGAATGTTAAAATAGTAATAATAATAATAATAATAATAATAATAATAATTTTGAGAGAAAATGAATCAATGGTTTATTGTCTTTTCAGGCAGTAACCCGTTTTTAAAGAAAGAACAGAGCCATGCTTTATCTTGTTTTTCAAATCTCATGCTCTGATTCTATAAACAATTACTTACTATCTAATGAAAACTAATTGCTTTGAAAAATAACTCGGACTCAATTTTTGAAAATCACCTGGACTTAACGTTTGTCAAAATCACTATCCTTCAATCAATAACATATGTCATTGATTGAGGGGGAGAAATATTTCAATTAAAACAAAAGGTTATTTGTCATACGATTGTTTTCAAAAGATAATCATGCATGTTTAATCAATGGAGTTTAAAGTCTCATAATCCGATCCTTATCAGTTAAAATGTTTTCATAATCAAGTCACAATTCTCATCAAAAGCTTTCAAAATCAATTTAAATCTACAGAGATCACAAATCTCAAATGATTTGAAAATTGTGATCGGGGGATAATTTGTGATTTAAATTGGATTTAAACTGATAATTCGATAAATGGTTTCATAAGTGTTTAGGAAGCTTTCCTTCCCACATGTGCCAAACGATTTCAAATTTTCCATGCACATGTTGAGGGGGAGCATCTATTTCAAACCACAAAGAATTGAAACGTGATTGATTTGTATCTAAGTGCAGATTCCTTCTAATATGTGCAAAACTCTTTCAAACCTCGAGGCACATATTGAGGGGGAGCAAACTTATGAAAACCTCATCCTTCCCCAATATGCTTTATCTACTTGATTTGATAAGGGAAGTGATGTTGATATCTTTTAGAAAATGGTAATCAAAGAAGTTAATTCTTCCTCTTGCCTCCGTGTGCCAAAATGATTTCAAATTCATGATGCACATGTTGAGGGGGAGCTCTTTTTCTAAAAATATCAAAAAACAATTCAGGTACAAAACACTTTGATAATATATCACAAGTATCTGGATTGATTTTCAAATGGTTTTCAATTGGTTCCAATGGCAGATGAAATATACCAAATAGACCGACCAAATTTACTTTATGTATGGTGATATATGGATGATAAGGTTAGGTATTCGTTCCCATGATCCGCCAGAACCGGAGGGATCTACCCAGGGACAATCCACTAGATAGTGTAGAGTCCTTAGGTATGATGAAAAAAGGAGAAAAATGAGAATATAGGAAGAGTGCGGACTGAGACAGAGCTAGTACTGGAATAAACCCAACAAAGTTCTAGTTATGAAGTCTCGGTAAGAACTGAAGGGGTTGAAGAATGAAAAAGAAATGAATGGAAAAAGGGGTGAAAAGAAATAGCCCCCCAATTATTCCACCTTAGGGCAGTAACCGGGTTCAATTCATATGCTACTGGTGGTTACCAAGGTAACATCGGTATTGAAGACAAGACGTCATGGACCCAGTGACGCACTGCACTACAACTTCCCAAACCACTCAAGTTCCTTTTGAAAGGGCTTGTTTCATTCTCACGGGGAACCTACATAATCTATCGACTTTCTCTTAGAGTTTGTTAATATTGAAAAAGGAGACCCTCTCCCTAGTCTCCGGCATAGGAACCAAAATATGCACAATTGAGTCTAGAGCCACGAGATCATCATATAAATCTCATTAGGACACTGTCTATGAAGACTCTATGTTTCACACAATGTGGAAAGAGAGATTATATCTTATGAGTCCTACGCATTATCCTTGTGGTATTGCCAGAACATCTGAGTGATATGCAAACATATTCACAATGAGGATGGAAATCCTTCTGGAGCCAACATCAATCAAGCTCCTGGTGGGTGGCATGTGAGATCTATCCAATAGATCAACCATGTGACAACTGAACAGAAACAATGGGGAGATTCAATCTTTTGAATCAATCCTGGTTCAGGTTATGGATTGACGGATACCTCTGAAAAACCGGTCGTTGTGCTTAAAAACTCTTTTCTTCAGCACATCGACTGTGTACTCATATTTCAAAAATAAAAGGTGTTTATGATTGATAATTAATTTTCATTAAAACCTTCGTTGTATTGCAAAAACAATTTCTATTGAGCGGCACACGATTTTTTTTCAAATCTTTTTTCATCAATCAGTGAATCTCAATTCATTGGTTCACTCACTCCGTGTTGTCTTCTTTGAGACGTTCCGGTTTGAGAACAGCTAGAGTAGCTGCGAAACCCTGTCAAGGAAATTCTTCGAAATTATACCTGATCACGGCAGATTTGTACTATCTTGATCAACGGGGAACAGTAGGCCGTGTACCTCAATTCAATGAAAGTGATCAAAGACACTTTCGTGCGCTTTATTGCTAACTGTTGCATGCAGTACGCGACGCTTTGCGTGTATCATCGAATGAAGCTGTCAATCCATAGCCGAATGCTCAGTCAACACATTCATTTCTAAAGAAATCATGATAAGTGCATCAATGACTCTGATATTTTCACTCCATGCTTTTGCTACGCTGCTGCCAATATCATGAATCAACGAAAGCTTCCGCTACTCTGATGAGAATATATCATGATCCAGAATGTGAGCATGTCGGTCCAAATGTCACGACATCACATAATACCAACACCACAATGGATGAGACAAAGATTTATGTTAGCTGATGATCTCAATGCTGGCTCAAAACTCATTATCACGTGGATCAGTTAAAGACCTCCACTTGGATTAACCAAACATGAAAAAATGAAGAATCAATGACTACGAGCTTCAGAGCTAAGAACATTAACAAGAATCCAAGAACATTCTTATTGTAATATCTGTTTGTATTCAATGTAATTTTAAGGTGACCTCCCTTAGGGGGAGATTGTTAGGATTTAGTAAATCCAGTTATTATAGAGTCGGTCACCTCAAGTATATGTAATTGTTAGAAAGCTCGTGGTCGTAGATTATTTAATGTTAAGTAGTATTTAGTTGTGTAACACCGTGGAGGACGGACGGGTCTTTACCCACTGTATGCCTGATCCACAGCCCGTAGGTGGCGATTTGTGTAAGACTATAAATACTCTCTACCTCCCAAGGTAGAGAGTTGGAGCTCATAATAATACTTTCATTTTCTCTCACTAAGTTCCCAAACCTCTAACCATTTCTCTCTCTAAAACCTTGAATTATACGCCTACTTGTGATCATGTTTTGATGTGTTTGTGAAATCCAATATGTTACATCCTTGATGAAATATGATTCAAATAATATAATATATCAAATATACGATACACGTGAGTCAACAAGTCAACCCTTTAGGAAAAAGGTCAACATACAAAACTCAAAATTATGATATATGATACTGGGTATGTGATACTCGGGTCGTTTCCCAAGGAGGTGTGAATTGAGGATGTCATTTGAGGTTTGGTATTAAAATGCTTGAAAGTTGGATTTTTACGTTTTTGGTTTGTTTCTAAGTTTTAATTAATGGGAAATTAAATAAGGAAAGAAGTAAAGGAAACTACTAAATATGCAACTAATAAGAACATAAATTAAGAAAACAACACTCAATTAAGTCCTAACGCAATTTAAACTCAAAACGAGCTTAACCGGAAACGTAACGAGCTCTAAAAACCCAAATTCTCAAATTTTAACCGTACGAGTGCAAATTTATTTTTCCTAAGTCCTAAAAGACTAAAAATAATTTTAGAAAAAATCTGGATATTTTTTTGCTTTTTATTTAATTTTTTATGAATTAAAAACACTTTTAATCTAGAAAAATTATAAAAATACTGAACCAATTCAGAAAATTATAAAAAAAACAAGAAAAGTATTTATGGCTAAAACTTTTCTAGGAAAAATAAAGACAAGGTGCCGACTTAAGGAGATAAGTTGGTAATAAGCTAAATGAAGAAATAAGCTTAAAACTAAAAAGGTGTGTTAAATAATTAATTTTGCAATCCTTTACCGTAAGTCCCTAGGGCGCTTTTGGTAAAGGAGTATGTGTGTGATGCTTGAAAATGGTTGAGGTTAGGGGTTCGAGCCCTGCTCACCCCTGACGTCCCGGGTTTTAATTTTTTTGCATTTTTATTTTTCAAATTTTTTTTATAAGCTGAAAACTAAAAACTTTTATAAAAACAAAATTTCTGAAAACTTAAAATAAGCTAGGAATTAAGGAGAAAAGGTAATAGTTTACTAAAAAAAACTTGAAGTCCAAAAAATGCTTAAACTATTTTTAAGAACAAGCTTCTAAAAGCTTGTGCTAAACTTAAAAACTACTAAAAGCCTTAAAGCTAACCTCATAAAGCTAATTAAACGTAAATAAGCTGGAAATCTCAAAAACCCAAAATAAGTTATTTAAGCAAAACTGTTAGAAAAACAGTCTAAATGGGTACTTTTAAGCTATTCAAAAAGCTATCAAACTAACAAGTTAATCCATAAAAACTTTAAAACAACATACATAAGCTTACAAAGAACTTATAAAACCAATTTGAGATATTTTTGAACTTATTTAGGGCTAAAAAATAAGCTGAGAAAAGGGCTGATGAGACAGATTTTGGTTTTTTATAAAAGGACTTGCAGACCTGACAGCTTGAGACACTACTTTCTAAGCCACCAAAAAGCTATTAAAAGTTAACCAAATAAGCTAAAAAAAAAAAAAACATAGACTACTAATCATTGTACTTATAAAATGAATTTTATACACTTTGGACTTTAAATAAGCTCATAAAGAAGCTGATAAACAGGACAGATACACTATATTTTTGGTTTTTTAGATTTTTAGAAAAAGACTTGTAAACTAAATTTTATGACTCAAACCTTTTTGACACTTTAACCAAGATAGAAAACAGACATATTGGACTACTTTAGATACAAAAACACAATTGAAAAGAGCTTTTTATTTTTTCAAAATAAGCTTATTAAGACAGATTTACGCTGAGAAACATTTGAAATGAAACTAAAAGCTATTAACTAGTAAATACTACTTAAAATAACGTCTAAACTATTACTAAGACTTAATTAAAGCTTAATGAAATAGAACTAATGACCAAAAAAAATGAAAGCAGATTTTGACTTATGCAAAAACTCAATTCCAAACACCCCTTTAAAAACCTGTTTTGCATTTTAGAGTTGATTAAGACATTTTTAAGCTAAAATTTATAAACACAAGATGTTAACTAAGTTTAAAAACACTTAAAAAGCAAATAAAAAAAACTGAATAAGCAGTTTAAATAACCAAAAAGGAATAAGCAGTTTTAAACTAAAGTGGACATATTAGATTACAAACTTAAACAAATAACTTCTAAACTACAAACTAAACATAACAAGCATATATAAGCTATAATAAGCAATAAAAGGCAAGAAAAAGCAGACAATAAGAAATTGAAAAGCTAAAAGGTGTAAAATTGAACTTATTATACCCGTTGCTCAAAACAAGGACAGTTAATGCTCTTAGAGCTTATCTACAAGCTTTAGCTTGTCATATACAAGCTAGTAAATACCGATAAGCCCTTTTATGTTTGGCTTATCATCCATAGCTTTTTTGTTTTTATTTTTCTGGAAAAAGGACTTAAAACCTTTCAAACTGTGGAATAAGCTTGCAAGATTTAAGTAAATAGCTTATAAGAGCTTATGAAAGCTTATAAAACACTTATAACAATATGGAACTTGAAAATTAAAAAAGGAGATTTTAACACATAAAAACTTAAATTTTCATTCATTCATAAAAAAATTACAAGACTTGAAAAGCAGGAAAATAAAACTGAAATAAGCACTAATAAGCTACACTTGACTAAAAAACTACTCAAAAACTTTAAAAACTACACTGAATAAAAAAACTAACTGCCCCTAAAGGCTTACAAATGAGTCCTATTTATAGAGACTTAAGTCTAGGATTTCTTCCTCTTGTGCTTCTTCTGTGAGAGAGCTGAGAAGTGTGTTACTTGTCTGAGTGAGTGAAAAGTATCATCTCAGCCATTCGTATATCCTTGTTCACCAAGTTCAATCACAACCCTTCATCTTGGAATTCATCTTCAATAGCCAATGGAATTTCAAGGGATTTCCAAGGTGGAATGTGAAGCATGTGAAGGTAGTTTATCGTTTACCAAAGGTTGAGAGGAACAGGGGAGATGAATAGTGATTGGCACCAGTTTTTACTCTTGGTTTGACCTGGGAGATCGACCTAGGTTAATGGGTAGGGTAAATGGGTTAGATTGGATTGGATTTGGGATTTGTATAATATAATGGGTTATGGGTCCGTGTATGGTATTAGATTTAGGATTGGATTTGTTATCTAGATTTGTACTTTGATTAGTTTATGATTAGGGTTAATGGGTTTAATTTAGGGACTAATGATGTAATTATTTTAGGTTGGCCCACAAAATGTGAATAGGGTTACGGGTTCTTTTTTCCACGCTCATTCCCATGCTATGTCCTGGGGTTGACTTTGACTTCGTCTTGACTTGATCAAATGCACAAACGTTGTTGAGTTGATCCAAAAATGTCCGTTTTTGCTCCGTTTTCAATTCTTTTGTACCTATAAGACATAAAACACAATCCAAGGATATTTACAATATAATTTTGTATATTTGGTTGTTTTTAGTCATATTTAAGAGTTTAACGGGTATAAATGATGTGTAAATAGGCACTCATCATCCCCCTACGCTATCAATTGCTAGTCCCTAACAATCCGATCATATAAAGTAATGAAATGATCAAAAGAATACCCAGGATACCCCGTTTTGAATTTTTATTCAATGCAAGGAATTTAAACTAGAACAAAAATAGATATTATGCTTGATTTAAAAAATGGCATCATGGAACAGGATTCACAGAAAATGGGTAGCTCCAGGGAATTGTAATCGTCATCCACTTTTTGTTACTCCCAACCAAGCTTAAAATGATTGTGCAAATGTTTTTGTAAAATGCTAACACTACTTATACTAATAATCTATGCAAGCCGGAACCTAACTTTTCTCTCCCACAATTATTAGAATTTAGGTGAGTGTGCTCATTTTCAAAATTTTGACCGCTAAAATCGACATTTATTATGGTTGTTATTTGTTTAAGACAATATTAATTTACCGGGAACCTTGAAATCTAAGGATCAAAAAGGGGCTTTTCCATGTAGCGGCTTTCTTCTCAGCTTGTGTTGTTACCGTTTCACAATAGTATAATACAATAAAAATAGTTAAAACTACTGATTGTGAATAATGACTGAAAAGATGTAAGTAAAAACACACTGATTAATTTTCAACTTATATATTCTTTATTAGAAACAAATAAAAAAGAATACATTACCCAGGTACTTGCAGAATAGTACTTGGGATTGAAATGACAAAGTATGGTATCTCCTCACTAAGCTCAGGCTAAGTCTGAGCACAAATACAAAGGTACCACTGAGCTATCTCAAGGACATAGTCGTATTTGGAGGAGTGAAAGATGGCTTGTGTGTGTGTTTTACAATTAATCCACAAGCTTAAAAATCTTTCACTCCATCTCTTACGCTATTTATACAAGTGTGGTTTTAACTATATCCTAGAGGACAAACTGACAGGTTACAGAACATAAAATACTGATGTATTTTATCTCTGTTTACATTTGCTATTTAGGGTAAGTGACAAGGCTACTTTCTTCTAGTCAGTGATGACACTGAGCCTGGTAGTTAGTGATTCAGGGAAAGTTTGACTTTGGTTGATAAGCACTTCTTCTTATCTATTTCAAACTTATTCCGCCTTATCCCGCTCATTCTTCAGTCTTCATAGCCTTCAGTCTTCGTCTTTAGTTTGTCTTCAGTGATAGTAGTTGGTGAGGAGTTTTGGGATTCAGTGAGTTATTGTCATCACTCATTGAATCCACTGTCTTCTTCTTGACTCAATCTTCACCCCTTAAGTTCCACCTTACTGAGTGGAGAGACTTCTTCTTTGTCTCTTACTTAGCATCCTGAAGACATCTCACTGAGTGACTATGCGCTCAGTGACTTGAAAGTGTTTAAGGGACTAAACACTTAGGATATTTTCTATTCAAATCCTAGACTTAAGGGGTTTGGGTATTCACTGAACCCAACAGTCTCCCCCTATTTGGATATACAAATAGCCTAAGTGTTTGATCAGTGTAAGTGAGCAAATGACTTCTTCTTACACTGGATGTTGGAATCACTCCTAAACTAGAATTCAAGTGTTAGTAATTAATATGTAATAGTTAGCTTAATTATGGCTTTTATGTTAGTAATCAAGGCTAGGCTCATGTAGAAAGCCCATGAGCCTATGCAAAGCCCAATAAGGAAAGGATGGGAACTTGGTGTGTTGCCCTAGTTCCCTCCTATAAATAATCTTGTAAACCTTCACTTGAAGGTTGGTTGTTCACATTTACATTTATCCTAAGCATAAACCTTTCTCTCATATCTTACGCATAAGTGTGTGTGTTCATCCGATCCATTCTTTCATCTTATTTCTTCTATTGATGCTTGTGTTACAAATATGGGAACCTAACAGTGGTATCCATCGCTATAGGATCGTAATATTTATGTGTTTGATGATTCGGGTGGTCTTGGATGATGGAAATACATGTTAGCCATTTAGAAAGAGAAAGTAGATGAGAGGGTGTTCAAGCTAGAGACTTTCTTTGTAAATTATGAAAGGTTAGATTGAAAGCACCACCCCTTTCATGGATGGAAGGGGTATTTATAGTTACAAACATAACGACCTCCTATCGGCCTGTGGATCAGGTATATAGTGGGTAAAGACCCGTCCTTCCTCCACGGTGTTACTTTAAACTATTCTACGCTACTGACTAACTAATTAAGTACATAATAATGTAAATAACTACAAGTCTACGAGCTAAACTATGCTAGACCATAATTGGGGTGACCGACACTTTAACATGGAATTTCCAATTCCTAACAATCTCCCCCTAAGGGAGGTCACCCCATGAAGTACATTTTGCATCCTAGCATTCTTTCTTTGTCATTAGTTCCAAGCTCGTAGACAAGGATAATGCGTAGGACTCTTAATATATATATATATATATATATATATATACTTACTTTCCACGTTGTGTGAAACAACAAGTCTTCATGAATTTTGTGTCCTAATGAGATATTGTGGATGATCTCTTGGCTCTAGACTCAATTGTGCACATTTGGTTCCTATGCCGGAGACTAGGGAGAGGGTCTCCTTCTTCAATATCAACAATCTCTAAGAGAAAGTCGATAGATAATGTCGGTTCCCCGTGAGAATGAAACAAGCCCTTTTAAGAGGAACTTGAGTAGTTTGGGAAGTTAGGGTGCAGTGCGTCACTGGGTCCATGACGTCGTGTCTTCAATACCGGTGTTACCTTGGTAACCACCAGTAGCATATGAATTGAACCCGGTTTCTGCCCTAAGGTTGAATTAATGGAGGGCTATTTCTTTTCACCCTTTTCACATTCAATTCTTTTTCATTCTTCAACCCCTTCAGTGCTTACCGAGACTTCATAACTAGAACCTTGTTGGGTTTATTCCAGTACCAGCTCTGTCTCAGTCCGCACTCTTCCCTTATTCTCATTTTTCTCCTTTTTTCATCATACCTACAGACTTCTACACTATCTAGTGGATTGTCCCTGGGTAGATCCCTCAGGCTCTGGCGGATCGTGGGAACTAATACCTAACCTCACCATCCTTATAACTCTATACATAAAGTAAAATGGTCGGTCTTTTGGTACAGTTCATTCTTCCTTAAAACCAATTGAAAAATCATTTGGAAAAACAATCAAGGTACTAGTGATACAAGATCAAAACATTTTGTACCTTAATAGTTTTGATCATTTAGAAAACCTCCCCCTCAACATGTGCATATGATTTAGAAAATGTTTAGCACATGGAGGCAAGAGGACTTTGAAATATTTTCTTTGATCACAATTTTCATAGAAAAAGCCATTTGATTTTCTTCTAGAACAAGCCATTTGATTTTCTTTGGTAAATTCTCCCCCTCAATATGTGCGTAGGATATTTGAAATCATTTTATCACATAGAGGCAAGAGTTCTTTTGAAGCACATTTACGATCACACAAGCCATTAAGAAACCATTCGCTCCCCCTCAATATGTGCATCAATATATGAAAGAGTTGAGCATATATTAGAGAGAGCCAACACATTGAATCAATTGATCATCTTTTATCAAATTTCTTATTAAATCACAAATTCTCCCCCGTTTAAAAATATCAAACCCTTTGAGATTTTGGATCCCAAGTGATTTAATAAGGTTTAGAAAACATGGGAGAATATGTGACCTGGTTTAAATACTCATCATGTTTTTGGATAAATCCTCCTCCTCAACATGTGCATCGTGTATTTTAAATCGTTTGGGATATGGAGGCAGGAGTGCCGTTAAAGGACTAACACCAATTCCATTTAAACAGATAAGAGATTTAAATCACGATCTCTCCCCCGATCAAAAATTTCAAACTTTTTTGAGATTTGTGATCCCAATTGATTTAAATCATTTAAAAGATTTGGGAAAAGACGTGGCAAGATTTGATTTTGAAAAATGACAGATAAGGACCATTTTAAGACATTAAAGATTGTTAGTGTCAGGTATGATTGTTTTAAGAGATCTTTAAGTAAAATAAAACAATTTCACAATCAAACAAGAACAGAAAAAATTTCATTTTGACAGATCATTGAGTTTTAAAGAAAATCATACCATGACATAACATTAAATCTTTAGATCACCACATTTTAGCATACAAACGGACTCTTTTGAAGATATATTGTTTGAAAATACTTTAAATAAAATCACTCTCCCCCTCAATTGATGACCGAAGTCGTTGATTGACTGACTTAAGTTTTGATAAAATAAAGTCCGGTGATTTCCAAAATTAAGTCCAATTAATTTTCAAAACAATATTTTCCATTTTCAAAACAATTTAATCAAAAAAATTTTCAAAATTGTTTTAAAAAAAATGGTATCATCACAATTATCCTGCACAAAAATACGTTAGGTGGTTGAGCTGCTTCTGTTGATGCTGTAGGGCTTGGAAGAAAAATCGTCTGCTGATGCAGTGAGACTTCATACGTTGCATTTTAATGCCAACTGAAGTCAAATTAAGCTCCGTTTCTTCATTTGCTGATGAAGAAAAACCATCTGCTAATGCAGTGAGACCTCTTACATTGCATTTATGCCAACTTTCCAAAGAAGTCCAATTAAGCTCCATTTCTTCATTTGTCGACCCAAGATATAGTTACCCTTTCCTTTCGGCATCCAATCATCTTCAGTTGTAGGATCCGGATCAGGAACATTCTTATATACCAATATACCTGCATACATTAGTGAACACACATACAGATATATGGTGGTCGACATCACCCAAACAACAATTGACTAATAAAAGTCAATTCAACATATCAATCAGATCATATAAGGTATGGGATTATGTGTTCATCAAACTCTAATCATCTAAACCTAACAATCATATCCTAGGCACCTAGTCCTTCAACATAGGTTAACATCATTTTTAATTAAGCATATTAGGATAATTAAGAAAGTTCGTTAGATGATGTAAATTTGAAAAACATTCTCCCCCTCAATCAATGACTCTTTCTTTGAAAAGTTTAAAAGCGCTGAAGTCATTGATTGAGTTTTCAATTTTTACGAAAACTCTGAATCAGATTGATTTTCAAGCAACTCATTTACCACCATTTTTGAAAACGACAAATATTTTTTTGAAGAATTTATAGACGGAAAAACATTTGTATGGGAACAGCAGTCCTTCGACATACTTTCCTCAATATGTTTTAGGATAAGTGCACGAAATATTTGAAAAATTGGTTTAGCGTAGCACTTTCCTTTCTTGAAGAGCGGGTTGCTATCAGAAATAATAGCAAACCATGGTTTAAGCACGGGTCACAGTCTGAAGTAACTGCAAGCCATAGTTTTTGACATGTTTTGGAAAAGAATATTTACACCTTCTGCTCGAACTTCATCTATGGTCCCGTGCCATTATTGAATGACATTTCTAATACCATAGATGTTATCATCTCTTAAACATTCACCACCAAAGCTTCTGAGGCTCCAGAATAGAAGATAGATCATGAGCCTTTGAGAAAGAGAGACTTTGGCAGCTTCCCCCCAAACCGAAAATCCATTAGATGAGCAGATTCGAAGCTTTATTTCAAGCTTGCCTTAGCCAGGTGAACAGAGATGCACACCATTATCATAAGTCCCGCTGCTCCTTTTTAAGAACGATAATCAAGATTCTTCGTTCGGGGTTATATCATCAACAAGAACAGCAACGTATCATCCCACTCATAAATAATCTTCTCAAATTTCATAACCACTGAAGTCTGAAGCAATCCATTCCAAAAGGTGTCAAGAGACCACTTCCCCCGAGTAGTTGAATTGATGCAGTCAATCTCTTAGACTAGAGCTCACGAACCCGAATACACATTTACCCAACGACAAAGAAACTTATACCATCGAAGTAGCAGATTAAGTCCAATAGCCAAAGAATAACCCCGATGTATACTTTTCTCTCCCCCTGAAGAAAGTGTATGAAGCTCAAGAGCCCGAAGTACCTGAATGCCCAAAAAGAGAATAACCGATAACATTGAAGAAGCAGGCCGAATCACTGATTATCTCTGCGGATGACAATCTCTGCGGATGTCCACTCCGGAATAAGTGATTATATCTCTGAATCACTGATTAAGCCCTCAAGTAAAACGGCTGAGCATCCCCAATGTACACAATCTCTCTCCCCTGATGATTGTGATAACATCAAAATCATCACACACTTGTGTACCTCTTTTTATCATCAGAAACTAACTCTTACATCTCTTCCCCCACGTAGTTGGAATAAGAACACTAAACGCTTTGATGAGTAAACCTTGAGTTTCTTTGTGGTCATGACATATGTCTTCCCGAGATATCTTCAATCACTTAGAAGAATTAAGTTCATCAAGTTTACTCGCCATGAGTCAAACCTTGAGTTTCTCTGCGGTAATAACATTTGTCTTCCTGGGATATCTTCAATTACTTAGAAGTATTAAGTTCATCAAGTTTACTCGCGTTTAGATACGTGTCTCCTTCCCCCTTGCTGGTTTTGATGCTTCAGAATCAGCAACTCATTATACGCCCGAATACTTGAAATCTTATAAGAAGAACACTTGAACTTAAGTGAGAATCAACTTGCTGAAGCATGTGAGCAAGTCTAATTGGGGATTAAATTCGACATTTCACCCTCCCTCAATTAGTGCTCTCCCCTAAACCGACAATCTTTATGATGAATGCATAGATTAAGAAGAAGTCTTTGGATACTCAAATGCAACTCGTCTTTAGTCTTCTATCATATAGCATAAAATGTAGAAATGACTGTAGACTCGACCTTCTTCAAGATTGTCCAGTTGGGGAATAAATAGTTAACATCTTCATCTCACCAAAAAGCATCCCCGTTAACTTACAAATAGCAAATCCCCTTAACTAAAATCTCTCCCAATCAAACAAGAACAGAAAGATGTTCATCAAGGAAATCAGCAATCAGCCCGCAGCGAACACACGAAATGGTAACACCAAGCAAACAATCACATCAAACAAGAACAGAAGGTTGTTCAAAATCATCATGTTGATGTGCACGTGAAGCATTAACCGGAAGCACTTTGTTAATAAACTCATATCAGCTTGTGAACATGTCAACTAACGGCTCTTCGAAGAAACACCATGTAAAGATGACCCGATAAGAAGAAGCTCGGTTCTTACATGAGTTAGGAGCCGTTTGACTATTTATTCTCAGAAATCAATCAACCATGCAGTAAATTCACACTTCTTCTCCCCCTCAAGAATTGCAGACAAAGTTGCCATTCTTGATTAAACAAGTGAATATCTTTAACAAATGTAGTCTATTCACACTTCTCCCCCGCAAAATTAGCACATGATGTCGCCATCGTCATATTAGTTGAGCAAGTGGAATAAGAAAACAATCAACAGTAGCCCGGTTTACTTGATGACTGAAGCGCATGGAAAAAGTATGAAGCATGTTGATGAGAATGGTCATAATAAGAAGATTTCTCTTCTTTTGAAGATAAAGCGCACTGAAACGTACACTTTTCTTTTCTTTAGAGAACGAGGCATGAACTGTAGTGTTCATACGTCATAAGAAGATTTCTCTTCTTTCGAAGATAAAGCGCACTGAAACGTACACTTTTCTTTTCTTTAGAGTACGAGGCATGAACTGTTGTGTTCATACGTCATAATCTCTCTCTTTTCATCATCTCTTGGCAAAACATGTAATCATCACCATTATCATTCAGTAGGCTCTTTGTCATGACAGCTGATGGAGAAAACCCAATATGATGAATTTGACCCTGAAGTAAACTAACCCGAACTCGTGACTTAAACTTGCACATATGTAACAAAGAGCGGTGCCGAGAATTCATGCTCCATTGAATCTCTAGGTACTCTATACTCTTCAACCAACCAACCATCAAGTAATAGACGTACATCACCTCTTGAGAATCCACAATTCAATGTGACACTGAGCACTACAATGTAACTCCTTAAAGTGATAGTTATTTTAAGGTGATAAGAGCCCAATTCCCCCAAGTGGTAAAAGAAAAGGTAAAAGTCACCCAACAATAACTAGATTTCCATGTATTCGATTTTTTATAATAAGCTCGAACAAGGATCTTGAAGAATCTTCATCCAACCATCCCCGATACCTTCAGATACTAAGTACACTCGCCCGTGATATTTCACTTCAACCTCAAATAAATAATAGTGAATTAATGCCGTTGTCACATCTTCTGGTTAACTGCTCAAAGCTAGCCTTCTTTGACATTTAAACGAACTTTGATAATGGTTTCATCCCGACCATGGTTAAATGCACATAACCCCGTAAAACCATGTAATAACCAAACTGCTATGACTAATATCCAAACACACATCCAATTCATGAAGTACACTCTTTTATCCCTTCTTCGAAACAGAAAACGTAGCACCAACATCAAAAGAGATCTCGAAATACACTTTCCTTTCTCCAAGATGGTTCCATCATTACGGGATTTTACAACTCTATGGTTTAAACCGAGAAATAGTTTCTTTCGCGGGATTTTACAAAACCAAGAGTAAACCGTAAAAAAGATCCGGAAATGCACTTTACTTTTACCAGGATGTTTCCATTGTCACGGGATTTTACAAGTCTATGATTTAAACCGAGAAATAGTTTCTTTCGCGGGATTTTACAAAATCAAGACTAAACCGCAAAAAACGTCAGCTTGAATGTGTTATGACAATTTTGGTTTCGGTGAATATCTGTTTTAGGAGAACATGCAGCGGTTCATCAACTGTTCATTATCCAACATCATAAACCATCTAATCAACTCTTTGGAAAACACATCATTCACGCATTCTGTCAGCTATTGTAGTGACCACATGGAGAAGTAAACCCGATATACCAAACTTGATCATGAAGTAGAAATCCCCAAATTTGTTACTTAAACTTGTACTAATCCTCGTGAAAAAGAAATGGTGTACCCAATGTAAAAAACCTCTTGACATTCTCAACTGAGTGAGACACCGAAGTGACAATTACGTTGTGGGTTAAGCAAGAAGAAATCACAAGCGTAATCAAATAGTCAAGTCTTTATCACTCTCAATAAACGCCCAAACAAGTCATCTTCGCGGAAGGGTAGAAAGAAAGAAGACAAAAATAAGTAACCGCGCCCGGAAAACCTCACTTCAAATCCAAATAAGAAATACCGAACAAACAACCCCGAAGTCCACTTTGTTCACATATCAATTCAAGCCATGACATAATATTTTCCTAGAAAATGTATCCCCCAAAGTACCAAACCTCATAATCAAAACGAATCTCAGCATCATAACTCATCGTCAAATCTCATAAAATCCAAATCATAAGAAGCCCATACGACCCAATCATGTGTACAACCCAACATTGGTTACTTGCAAAAATCAAGGCCCGGTTTATGAAAGTCAATCCAATCATCTAAGGCTCAGTAAATCTCGTATTGAAACAAACCTCAATCTTTCACATAATATCAAATCTCATTATATTAATTGAAAGATTAGTCTAAGATTGCTACCAATGGCCTAGACACAGAATAGAGTACCCAATAAAAAATCATATCCGGCTCACCAAAATATACGCCCAAATGAATAACCAACTAATCTGCATATGTTACGCCTCTTTACTTCAAGCCACTTCCAGGACCATAAAAAGAAACGTAGCAATCATGGTTTTGTATAACATTATATGACCCAATTATCACACTCCCACGGCCCACGACATGGCCCAACTCCCATATAAGAGTACACGGCCCATTCACAAATCAGATCAAAGCACAAGCCAACCCTAAAATTTCAGGTATTTAAGAGTAATAAATCATAACCATAATCCCTTCTAATTAAGAACAAACTCACGCCCCTACCAAACCCTAAATACTCATCACAATTTTTCCGCCTCCTTTTTTCTCTCAACCAACTCTCCACTCTCAGTGATTAACCTCATATGAACAAATCCAAAATAAACTCAATCATTATCAGTCCGCCCCTATTACTGCCATAAGACCAGGTAACGCATAAAAAGATTCCACTATCAAACCCTAATCTCAATATGCAAGTCTTCTCCTCCATCTCAACACGATGCATGACAAAAACACTCACCACAGGGATGGTTTGAGTGTGTTGTGTGACTGCCATGGATTCAAAGGTAGGTTTTAAGTATGATACCGATTTGATATCAATGTATTGATTGTTTACCTTAAAAGACGAATCAAGGAAATGATTTAACAAGGTTGTTAAAATCATTTCTCTAAATTCGGACATGAACAACATTCTTTTGATCAATGATGATAATCTTTGTGGTGTTATATGGATCTGAATAAGGTCTTGGAGAAAACTTTAGCCCACAAAAAATCTGAGATCATTAAATTATCATTTTCTTTTATAGACCACGAGTCTTGATGTGATAAAGCACTTAAACGAAAAGAGGTTGTCTGAGGTCAGTTACATTAAAGTCGAAACAAAGAAAGGATTTGACATAGTAGTTAAAATCACTTCTTTATTCTTCAAAAATTATAGGCTTTTAGATCGATGATGTGTTTTCATTTGTGTATAGATCTTAAAGAATCTATGTGTTTGATAACCACACACAAATATGAAGCTGAGATAAGATAATATTAGATATAATGAATGAGTCGTGACTGATGGATGATTTATTTGTGAGTCACATGTTGTAAATGGTATCCAATGAAAGTTTTAATTGGTATAGGTATTTGGTTTGTTGTCGTGGTCAAGTCCATCCTCTTCTTCATCCTTTCTATTACAGTCAAGTCGTTAAGTCTTTAGAGTCAAGTCGCTAGGTCAATGGAGTCAAGTCGCTAAACAATTCCATAACAACTCGCTAACCATTTGACTTACAAGTCGCTACAACTTATTCAAGAACAAGTCGCTACATCCATCATATAACCCAAGTCGCTAACATTTTAGTTTGACTCAAAAGTCAAACCTTCACCAAGTCGCTTCATATCTGTTGACAACTCGCTAGGTCATATACAATGAATCTAGACGACTTGTAAAGACAAGTCGCCACCAGTAAAGTCACAAGTCGCTACATATAGTACAACTCGCTAAATAGAGGGTTTTGACAACTCGCTAACTAGAAATCTTGTAAAAGTCGCTAGTAAGATGTTTGAGTTTTTCCGGCGAGTTTTCCGACTATATTCATAGCAGACCTAGAAGAACAGTTTTGACCCAGAAAAAAACCTCACCAGATGACCAGTATTAAACTGTTTAAGACCATTAGTATACACAGTACCAAAAAGTCTAAACAATGAAAATACAAATATTAGATTTTAGACATACAGATGACACAACGACACATTAAATATTTGACCAAAACCAGATACACACAAACTGTTTAAAACTGTAGTACCAAAATAAAATAAAAACATTATCCGAACCAAAAAAATGGTGTAAAACAGCTTAAACATGAGTCAAGAACCACAATAAATCAACACAACACAACAACCATGGCTCTGGTACCAATTGTAGGATCGTAATATTTATGTGTTTGATGATTCGGGTGGTCTTGGATGATGGAAATACATGTTAGCCATTTAGAGACAGAAAGTAGATGAGAGGGTGTTCAAGCTAGAGACTTGCTTTGTAAATTATGAAAGGTTAGATTGAAAGCACCACCCCTTCCATGGATGGAAGGGGTATTTATAGTTACAAACATAACGACCTCCTATCGGCCTGTGGATCAGGTATACAGTGGGTAAAGACCCGTCCTTCCTCCACGGTGTTACTCTAAACTATTCTACGCTACTGACTAACTAATTAACTACATAATAACGTAAATAACTACAAGTCTACGAGCTAAACTATGCTAGACCATAATTGGTGTGACCGACACTTTAACATGGAATTTCCAATTCCTAACAATCGCCAAATAGTTAGGTGAAACGATTTTGTTTTTGACGTTATTGTCTTTTACGCGTAAGTCTCGGTATACAAACTTTCAAACGCAAAAAAGCTTTAATTTTTACACTTTAAAATCCAAGATTCTTGTACTTTAAAGGTTATTTGGTGTTAAAGTTTAAGTTTTTGGCAAAAAGTTTCAAACTTTAGGTGTATTTCTTCGTTTTTATGCTTGATTTGATACGGGTAGTCTTTTCTACGCGTAAGGTGTTTATAAGTTTTGGATTATCAAGTTTCACACTTTTGTGTTATCTTGGTGATATTGAAGATGCTTTCATCACAAAAATCTGGTTTAGAAACACTTTGGGCAGAAAATCAGTTTTGGTTTATTCTTACGCATAAGTAAACCCTAAGTTTATGCGTTAGTTCTTCAAGGTTTGATCTTCAGTGTTCTTGGTTTACTCAGTGTTTTCTTGCTTGGATAAAGCCTGAAAACACTTCGACTTTGGATATCTTCTACACTGGAAAAGTGTAAAGGATTTTTTGGGATAAAACCCTAGTTTTACGCCTAAGCATAAAAGCTTACGAGTAAATAATCTTACGCCTAAGCATTTCCTACGCATAAGCACATCTTACGTCTAAGGAAATATTACGCATAATTTTGTTACTTCTAAGTCTTTAGTTTACGCATGACCTAAGGTTTCACCAAGTCTACGTGTAAGCTATTCTTACGCGTAAGCCTCAATTCTACGCGTAAGGTGGTGTTTTTATGCGTAAGCTAATTCCTTTGCCTAAGCTTGATTTCTACGCCTAAGGATACTTCATCAACAAAGTTTCATTTGACTACCAAGATCCATCATCAACACAAATTTCAATATGTCTCAACCACCATACTCGAACTACTTTCCTCATGTGCATCCTCAACAACAACAACAATTCAATCTACAACAACAAGTTTATCAACAACAATTTCAACAACAATTTACTCCAGGAGCAATTCAACCACAAATGTTTCAACCACCACCTAGTCTTCAAGTACAACCTTACACAAACTTTAACAATCAACATCCATCCAGGAATACTATGAAGGAACCGTCTTGGTTTGCAAAGATGTGTGAAGCTTTAAGTAGCCAACAATCTATTCATGAGGCTGGATCACTTGATAGACCTCCAATGCTCACTCCTGGAAACTACGATCAATGGGTGATTAGGTTCTTTAGGTTTTGTGATCTAAAGAAGCCACATGGAAAGTTCTTAAAGAAGGTCAACCTGGAAGGTCCGTTTTAGATGCCTACTGTCGTTACACCCGGAGATCCAAATCCTATTCCACCAAGAGGTGATGTCACCAACATTGCAAGTCTTACTGACCTCACTGCTGATGAACTTCTACATTTTGAAGCCGATAAGCTAGAAATGCAATACATCCTTTTGGGATTACCCAATCCAATCCTTCGAAGTGTTGATGCTCAAAAGACTGCTAAAGCAATGTGGGAACATATTCATCTTCTCATGGAAGGCACTGAACTCAATCAAGAGGACATGGAATCCAAAATTTACTTGGCTTATGAACACTTCATGATTGAACCAGGAGAGACATTAGAGTCTTATCATCATCGATTCTCAGACATCATCAATGACTTGGAAAAACATAACATCATCATGCCAAGAATTGCAGTCAACACTAAGTTCCTAAGTAGCCTTGGTCCTGATTGGGAAAAGTATGTCATTTTCATCCGTCAAGCAAAGAATAGTCATCATGCTACATACGGATTGTTGTACGACTATTTGAAGCCCCATCAAAAAGAAGTTGACAAAGAAAGGGTTATCCGTGGGCTCCCCGTCACACCTTCACTTCCGGATAATCAACAACTAGCTTTGTGGGCTCAAACTTGTTATCCTCAATTCCCGACCTTACAAACTGTATTCACAAATCCTCCACAACCCGCTGCTCAACCATCTGCTAAAATAACACCTTATGATCCGTCACAGCACCAATCTCAAGAAACTCAATTGGTTCCATACAACAACAACAATGATCAAGCGGTTTATAGTGAATCTAATGAGGATACATAAGCTTTTGATGCATTGCAGCAAGGGTTTGTCATGATTGCTAGAGCCTTCGGCCGATACTCAACCAAATCCAACAAACGCATTCGTACCTTATCCAACACAAGGAATCAGGCTGTTGTTAATAATGGACGTGTTAAAGTTCAGAATCTAGGAAATGTTCATCAGATGGGCGGTGGTCAAGGATTTAATCCAATGGGAAGGAATAACATGGGTGCTCCACTACAACAAAGGGCTCAAGTGGTTGAACAGGGTAATGCTCAAAATGGGATTAATGGTCTTCGTTGCTATAACTGTAATGAGAAGGGTCACCTGGCTAATGCATGCCCAAAGCCAAGGACTAGAGGCAGTGCTTATAACAAAGAGGCTTTCCTTTAGGCTCCCAAGGATGAAGCTGGTGGAACCCTCACAAACAAAGAACAGAGTTTTATGGCAGATGCAGACTCAAATGATGATATGGAGGACTTGCAGGCTAATGCAGCAGTTATGTTGATGGCAAACATGCACGAACTCCACATGAGTGACACAGGCCCAGTGTATGACACTGACGGTTTGTCTCAGGTACCGGATCAAACCATATTCATCACTGATCTAATATCTCCGTCAATATCTGAATCCGACAAGGCTCAGAATATTCAACATGAGCCATCCACATCTCATTCTGATGATTCTCAACTAAATCCAGTAGTTATATTTGACGATCAAGATGACCTCCTGGTTACCATTGATAATCAAGTTGACTCCGTGGTTATACTTGAGGATCTGAAAAATGATCATGTTGCGACTCACGTTGAACACGCTGAACCTTTGCCTAATCCAGATATTGACCTCTTACTTAATGACCAACGATCCCGAATGGAACAATGTTATGAACTCAATCAGCAATTAAAAAATAAAAATGCACTGTTAACCAGGGATATTGAATGCTTAAAAAGGCAACTCAACGTTTTTAAAACTCAAGAAAAACCTGAACAAGGTTTTGAAGTCGCTTTTGCTAAATCTTTCCAAAACAAAAATCATTAGAACGACAAATACGTGATCTAGTCGCATCCAAGAATGCTTTGTTGTCTCAAATAGAACAAGTGAAATATGATCATAAACACAACTTAACGCTCTTACTTTGGAAACTCAAAAAGCCAAGGCTGAGTTGTTAACTTGTCAAAAACAGTTCTCTGAGTACAAAAAGCATTCCACGAAACGAATTGATGACTATCTTGAGGAAATTGTCGACTTACAAAACAAAATTAAAGAGTTTCGAAATGTTGTTTATAAACATGGTGAATCAATCACAACGATTCAAAAGTTTACTTTCAAACCAAATCTAAATGGATATGGACCGAATCTTGCTGATTACAAACCTAAGTTTTCTAATAGAGCATTCAAACCAAATCCTGAAGTTTACAGTGCAGAACATAGAATTAATGATTCCATTATGAGTGTTGTTGAATATAATCGTCAAGAGGAATTAGATGCAGAAGACGAGAGTCGATCAAAATTAGAAAATGTTGTTTATAACAAACCATTTAACTATTCAAAAGACGTCACTTTCGTCGCACAAAAGGATACTTCTAACACACCTTGGGTTATCACACCTATGTCTGAGACTTCTAATGTTGGTCCCCAACCCAATTCTGCACAAATTAATGGTCCTTTACCTTCACTCAGTGAAGTAAAATCAATACCCGAAAGTCGTCAAATTCTTAGATATTTTGACACTTTCCTATCTGACATCAAAATTTTAGAACGCGAGATTGAATTTCATTCTGAAATAAAAGTTGAACATTTTCAATCGCCTCAGGCACGAGAACAAAGAGATATTTTTCTAAAAAGAATTTTACCCCATGTTCAAAATTTGAAAAATTGTGCATTGTATTGGGAAAGGGAATTTCATAAGGAACTTGGAATGATGAAAATAGTTTTCGAGAAAACAGAAACATCTATTTCAAATACAAAACGTAAAAAGAAAATGTTACGAAAAGATGTTGATCGACTCTTGGAAGATGTTATCTGTGCTGATATCCATAATGTGGTGTTATTATATTATGTTGCATATGCATTTGATTATATCTCTGCTGATTCTGTTGATTATGTTGAAAACGTTGAGAATACGGAGACTGTGTCACAAATCAAGTCTTTAAAAGTTGAAAATGAACGATTGTTAAACGAGCTTTCAAATGCAAAACGTCATCTTCAATGGTGTCAAAAATATTGTCAAAATCGTGAACTTGCTTTGCAAAACAAAATCAACCAATTGCATGCAAAAACTTTTAATACAAAACTTGAGCAACTGGATGATCAAAATGCGTCTTTGAAATGTCAAATCTCAAAATATGAACAAGAACTTGCAAAAGTTAAAAAGGAATATGGTGTCATATTTGATTTACTCAAACAGGCTCGTGATGAAGCATCAAACGAGCTTGATCATTATCTTGCACACACTAAAGAAGTCATGAATATTTCTGGCAATCTTCATTATGAAAATCAAGATTTGTTGCACACTATCATTGAGTTAAAAGAGAAGTTAGGAAAGTATGAAAAAGTTAAGCTTAGTAACATTAAGAAACTTGCACCTGTAACACTTAGAAAAAGTGACACTAGAATGCCTAATGACAAACCACAAGATACTAATGTGTTTCCCTCTACTGAAACAAGAATAGTTGCCTATTTTCCCAACACCCGCACTTCACAGCCTAGGAGCAATACAAGGAAGAATAAGAAGTTGCGACGTAAGAAAAGAACAATAAAGAATTCTGAAGTAGAAGAACACCCTAGGACTTTGAATAAAACTCAAGTTGCACCCACTTTAGATATTGCGTCTGACAAATGTAATGAACAAAGTGATGTAACGAATGCTGAATCTTTAAGTACTCTTAATGTTTTGTTTGAAGCCTCTTGTGTTAGTTGTCATAAAAGCATGTTTTCTGGTTGTCATGATAAATGTGTTGCTAAGGCTATCTTGAATCGTAAGCGGAATAATAGAAAACGGAATACCTCTAGGCCCACTAATGGTTCTAAGTCTGTGCTAGGTAAACCACCATCTAGTGTTCCAACTACGATCATTGATGTACCCATAGAACCCCCTTCACCTCCTAGGAAGAACTTATCACCTAGTGCATTCACTAAGACCAAAGCTAAGACTAGTTGGAGATGGCAGAAATGGTTACATAATACACTTGGATTTAAATGGATACCTAAAATCATTGATATGTGTGTTTCTACTATAACTGCTTCAGAACCCTCTAACTCTTCGGGTTCCACATCTACTTCTATTCCATCTGTGTCGTCTGTGTGTAATGTAGGTGATACAGATCATCCTTTGGATGGTTGATAGTGGATGTTCCGGACACATGACAGGCAATCTCAAACTGTTATCAAACTTTGTTGCAAAGTTCATTGGCACTGTCAAATTCGGGAATGATCACTTCGCAGCTATCATGGGCTACGGAGATTACATCAATGGCAACATCGAAATTAGCAGGGTTTATTATGTGGAAGGCCTCAGTCACTATCTCTTCTCAGTAGGTCAGTTCTGTGATGTAGATTTGGAAGTTGCTTTTTGGGAGAAAACTTGTTTCATTCGTGATCTACAAGGAAACGATCTTATGTCTGGCACCCGCAATTCAAGTCTTTATACAATCTCAATGCATGACATGATTGCTTCATCTCCCATCTGTCTACTTTCAAAGGCAACATCTACAAAATCTTGGCTATGGCACCGTCGTCTCTCACATTTAAACTTTCAAACCATGACCAACCTTGCTCGATACAAACTTGTTGAAGGCCTCCCAAGATTCCGATATTCTAAAGATCACCTCTACTCAGCTTTTGAACAAGGGAAAAGCACTCGTGCTCACTTTCCTTCAAAGGTGGAACACAACTCACAGCATGTGCTTCATCTTCTTCACATGGATTTGTGTGGCCCGATGCGCGTGCAAACGATAAATGGCAAACGCTACATCTTGGTAATTGTAGATGACTATTCAAGATGGACTTGGGTTTATTTTCGTCGAAGTAAAGATCAAGCTCCACAGATGATCATCACATTTCTCACGAAAATTCAAGTTCGGCTCCGGAACACAGTCAGACAAATCAGAACAGACTAAGGAACTGAATTTGTGAATCAAACTCTTCGAGTATTTTATGAGAAAGTGGGAATTGAGCATCAAACATCTATTGCACGTACACCAGAACAAAACAGAGTTGTTGAAAGATGAAACCGTACGTTAGTGGAAGCTACAAGAACAATGTTAATCAATGCTAAACTTCCAAATTACTTGTGGGCTGAAGCCGTGTCAACTGCATGCTACACTCAGAATCGCTCAATGATTACCAAGCGCCACAACAAAACACCTTATGAGCTTTTCCACAACCGTAAACCGAATCTCAAACACTTTCATGTATTTGGATCCTTTTGTTATCCAAATAATGATCGTGATGACTTTGGTAAGCTCAAAGCCAAAGCTGACATTGGAGTCTTTGTAGGATATTGTGAAAACTCCAAGGGTTACCGGATCTGGAATCGTCGCACAAGGGAGATTATGGAAACGATTCATGCCAATTTCGATGAGCTTACAGAAATGGCTTCTGAGTATAACAGCTTGGAACCCGGTCATAACCGTTTAAACTTCCCTCAAGCCCCATCATCAGTTGAACCTAGTCTACAACTAACTCGACGTCAAATGGAACAGCTATTTGCTCCTCTGTTTAGTGATGATATTGATGAACGTGCACCAGGTGTATCCAATGTTTCCGCTGCTCAACCTGATCAAAATCCAATACCTGATACACCTGCTACAACAACTATTGTTGAGGAAGCACCACCAGTTGATTCTACAACAACAGTTGAACAAACCGCATCCAACGACGCTGAACCAGCTGATGATGTTCTGAACAATGAAGTACCCCCACCTGCAGATTATGATCCAAATGCGTTCTTCAACCCGTTTGCCAATGAAACTGCTGCACCTGATGTTGCGGAATCATCTACAAGCCATTTGAATGCTCCCAATCTGCATAATGTATATCAACATCAACCTTCCACACATCGTTGGACAAAAGACCATCCTCTTGAGAACATTATTGGTAACCCAAATCAACCAGTCGTAACGAGACAACTTCTTCACACAGACGGTGAACATTGAATTTATGCACTCACTGTCTGCCAATCTGAACCTAAAAACATTAAAGACACAATGACCAAAGACAACTGGATTGAATCCATGCAAGAAGAACTCAATCAGTTTAAACGTCTTGAAGTATGGGAATTGGTTGAAAGACCAACAGGGGTCTTCGTCATTGGTCTAAAATGGATTTGGAAAAACAAATTGGATGCTGAACGAACCGTAATCAGAAACAAGTCACGTCTGGTGGCTAAGGGTTATAGACAGGAAGAGGGTATTGACTTTGAAGAATCATTCACTCCGGTTGCTCGTCTTGAGGCTGTTCGGATATTTCTGGTGTTCGCGGCTCACATGAACATCACGGTCTTTCAGATGGACGTCAAAACTGCTTTTCTGAATGGTAAACTGAAAGAAACGGTCTATGTCAGCCAACCAGAAGGATTCGTTGATCCAGAGTTCCCGAACCACGTTTACAAACTAAACAAGGCTCTCTACGGACTCAAACAAGCTCCTCGGGCGTGGTACGATAAGTTATCATCCTTTCTTCTCGACAATAAGTTCGTCAAAGGTTCGGTCGACCCTACACTTTTCATATAATATCACGGGGCACACATTTTAATCGTTCAAATTTATGTGGATGACATCATTTTTGGGTCCACACATCTAAAATACTCAAACGCTTTTTCAAAACTAATGAAGAAACATTTTGAAATGTCCATGATGGGTGAACTTACGTTCTTTCTAGGACTTCAAGTTCATCAATCACCCCGTGGTATTTTTCTAAGTCAGTCCAAATATGCCCTTTAAATTTTGAACAAAAATGGAATGCAAAACTGTGACACCTATGCCACTCCAATGGCACATACCAAGAAGCTGGACGCTGATTTGCATGGGAAATTGGTTGACCCTACCAAATACCGTAGTATCATTGGGTCTCTCATGTATCTAACAGCCAGTAGACCTGATATTGTCTTTGCTGTTTATCTTTGCTCCCGTTATCAGTCGAGACCAACTGAAACTCACCTCTCTGAGGCTAAAAGAATCCTCCAATACATCAAGGGAACCATTAACTTGGGGATCTGGTATCCGAAGGATTCTGGTTTTGAACTAATAGCTTTTTCAGACGCTGATCACGCAGGATGCTTAGATTCACGGAAAAGTACTTCAGGAGCATTACAATTTCTTGGTGATAAACTGGTGTCATGGCAATCGAAGAAGCAGGATTGTACATCGCTGTCCTCAACTGAAGCAGAATATGTAGCCATGTCGGCGTGTTGTGCTCAAGTCATTTGGATGAGAACACAACTCAAAGACCATGGTTACGTATTTGACAGAATCCCGATGTACTGCGACAATCGGAGTGCTATTACGATCTCGTGCAACTCTGTTCAACATTCAAAATCAAAGCACATCGATCTTCGATATAATTTCATCAAGGAGCACGTGGAAAAGGGTACCGTTGAATTATACTTTGTGGGTACTGAATACCAATTGGCAGATATTCTCACCAAAGCATTAGCTCCTGCTAGGTTTAATGAGTTGGTCCACCGGATTGGTATGCTGTGTTTGACTCCAGAGGAACTGGATAAACTTTTAAAACATTCTTAAAAACCAGTCAAACACCAAAATATCTTTTGTAAATATTTTTCAAAAACAAAATACAAAAATATAAAATCTGATAAAATTCAAAAATATTCTTCTGTCTATATTTCTTTTAACATGGCAAGTAAAAATCTTCCGTCAACGCTTTAATCTTTCAAAATTCAGTATTTTTTCTCGGTTAAGTGTTGAGGGGGAGAAAGTAAATATCTTTCGGCTTCATAAAACCTTGTACTTGCATGTTACCTTACCCTAGTTGTTTCTTTGATAATGGTGGTCACATTTCTGGTTAACTGACACTTCCCAGGATCAAATTTATAAAATTTCATTATTTCTTAAGTCAAAGGGGAGTGTCATCAAGTTTCTTTCCAAAAATCATGCTTTTCGTAACCAAAATGGAAGTTAAGTGTTACGGATGAAAATGGTTAAGGTGGAGGGACTGAAAGTGTCAAAAGCTTAAACTAATTTGTAATAAAACTCTCCACCTAATTTCAAAACACATTTACTTCACTACATTTATTATCCTCAACTACCTAATCCATGCATAAGATTCAACCCTCAAATTCGTGCTTTAATCTTCGAATTCGTAAGTGTTTAAACGTTCTAAATGATTATCTAAACAATGGTTTTGATTTGTTTCATGATCCAACGGCTAGATTTTAATCTAGGCTTGATTTTGTGTTCTACGCATAAGCGTATGAACATGAAAACATGTTTGGGTGTTTATTGATAAAATGGATATGTTAAAATGCTTAAATTATCATTCTTAAACCATTTCTGTCAACCAAATCAACCCATAAAACGTTATTAATCATTTTTCAAATTTAGGGTTTATGCGTAAATTTAGGTGTTTTCATTTGGGAGAGTTTCTGGTTAAAAATATGGTTGTGTGATGTTGTTTACATGTTTAATTGATCGAATCTAGGCTTAAAACATACCCAGAATCATCAATTGTGTGAAAATTAAAATTTAGGGTTTATGTTTGTAGGACCTTACTTTTATCAACCTTATCACAAACTACCAACACGTTAACCACTGTTAAGCGTAGAACTCGTGAAACCAAACACAAACGTTATGCTTAGAAAGAATAAGAAGAAAGGAAAGATGGTGACTTGAATGATATGAAATCCGTGTATGTGAGAGGATAAAGATAAACACAATAAGTTGTATATTCCAAAGGAAAAACACACACACACACACTTTCAAGCACACCCCTCAAATGAGACTTTGAGGGGTATTTATAGTTCCTTACAACAATACCCTAATGGGCTTGGCAAGGGCCACGAATTGGACTTGGATTGGGCTTGGGATACATAAGCTTATAAACGGCTAGCATAGCTTATCTTTTAACCAATTAGCTTAGCCCAATCCACGAGCCCGATGACTATTCTAGCACGATATCTAACACACGTTATAAAGTTCCTAAGTGTGAATGACCATCACTTCTAATAAAAACTATTAAGGCTAACAATCTCCCCCTAAGGGGTGGTCATTCAAATGATGCTCCACTTGATTAGGTCTTTACTTTTCTCGAGCTTGAACTTTGCATGTAGATATCGAATAGTCTTGATTCTTTGTTCCTTCATGCTTTGTGATCAGTTAATGTGGTTGTCTGCCGTTGTCAACTTCGTTGGTTAGGTGTCTCCACGTCTTTCTCCACCATGCTCATACTTCTATTTGACTTTTGCTTACCAATGATGTAGTTCTCGAGTCTTTAGATTCATTGATGAAGAATCATCTTTAACTTTATGTAGCCTTTGATTATGATGAGAACTTTCATGTGTTTTTGGTATGAGCATGTGGCGAGTCTGCACGATCCATTCGCTCCGGAGCTTCCATAAGAAGAAAACATAAAAACAGTTAGTAATAAGCGGATTCCGGCACTTACAAGTTTGAATTTCGAAGGTGTTAACAGCATAGTGTGAAAACACGTCTCTAATTCACAAAGGCCGTTCCTGAACTGGAGTCCCACAAGTGAGATAACGCGATATACCGAAGTACATCTACAGTTCAGATGTGTCGCTGAGGTACACCGAAGCATCACCCCACGACTGTAGACCGTTTGAGACACACTAAGCGTAATCCACGGGGAGTTACCGAAGTGACCTGCTGTCAGGGCTGTTTGATGTTGACCCTGGCAAGAGTTTCCATTCAATCACTGAAGATCACAGATGTGAAACCTCTCATAAATGTTCTGGCAAATTGCTAAGATCTGCGTAGGACTCTATAATATATCACTTGTGTCCTTATTGATGAACAACAAGAGATGTCATGTCAAGTGTTCCTATGAGATCTATTGATGAATCTCATGGCTCTAGACTCAATAAGTGCATTATGGTTTTCCTAAGCGGAGACTAGGGAGAGGGTCTCCTTCTTCAATATCAACGATCTCTAATAGAAAGTCGATAGATTATGCAGGGTTCCCAGTGAGAATGAAACAAATCCTTTTTGAGAGGAATTGAGTGGGTAGGAGGTTTAGTGCAGTGCATCACTGGGTCCATGACGTCTTTGTCTTCAATACCAGTGTCATCTTAGTGACAACCAGTAGCAGATGAATTGAACCCGGTTTCTGCCCTAAGGTTGATTATGGAGGGTTATTTCTTTTCACCCTTTTTCTTTACTTTTCTTTTTAATTCTTCAACCCCTTCTTTCTCCTTTCTCACATTACTCCTTTTTTCAATCATACCTAAGGACTTCTAATACGAACTATGGGTATTGTCCTTGGGTAGATCCCTCCGTCTCTGGCGGATCATAGGACGAATTTCCTATCCTTAGTCACCTTATAACTCCATGACTGTCCTATATAAAACTAATTTCTTTGAAAATCTCTCAAAGTGTTTATGATAGAAAACATGTTTGAAGCACTCCGAGAGTTTTATATTTTCAGAAACACTCCCCCTTCATATGTGCTTATAAGTTTTAACAAAAATCTGCACATCGAGGGTAGAGTTTGCACTTTTTGAATTGATCGGCTCATGATAGACACTTCCCCACGAGACACGGTTACGTTGCCTAGTTAAAGAGTTCCATTGTCAGGTTTTAGGTGACAACTAGCTCTAATAACTAACTTGAAGTTGTAAACACTCCTTGAAAAGGAGGTTAGACCCATGAAGGTTCATGTCTATCACGAGTTTCTCGAAATGGTACGTTGATTACTCGTCAATTCATTGGTTTCGACTGAGTCGAGCTCTTTTGAGATTCAAACACCGATCATAAAACATTTTTGATCACCTTTTAATCACGTTTCTCCCCCTCAAAAATAGCATATCTATGATGTTTTTGAAACAAAATGATTAAAAGATATGTTTTTTGGAAAGCATTTGGAGAGAAACTGATTTAGCATGAATTTTGGAACAACTTTTGTTTAATACTCCCCCTCAACGAAAGCATATTTTTCATACAGAAAATTTAGAATCAATTAAGGGTTTAGAGGGAGTTATCTTGGTACCAAATGTGAGAGGTTTTGAAAAATCTTTTTGAAAGATTTAGAATCAATGGTACGCAAGATGAAGATTTTAAAAAATCTTTTGAAGATATTAGAGAAAAAATTATCTTCATTTGTTTTAGGATAAGTGCTCGAAATTTATGAAAATCGATTTTGCGTAGCACTTTCCTTTCTTTAAAGTTCGGGTTACAGTCTGAAGTAACTGCAAGCCATTATGTTTTAAGGAATAGTGCTTGAAAAAATATTTAAAAACCTTTGATTTGATTAAGCACTTTCCTTTCTATGAAGCGCGGGTTCTGAACTGATGTGTCCATAAGCCATTAATTTGAAGTCCGGGTTTCGTACTGAAGTATACGAAAGCCATTGATTTTGATGAAATTTTGAGAAACGACATGTTTTGAAAAACATTTAAAGAAACTCTCGCTCAAGCATCTGTACATACCCGTATCATTGTTGAATGACATTTCTAGAAACGTACAGAATATCGATTATACGAGAGACATGTCGGAGAAGAATATTTTTGATTTTTTGATTTTATATTGTTTTTGTATTTTTTGAAAATTTTATATTTTTGTATTTTGCTTTTGTTGGTTTTATAAAAGAAATGGAAAATCAAAGATAGAAGATAGAGAGAATGAAGAAGAAGAGTTTACAGAATTAGAACCCTCTGATGAGCTGGGTTCTGAGATATTTGATTCACCTGCAACCAAAGACGAAGAATTTTCACAAATAACAGTGTTAGAAGTACAAGATTCCTCACGGTGAGGGTGATCACTATCAATGGTTGTAGTGGTTTCTACTTCCTTATCCTGATGATTGACACTATTATCTGTGTTGGTGCAAGTATCAAAAATCTTTCCTGTGGGAATCCATCTAAGACCTATTATGTTGAAAACTTTGCCCGTGGGTATCCACCTAAGGTAAGATCTAGGAGTTGTTTTCTTATCAGATGCACCTATTAGGTTTCCTTTTGATGTTCATCTTGTCAACGGGTTTGTTTCGGTTTTGAGTCTTAGTGGATTGTGCCTTGGCACGAGAATTATCTTTCTTGAGATATTGTAAGACACATGCATCATGATTAGCTGAAAAGACACATTTTTTACATGTAGTACAGACAAATTCAATATTCTTGTTTAAAACAGCAGCTTTAACTTTGTCACTACAGTCTTTTGAAAATTGATTCTTGTTCGAAAAAGACTTAGAATTCCTAGTGTTGTTTTCTAGGGGCATAGCATTTTCTTTTGCGCAACTACTCTTAGATGCAAGCCAATCCCTAGTCTTTTGTAGAGTGTTCCTAGGTAATGGTTTACTACTATTAGTAGTGCCTTGAGCTCTTGTAGAATTCATCACCCTAGATGTTGCACCTAAAATTCCGTCTTTTCGAGTCTGTGCCTTTTTCCTAGCTTCTTCTAGATAGTGATTGTTGACCATGTCGTTAGAACCGACAGATTCTTTAACTTGATTTTTGGTCACATTCCGTGTACTATTCTTAGAAATGCCATGTGTAATCACTTTTTCTTTATCAAAAACAGGTTTTGCAGCAACTGCTTTTTCTTTTTCAAAACCTTTGACAATTCTCTTTTTAATAGGCAGGGACTGTGGAGTGATTGTTTTTGACAAATCATTTTTCTCATTGACTTTTGGAGGAAGCTGAGAAATAGACATTTTTGGTTTAAAAACCGGTTTGGGAACATTTTCCTTCTCCTCAGTCGATGGTTTTGCAATCTTAGTATCCACAGCCTTTCCTTTTTGACATCCCAGCTGAGCTCTCAAAAGATCATTTTGCTCTTTCATGTCCTTGTAGGCACGCTCATACGACAGTTTGTCATACTTGCATTCCTCAGATTTTCGATCAAGTTGTTTAAAATAGGACACGTTTTCTTTTTCAAGTTTTTCAAGAGCTTTTTCATATTTTGAAACAATTGCGGAGGTCTCAGACTGAAGTCTTTCATGATCTTCAACAGAATATGTTTGCAAAATAATGGACATAATATCGGTAGTCGAAATCTTCGAAGAGAGAGAGTCATTTAAAGTTTCCAAAACTTTGATGTGTTCAACACTTTCATTAGGTTGCTTTACCAGAGATTTATGGTCCTTGACAAAGTCAGTTGTTTCTTTCAAAAACGCTTGTTCGAAATGAATTACCCTCGCACTGATGCCAGTCAGCTGAGGGGCAATTTGAGTTTCAAAAAACTTTCTTTGTTCGATGTCAAAACTAGAGAACCAGTTGTTTGGAGTAATAGTGGTTATAGTTTTAACAGTGTCTTGTAGATCCGCAATTCTAGTTTTCACATTGTCTAAAATACTTCTCGCATCACTTGTGTTAAAAGGATTGTTTGAAGACATTTGTTCAATGTTCAAAAGAGATTTTGAGACAACGACTGGTTTTGAAACAGATTTTGAAACAGGTGTTGACTCTTTGTTTGAAACACTTGGTGTGATGGAAAACTTTGACTTTTCTTTTTGATTAACAAAAGTAATTCCAGAAAGTTTGTTCCATTCGTTATAGTCAATAGGTTTGATTTCCGGACCTTTTTGTTTCATTCTTTCTCTGCTCTCCTTAGATAGTTCTAACGTTTCAAGAGAATCACGAACAATAATGGGTTCATGTAAAGGTTTTCCATTGTTCAACACATTCCGTTCTTTCTGAGCTTTCTTGAGGAACGAAGAAGGGTCGTTACCAAGTGCCATTTTATGTGAAGTATGAAAACGCTGATTTACTTGGTTAGAAAGCATTTTGTTTGTTTTATCTGAATGACCCGTTGTAAGAAGCAAATTGTCCAAAGATTTGATTTTCTCATTTTTATCAAGAATTTCATCAAGAAGAGAATCTTCTCGTTTTGAAAAATCAGTTATCAACTGCTTCTTCTCTTTTTCAAGATCAGAAAACATTGCTTTTTGATTAGAAAGTTGGTTGTTTAGATCAGAAATTTCCTTGTTTAAAGATTTTATTTTCAAGTTCAGATTCACATCAAGTGTATCATACTTGATTTGCAATTGTTTTTCTCTTAAAACATAATCTCGATAACCAATTTCTAATTCTGATATTTTGTTTGTATGAAATTCATAGGCTCTGGCGTTCTCTTTGTAACTCTCAAGCTCAGTGGTCAATTTAACATTCGCGGCCTTAACTTCGCGATTGACCTTACTAACTTTCTCGATTTCAATACCACAATTATTAATTAATTTTTCAAAATAAGCACGGGTTTCCTCATCAGTCTCAGTATTTTGTGCCACACAGCCTCCATTAGGATCCACATCTGGAGTTTCAGAGTTCGTATTGCTACAACTCGGATTGTCCAGGTATGTATCATAAGTAGGTGCTGATGTCACAGAATGCTGTTCATCATGAGTAAACTGATTAGCAACATTACTATAATTTGGTACCTCATTGAGTGGATCTGTGTCCTAGACTGGAGGTGTATCAAAAGTACCACTTGATGTTGTGTCCTGCGGATTGATTCTATGACTGGAGGTTGCAGTATTTTTTGCTTTATCTGCCCGTCTTGGATTCATGAATGCGTATTCTGCATCAGTCAATTCAATTCCCGATTCTTCTTTCTGTGCTAACATCAACATGTACTGGATCCTTTCAAGCTTCGTCAGTCGTTTGACACTGCATGCTGGATCAAAATACCCTGAATCTTTGTTGTGATTGTTATAGGTAGCTTGCTGAACCGAAGTCATAAAACAGTTATTCCCATTTAGATATCCCATATTCTGATTCACAATCTGACCCCTTGATGTCCATCAAACTGTCCTGCATATTGCATCTGATTCCCCATTTGTATACCCGTAGCAAATCCATTCTGATTCCCAATAACATCAACCATTTTTCCTTCTTGACCCATATGCATACTTGGTTGAGCAAACTGCGGATTGTACGATGAAATCCATTGGTTGTTGTTATTTGGTGTAGTTGGACTAATGTTTAGGTCATTGAAGAATGAATCAAAGAAAGTAGTTTTGAGACGATCTGCCAGAGTTGCCATTGAGGAAGGTATGTATGATAAAGTTGATGTAGGATCGATTCAACGATAAAGGAGTTATGGTTGATGAAGATTAAGCCCGGTTGAGGTGTTTCTGAAAGTCGTACTCGTAACCTTGGTTCCAAAAAGTTTTCGCCCAAAATTTGAAATTCACTATAAAAATCAATTCTAAGGTCGTATGAAAATTTTGAGTTATGATAATTTTGACGCCAAATTTGACCCGAAAATTTTGAATTTAGGCCCAAAAATTTGAATTTTTGACCAAATTTTCACAGTTAAACCAAAATTTGAATTTCGCGTAAAAATTGAACGTTTAGTCTCCTCAAAAAATTAAATTTTACTCAAGTTTTCCCGCCAAAATTTGAATTCCGCCAAAATTGATTTTTTTTTAAACCTTTATGCGTAGAAAGAGCTTAGGCGTAGAAACAGATGTTACGAGTAGACGAGGCTTAGGCGTAGAGATTGGGCTTAGGCGTAGGATTTTATGCGAAGGATCTTAGGCGTAGGATCTTATGCGTAATCAGCTTAGGCGTAGGAATCCTTATGCGTAAACAGTATCTTACGCGTAACCTTAAGCTTATGCGTAGACAAAAAGTTACTCGTAAACCTTACGCGTAATTGTGAAGTTATGTGTAGAGTTACTCGTAAGCTTTTAGCTTATGCGTAAACTATAGTTAAGAACCAAAAATCCTTTACACTGTCACAGCGTAAGGGATATCCACAAGTCGAAGTGTTCCACAAACTTATCCAAGTGAGGGAAGCACTGAGTAATCATTTCCAACGATTCAAATGATTTCTTTTGCACAGATAGCCTTAAAAACACTCGAATAACCCAAAAATGTTGACCTTTTTCACCCAAAGTGCTTAGAAAAGTTACAAGTAGAAATGACCAAAGAACCAAATACGAGTTCAAAAATGAAGAAAAACATGTAAAGCTTCGAACTTTTTGCAAAAAACTGAAACTTTAGCACCAAATAAACTTTAAACCACAAGAATCTTGAAGATTAAAGTGAAAAAAGTAAAGTTTTAAGCGTAACCACTTTTGAATACCGAGAGCTTACGCGTATACCACAAACCACAAAAAAAACTTCAACCAACCCCTCCTAAACCATTGTTAGGCGATTGATACCAATTGTTAGGACCAAAGATATATCAACCTTATCACTTTACCAAGCAAACCAAACACAAGTATAACCACGAATACAAACTGTATGCGTAGAGATGAAAGAAAAATTAAGATGAAGAGATGGTGACTTGAAATATGTATAAGTCGTGTATGTTTAGAGAGATAAAGGAAAGAAATGAAAACAATATTTCATATGAAAAACACACACACACACACACTCAAGCACACCCCTCAAATGAGACTTTGAGGGGTATTTATAGTTCCTTACAACAATACCCTAATGGGCTTGGCAAGGGCCACGAATTGGACTTGGATTGGGCTTGGGATACATAAGCTTATAAACGGCTAGCATAGCTTATCTTTTAACCAATTAGCTTAGCCCAATCCACGAGCCCGATGACTATTCTAGCACGATATCTAACACACGTTACAAAGTTCCTAAGTGTGAATGACCATCACTTCTAATAAAAACTATTAAGGCTAACAATGTTCATATGACTTAGGTACTTTTGATTCACAAGTCTTTTTGTGTTAAAACTTGTTTAGGACAACTCACTAGGCCTCTAAGATAACCTAGAAAAGATTTGGTGCAAATTCTATGGTTAAAACTCTTACTCGTAATTTTTGAAACTTAGGGTTTAAGTTTTACGCGTAAGCAGTTCCTACGCGTAAACTGTTTTGATTAAGACTTCATGTGTGACTGAAAGGGATTGAATATGGTGTTAATGAATGTGTTATGACTAATTTATTTCAGGTTATTACGCGTGAAATATTCAATTTCAAGGTTAACTAAGCATCTATGCATAAGGATCACCTTACGCGTAGAATGTTATGTGTAAGAGAAATCTTACGTGTAACCGTTACGCGTAAGGTTCTACAAAGAGGACTACGCGTTTCATGTGTAGGATATGCGTAAACAGTAAGCTTTACGCATAAGGCTCACTCTTACGAGTAAGCCTTACGCGTAAGCTCTATGCTTAAGGCCCTCTTTTCCTACGCGTAAGATTTCTTACGCGTATGTCAAGATCCTACGCATAAGCTTATAACTACGCGTATGGTTCACTGTTTATGTTAGGAATTAGAAAATTTCATAGTGAAGAGTCGGTCACCCCAAATGTTATCTAGCTTAAGTTAGCTCGTAGACTTGTCGTTAGTTTCGTTATTTAGTAGTTTATTTATTAGTTTGTAGCGTAGTATAGCTTAGTGCAACACCGTGGAGGAAGGACGGGTCTTTACCCACTGTATACCTGATCCACAGGCCGATAGGAGGTCGTGTATTGTGTAAGTATAAATACCCCTTCCATCCATGGAAGGGGTGGTGCTTCTTTCAATCTAATATTCCATACTTTGAGTAAACCTCTAGCAAGAACACCCTCTCTCTCTCTACTAACTCTCTAACTATGGCAAACATGTATTTTGATCATCCAAGACCACCCGAATCATCAACACAATAAATATTACGATCCTACAATTGGTATCAGAGCCAAGGTTGTGCTGTTTGTAATGATTCGAATGGTTTTTATATGGTTTTTTTGTGTTTAAGTGGTTTTGCGTGATTAATTTTTTAAAACAGATTGGCTGTTGGTTTTTATGAGGTGATAACATATGTGGTTTTGTTAGTATGAATCTGGATTTTTATGTGGTTTTGATATTATGAATCTGTTTTTGATACTCGCATGGTTTTATATGAATCTGCTGGTGATGTCTTGGTCATGTTCTTGCTAGAGACTTGGTCATGTTCTTGCTAGAGACTTGGTCATGTTTATGTCCAGATTCAGGGTTTGGTCAAATGTCACATGGTCAAATATTTGTCCAAACAGTTATGTACATCTCCTTTCATGTGATATTTTTTGTACTAAAAGTGATATTTCAAGTGGTCAAACAGCAGTTAAATTAATAAGTCGTCTGGTCATATTATTCGAGGTCATAATGGGTCAAAAGGATGCATTTTTATGTCATAGTTTCTGGGTTTTGCAACTTGGTCAGAAATATTGGTCATTATGGTTCTTCCTAGCGACTTGGAACAAGATGGTTCCTCCTAGCGACTTGTGTATTCCTGGCGACTTGTTATTTAACAAGTAGCGAGTTGGTTTGAAATAAGTTAGCAACTTGACTCACAAATACTGATATAGCGACTTGACATTTGACCTAGCGACTTGTTATTTAACAAGTCGTAGCGAATTGGCTAGCGACTTGGCTAGCAACTTGGCTAGCAACTTGGCTAGCGAGTTGGCTAGCGAGTTGGCTCAAGACCATTGTCACTAGCGACTTGGCTTAGCTCTTGGCTTAGCACTTGACTCAACACTTTGAACAAGACAGAAATGAAGAATGAGATGACTTAGACCATACGACCACTTATACCAACAACATAAACCAATACATCATACGACTTCAGTATTCTCAACATCATCAGTCATCAAGGTCAAATGAAAATAAATATTCACTCGAATGTTTTTTTTGTTTGCCTCGTACAACTCCAACATCAACATACTTCATAAACTCAAAACTATTCTAAACCTTCATCCACTCATATATCTACAACCTCATAATATAATCTCAATCAAACTACAAGACTCGACACAAATAAAAACATAATCTCAGATTTCATGACTCGTGGTTATCATAATGAAACATCAAGACTTCCAAGAGTCTTATGCACGAGTCAATCCTTTCATCATCGATCTATGTACGAATTGACAAAGATTTCGAATCAAATATCCTCATATATCCAACTTTGTCACTATACGAAATTAAGAAATGGGTGAAACAAGATTGTTTACCCAATATCTTTGACTCGTTTATGACTCTAAGACAACAAATGACAAAGATTAAACCTACCTGAGTTATGTGAAAGCTCTTGAAGCCGTGTCTCATTCCTTCTACCATCCCTGTGGCATAAGTCTTTGGTTCGTTTAAAGGTTCTCGAGCCATCCCTGTGGCGAGACCTCGTGTTAATTGTTGATGCATATTGTGACCATGAAAATGGTGAGTGGAGTGTTTAAAGACGTGAATGAAAATTAGATAGGATACGGGTTATATTTGTTCGAGTGGGTTTCGTTCAATGATTAATGGTGTTTTGTTATCTTAGATGGGTTGAGAAATGATTTATTTTGAGATCTTGATATGTGGGTGAGGTGAGAAAGACGTTTTTTTGGGAGGCGGATTAAGTTTGAGATGATACTAGGGTTGAGGGATTTTAGGGTTATATGTGATGTATGGTTCTTTTATACTCCCCAAATAATTAGGGTATGTGTTGGATACTTGTATACTGGTTCGTTTGTGTTCTATTGGGCCTGGTGAATTGGATCATTTTTCTTAAACGTTATTGTAAGTTATCTTACAATGTTAATGGGATTTTTTTTGGGCCGTGTACTATTATGAAATTAGTATTGGAAGATAACTTGATTATTATTCGGATTTGATATCTTGGATCAATCTTGGTTTTGTTGGACATAAAAACCGTATGCAGGTATATTTGGGTGATCTCAAATGATATAGGTTTGAGTATTCATATGATGATTTTTTGTTGAAGTGATTTGTCAATGAGAATTGATGATGAGATTCGGTGTGATGATGAAATTTGATGTTTTATGAGGCTTGATACTTTGGTTTATACACTATCACGAATAATATTATGTCACGGCTAAAAGTGTTTATTGGAAAATGTTGACTACGGGGTTGTTCAGACGGTATTTCTTATTTGGATTTGAAGTGAGATTTTTCCGGGCGCGTTTACTTATTTCATCTTCTTTCTTTCTACCCTTCCGCGAAGATGACTTGTTTGGGCATTTATAGAGTGTGATAAAGACTTGGCTATTTAGTTACGGTTATGATTATTTCTCGATTAACCCACAGCGTAGCTATCACTTCGGTGTCTCACGCAGTTGAGAATATGTCAAGAGGTTTTGTACATTGGGTACACCGTTTCTTGTTCACGAGGATTAGTACAAGTTTAAGTAACAAATCTGGGGAATTTTACTTCATGTTCAAGTTTGATATACCGGGTTTACTTCTCCATGTGGTCACTGCAATAGCCGACAGATTGCATGAATGATGTGTTTACCAAAGTGTTTATTGGATGGTTGACGATTTTGTTGATGATGGATTATGATTCGTTGAAGAACCACTGCATGTTCTCCTAAAACAGATATTTACCGAAACCAAAGTTGTCATTACACATTCAAGCTGAAATTGTTTACGGTTTTGTCTTGATTTTGTAAAATCCCGCGAAAGAACCTATTTCTCGGTTTAAATCATTGACTTGTAAAATCCCGTAACAATGGAAACATCCTGATAATAGTAAGGTGCATTTCCGGATCTATCTTACGGTTTATTCTTGGTTTTGTAAAATCCCGCGAAAGAATCTATTTTTCGGTTTAAACCATAGAGTTGTAAAATCCGGTAATGATGGAACCATCCTGGAGAAAAGGAAAGTGTATTTCGAGATCTTATCGATCTTTGGTGCTACGGTTTCTGATTCAAAGAAGGGATAAAAGGGTGTACTTCATGAATTGGGTGTGTGTTTGGGTTATCTTCATGGCAGTTTGGTTATTATATGGTTTTACGGGGTTACGTGCTTTTAACCATGGTCGGGATGAAACCATTATCAAAGTTCATTTAAATGTCAAAGAAGGCTAGATTGGAGCATTTCGAGAAGATGTGACAACGGAGTTAATTCAGTATTATTTATTTGAGGTTGAAGTGAATTATCACGGGCGAGTGTACTTAGTATCTGAAGGTATCGGGGATGGATGGATAAGATTCTTCATGATCCTTGTTCGAGCTTATTATCAAAAACGAAGACTTGGAAATCTAGTTATTGTTGGGTGACTTTTACCTCTTCTTTTACCACTTGGGGGAATTGGGCTCATACCACCTCAAAATAACTATCACTTTAAGGAGTTACGTTATAGTGCTCAGTGTCACATTCAATTGTGGATTTTCAAGAGGTAATGTACGTCTATTACTTGATGGTTGGTTGGTTGAAGAGTATAGAGTACTTAAGAGATTCAATGGAGCATGAATTCTCGGCACCGCTCTTTGTTACATATGTGCAAGTTTAAGTCACGAGTTCGGGTTAGTTTACTTCAGGGTCAAATTAATCATATTGGGTTATCTCCATTAGCTGTCACTACAAAGAGCCTACTGAATGATAATGGGTTGATTACATGTTTTGCCAAGAGATTTAAAAGAGAGAGATTTATGACGTATGAACACAACAGTTCATGCCTCGTATTCTAAAGAAAAGAAAAGTGTACGTTTCAGTGCGCTTTATCTTCCAAAGAAGAGAAATCTTCTAATGACGTCTGTACACTTCAGTTCAGGCCTCGTACTCTAAAGAAAAGAAAAGTGTACGTTTCAGTGCGCTTTTTCTTTGAAAGAAGAGAAATCTTCTTATGACGTTTGAACATATCAGTTCAAGCCTCGTTCTCTAAAGAAAAGAAAAGTGTACGTTTCATCGCTTTATCTTGGAAGAAGAGAAATCTTCTTATTATGACCATTCTCACCAACATGCATCATGCTTTTTCCATGCGCCGTCATCAAGTGGATCTTCTTCTCATGTTTTTCTCAATGGTGATCTACTTACTGTTGATGGTTTTTCTATTTTTCAATAGCTCAATTAAAATGGCGATGGCGACATCATATGCAATTTTTTGCGGGGGAGAAGTGGAAATAGACTACACATGGATGAGTTCACTTGTTTAATCAAGAATGGCAACTACATATGCAATTCTTGAGGGGGAGAAGAAGTGTGAATTTTTTGCATTGTTGATTGTAATTTGAGAATATATGGTCAAACGGCTCCTAACTCATGTAAGAACCGAGATTCTTCTTATCGGATCATCTTCACATGTAGTTTCTTCTAAGAGCCGTTGGTTGACATCTTCACGGGCTGATATGATTAAATGACAAAGTGCTTCTAGTTGCTGGGCTGATTTCTTTGATGAACATCTTTCGGTTCTTGTTTGATTGGGAGGGATTTTAGTTAAGGAGATTTGCTACATACAAGGTAATTGGAACGCATTTGGTGAGATGAAGATGTTAACTATCTATTCCCCAACTGCACAATCTTGAAGAAGGTCGAGTCTACAAATCGTTCTACATTTTCTACAGCATGTTAGAAGACTAAAGACGAGTTGCATTTAACGATCTAAAGACTTCTTCTTAATCTGGCCATCTATCAAACAGATTGTCGGTTTAGGGGAGAGCACTAATTGGAGGAGATTGAAATGCCAAATTTAATCCCCAATTAGATTTGCTCACATTATTCAGCAAGTTGATTCTCACAAGAGTTCAAATGTTCTTCTCAAAATATTTCTAGTATACGGACTTACAAAGAGTTGCTGATTCTGAAGTGTCAAAACCAAAAAGGCGTAAGGAGACAAGCACCTAACGCGAGTAAACTTGATGAACTTAATACTTCTAAGTAATTGAAGATACCCCGGGAAGACAAGTGTTATTACCGCAGAGAAACTCAAGGTTTGACTCATGACGAGTAAACTTGATGAACTTAATTCTTCTAAGTGATTGAAGATATCCCGGGAAAACAAATGTCATGACCGCAGAGAAACTCAAGGTTTTACTCATCAAGGCGTTTAGTGTTAGTATTTCAACTACGTGGGGGATGTGATGTTAGAGAAAGTTTCTGAAGATAAAAGAGGTACACTAGTGTGGTGATTTCGATGGTATCGCAATGATCAGGGGAGATAGAGTGTGTACATTGGGGATGCTCAGCTGTTTCACTTGAGTGCTTAATCAGTGATTCAGAGAAATAATCATTTATTCCGAGTTGACATCCAGAGATTGTCATCCGCAGAGATAATCAGTGACTTGGCTTGCTTCTTCAATGTTATCAGTTATTCCTTCCTTGGGTATTGGTATACTTCGGATACTTGAGCTTCATACACTATCATCAGGGAAGAAAAATGTGAACATGAGGAGGTGTTTTCATTCCCCTCATGATGTGTATTCGGAAGAGCTCTTAGGTATTGGTGTACTTCGGGTTCTTGAGCTTCATACACGATCATTAGGGAAGAAAAATGTGAACATGGGGAGGTGTTTTCATTCCCTCATGATGTGTATTTGGGAGAGTTCTTGAGCATTATACAAAGAGGCTGACAGCATCAATTCAACTACTTGGGGGAATTGTTCTCTTGACACCTTTTGGAATGGATCGCTTCAGACCTCAGTGGGTATGGAAATTTGAGAAGATTATTTATGAGTGGGATGATACGTTGTTGTTCTTCTTGATGATATAACCCCGAACGATGAATCACGATGATTATTCTTAAAAGGAGCAGCAAGTTCGATGATAATGATGTGCTTCTTTGTGCACCTGGCTAAGGGAAGCTTGTAAGAAAGCTTTGAATCTGCTCAGCTAAAGGATTTTCGGTTTGGGGGGAAGCTGCCAGAGTCTCACTTTCAGTTGGTTCAATTTCTCTCAATTCAAGAGCCCTGGAAGCTTTGGTGGTGAATGTTTAAGAGTTGATGACTTCTATCTTCTACGACGTGCTGCTCGATATCCTTATCTCGGTACTCGTTTCATCATCTTCTTAAACTATATCATCTTCTCTATCCTTGTATATATTTATTCAGAAAGAAAAATAGAAAAATATAAAACCATCAAAACAAAATAGAAAAATACAAAACCTACAAAAATCCATAAAAATCAGAAAACTTAAAAAATACCAAAAATATTGTTTTCAAAGACATGTCTTCTGGTATCGATAACATCTACGGTCTTAGAAATGTCATTCAATAATGGCACGGGACCATAGATGAAGTTCGAGCAGGAGGTGTAAATATTCTTTTCTTAACATGTCAAAATATGGCTTACAGTCATTTCAGACTGTAACCCGCGCTTCAAAAATGGCTTACAGTTATTTTAGACTGTAACCCGGGCTTCCAATGATGGCTTGCAGTTATTTCAGACTGTAACCCGTGCTTAAACTATGGTTTGCTATTATTTCAGATAGCAACCCGTTCTTCATGAAAGGAAAGTGTTGCGCTAAACCAAATTTTCAAATATTTCGTGCACTTATCCTAAAAACATAAATGAGGAAAGTATGTCGAAGGACTGCTGTTCCTACACAAATGTTTTTCCGTCTAAAATTCTTCAGAAAAATATTTGGTGTTTTCAAAATGGTGGAAAATGAGTTGCTTAAAAACAATCAGATTCAGAGATCTTATAAAATTTGGAAACTCAATCAATGACTTCAGCACTTTTAAAATCTTTTATAAAATGAGTCATTGATTGAGGGGGAGAATGTTTTCAAATCGATATCTTCTAACGAGCTTTCTTAATTATCCTAATATGCTTAATTAAAAATGATGTTAACCTATGTTGAAGGACTAGGTGCCAAGGATATGATTGCTAGGTTTAGATGATTAGAGTTTGATGAACACATTTTTCCCATACATTTAAATGATCTGATTGATATGTTGCATTGACTTTTATTAGTCGACATCGTTTGGGTGATGTCAACCACCATATATCTCATGTGTGTTCACTAACGTATGCAGTATATTGGTTATAAGAATGTTTCCGATCCGGATCCCACAGATGAATATGATTGGATGCCGAAAGGAAAGGGTAACAATATCTTAGGTTGACAAATGAAGAAACGGAGCTTAATTGGACTTCTATGGAGAGTTGGCATAAATGCAACATAAGAGGTCTCACTGCATCAGCAGATGGTTTTCTTCTATGTGATTGAAGAAACGGAGCTTAATTGGACCTCAGTTGGCATTCAAAATGCAACATAAGAAGAAGTCTCACTGCATATGCAGACGGTTTTTCTTCCAAGCCCTACAGCAACAAATGAAGCTTCTCAACCACTTAACGAATCTTTGTGCAGGATACCATTTTTAAACAATTTTTGAGTAAATTGAATTAAATTGTTTTGAAAAATGGAAAAATGTTGTTTTGAAAATATATTGGACTAAATTTTGAAAATCACCGAACTTCATTTTATCAAAACTTGAGTCACTCAATTATTGACTTCTGTCATGGATTGAGGGGGAGAGTGATTTAAAATAAAATATTTTCAAACGATATTTCTTCACAAAAGTTCCGTTTTGTACGATAATAAGTGGTGACCTAAAGATTTAATGTTATGTCATGGTATGATTTTTCTTTTGAATCAAGGTCTTTCAAAATGAAATTTTTTCTGTTCTTGTTTGATTGTGAAATTGTTTTATTTTACTTAAAGATCTCATAAAACAATCATACCTGATACTAACAATCTTTAATGTCTTAAAATGGTCCTTATCTGTCATTTTTCAAAGTTAAATCAAGCCACGTCTTTTCCCAAAATCTTTTAAATGATTTAAATCAATTGGGATCACAAATCTCAAAAGGTTTGAAACTTTTGATCGGGTAGAGATCGTGATTTAAATCTCTTATCTGTTTAAATGGAATTGGTTTTAGTCCTTTAAAGCACTCCTGCCTCCATGTGCCAAACGATTTCATACACAATGCACATGTTGAGGAGGAGGATTTATCCAAAAACATGATGAGTATTTAAACCAGGCCACATATTCTCCCATGTTTTCTAAACCGTATTAAATCACTTGGGATCCAAAATCTCAAAGGGTTTGATATTTTTGATCGGGGGAGAATTTGTGATTTAATAATGAAATTTGATAAAAGGTGATCGTTTTGATTTAATTGTGCAGGCTGCTCTCTTATATGTGCTAAACGCTTTCGAATCTCGAAGCACATATTGAGGGGGAGCAAATACACTATCGAGGTACGAAAGATTTTTTAAATTTTATAAACTACCTTGATTGAGTTTTCAAATGGTTTTCTAAATGGCTTTTATGATTCGTAGATGTGCTTCAAAAGAACTATTGCCTCTATGTGTTAAAATGATTTCTCTTATCCTATGCACATATTGAGTGGGAGAATTTTACCAAAGAAATTCAAATGGCTTTTTCTAAAGAAATTGTGATCAAGAAATTATTTCAAAGAAATTATTTCAAAGAACTCTTGCCTCCATGTGCCAAACAATTTTAAATCATATGCACATGTTGAGGGGGAGCATTTCTAAAATGATCAAAACTATTAAGGTACAAAATGCTTTGATCTCGTATCACAAGTACCTTGATTGTTTTTTCAAATGATTTTTCGATTGGTTTCATGAAGGAAAGAACAATACCAAAAGACCGACCAATTTACTTTATGCATGGTGTTATAAGGATGGTTAGGTTAGGTATTTGTTCCCACGATCCAGCCAGAACCGGAGGGATCTACCCAGGGACAATCCACTAGATAGTGTAGAGTCCTTAGGTATATTGAAAAAAGGAGAAAAGTGAGATATGGGAAGAGTGCCGACTGAGATAGAGCTAGAACTGGAATAAACCCAACAAGGTTTTAGTTATGAAGTCTCGGTAAGCACTGAAGGGGTTGAAGAATGAAAAAGAACTGAATGTGAAAAAGGGTGAAAAGAAATAGCCCTCCATCAATTCAACCTTAGGGTAGAAACCGGGTTCAATACATATGCTACTGGTTGTTACTAAGGTAACACTAGTATTGAAGACAAGACGTCATGGACCCAGTGACGCACTGCACTAAACTTCCCAAGCCACTCAAGTTCCTCTTGAAAGGGCTTGTTTCATTCTCACGGGGAACCGACATTATCTATCGACTTTCTCTTAGAGATTGATGATATTGAAAAAGGAGACCCTCTCCCTAGTCTCCGACTCAGGAACCAAATGTGCACTATTGAGTCTAGAGCCAAGAGATCATCCACAATATCTCGTTAGGACACTAAATTCTTGAAGACTTGCTTTTTCACACAATGTGGAAAGTAAGTATATATTAAGAGTCCTTCGCATTATCCTTGTGGTATTGCCAGAACATCTGAGTGATATGTAAAAATATTCACGATGAAGATGGAAATCCTTCTAGAGCCAACCTTAAACAAGCTCTTGGTGGGTGACATGTGAGATCTTGCAAAAGATCAAGCTTGTGACAACTGGATAGAAACGATGGGGAGATTCATTCTTGAATCAACCTTGGTCCAGGAATGGAATTGATGAGTACTTTTGGAAAAACTGTTCGATGTGCAAATCTTCTTTTCTCTAGCACGTCGAATGTGTATTCATTTTCAAACACAAAAAGTATCTCTGATTGAAAAAATACTTTTAGAAAAACCGTTCGATGTGCAAATCTCTTCTTTTCGCTAGCACGTCGAATGTGTACTCATTCTCTAATACAAAAAGTATTTTGATTGAAAATTGATCTTTCTCATAAAACCTTCGTTGTATTGCAAAACTCTTTCTTCAAGCAATACGCGATTGTTTTCAAATCATTTTTCATCAATCAGTGAATCTCAATTCGCTAGTTCACTCACTCCGTGTTGTCTTCTTTGAGACGTTCGGTTTGAGAACAGCTAGAACATGCGAAACCTGTCAAGGAGATTCTAGGAATCCTACCGATCACAGGCAGTACTTGTACTGATCATCGGGGAACCGTGGGCCGTGTACCTCAATTCAACGAAAGTGATCAAAGATACTTTCGTGTGTTTTATTGCTAACTGTTGTTTGCAGGTACATTTGGACGGTTGCAGCTGATCGAATTGAGGAGTCAATATAAAGCCGCATGCTCACAGCATCCACACTTAATTTGAAGAAATCATGACTGGTGCATATCTACATAACCGCTCGATATTTCTATACTATGTTCGCGCTGCTGCAAATATTTTTAACCAGTAAAAGCTTCCGCTTCTCTGATGGAAAGATGTCATGATTCAAAAGTGTGAGCATGTCGGTCCAAAAGTCACAACTTCACATGATGGCAGCACAACAAAAGGGTGATCCAGAGATTTACTGTGGCTGATGATCTCAAAGAAAGCTCGAAGATCATCAAAGATGTGGATCAGTTCAAAGACCTCCACTCAAAGTACAAAACTATGCGGACTTTAAAGAATCACTACACAAGCACAAAGATTGCGGAACTTGAAGAATTGAAGTCTACGAGCTCAGAACACATTCAAGAATAGAATGCTAGGATTCGAAATGTAAAACATGGGGTGACCTCCCTTAGGGGGAGATTGTTAGGAATTAGAAAATTTCATAGTGAAGAGTCGGTCACCCCAAATGTTATCTAGCTTAAGTTAGCTCGTAGACTTGTCGTTAGTTTCGTTATTTAGTAGTTTATTTATTAGTTTGTAGCGTAGTATAGCTTAGTGCAACACCGTGGAGGAAGGACGGGTCTTTACCCACTGTATACCTGATCCACAGGCCGATAGGAGGTCGTGTATTGTGTAAGTATAAATACCCCTTCCATCCATGGAAGGGGTGGTGCTTCTTTCAATCTAATATTCCATACTTTGAGTAAACCTCTAGCAAGAACACCCTCTCTCTCTCTACTAACTCTCTAACTATGGCAAACATGTATTTTGATCATCCAAGACCACCCGAATCATCAACACAATAAATATTACGATCCTACAGTTTACGCATAAGCTTGCAAAACCTACGCCTAAGCCTAATTTAAACCAAAATTCTGAATTGTTACGCGTGCAAACTTGTAAATAAATAAATCATAACATCACGAAACCAAAATGTCACTAATAAGCTTAAATGTTTAATAAGTTGTGAAAATAAGTGAAAACTTGGACTTTAAAACTCAAAATTAATCAACTCACGAAACTTATCATGACGTCTTTGGACTGTTGGACTAACATGTGACATTGGACATGTAACATTCGTTAACATATCATATTCAATAAATAGACAATAAAATCAACTTTTGACTAACATAATGTCTTTCGATATGTTGGTTCTTTTGGCTAAATATCTTTCAGATCACGATATGGACGTTCAAATGCAAAATGTGGATGCACCAAATGTTCTCACTATTGAAGATATCTTCCCTAATGGTTACCCAATGAAGATCGGAAAGAATAACCTCAGAGTTGACTTTGATAACTTCACCTATTCATAGTCCTCTTTTCTGATTGCCGTGGAAATTTTGAAGACTCACCCTTACCAGAACATGCTCACGAATTCTGCTACTGTGCCGGAGATCTACATTCACCAATTCTGGCATACAATACAAAAGGTCAAAAGTCAAAGTGCTGTGACGGTGACGCTAAACAACAAACAAGTCACCATCACGCCAGCAGATTTAAGGGCTATTCTTATTATTCCTGTCATCGAGCCTACTGAATACAATGTGATGGATCTGGACACACACCTTGTGTCAATGATATTTTGTATAATATTAATAAGCACGCGGAATTTACTTAGTAATACTTAGAAGACGAATTGTATGATGTATTGTAGGTAAACACAGATTAAACACAAAACTTAAGCTCCAATATTATTGATGAATAATCGAGTGATCTTGCTTATCACTAGGGTTACACCATGAAGCCTTTGTGAGTAATACGTATGTAAATAAGTAAGTACCTAAGACAATGACCTAGGGCCTCCTTTTATAGTACAAGGAGTCCTTTACAAGATAAGTATAAAGCTAACAATATAGAATATACACGAGATCTTTTCTATACTTATCTAAACACGTTTTCCTATAGCAGTGGTAATAATGTACCAGCAGTGGTAATACGTTTCCACTACTAGTGTAATCCAAGCAGTGTAAACCACAACTATCCGTGGTAATAGATTATTCCCAACAATCCTCCCCTAAACTTATGATTTCTCTGCAAATCAATAAGTTTCTTCAATCTGCATCATCTTCAAGGATTTGGGGAATTCAACCAAACACTTTACTTCTTCCTTAACTTCTGAATAGCTCTTGAGCATTGATCTTGAAGCCTATGTAACAATGATCTAACCTTCTCATTGTCTTCATGAACTCTTATAGTAGTACATAGCATCACAGTGAGAGTTCCAGCTCTGAGTGGATATTCTTTCTCAGCAAGCAAGAATGCATCTACGCCATTTGCTGTAGAAACATGATGAACTTCACATGAATCGTAGTAAAACCATTTAGTACCAAGACATGTACATGAGAATTTCCAGAAATCATCATTAACATCTGGTTCATAGAGCCTTCTAAGATTAATCCATAATTGCATCTCCTTCATATCTTTGAGATCTTGAGCATCAAACCTTTCTTGAACTAACTTCCATAATTTGTCAAGGTCAACTATGTCAAAAGCTTTGATGAGATCTTCAAATTTAATGAATGAGGAAGTTGCACCACCTAGCCTTGTGATTTTCCATGTTGGAGCAAAATTGCTAGCAGTGTAAACCTCCCAACCAATGATAGGATGTCTAATTAGGATGCCTTCTTGCTTCTTCTTTAGAATCCATTAGAATGAAATCTTTATCAAAACTTTGAACTCTGTAGTAGATACTTTCAACTTTATCATCAGACATTCCTTTGAATTGATGCCTCTTCCAACCACCAACATTGCAATAGTAAGTCTTCATATATGCAATAACTTGTGGCTTAGTTGGTTGTCTTGGTTTCTTTTGGCCTTTCTTGACTGAAACAATAGCCTCTTGAAGTGCTTGATTATTCTTCATCTGTATAAAGTCTCTTAACTGTGCAGTTCTTTGTTCTTCAGTTAAAGATGGATCAGCTACAAGGTCAATTGCCTTTTTCTTGATTACTGGATCATGTGTAATCAAGAAATCAATTTCTTCTTCAGTAGGTACATAGCTGAACTCTGGAGTCTTTTCTCTAAGTCTTGTAGGTTGAACAGTGGAACTTGGATTTACCAATCTATCCAGCCTTTTAGCCTCCATAAAGCTTACAACTTCCATTTCTTCAAGCTTTTTCTTTTTAGCAACTTCATCTTCATATATCTTATTAGAAACTTCTTTATCATGAGCAATCTGAACTTGTTCTTTCTTTGAAATCTTTCTTCCAGGTTGCTCTTCACTTTCCATAACTGCTTTACCTTTATCTTTCTTTTGTTTATCAATTTGTTCACTTGCAGTGGCAACATTACGTTCATCAGTGGGAATATTTGGCTCTGCAGTGGAAATTGGATCAGTGGTAAAATCAGTTGCAGTATAGAAAATATCTTGCTCTATATGCTCTTCTTGAGTATCAGCTTCCTCTACACCTTTACTAGAAACACCTTCATCTTCAAAATCAATTTTCCTCCCCTGAGTTTCAGCACTTGTTTTCCTCCCCTGTTTGGGAGAATTACCCAAATCTTGATCAAAACCAGGTGAATCACCATCATTAGGTGAGGATGAAGATGAGATAACCAACTTTGTAGTTTTCCTGTGCTTTTTCAACCCCTGCAACTCTTCCTTCAAGGTCTGAATCTCCTCTTTTAAATGTTTAATATCCTTGGCATTCTGCTTCTTGACATGTGCCAGGTCCTTCTGTAGAGATTCAACCTGCTTGGCTAACTTGGTATACAAAACCATCAATTCCAATTGTTGCCTACTGCCCTCATCACTTCCAACTGTGTGACCTATTGGGAGAGGTGAATCATGGGGCATTGGCTCAGATTCCTCCCTAGTTGGACTAGGTTGAAGTCTAGAACCACCACTGCTTGTTCCTAGACCAAAAGGTTCAGAAACATGTTGTGTTGTCATGAAAGAAGGTGGCTGTTTGCTCCTCCTCTCATAGGTGTGAGAAACAGGTGGAGTATAATCAATGTTTGGAACAGAGATTATGGGTGTGTTTTGTTCAGTTGTAATCTTTGCAAGCATTTGAGGAAGGAGAGGTGTAAAAATCATGTTGCCATCTTTGTTCATGTTTTGAAAAACTTTAGGCTTAAGGCAACTGATTTTATAAACATTAGTATGGGGTTGCAGTTGAAACTCATTTAGCACTGCTTGCACAAACCTTGGATACATTAAAATTTTTGTTGAACTCTTTACATTGCCAGTCATACTTGTAAAAATGTATTTTGACCAGTTAAAAATCTTATCAGTGGCTAGACAAACTAAAGGGTAAGCCATGGTTGAACTAAATTGCTCATAAGATGTTTTCTTTGGACAGAGACAATGTAAAAGAGTATGTATCATAAATATCCATTGGGGACAAAAACCACTCTTTTTGAAAGTAGCCTTTTTATCAGTGGTATCATACCCCATGGATGATAAAGTATCATGAATTTCGGACATAGGTAATGTGATGATACCATTGAGATCATCCAATTGAAGAAATCTCCTCAAGGATGCCTCAGTAACATCAATAGTTACCCCATCCACAGTGGATCTTAGAGCATCCACTGTTTCATGTGTATCTCCATTCTCAAGTGTTATGGACTGAGCAGAAGTCCAAAACTGTTTGATTTGAGAGATATAGATTGTGGGTTTTAAAAGCAAAGCATACCTTATATGAGTAGTATTGAGAAAGTCCACAATCTGATGAAAAACAGGGCCACTCTTCTCGTTTGACTTTTGTAGGTAGGCCACTTGGTTGTGCTCATCTGCAAATTTTAATGGTGCCATAGAAACTTTTGATGAAAAACGATATTATGTCAGTAATAATTGAAGGAATAACTAGCCAATTGAGAGAGAAAGATATATAGGGTTAGGGTTTAAGATTATTGCGCAAGAAAAACTATCTTTAGAAAGTATTTATCTTAAGCGGATAAATAACAATATGGAAAGTAGATAATCTCCTTAAAATTTTAACCCTATATATATGGAAATCAGTGGTTACTGTCAACGGCTAGTAAAAAATAAGTTACTGACATAATCAGTTGTAACGGCTAGAACAACAGTGGTAAAATAACACTGTCAGTGGAAACTGTGAACTAGCAGTGGTAACTTTTCACAAAAATTTCAAAGAGCAGTGGTAAAGAAAATCATATAAAAACTAGACTGTTCTTATCATAGTTTTTAGCAAACTACCAGCTATCAACGGATTTGATATGTCTTTACCATGAGCCGTTTGCTATGGACTAGTCAACTCTTAATCATAAATAATATGGTGAGTTTATAACCATATAGTTTTTGGTAAACTATCAACCATAAACGGATTTGGCAAGTCTTTACCAGTAGCCGTTTTCTTTGGACTAGTTGATTCTTATGTGGATTAGACATGGTGAATCAATAACCATTTGTTGTGTATCTCAGTTATACACCTTTTAAGATCAACTCCCAGCTATGCTTCATAAAAACTTAAACAGGAATATAAGCAAACATATACAAACTCATACAACAATTTCAGTACCCAACAGCCTCCCCTCAACACCAAAGAACATTAGACAAACAGTTTATGGATTTAGCATTCCAATACTTGTTACCAAGTACTGAAATCTTCCCACATCAAGTTCTTTTGTTAATAAATCAGCATAGTTGTCATCAGTATGGATTTTGACAACTCGAATTAGTCCCTTTTCATAGCAATCTCTAATGAAATGATGTCTAATTTCAATATGTTTGGTCTTTGTGTGTTGAACAGGATTCTTAATAATGTAAATGGTACTGATATTGTCAATATGGATGATGGTATTCATGAAATTGTACCCATAGTCCAAAAGTTGATTCTGAAGCCATAGAACTTGAGCACAGCAACTTGCAGCAGCCACATACTCTGTTTCAGTTGATGAATTAGCCACCATTTTTTGTTTCTTGCACTGCCATGACACTAATCTGTTGCCAAGAAATTGTCATCCACCTGTTGTAGATTTTCTATCCAAACTAGCTCCAGCATAGTCACTATCTGAGTAAGTAACCAAATCTAGAGCAGATTCTCTAGGGTACCATAATCCCAGAGTGGGAAATGCTTTAAGATATCTGAAAATCTTCTTCACAGCAGTCAAGTGAGAAAACTTGGGAGTGACTTGAAACCTTGCACATGCATACACTGCAAACATAATATCTGGTCTAGATGATGTAAGATACATCAAAGAACCAATCATAGACCTGTACATGTGCACATCAACTACTTCACCACTATTTTCCTTCATGAGTTGATGTGTAGTCTTGTCTGCAGGGGTGTTGGATGACTTTGAATCAGTGAACTTGAACTTCCTTAGTATCTCAGCCACATATTTATCTTGATTGATGAAAATACCATATGGCCTTTGTAGAACTTGAAGACCCAAAAAGAATGTGAGTTCACCCATAGAACTCATCTTGAATTCTTCTTTCATTAGCTTCTAAAATTCTTTGCACATATCTATCTTTGTAGATCCAAAAATGATATCATCAACATATACTTGAACTAACAAGATATCATTCTTGTCTTTGTTGATGAAAAAAGTTTGATCCACTCTGCCTCTATGAAACCCATTATCAAGAGGATAAGTAGTTAAGGTTTCATACCATTTCCTTGGTGCTTGATGCAAGCCATACAAAGCTTTAACTACCCTGTACACTTTGTTAGGATAGTTAGGGTCTTCAAAGCCTGGAGATTGTGAAACATAAACCTCCTCATCAATCTGCCCATAAAGAAAGGCACTCTTTACATCCATTTGATAAACTTTAAAGCCCATAAAGGATGCATAGGCTAAGAATAGCCTAATTGCCTCAATTCGTGCAACTGGGGCAAACACTTCTTCATAGTCAATACCCTCCTCCTGAGTGTATCCTTGAGCCACAAGCCTAGCTTTGTTTCTGATAACAATTCCTCTTTCATCTTTATTGTTTCTGAACACCCATTTAGTACCTATTACCTTCTTACCAGAAGGTAAATCACAAAGCACCCAAACCTTTTGAAGCTTGAATTGGAGAAACTCTTCTTGCATTGCTTCCACCCAACTTTCATCTTCAAGCGCCTTGTAAACATTCTTTGGCTCCATTTGTGATAGAAAACACATAAAGAGACATTCATTCTTGCCTTCATGAGTCTTAGATTCATATATTTTACTTATAAATCCATGAATATCAGGCAGCTTTGTTTGTCTTCTAGTCTTCATAGGTGAATAGACATCCCCAATCACATTTTCAAGAGGATGTGATTTATGAATAGAAGTGTGGGGAGTCTGAGGAACTGCAATCTCACTTGGCATATTTGAGATTTCAACATCATTGGCTTGAGCTTCCTCTGTAACTGGAGTTGTATTTTCCACTTCTGGCGTTGCAGTGGAAACAAAATTTTCACTGCTTTTAGGATATTCAGTGTTCATGTTGCTACCTCCTTCCTTTCCAGAATCATTAGAAGGATGAGCATCTCTAGTCTTTGGAATATCTCCATTATCTGCATAGTCCCAAAGGGGCAAACTGAATTCATCTTGATCATCTACTTGATCCTTGCAGGGTTCATCATCATCAAGAAACTCTTCTGAACCTGCAAAATCATAAGAGGATGTACCTGTAGAGATAGGCACATAGTTCATAGTATTGGTTAGAGAATCAAGATCAAACGACCTTTCTGGACCAGTTCCTTTGACATTCACTTTGTTTTCCAAGAACTCAACATTTAGATTCTCTTCAATCTTTTGGGTTCTTAAGTTGAATACTCTGAAAGCTTTGCTGACCATGGAATACCCAACAAAATACCCTTCATTAGCTTTTTCATCAAATTTTCCCAGATAATCAATGGTATTGAGAATTGTAACATGACATCCAAATGGTTTCATGAAGTCTAAAATAGGAGGTCTTCCTCTAAACAGCTCATAAGGTGTCGTGTTCTTTGTTTTTACCACCAAAACCCTGTTTTGCACATAACATGCAGTGTTAATTGCTTCAGCCCAAAAAGTGATTGGTAATTTTGAATCTGCCAACATGGTTCTAGCAGCCTCAATAAGTGTCATGTTTCTCCTCTCAGCAACACCATTTTGTTGAGGAGTTCTAGCAACACTAAATTCTCTTTTAATACCTTTATCTCTGCAAAAATCATCCATAACTCTATTTTTAAATTCTGTCCCATTGTCACACCTGATGATTTTCACTTTCAAATCATATTGGTTTTCTACTTCTGTGATAAAGGTCTTAAGGATGCCAGTTGTTTCATCCTTTGTATTAAGAAAGAAAACCCATGTAAACCTGCTAAAATCATCAGTCACTACAAGACAGTATTTCTTGAGATTCAAGCTGCTCACAGATGTAGGACCAAATAAGTCCATATGTAACATTTGAAGTGGGTGAGCAATAGAGTTAACTAGCTTTGACCTGCAAGAAGCTCTGTGTTGTTTGCCTTTAAGACAAGCCACACAAGTTTGGTCATTTTCAAATCTTTTCTGAGGTAGACCTCTCACCAAACCATCTTTGACAATCTTATTAATGGTTTTGAAGTTAACATGACCAAGTCTTCTATGCCATAACATGGATTCATCCACTGTGGCCTTAGCAATCAATCAAGCATAATCATCTTTAGCAACAATGTTGTTCATATCAAAGCTATATAGATTGCCTTTTCTAGGAATTTTAAGAAGAATCTGACTTTCATCAGGCATCTTAAAATCCTTATAGAGAACAAAACACATATCTTTGGTAAAAAGAACATTGTTAATCTTGCCACACATTTGTGACACACTAAAAAGATTATACTTAAGCTCTTTTACATAGTACACAGGTTCAAAATCCAAGTTACCAATTTTGATTACACCTTTACCAGCAACCTTACCATTAACTCCTCCTCCAAAACTGACATACTGTCCATCATAATGTTCAAAATCTGAAAGATAGGACTTGTTGCCAGTCATGTGCCTTGAACACCCACTATCTGTATATCCTTGATCTGATCTTTTTGTCCTTGGATGTTCCTGCACATTAAAAGAAAGAGTTAGTTTCTTTTGGGGACCCAAGCCATGATTGACTTGGATCTGCCTCGTGTATCAATATAGTTAAATCTATCAAAGGTCATTGATACACCATTGGGATTGGTTGTAGAGGTAGTTCCTTTAGGTTTCCATTCCCAACGTGCTGAGGCCTTCACAGCATTGCCCATGTCCCCCCTTTTCTTGTTTACAACCCTTGCAGTGGTAACTTTTGAATGAGCAGTGGAAACTGCTGGGTTGGTTTTAGGTACCCATTAATGGTTATATTGAACTTTATTATTCTGAAAAGTTCTTTTCCCTGTTTGTGCAGATTTTGCAAAAGTTGTTTTGAACTTTGCACTTTTAACAGGTGACTTAGGGTGAGCAATTTTAACAGTTTTTGCAGTGGCAAAAGTTTTGAGACCACTTCTTAGTTGAACTGCTCTTGGGACCATTTTGCAATGTGAATTAGGGTGCACATTATTTTGAAACCTGTTAGACTCCACCATTTTATTCCCATGGACTTCCCTTCTCCTATTATGATAGTCACAATAAGCATGTAAATGATCAAAACTACCACAGATATAACATGCTTTGTTGTACATCAAAAAATCACTATCTAGTTGTTGAGATTTAACATGATTCCAACTCCTCTGGTTACCCCTAGGAGCTGTAGGCTTGTTCCTATACATCTCAGCATACCTTATAGTTGGTCTAGGTTTATTAACTGGTTTCCTAGGTTCCTCTGTAACAGTATTAACAACTTTTGGGATAGAAGCCTCTACATTCTTTTTAACATTCTCATCAACAACAGATGAGTCACTAGCACTCTCAAAAACATCATTATCATGCTTAACCTCTTCCTCACTTTTCACCATTGTGTCCTTTAAAGGACCATATTCACGTTCAAGGTCCTGAAACTCTTCTAAGCCTGTATGAGCTAAATCTATACATGGAGGTGATGGAACACCTCTTAGTGGTGGAGGCACTGTATTATAACCCATACCAGACTTAACTTTACTATGTATTTGAGCATTCCAAAATTTATCAATTGACTTAGACTGATGATAACATGTTTCTAAAGTCAAATTGACATTTTCATTTTTCTTTTTAAGTTTTTCAAACTCTTTTTGGTATGCTTCATTCACAGTTGTTGTATGTTCTACCTCTTTTCTAAGAAGAATCATATCATCATTATATTTTGACTCATTTTCTTGATAGTGCTCTAGTTGTTTTTCCAATACAGTTATAGCTCTCCTTAGGTTAGACACAGTATAATTAGCAGTATACAACTCTTGTCTTTCATTAGAATATAAATCATTAAGCCTTTCAACTTCTCTAGCAGCCCTACATGTTTTAGAACAACTTTCAAAGTTTTGTACCTCAGAGTCAGAGAAAGCCATGAGAGCAAATTCAATAGAAATAAGAGCAGCATCTGAATGTTCTTCTTCTTGATCATCAACCATGAAACTCCAATCATAGCTCACACCATCAATAGCCAACATTGCCTTTGGTTCTTCCACAGTTGGTTCCTTATTTTGCTTGTACCAAGTAGACCTGGTGTCCTTGGTCTTTGGTCTTCTACATTCTCTAGAAAAGTGTCCCAACTTGTGGCAGTTAAAGCACTCCACTTTCTTCTTATTAAATCCTGCAGTTTCATCACCATTGATGTGAATAGGCTTTCCATTCTTCTTGTAGAATTTCTTAGCTCTCATGCTAAGCAGAGCTATTTGCCATTTTATGTCTATCTCCTCCAAGTCATCTTAATCAATTTGCTCTATGTCTTCATGAGTTAAAATAGAGCCATTGACTTGAGTGGAGATAAAAGCATAAAAGGTAGGATCTCCAATACCAGCAACCTTCTTCTTTGAACCTGCAGTGGTAACACTAACATTACCAGTGGAAACTGTAGAACCAGCAATGGCAATATCATCATCACTGTCATCTTCAAAATCATCACTGCCAACAGAGGTTGACATCAAAGCCAAGTTGCTTGAGCTTGTACTAAGTATCCCAGCCTTCTTCAGTCTTTGTTCAATGAGTTTAAAGTTGTTGTAAAGATCATTAGGCTTCATTGTTTCAATATCTGCTTTGTTTTCCCAGACAGTAACATTAGTTTGAAACTCTGAAGGCAAACTTCTTAGAAACTTCAAATTGAGGTCTTCGTTTTCTACCTCAATGCCAAACACAGTCAGTTGTGTAACAATCTTCTGAAGTTTGGTGAAGATGCTATCAAGTGAGTCATTGCTTGAAGCAGAGAAGTTTTCATAACTTTGATTCAACAATGTCTTTTGTGACTTCTTTGTAGCATCATTACCACTAAACACTGAGCAAATCTCTTCAAACAGTTCTTTAGCAGTCGTGAACTTGCTAAATGCTATGATCTGGTCTCTAGGAAGAGTCATCAACAACAAACTTCTAGCCTTAAGATCATTCTTCCTTAGTGCTTTTTCAATACTAGATTCAGGCACAGAAACTTTCACAACATCTGTGTCACCAACCTTCTGAGTACTAGTCACAGGCTTGAAAGAATCACCAGTTTGAATGATCTCCCATAGAGCATAATCCTGAATGAGAAAGTATTTCTCAATCAGTAACCTCCACATCTCAAACTCATTAACTTTGAGCTTAGGTAGCCTTGGTGTAGAAGAGTTGGACTGGTTGTTTTCCATCTCCATTGAATTGAGTGAGTAGGTTAAGCTTTATTCCTTGGATCTTCTAAAACAAAATATCAGGACCTTCGCTCTGATACCACTTGATGGATCTGGACACACACCTTATGTCAATGATATTTTGTATAATATTAATAAGCACGCGGAATTTACTTAGTAATACTTAGAAGACAAATTGTATGATGTATTGTAAGTAAACACAGATTAAACACAAAACTTAAGCTCCAATATTATTGATGAATAATACGAGTGATCTTGTTTATCACTAGGGTTACACCTTGAAGCCTTTGTGAGTAATACGTATGTAAATAAGTAAGTACCTAAGACAATGACCTAGGACCTCCTTTTATAGTACAAGGAGTCCTTTACAAGATAAGTATAAAGCTAACAATATAGAATATACACGAGATCTTTTCTATACTTATCTAAACACGTTTTCTTATAGAAGTGGTAATAATGTACCAGCAGTGGTAATACGTTTCCACTGCTAGTGTAATCCAAGCAGTGTAAACCACAACTATCCGTGGTAACAGATTATTCCCAACACAATGCTACTCCAACGAAAGAGGTCGCTCTTCAGTTCATGGTCGGCATCGGCTATGATGAAGCTGTCGGGGTAATCACAAAGCATTCATCTGTGGATCTTAAGAACATTCCCTAGCCATGGAGAACCTTCTTCATAATGATTGCCAAATCCGTTTCCGGACGTGATAGTGGTCATGAGCATCCCAAGATCATGGAACTACAAATATTTTGGGCTATGGTCAACATGAAACACATAGAAGTTGAAACTCTGATATGGGAAGACATGATGTCTTACCTTAAAAAGCCTGGCACCAAGATCCCATATATCAGATACACCAAACTGTTGATCCAAAGAGCTCTAGGGTATAATCCTGATATTCCCTTGAGACTTGATGACCGCAACCAACACTACGTGTTGTTTGAGCCCACACTCAATGTTGTCAGATTTAAGGACTCAACAATGAAGAAACAAGGTGCAGTGTTGCCAGATCATCTTCTTACTGATGCTATCAAAGGACTTTATTCGTACAAACGATATCTGGTAGCAGTTGAAGCAGGCAAAGTAGGTTTCCTTGATGAAAAGTCCTCTGGTACACCTACTAGGAAAACCAGGAGAGGCAGTTCAGGAAGTATTACGAGCACTGAAAGTACGAGAAAGTATCCTAAGAGGACTCATGTTCTCAAAAGGAAAATTCCATCAAAAGATGTTGTCCCTATTCCCAAACCTGAACCGCAACAAAAGCTATTGAACGAGGACTCAGAGGACACTGAAATGGACGAAGAGGTCATCAACTCTGAAACTCCAATCGTTGATACTTTGACAGTAGCAAAATCTCCCAGTCCAAAAGCTGATAAAGGTAAAGGTAAAACCCCAGTTGCTGAGCCAGAAGAAGAGGCGAGCTCGGATGAAGAACAACTGGACAGAGACTACAGGAAAAAGGTGAAGAATCTAAGACTCCAACACGTTGCTAAAGAGTTCGTACAGCAACAAATTCGTGGCCCCGGAGGGTCAAGTGGTGGTGCACTATGTACACCAGTTTCCGATGCAGTTAATCAACCCGATAAGGGAACAGGTACCACCACCCACGAACAACAACAAAGGCAACTTGAGTATTCTATCAACTATGACTTTGAGGAACCAGAAATGGAGAAGTCTGAGAAAATTCCTTATGAAGATGCTGAGGTTGCAGCTAAAGAAAAAGCAGAAAAAGAAGCTCAAGCTCAAGCAGATGAAGAAGCCAGGATTAAGGCTGAAGAAATGGCTAAATCTGGAAAAGATGACGAAGTTGATTATGATGATTTTCTTCTAGATAGTCCAGCACGTTCCAAGGAACTAACTTCTGAGCCACCAAAGGACCCTGAGCCTCCTCATGTCTCCTCATCATCAGACTCGTCTTCTCACTCTTCACCTCCACCATATAAAGGCACAAACAGATCCGCATCCAAGTCAGTAAAGAAACCAACCGACTCTTGGATATCCCGGGCTAATATAAAGATTGTCAAAGCTGTCAAGCAAGTCAGGAAGAAAGACGTGACCAACAAAAAGCTGAATCAACTCGCTGACAGGATCAATCTTCTACAAGATGGGATAGACGAGATGTTGAGTGAAAGGGAGCATATCTAGAAGTTTCTCAAATGTGATGTACAAAGGGAAATGAACATGATGATTAGGGAATATAATCATAAATTCCTTCTCGACATTGTTTGTGGAGTGACAAAAGAGATGTTCACCAGACAACTCTATCCGAATCTCATGCAGTTGGCCAAACAAACAATCAGATCAATGCCCTTAACTGTTACAATCAACCCAACTGAGCCTACAGCTTTCTCTGATGCAGAATTGGTGTCCAAGCTCGTACTTCAAATGTCAAAACTGTAGGATCGAAAAGCTTAAGATTTATGTGGTTCGGGGGGTCGAGGAAGCTCAAAGAATAAGAAAGACATGGTATTGTTTAGATTGAAGAAAAGGGAAGATGTGTGTGTTTCTAGAGAGAAGAAGAAGAAACCACACACACTTCTTTACAAAATATAAACTTCCTACCCTCCTAGTTGGGACTAGGAGGGGTATTTATACTTCATCAAGCCTAACTTAGCACTATTGACTAAACTAGTCCTTGTGAATGAGTAAAGAAAGAAACTAATGCAATTCCTGTAATGACTTCACTTTAGCGAGGCTAACAATCTCTCCCCAAGTGATGTCATACGGGAGTTGCTTACAATGTTCCCTACAAGCAAAATTAAATACAACAGATAAGCGCAGCAACTCCAAGAGTGTCTTCACAGTCATCAAACTTCATGAATCTTCTCAGCTGCCATCTCTTTACTTGCAAAAGAACAATGCGAGCAAATCTAATTAGGGATTAAATCTGACCTTTTTGCTCTCCCCTAATTAGTGCTCTCCCCAAACTGACAACCTTTCTGATGAATTTCCTGAATTCGAAGAAGTCTTTTGATAATTAAATTAGAACCGTCTTTAGTCTTCTAACACGCAGCAGAAAATGTAGAAAAGACTGTCGACTCGACCTTCTTCAAGATTCTCCATTCTGGGGAATAAGATATCAACATCTTCATCTCACCAAATGCATTCCAGTTATCTTTCATATATCAAATCAGCCCATAATGTACACATTTCTCTCCCCTGATGGTTACGATTTATCGGAATTAGCATACAATTTGTGTACATGAAGCATTAACTGGAAGCATTCTATCATAAATCATATCAGCCCGTGAGAAGATGTCGATGAACAATACCATTTGAAATTGTCTAACTCATCTCAACCCCTCATCAAAATTCAACGGCTGCTCGTAGTAACCACATGTGAGGATAACCCAATATGACGAACTTGAGAAAGAAGTAAAATCTCCCAGACTGGTTACTTAAGCTTGTACTATCCTTGTGAAAAAGAACGGTGTACCCAGTGTACAAAACCTCTTGACGTATCCTCAACTACGTGAGACACCGAAGTGATAGCTACTTTGTGGGTTAAGAGAGAAAGAATCACAAAAGTAACTAGATAGCAAGTCTTCATCACACTCAATATATTTGCCCAGACAAGTCATCTTCGCGGAAGGGAAGAAAGAAAGAAGATGAAATAAGTAAACTCGCCCGTCAAACGTCACTTCAGACCCAAATAAATAATGAAGAGTCATCTCCGTGGTCACATTAAAATTGATCGAAAACTTTAGCCGTGAACGTAGTATCCTCGTGAAAATTTGTGAACCAAAATACCACTCATTTGCCACATATAAAAAATGTATCCAAAAACAATTTTTGTAAAAAATGTTCGGATAAAATTTTCATTTATTATAAACTGATCGCCCCATATGATAAACAATTATTATCATTGTAGGATCGAAAAGCTTAAGATTTATGTGGTTCGGGGGGTCGGGGAAGCTCAAAGAATAAGAAAGACATGGTATTGTTTAGATTGAAGAAAAGGGAAGATGTGTGTGTTTCTAGAGAGAAGAAGAAGAAACCACACACACTTCTTTACAAAATATGAACTTCCTACCCTCCTAGTTGGGACTAGGAGGGGTATTTATACTTCATCAAGCCTAACTTAGCACTATTGACTAAACTAGTCCTTGTGAATGAGTAAAAGAAGAAACTAATGCAATTCCCGTAATGACTTCACTTTAGCGAGGCTAACAAAAACGATCTGGAACGTTTACCTCTGACGAAGGTAAACTGTTTAACGCATTGCTGGATTACCAACTTAAAACGGGATGCAGAGCGGCAGCTGAAACGGCTAAGCGTCCTAGAGACGATGATGATGCGGATAAAGATAAAGAATCGAAACGCAAGGAGAAGTCTGGTGAATCCTCCTCTATGCCACCACCACTCCAAAGGACTCCAACCGAAACAAGATCTCCTCCACGTTCGACTGCAACAGATAAACCTCAGGACTCTGAGTTACCACCTCACACAGAGAAAATCGGTGATCATTTCGAGTACACTGGTGGTGACGATGAAGAGATCCCAGAGCCCCAAAAACAACCCACCTCTCCCGCCTTAACAAAGAAACCAAAATCCTCCTCAAGGCCAAAGAAGAAGAAGACAAAGACTAATGTTGTCTCATGGCTAGACGAAGATGACACCGCAGAATATGACTGGTTTTCTACACTTGTTGATGCTACTCCCTCACTACCAGAAGGTCAAGAAATGGTAGATGGCCGTACTATGGAGCATGTGAAGCTGATTCAAGAATAGTTTAGAGTGAAGAAGATGACTAAGGATGAGCTAAGGCAAATTAAGAATGAAGCCTTCCAACTGCTTAAAGACAGCTCAGAAAGTGCAATTGAAGTTGAATACCATCTCGAAAACATTGCACGAGCCATGTCGAACAATATTGATTGGCTCAATCCCGAAGCTAACATCGACTTCACAAGACAAGACAAAGCTCCATACTACACAGACTGGACCAGACCGCTACCAACAATTGGCTGACCGGATCAACCTCAAATTCCATACCGTTACTTCTTCAACAATGACCTTGATTTTCTTCTACACGGAAGCGATGTTACAAAGAAGTACGCTACGTCACTCACATTTCCTTTTCCAGCAGCAATCTATTCCAACAATCTAGCCATCGAGGAAGAAGCCTCGCATATGTTTGTTGCCAAATTGGAAAAGTATGACCTTGATGCGATGTATGGGATTCATCATTGGCCTGAACGCCGAAGAATCTTCTACAAAAGCTTCCAGGTTCAAAAATCGAAGAAGGAAGTGTTTAGTGATAAACGGATCGTTGCTATTAAGCATGTTACTCTTTCGTCAAAGTGGGACTACACATTCCTCAAGAACATTGTGGTCAAATGAGAAGACGAAGAGGACTATGACTTCTGTGAAGCGGATTTTCCGAGACTGTCGCTAAATGACATTGAAGATATGTATCTCGCTAAGGTACAAGGACGAATGCGACATTTCTCCACAACTGTCCAACGCGAATACATCAAGTCATTACTCGTCTACATCAGAAGCATCGTGATCCAAGAACGTGTAGAAGACATACAGCTTGCCGTGGAATCGTATCAGACACGTGTTAACCTCACTAAACCACAGCTAGACCTTCCCGACATAAACCAACTTCCTCAGTACACCCTCATCAGCAAACCATTTGGAGTAGTCTACCGTAGTGAACTACACCGAAATTGCTTAATGGCGTGCAAAGAGCTTCATAAGTTTGGGGATCACACATTGAAGAAAGTCTGGGACGGGTTAGCTTATCGGTTAAAGGCGATACAACAAGGCATTGGGTCACCTAAGAGATGGAATTCGAGGGAGAGAAGGGATGTGAAGAAGATCATCACTCGCATCGATGAAAGGTTGTTCAGAAGGGATTGGTTTAGAACTTTGGAGAGTTTCGTAGGTGGACGTGCCAGCATATCTCTCACAGGCTATCAACGTCCAGAACGCATTCCTGGAGTTATTGCTGGACTACCGGATTCTCCTTGTAACCCATGATTTGTTTCATTATCTTATCATTTGGATGTGTGATTTTTACATGACAATGGCTTGTGCACACATAACAGTGTACAACCCGTACTTGTAATGAAAGGACCCTGTGGTACGCTTCAGTGCCACAATCCTTATAAAAGGAGCGAAAGCTTCTTACTTTTGAGTAAAACTTATCAAAACCTTCATTTTCAAAGTTTTGCTCAAAAGAACAAGTACTTCCCCTTATGATTTTCAAAACCTCAAAAGTTAATATCACTTATTGAGGGGGAGTATTTACTTAAAAACTTTGTTCACAAAATTGCTCTTCGTGGTAATCTTCCCACAAAACTCGAAATGGACATATTCGATATCAAAATTTCATCAAAAATAACATTTATATGCCATTTTTGAGGGGGAGAAAAATTATGTGATAAGAAATATGTTGTGAAATTGCAAATGAATCTTTGTGCTACAGACTTAACCAATGAATTGACGATATCTAAATGTTAGTAACTCGAAAATACTTGTCCGGGATGGGTAATAATTTCAAGCTAGTTCGCTAGTGATGTAAATGTGTCTCGCAAAGGACTTGTCCGAGTAGAATGTACCATTCGAGAAACTCTTGGTAGACATGAACTTTGACGGGTTTGACAACCTTTCAAGGTTTTTACACACCTTCAAGGTAGTTATTAGAGCTAGTTGTCACCTAAAAGCTAACAATGTAACTCTTTAACTATGCAACGTAACCGTGTCTCGCGGGGGATTGTCTATCTTGAGTTGATCAATTCAAAAGTGCGCGCTCTTCTCTAATCATGCAGGTTTCTCTAAAAATACTTAAGCATGTGTGGAGGGGGAGTATTTATGCAAAGTCTTAAACACTCAATAGTGGTATTAAATGTTTTTACTCATAACCACTTTGAGAGATTTTCATGAAAATGGTTTTATGGCAACATAGGTTAGTCATGGAGTTATAAGGTGTCTAAGGTTGGGAATAACCGTCCTATGATCCGCCAGAGCCGGAGGGATCTACCCAAGGACTCCACCAATAGTTAGAATTAGAAGTCCTTAGGTATGATTATAAAAAGGAGAAAATGAGAATCGGAGAAAGAAGGAGTTAAAGAATTAAAAAGAAAAGTAAAGAAAAGGGTGAAAAGAAATAGCCCTCCAGATTATTCAACTTAGGGCAGAAACTGGGTTCAGTTCATATGCTACTGGTTGTCACTTGATGACACCGGTATTGAAGATTAAAGTCATCATGGACCCAGTGACGCATGCACTAAACCTTCTTAGCCACTCAAGTTTCTCTCAACAGAACCTTGTTTCATTCTCACAGGGAACCCTACGTAAACTATCAGCTTTCTCTTAGAGATTGCTGATATTGAAGAAGGAGACCCTCTCCCTAGTCTCCGCTCAGGAAAACCAAAGCGCACTATTGAGTCCAGAGCCACGAGATTCATCAAAAGATCTCTTAGGTACACTTGACATTTCATCACTTGTCGTTCAACAATAAGGACACAAGTGATACATTATCGAGTCCTACACAGATCTTAGCAATCTGTCGAGACCATTTATGAGAGGTTCACAAATGTGATCCTCAGTGATTGAATGGAAACTCCTGCCAGGGTCAACATCAAACAGCACACGGCAGGTCACTTGGTAACTCCTTGTGGGTTACGCTTAGTGTGTCTTAAACGGTCTACAGTCATGGGGTGATGCTTCGGTGTACCTCAGCGACTCATTTGAACTGTAGATGTACTTCGGTACATCGCGTTATCTCACTTGTGGGACTCCAGTTCAGGAACAGCCTTTATGAGAATTAGAGTTGTGTTTTCACACTATGCTATTAACACTCTCGAAGTTCAAACTTGTAAGCGCTGGATTATTTCTAACCCATGTTTTATGTTTTCTTCTTATGGATGCTTACGGGTGGAAAAGATCATGCAGATTCTTCACATGCTCATACCTACAATATCAGTAATTTAAGTTCTCTCAAAAGGTAACACAAAGTCAGAATGATTCTTCGTCAAAGTAAAAGAATCTACAAAGTTTAAATACTAAGAGAACTACATCAGTACTGAAATCCAACGTTAAAGAGCGTGTGAGCATGTTGGAGAAAGATGTAGAGACACTGGAGCAACGAAGCGGACCTGATGCAGAAAACCACAACATACTATCACTTCCATCACAAAGAACAAAGACCATAGAACAAAGAAAATGAAGACGTCAAAGCAGAATACTTCAAAGGAAACAATTTCTCTACACTGGGGAGATTGTTCGAATCAAGGCACTTCTTCTCACGAGAAATAAGAATGTTAGAAGACGTCAAAGCAACTATAACATCAGCACCTACAACGTTTATATCATCAATCACTAACACTTAGGGGGAGATTGTTGGAATCACTCCTAAACTAGAATTTAAGTGTTAGTAATTAATATGTAATAGTTAGCTTAATTATGGTTTTTATGTTAGTAATCAAGGCTAGGCTCATGTAGAAAGCCCATGAGCCTATGCAAAGCCCAATAAGGAAAGGATGGGAACTTGGTGTGTTTCCCTAGTTCCCTCCTATAAATAATCTTTCAAACCTTCACTTGAAGGTTGGTTGTTCACATTTACATTTATCCTAAGCATAAACCTTTCTCTCATATCTTACGCTTAAGTGTGTGTGTTCATCCGATCCATTCTTTGATCTTATTTCTTCTATTGATGCTTGTGTTACAAATATGGGAACCTAACACTGAATGTACTAATGAACATAATAAGGAACACTGAATATTTTAACAAAACATACATCATTTATTGATCAAATTACATAGTTCCTATCACTAGTACAAAAGATAAATGATACATCATATGACGTCAATCAAGATGGATTCCCAGTAGCTTTGGTTTCTTTTTGTGGAGGGTTTCTTTGTCAGGGTGCTCTCTTATCTTGGCATTCAGGTCAGTGCAGAACCTGATGTTTTCTGGAGTTTGGATTTGAGAGGCCACTGGTAAGTAGCTTGCCATTGTAGACACCCCTGCCAGATCAATGTCACTCTACCTTTGGAATGCTGGGTTCCCATAGAAATCGATAAAGAAAATTCCTCTTTCAGGCTTTTCAATAACCAAGCAATTCACAAACTTAACCCTTTCAGGTAGCTCCCTGTTGTAGTCAAGGCCCGATACCTTGATTTCAATTCCAGATTCAACCCTTTTTCTTTTACCTTGGGATACCTGAGACTGAGACCCTTGAGCTTCAGTTAGAGCTGGCTGTATCCCTAGTAGTGCTGGTGCATCCCTGAGTCTTTCATAATGCTTGCTTAGGGATTTCATTCGTTCCTTGACTACTACATTTTGCTTCTTGTCGATAATTGGACCAAGCTCATCAAGTTCAGTGATCCCAAAGTCAGTGAATTTCAGGGGATCATGAACCTTAAAGTGCGACGTTCATTGCCAGTGGTTTGGATTTAGGGATGATTTTCACATCAGTGATTTTCTCAGGCAGCCTTCTGCTTGTCATGGTCCAGTTGTAGTAGTTGATCCTTTCTTGCCTGATAGCAGCAACCTTCTTTTTCTTTTCATCAAGCTTCTTTCTAATAGTAGCCATTTCAGCATTCTAAGCATCTTTGAATTGTTGGCCTGCCTGTCCCTTTTCAAGCTTCTTAGGATCAATCCCAATTTTTCAGCTTCTTCAGCCACTACAAGGATCAAGGTATCTTTACTTCTTTGTTCTTCCTCAGCCAGTTTCTTGAGTATTTCTTTTTTTTTTAAGATAAGCAGTGAGCTGTTCTAGACTGAGCTTGTACTTTTTGCCTTGTATTTCGTACAGGATTTTTTCAGGCTCAGGTGTGATCATGATTGCTTTGCCTTTATCATGAGGGTGTTGTTGTGATTATTGGTGTTGTTACTGTTGTCATAGTCACAGAGGTTGGTTTTCCTGATGGTGGAATGGATGATATAGGTGTTGCTGATACTGGTTGAGTTGGCTCCCCCTTAGTGTGAGAAGGAGTTTCTTCAGTGGCTCTCTCCCCCTCAATTGTTGTTGCAAAGTCAGTGAGAGCAAGATTTGCTTGGGATACTGAGGGAGAAGGAGCTGCTTGACCTTTGAAGGCTTGATATATCTCCGAGACCATGGTCTTGATGTTAGATGTATCTTGTTGAAGACTGGTGACCTTTTCAGCAAGAGTGGCATGAGATAGTTCCAGTGCGGTCATTCTAGGCCCAAGATTCCAGGCCATAGAAGACGAAGCTTTTGCCAGATCAGTAACTTTAGCATCCAGTGAACCCAGTGTTGATTGAAGAGACTGGATTGAAGACTGAAGACCCTGAACATTTGCAGAGTTGAGTATGTTGATCAGTTCAGTGAGACTAGAGAAATTCTTCATGTAGACCTCAGTAGCCTCCAACACTTTGGTGTGAGACTCCTAAAAGTACTTGAGAAATTTAAGCAGGTTTTCATCCAATCTGTGCAGATGTTGATACATGAGCTCCCTGTGCTCATCAGTGTTGGCATTGGTAGTGAGCACTTTAGCCTTTAGATCAGCATAACTGGTAGCAACTTCAACATGCTGATCCCAGAGAGTATCAGTAACACTTGAGTATAGCTTCCTTGAAGCCTTTGTGATCCACAAAACAAGCTGCCTTTCAGTCAGTGGAAGAATGTTGTCATACTTTTTCAGTTCCTTAGGACAGGAGGAAGAGGAGTCAGAGTCATTATCATCAGGCTGAACCGGTGATTCTTCAGTTTCTTGTGGATCAGGCTGATGCTCTTGTTCCTGTGATTGAACATCAGCGTCCATTTCTTCTCCAGCTGAAAGTATTTCTTCTTCACTGTCAGCTAGCTCTTCATTAGAAAATAATATATTATTGGCCTCAGCAATAGTTAAAGAACCAGTGGTGGTTATGGGTTCCATATCAGCAGGTGGTTTTTGTCCCTCTAAGTCTTTGTCCCCCTGTGCTCCTTCAAGCACTGGTGGGTGATTCCCAGTGCTATCCTTAGAAGCGGTGGAAGTGATATCCCTATTAGTGGGTTATTTGTTTCCCCCTAAGTCTTTGGGACTGATAGTTGTGCCCTCAGAAAAAATATGTGTTTTGCGAATGTCCTTGTTGGAATCACTCCTAAACCATAATCAAGTGTTAGTAATTTATATGTAATAGTTAGCTTAATTATGGCCTTTATGTTTGTTATTAGCCTTAAGCTTATGTAGAAGGCCGATGAGCTTAGGCCCATGTCCATTAAGGAAAGGATGGGAACTAGGAGTGTTGCCCTAGCTTCCCTCCTATAAATACTCTTGTATAACCCTCACTTGAGGGTTGGTTTTTCAATTTATCTCTTTCACATACTCCACGCCTAACTCTTCTTTATTCCTACGCGTATGTGTGTTTGGTTTATTGTTCAATCGCCTTTATCTCTTTCTATTAAGCTTGTGTTGTAAATCTAGTGACCTAACAGTGGTATCAATCGCCTAATAGTTGGGTGAATTGTTATTGCTTTTGAAGTGGGTTTTGGTCCTACACGTAAGGCTAACGTGTTACTTTGGTTCGCTTAAAAACACATTTTTTACACTTTTTAATCCAAGATTCTTGTACTTTCAATGTTTTAAGGTGTTAAAATAACTGTTTTTGGCAAAAAGTTTCAAACTTTACGCGTGGATTTACGTTTTAAGCTTGTTTTTGTTCGTGGTGTCGTTCGACGCGTAACCTGTTTTAGCCATTTTGATTCATCAAGTTTCACACTTTTGTGTTATTTTGGTGATATTGAAGCTATTCAATAACAAAAATCTGGTTTAGAAACAACTTTGGGCAAAATCACTTTTACCAGTAAGCTACGCGTAACTAAAACCCTATTTTTTACGCGTAACTTCATCCGTGGTTTGATCTTTTGTTTCGTGGTTTACTCCGTGTTTTCTTGCTTGGATAAGCCTGAAAATACGTCGACTTTGGATATCTTTTGCACTGTGATAGTGTAAAAGATCATTTGGGCAAAACCCTAAACTTACGCATAAGCATAAAGCTTACGCGTAGAAATCCTACGCATAAGATTCATCTTACGCCTAAGCCTAGTCTTACGCATAAGGTAATCCTACGCCAAACTTTCTACGCCTAACTTTGTGTCTACGCATAACTTTAGTGCCTTTACCCTACTTACGCGTAAGCTAAATCTACGCGTAACTCTTGCTTGTTACGCGTAACTTTGGTGTTTTTACGCATAAGTTCTACTTGGTTTCTTGTGATTTCTACCCCTAAGGACACTTCATCAACAAAGGTTCATTCGACTACAAAGATCCATTTTTACCAACACAAGTTTTCAACATGTCACAACCACCATACTCTAACTATTTCCCTTACACTTATTCTCAACGTCAACAACAACTAACTCCACAACATCAACAATAGAATCAACAACAAGCAATTTATCAACAACAATTTAATCAACAACATACTCCACAACTTGCTGCAATTCCTCAACCTCAAATGGTTCAACCACCACCAAGTCTTCAAGTACAACCCTACACAAACGAATTCAATCAACATCCATCAAGGAACACTATGAAGGAACCCACTTGGTTTGCAAAGATGTGTGAAGCTTTAAGTAGCCAACAATCAATTCATGAGGCTGGATCACTTGATAGACCTCCGATGCTCACTCCAGGAAACTACGATCAATGGGTGATTAGGTTCTTTAGGTTTTGTGATCTGAAGAAGCCACATGGAAAGTTCTTAAAGAAGGTTATCTTGGAAGGTCCATTTCAGATGCCTACTGTCATTGTACCCGCCGATCCAAATGCTAATCCACCAAGAGATGAACAATCCAACATTGCTACTGTTGCAGACCTGAATGCAGAGGAACTTCTACACTATGAAGCTGATGAACTTGCAATGCAATATATCCTCTTAGGATTACCTAACCCAATTCTTCGAAGTGTTGATGCTCAAAAGACTGCAAAGGTAATGTGGGAACATATTCATCTTCTTATGGAAGGATCTGCACTCAATCAAGAGGATATGGAATCCAAAATATACTTGGCTTATGAACACTTCATGATTGAACCTGGAGAGACACTAGAGTCTTATCATCATCGTTTCTCAGACATCATCAATGATTTGGATAAACACAACATCATCATGCCAAGAATTGCAGTTAATACTAAGTTCCTGAGTAGTCTTGGTCCTGAATGGGAGAAGTATGTCATTTTTCTCCGTCAAGCGAAGAATATGCATCATTCTACATACGGATTATTGTATGATTACTTGAAGCCTCATGAAAAGGAAGTTGATAGAGAAAGGATTCTCTGTGCTCAAATTGCTTCACCTTCACAACCGGAAAATCAACAACTTGCTTTATATGCTCAAAACAGTTATTCTCTCAACCAACAACTCAACCAATCGCTACAACCACACCATATGATCCTTCACAACCTCAATCTCAACAAACTCAATTGGTTCCATACAACAACAACAATGCTCAAGCACTTGTCGATGAAGCTAATGAGGAATCGATCCGCTTGAAGCATTGCAACAAGGATTTGCTATGATTGATAATGCTTTTAGCCGTTATACCAAAGAAATCCAACAATCGTATTCGTTCCTCATCTAACACAAGGAATCAAGCTGTTGTGAACAATGGACGAGTTGAAGTTCAGAATCGTGGTTATGGTCGCCAGATGGGCGGTGGTCAAGGGTTTAATGTTGTGGGTAGGAATAACAATCGAGCTCAAATGGTGGAACAAGGGAATGCCTTAATGGGTTGAATGGTCTTCGATGCTACAACTGCAAGAATGAGAAGGGACACCTGACTAATGCATGCCCAAAGCCGAGGACAAGGGGCAGTGCTTATCACAAAGAGGCTCTTCTTTTGGTTCTTAAGGATGAAGCTGGTGGAACTCTCACGGACAAAGAACAGAGCTTTATGGCAAATGCAGATTCAGATGATGATATGGAGGATTTGCAGGCCAATGCACTGTTATGTTGATGGCTAATATGCATAAGTTACACATGAGTGACACAGGCCGGTGTATGACGATGGCTTGTCTCAGGTACCCAACAAACCATGTTTATCTCTCGATCTCATATCTCCACCAACATCAGATCCGGCAAGGCTCAGAATGTTCAAAATGAGTCATCCACATCTCATTCCGACGATTTTCAAATAGACCCCGTAGTCACATTTGACGATCAAGATGACATTATGGTGTCCCTTGATACTCAAATTGACTCCGTGGTTATACTTGAGGATCTAAGTAATGATCATGTTGTGACTCATGTTGAACACGCCGAACTTTTGCCTCATCCAGATTTTGCTCGTTTAATACAAGACCAACAAACCATAGTGGAAGAATGTCATGCAATTAATCAGGACTTGAAAAGTAAAAATGCACTGTTAACCAAGGATTTTGAATGTTTACAAAAGCAACTCAACTTTTCAAAACTCAAGAAAAACGTGAAAAAGGTTTTGAAGCAACCTTTGCTAAATCTCATCAAAATGAAAAATATTTAGAGAGGCAGATGCGTGATCTAGCCGATTCGAAGAATGCTTTGTTGTCTGAAATAGAACAACTGAAACATGACCATAAAAAGCAAATTAACGCTCTCACCTTGTAAAATCAAAAAGCTAAGGCTGAGTTGTTAACTTGTCAAAAACAGTTCTCTGCATACAAAAAGCATTCAACGAAACGAATAGATGATCATCTTGAAGAAATCATCGGCTTGCAAAACAAACTTAAAGAGTTTAAAACTGTTGTTTACAAACATGGTGAGTCGGTCACAGCTATTGAAAAGTTTACTTTAAAACCAAATCCAAATGGCTATGGACCAAATCTTGCTGATTACAAACCTAAGCTTTTAACCAAAGCATTCAAACCAAATCCTGAAGTTTCCAGTGCAGAATATAAAATTGATAATTCTGTTATGAGTGTTGTTGAATATCATCGTCAAGAGGAAGTAGATGCAGAAGACGAGAGTCGATCAAAATTAGAAAATGTTGTTTACAACAAACGTTTTAATTATAAAAAAGCGGTCACTTTCGTCACACCAACGGATTCTTCTAACACACCAAGGATTATCATAAAAACGTCTGAGTCTTCTAATGTTAATCCCAAACCAGATTATGCACAAACTTATGGTCCTTTACCTTCCATCAGTGAAGTAAACTCAAATCCTGAAAATCGCAAAATTCTTCGATATTTTGACCTTTTCATGGCTGACCTCAAAACTTTACAACATGAGATAGAATATGTCACAATTCTCAATTTCCGGTCATTTCTCAGACTCTATATTCATCATATTAGTTCATGCATGGTTTTGCATTTCACATTAAACGCATAATTTCATATTAAATAAACGCTATCGCGTAATTAATTATTTTGAACAATTGATCCGATACTTCCAAAAATCATCCCGATATATTTTTGTACTCATATTAAGTTTATAAAATAATATTATGAGTTTACCCAGTGTTTAAATTTATTTTGTATATAAATTGTTATATTTATATAATTACGACGGTTTTCTTAAAAACTACACGATAATTATTATTTCACTCAAATCTTTCAAGAAATGTATTTTTATAATTTTTATGACCTCAATATATTTTATCTTGACCCGTTAAAATTTATTTTTATCTAATGCTACCCTAAATAATCAAATGTGTCACCACAAGTTACCACCTTCATTTAACTTCACAAAATATTACATAATACATTATAAAAAAAATTATATAAAATGCATGACTAACACCCCTTGTCGACACAAGGGGTGAGTCACAAGGAAATTTGCCAAATATCTCTTTACTTGTACATGTATTTCACTTAACAAACACATACAAGATAATATCAAAAGGTGAAAAGCAATTTGCTCTCTTCTCTTCCTCTTCCAAAACCGGCAACCACCAAGGACCAAGAGTATTTCATCCAAATCTTCAAGACAAAGTTTTATTACACTCTAGTATCACTTGTTGTATAGGTTTTGCAATAAAAACCTCAAGTGATTAGGAAAAACCCATTGTCCTTAAACCTCATCATAATGCTTGTAAAATTCATATTCATGTGTTTATTTCATATTCATTGTTATGATCATATCATTTTATTTGAGAAAACATT
>OU343224.1:278254154-278580624 GCA_910596185.1 Chrysanthemum makinoi
TATTTGGCATTGATGTGACATTGAGGTAGCATTAATGTCAAATGTTTTCTGTTATATATAATATAGAGATATATATACATAAACATGTTAATAAAACTAAGAAACATAAATAATAAATGGTTTTTATATTAAACATTTGATAACAAGACTAAGCCTTGTTATTAAGCTATTTTAAATGGGAATTAGCGTCACAAAATAAATATATTTTCTAATTATAGTATTTAATGTGTTTTGAGTGCCGCGTTACAAAATGTGCCATTTATGAGCATTTAATGCCATTTACGAGCATTTAATACTATTTACCTCTTGTGCATGGGTTACGGATGACCTAACATTAATAGCGTCAATCCACGTGGATAGCGGACTTATTAGGTTGGCGAATCTAGTAAGAGCCCGTTAGGCGTGGATAAGCGGACTTATTAATAGCGTCAATCCACGTGGATAGCGGACTTATTAGGTTTTGAGTGAATCTAATAATAAAGCGTCAATCCGCGTGGATAGCGGACTTATTAATGAGTGAATTATCCTTATGACTCGTTAGGATGTAGGTTTTGGGACAATAAGCGACACGAATAAATGATTGAGTATATCGAATTGACGAATTCGATAAGTTGATAAGGTCTAACTATTTATTCCGAAACTTATTGGACTATAAAACTTATCGTAGGCGTCTCATTATGTCGTTATGAGTCGCATTATGGTCATTTGATTGCATTCATTGTGTCTTATTGAGTCGACACTACACCTGTGATACCAAGCTAGGACTAAGCGGTGAAACAAGATATTTTTGGAGATAAGAAAAGGAATATATTGGGGTAGATAACATTGAATTTGAGATTGTATATTAAGAATTGGTTTATATTAATAGGTTGTGCGAGTCGGTAGTTGTTGAGCGTGTTATTTGTTATCTTAAGTTGCTAGTGTTTGTTTGTGCTTTTCTTGCTTGAGGTGAGTTTCATAGCCCAGTTTCATCCTCGTTTTTAACTAAATTGGGGTGAAATCATGCTACTCTTTTACCTTCTTAAACTCTCTTGATTTTATTATCTTGCGGTTGACTAAGCTTAGATAGATATGTGGAAGATGTTGACTTAGACTAAGAATTGCTTGCTGAGTGCTTTGCCAGATGCCTAGCTAAGAATAGATATCTCTCTGACCTAGACCAAGTAGCTTGTGTTCTAGGCACTTTAAACCGTGCTTGGCTAGAGTAAGCAGGGCCCCGATTGTGATTTGGTTTATGAATGATGTGATTGGTGTGTTATTGTGTATCTATCTTAGTCTCATTATAGAATAAACTCTTCTGAGTCCACTATTGAATTTGTACCAAACCATGAACTTCGCGCTACTTGGTGACCTTTTTAGCATGTTTTTCGGTATCTAAGTTGATCTTTGGAATGCTTGTTACGTGGAGGCTTGACAATGAGGGGCATGGTTGAAGGATCATATTATTCAAACTCGATAATAATATTGCATCCTATTTTATAAATCATGTGGGCTACATTTGACTATTTTGGGATCATTGTATTTGGATAACTAATTATGAGATTGGTTTTTGAACTATAGTATGATTATCTTGTTTGATATACTTGTGTGATGTACCAATCGATGAGCCACGAAACTTGTTTAAATCTTGGTATGCGAGATTTGGGGTGTTCTGATTGGTATCAAATCGAGTTATAGAGAACTAGGTATTCAATAAAACCTAAACTATAACCACTTTTTAGAAAAATTGATGCCGACGGCGCATACGGCTGCCAGAAGCCAAAGATTCTTAATTTGGTATGGTATGGTGCTATTTGATTGTCGAGATATTATGGCTGTGATTTGATTATTGAGTTGTTATGTTTTGGGATATGATCATTGATTTTAGGAGATTATGAGCTTGTTATATGATTGATGTGACTTAGGAATTATATGATCGTGGATTATGTGATAGAATAGAACTTATGTGTTTTGTTTTAAATGCATATTTTTATGTCTTGGTACATTTTATTTTAAATCTTTTATTACATGATATATGTTTTGACTTGATAAACTTTTTAGAACTAGTGGTTTTAGAACCTTAATACCTACCTATGCCTTTATCCTTGACGATACCTTCACTAGCTTATGATGTATGCGAGAGGATATCCTTAACACTTTCTACTACTTCCCAATCCTGAGAATCATTGACTATTGCAGTGATCACAAAATAATGATTGCTGACATTCTAGTTCAACTTCATCATCATCGATGCATACTTGCTCATCTAAGCCCATTTGCATCGAGGTCTTAGCAGTATACAGGACTCCTAGACTTACTTCGTAGTCTTTGCTTTCATTAATATGCAATACGACCACCATCATCACCTTTACACACATTGGTTCACTCTCTCGTATCATCACCACCTACATCACCATCATAGGAGCCTAGATCCCTAATGTACCACCTCGAGTTCACCTTCCGCGAGATGCCGACTCATGGACTCCCCTCATGGGTGAGGGCCGAGGGAGTATGTAGGCGAGGATGTGGAGTCCTAGGGAGGGAGGATGATGAGATATCCCAGGATGGGAGTACTCAGCCATTGTAGAGTCACTAGCATTCGGCATTCTCGGGACCCGGGCTCTACCTTACCTTCCTTGGGCACGATTCTCGGGCTGACCTTTAATTTGACTCACCCCTCACTTACGAGATAGGTAGCCCATTGGGATTAAGATATACCATCGGAGATTGCTTGAGCCGAGGAGTATGGGAGGCAGATTCGATTTGGGAAGAGGATTACATCTCGGGGTGTTAAACTTAGTCGGGTTGTGGTCATTGGATTGGGAGTATCAAGGCTAGTGTAGAGGATTTGAGAGTAGATATGAGTTACGTGGTTAGGAGGACTTCGATTACGAGAGAGGGTATGTCGATGCTCTATGGCGATTAGTAAAGGGACTGCTGAGAGGGTTCGCGACCAGGAGAGGAGCCAAGCTATGGGCATAGGAAGTAGGTAAGTTGGAGAGGAATTGCGGATCTGAAGAGTGTCCTTGATGCTTTCACCTAATGAGCTTTATCTCTATGGAGAGAGATTGGCGATGTTAGTAAGATCAATGGGGTATTACGTGATGGTGGCTAGATTGTTTTAGATTCATGGTATATACCATCTTAGGCGAGTAGTCTACAGTTGAGATGTTATCCTAATTATCTTTTAGTGTAGATTTGTTAGATCATTTCCTAATTACTCTGTATCCTTTCATGTATTCCACTTCAAAAACTATGAGTTATATTTATTAGAAAGTGCATCCTTTAGTTTGATTAGGTCTCTAGTTATTCGTTAAGATGTAGTATTATCCTTGTTGGCTTGATTGTGTATTAGGTGTGGTATTCTATATCCTTGAAACTGAGGAGTCTTATAGAATGTAAATTGTGAACTTATGAAGCTGTTGTTTAACCTTGGATCAATGGCACCAAAGTACATTTGGATATTGGATTTAACAAACACTCTAAACCATGATCAAAGTAGGCGTATAAGAATGTTAGAGAGAGTTCTAGTGAGAGAAAGGAAGAGAGTTGGGAACTATAGTGAGAGAAAGAAAATATTATTATGAGCTCCAACTCTCTACCTTGGGAGGTAGAGAGTATTTATAGTCTTACATAAAAGCATGCACACAACGAACGTGGATCGGGCATCTGATGGGTAAAGACCGTCCAGTCCTCCGCGGTGTTACTTAACAAAATACTACTTAACATAAAATAACTATGACTCTGAGCTTTCTAATGACTACATATACTTGAGGTGACCGACTCTTTAATACCCGGAATTTCTAATTCCTAACAATCTCCCCTAAGGGAGGTCACCTCAAACATATACTAAAATTACATTGAATACAAGCGGATATTACATTAACAATTGTTCTTGCATTCTTGATGTAGTACTTTGCTCCGGCTTCGTAGTCATTGATTCTTCTCATTGCATGTTTGGTTAATCTAGAAGGAGGTCTTTTCTTGATCCGTGATAATAAATTTGAGCGAAGCTTTTGAGATCATCGACTAATAGAAAATCTACGATACATCCATTGTGGCGTTGGTATTATGTGATGTTGTGACATTCAGACCGACATGCTCACATTCTGGATCATGATATCTTCTCATCAGAGTAGCGGAAGCTTTAGTTGATTCATGATATTGGCGGCCATTAGCGAAGCATGGAGTGATAATATCAGAGTCATTGATGCACTAATCATGATTTCTTTTGAGATGAATGTGTTAGGTGAGCATGCGGCTATGGATTGACCGCTTCATTACGATCGGTACGCAAGCGTCGGGGTGTACACATAAGGCATTAGCAATAAAGCGCCGCGAAAGTGTCTTTGATCACTTTCGATGAATTGAGTACACGGCCCGCGGTTCCCGTTGATCGATACAAGTCTTTACTGTGATCGGTATAATTCGAAGAATTTCCTTGTGAGGGTTTATTTGCTACTAAGCGTTCTCAAAGCGGAGCGTCTCAAAGACAACAACGAATTGAGTGAACCGGCGAATTCGTCCAGCGATTGATGAAAAGAGATTTGAAAAACAATCGTGTATTGCTCAATAGAAATTGTTTTGCAATATAACGAAGGTTTTAATGAAAATCAATTATCAATCATAAAACACCTTTTGATTTGAAAAATTAGTACCGATTCGGCGTGCTAATGAAAAGAGTTTTAAAGCACAAAGACTGGTTTTTTCAAAGGTATCCGTCAATCCATAACTGAACGGGATTGATTCAAAAGATTGAATAAGCCCCATTGTTTTACGTTCGGTTGTCACATGGTTGATCGTATAATAGATCTCACATGCCACCTACGGGGGCTTGTTAGATGTTGGCTCGAAGGCTTTCCATCTTCACGGTGAATATGTAAACACATCACTTTCGGATGTTACGGCAATACCACAAGGAAAATGCGTAGGACTCAAGATATAATCTCTCTTTCCACATTGTGTGAAGCAGAGAGTCTTCATTGAAAGTGTCCTAATGAGATTTATTGATGATCTCGTGGCACTAGACTCAATTTGTGCATATTTGGATCCTATATAGGAGACTAGGGAGAGGGTCTCCTCCTTCAATATCAACAATCTCTAAGAGAAAGTCGATAGATAATGTCGGTTCAGTGAGAATGAAACAAGTCCTTTTAAGAGGAACTTGAGTGGTTTGGAAAGTTGAAGTGCGGTCGTCCTTTGGGTCCATGGCGTCTTGTCTTCAATACCGATGTTACCATCAGTAGCATATGAATTGAACCGGTTTACGCCTAAGGTTGAATAAATGGAAGGCTATTTGTTTTCACCCTTTTCTCATTCAATTCTTTTTAATTCTTCAACCCCTTGATTACTACGAGACTTCATAGCTAGAACCTTGTTGGGTTTATTCGATTACTAGCTTCGATCTCGATCCGCACTCTTCCCATATCTCATTTTCTCCTTTTATCATCATACCTAAGAACTCTACACTAACTAGTGGATAGTCCTTGGGTAGATCCCTCCGATTACAGCGGATCATGGGAACAAATACCTAACCTTATCGTCCTTATATCACCATACATAATGTAAAGTTGGTGGGTCTTTTTGGTATTGTTCATACGCCATAGGAACCAATTGAAAATCATTTGAAAATCAATCCGGATACTTATGATATTTTATCAAAGCATTTTGTACACGAATTGTTTTGATATTTTTAGAACAAGAGCTTCCCCTCAACATGTGCATCAAGTGTTTGAAATCGTTTTGCACACGGAGGCAAGAGGAAGAAATTACTTCTTTGATTACCATTTTCTAAAAGATATCAACATCACTTCCCTAACCAAGACAAGTAGATAAAGAATTTTTGGGAAGGATGATGTTTTCATAAGTTTTGCTCCCCCTCAATATGTGCCTCAAGATTTGAAAAGAGTTTTGCACATACTAGAGGGAACACACTTTGATGAGATAAGTGATCATATTTCAAATCATAGGTTTAAGATAGATGCTCCCCCTCAACATGTGCATGGAAAATTTGAAATCGTTTGTCACATGTGGGAAGAAGAGCATGTACATCCTTATAAAACCATTTACCGAATTATCAATTTAAATCAAATTTAAATCACACATTCTCCCCCGATCACAATTATTAAATCATTTGAGATTTGTGATCTCTTATAGATTTAAATTGATTTTGAAAGCTTTTAGGAAGAATTGTGACTTGATTATGAAAGCGTTTTAGCGATAAGGATGGGATGTTAAGACTTTAAACTACATTGATAAAACATGCATGTATATCTTTTGAAAACAATTGAATGCCAAATAACTTTTTAATTTAATTGAAATCATTCTCCCCTCAATCAATGACATAGGTTGTTGATTGAGAGATTGATATTTTGACAAATAAGTCAGATGATTATCAAAAATAGAGGCTGAGTTATTTTTCAAAGCGGTTAGTTTTCGGCGAGATAAATGTTTATAGAATCAGAGCATGGAATTTGGTTGATAAGAAGGCTTTTGATGAGCGTTCAAACAAATTCTCAAATCTTGAAAAACATGAAAAAGCATGGCTCTTCTTTCTTTGAAAGCGAGTTCTTGCTGAAATGACAATAAACCATTGTTTCTCTTTCTCCCAAATTTTTTTTTTTTTTTTAATATGAAAATTCGAACAACATCTAAAGTCCCGTGTCATTCTTTGAATGCGGCACAAAACCGTAGATATTATCGAACAGAAAAACAAAAAAACAATATATATATATATATTTTATATGAAGATTTTTCAAGTTTTTCAAATTTTTATGGATTTTTGAAAATATTATATTTTTCTATTTGATTTTTGAATAGATATATACAGGATATAGATGAAGATAGACCTTTACTCCTCGTCTTCCTCACGAAGGCGTTTGAGTGTTACGGTTGAAGGCTTTTCAAGCCAGGTGGAAGAATAAACTCAAAGCGTTCTCTTGGAAGAGCTTTGGTGAAGATGTACGCTAGCGATATTGGACCTCACAAAATAGAGTTCCACCACACCTTTTCCACTTGTTCCACGATGAAATGATGTGAATGTCGATATGCTTAGCTCTTGAGTGTTGAACGTTGTTGCATTATAGAGCAATAGCACTTTTATTATCACGATGCAGAGGATTTTGTTGAATTCAAAGCCATAGTCGGATAATTGAGATCTCATCCATAAGATTTGAGCACAACAAGATGACATGGCTATGTATTCGACCTCTGTAGAGGAAATAGAAGTACTCATTTGCTTCTTTGAAGACCAGCTCACTAGCTTATCACCCAAAAGCGAGCACCTCGGGCGTGCTTCGGCGTGTATCTTGACAACTGCATGATCGGCATCTGCATAGGCCGTTAGTGACATACGGTGTCTTTGGGTACCATAGTCCCATATTGATGGTTCCTTGGAATCGAAAGACCGTTTAACTGACTTCAAGGTGCTTTTTAGTAGGCTTAGCACGGTATCTAGCACACATGCAAGCAGAGAACAAGATATGCGGTCTCTTGTTTGTGAGGTACATCGGGGATCAATCATACTTGATATTTTGTTTGGTCTACCATGATTACTGAGTGGTCCTCATCTAGTTTGGTTCGATCAATCATGGGGGTGTCAGCAGGGTCACTTGAATCAAATCCAAATTTCTTTAAGATTTCAGTTGCATATTTAGATTGATTTATGAAAATGCCTCAGGGACTTTGTGAAATTTGTAATCCCAAGAAAAATGACATTTGTCCCATCATTGACATTTGAAATTTTGAACTCATTTCATTAGAAAAGCGATCACATTCCATTGGATCAGTCGAGGCAAAAATAATATCATCAACATAAATTTGAACATGAATTAAATGTTTGCACGACTTCTGGTGAACAATGTTGGATCAAGCTGCTCCTTTGCTAAATCCGGTTGATAGAAGAAACTTTGTGATGTATCATACCATGCCCTTGGAGCTTGCTTTAAACCGTAGGGCCTTCTTCAAGCGATAAGCGTGAGTAGGATGCTCTTGATTTACAAATCCTTGAGGTTGGTGGCGTAAACGACTTCTTTAAGGTCTCCGTTGAAATGCGTCTTCACATCCATCGATAGACTACCATGTTCTTACTAGCGGCATTAGCGAGAAGATTCGATTGCCTCGATTCGAGCAAGCTGGGCAAAAGATTCTTCAAAGTCTATACCCTCCTCTTGGCGGTATCCTTTAGCAACTAATCGAGCCTTGTTCTTCAACACATCACCATGCTCATCAAGTTTCACTTTGAAGATCCATTTTAGAGCAATAATCATAGCTGTCTGGGCGGTACTAACTCCCATACATCTAGTCGATCGAACTCATGAATTTCATCTTGCATAGCATTGAACCGGCTATCTTCATTCATGGCGGTTTTAACATCTTTTGGTTCGATCTTAGAGAGTCCGGAGTTGAAGAAGCACCATAAGGCATCGGTTGCAAGTTGTTTCGTGTGGATCTTTGGGCGAGAGGATTTCCAATGATGCTGTCTAATGGATGATCGTGAGTCCATTTTCTAAGGTGTTCATGTGGTAGTTGTTGAGGGGCTGAAGTAGCGAGTTGATGTCTCGGCGAAGATGGTTACGATGAAGATTGAGGAGCAAATATGTTTTCAAATGCGGAGCATCTTGGGGAGTAGCAAAGGGATTAACTTCATCATTGAAGCCAGAAGCAGTTCCATGATGTACATTTGAAGAATGATGATTTGTTGATGAGGCTGAAGGATCGGCGGGTGCTTCTTGACTTAAAGATATTGAGGCGAGGGATTGACTTCATTCACTTTGGAATATGAGCGACCTCTGTTGTAGGGATCAACACCTCATTAGTATTCGGATCATAAAGTTCATCAAACATAGGATCAAACAATTTCTTTAAATCATCTTGAGATGGAGGTACATATGGAGTTTCTTGAGAAGAGTTTGGAACAAGGGATGAACCAATTGGGTACATTTTGAAGTCTTGGTCAGGCTGAATTGTTCGAGGAGGCGTTTGACGGTCGACTCATCAAGCGTAGCGTGAATTGTTTCCATGATGTTTCTTTTGTTGTAGATTCGGTATCCCTTTTTGTTTGGTGCATACCCTACAAATACTCAATATGTGCTTTAGCTCTAAGTCTGCCTAAGTCTTGACCCTCATTAGTTGGATAGCACAATGCTCCAAACACACGAAGGAAAGAGATTAGGTTTTCTGTTGTGGACAAGTTCATATGGTGTCTTTCCATGAGCGGTGTGAATCGGGAGCGATTTTGTGTGTAGCATCGGTGGCAATAGCCGACCCGAGAGAAACATTGGAACTTTTGAGTAAATCATCATTGTTCTAGTGGCTTCTACAAGAGTTCGATTTAAGCCTTTCAACTACACCGTTACGTTGAGGAGTTAGGTGGAACACTTCTTTGATGGCTAATTCCAATACTTTCATAGAATTCACTAAGTTGTTTGTTAACAAACTTCGGTTCCATTAATCTGTCCGGATAATTACGGCGGTTTTGTTAAGTCGAACTGCATTTGTTTGATGAGTTTGATGATGATATCGGAGTTTCATCCTTTGTCCTTAAGAACTTGACCGAGAATGAATCTAGAGTAATCATCAACTACAACTAACACATATTTCTTCCCAAAGATATTATGCACTCTCATTGGTCCACATAAATCCATATGAATTGTATGAAGAACTTGTGTGACAGAGTTAGTAGGTTTGGGTTTATGGGCATACTTCTTGCTTTTTCCCAATTGACATCTTTGAACAAAGATGATCCTTTTCATACTTTAGTGAGGTAAACCTACAACTAAGTCCTTTCCGGAGAGATCATTGATGGTGCCGAAGTTCAAGTGATTGAGACGTCGATGCCATAACCATGACTTTGTTTTGAAGCCTTTGACAGCAAGCAAATTGGAGAAGACTTCATCATATCTTCTATAGAGATGGTGTAAAGATTTGAACCACGAGTTCCTCTTAAAAGTTCCTTACCATCAAGTTCTCTAACAAAACAAGTATGTTTTTAAAGGCTACTTCTAGATCGAGTCCGGGAATTGACCCGACGGAGAGCGATTATGACCAAGACCTTAAACATAGTATACTCTAGAGATAACACTATCACCAACAACATAATCACCATAACCCATAATTGCACGAAATGATCATTACGAATCTAAGCTGTCCGATGAATTTGCTCACGAAGTTCATGAGCATGACGGTCTCAGTCATATGCTTGGAGCGGCACGAGTCCGGGTACCCGAGAGCGATTTGAGCGATCTGCGGTTGAACCAGACAAGAATGGATAATTGGACAATTGGGATCCCCATGCAAGAATGGGTTCCACTTGGTTAGTAACTGATAATTGGAACACCCATAAATAGAAACATCCATATCGAGTAGAAGCAATGGAATCATTGGGAATAGATGCAATCTTTGGTGTGCGTATTTGACCTATTCAAAGTATGTTCACTTCTTAAGGGAATAGTTCTACCGGTAGGCATCCATTTTCTAGTGGGCATAATCTTAGCAGTTTGAGAACAAAGCTGATTATTCTTATGGCCAAAAGGTATCCAATAATAACCTATCTTTATAAAAGTTCTTCTGTGGGTTTCCACTTTGTTTTCTAACAATCTTTTATTTTTGCCTTTTTGCCTTATTTGCACGATTATTAGCATTAACAATTTTAAGCTGGGCATTTGACGGCATTAGACAAAGCATTCACACCACATTCATGATTAACAGCGAGAATTCAAGCGGACATCATTACAAGGTTTGCAAATAGTATCGAATTGAATTAATTACTGATGCGCCTAAGGCTAATATTAGAATCAACACGATTCGTTTTATTCAACACAAGCTTAAAGATCCTAGGTTGGTCTTCTACTTTCTTCCAATGCACATTTTTAGCTTGCGAGGTCCTATCATTCCTTGTATTGTCTTGAGACTTTGACACCTGCTTCGCTTTAATGTCATTGATCTGTAGAGGGAATTATGGGAACATTAGTTGGTTGATCTACTTTTTGCATTCTGAACTAGGCGTGCAAGGATCACGTATTACTAGGCGACACATTGATGTATACTTTCTTAAAAGTGGGCCTAGAATGGTTTGAAGGCTCGGCACTAGGCATAGAACAAGGCATCACGGCTTTGCCTTTTGCACCTAAGGTTAAGGATTTGGGACATGTTGCAATTACACATTCTAGCAACTCTTGAGATCGTTTGGCATGGAGGCAAGCAAACCTAATTTCACTATCAAGAGGTTTGTTAATGAAATCCTCTTCGACAATCTCACGGAGACATTCTAGACTATCCTTAAGGTGAGCACGGTATTCATGAAAAGCATGTTCATTATTCCTAAGATGAGGAGGAATATATTTAAGCATCCTGATGTATTTGCGATCTAAGGGTGACTTTGAGACAACATTCTTATTGAAAACAAGTGGCGGTTTCCCATTTCACGACTTCTCGATTCTCAATTTCCTTTTGTAAAGACGTTATTTTTTAGTTGTTTTGGTCACGGGTGACTTTTATTGAATCATATAACTCTTTAAAATGTCGTTTAACTTTTCATTTTCTTCTAGAAAACTCTTGTTTTCCTTTTGTAAGGCATCAACTAAGTTTTGAAGATGAAAAGTTTGAGAATTCGGAGAATCTAAAGGAGGAGGCATTTGGGAGCCTGTCATATTGTTAGTTTGACCCTTTAATTGAGAGATTTGGGCTTTCAACTTTACGATCGTGTTGCACTTGAGCTTGAATATGTTCATCACGTTTGTTAATTTGAAAAAATGCATCAAACTCTGGAGCATCTGAGGATGTCTTGATATTTGAAGTTTTGACATTTTCTTTAAGATGTTGATATTTTAGTTGTAAATTAAAATGCTCAACTTCGAGTTTAGAAAAATGTTTAACCAAATTGTCGTGATCATCCAGTTCAATTTTCTCGTTTAGTTGAGAATTAGTTTTTTCAAGCTCAATGACACGATCATGGGAGACTTTCGGTGCAACCGATAATTCATGAAATTTGGAAGCATTAATGGAACAATTTGTAGCGATGAAAAACACATCTGAGTAATACATTGAATCGAGGTTCTCATTTAGTTTATGCAAGTTCTTCCTCTCAATCTCATTATATTTTAGTGCTCGCTCATAGTCACTAACTTCAACTATCATTGCATCAAATTCCTTTTCCATTCCCTTAATATCGGTTTCAATCCCCTTTTTAAGACTCTCAAAGTGATCTTTTAGAAGTTTAAAGAAAGGCATGACCTCGGTTAAATAACATTCTTTCATTTGCTCAAAACCCCTTTCTCCTTCCGTAATACCGGTGGGTGTGATCCTTTTCTTGCAAGTTTTCTCAAAATCAACAAATAGTTGAAGTATAACATATTGGCTAATTAAGGTCTTGCTTTTAGTGGCAATTGTTCTAGGAACAAGATGCATTGGTGTATTAGGAGGATACACGGTCGCTCTAGGCATTTTCCAAAGAGGAGGGTTTGTTTCAACAATATTTTGACTTTACGCTTATCTAAATCCATTTTCAGAAAACTTGTTAGAGTCAACAATATGCGAGGTTTAAACATGTTCAAGGAAACCAGTTTTCCTTCTTGTAATCATGGGGTGTGATCTTTATTTTCTTCTCTTTACATTTAGGATCATCTAATTTCTTGTTCATCTTTTCCTAGTGACTTCATCTGATTTCTTATCTTCCTCGGTGCACTCAACGCAACTAGGTTTCTGTCTAGGTTTAAGGATTTCATTGCCATCATAAAGAACCTTATGAGCATTTCTAGCCCTTTTAATGACCTCTGGATTTGGTTCCTTAACAAGGGAATGCTATGCTTATCGCTTAGGACCCTATGCTTAGTGATCATGTGGCGATCTGAATGGTGTTCCCTTGTATGTACAACTTGTTTTCAAGTTTGTTTTTCAAAGTTTTAGATTAGAAAATTCTCTCAAGAGTTTTGATTCCTTTGCATTAAATTCTTGCTTAAGCATTTTCACATTTTCTTGAAGTTCTTGTTTTTGCTTAGCGGTTTTAGAAAGCTTTTCTTGCAAGGAATTTAACTCTTGTTTTAATACTTCTTCTCTAAAATTACTTTTCTAATAATTATGCGCATTTGGTCATCCATTTCACGCTCACGAGTGGTCAGCTCAAATTTAGTACGTTGTTCATAAATAGCAACACGTTCTTTATAGGCATTTAATTCAGATATTACGGACTCATCGAGGCACAGGCGTGTATTCATCAAAAATATAGTCATTGTTGATGCGGAGATGCATCACTTGATACAACTTCACTTTCACTTTGTTTCACATATTGATCATATGGGACAACATTGATATTACCCATATTTTCAATATTTGATACAAAAGTTTGAGTTGATAGTACTTTGTCATGCATCTTTTGCACATCGGCATCATCGTATAGTTTTAGTACCTCTGAGATGAGTGTGTCTTTGGATGGGCAAGCTTGTGGTGAAGAGGAGACCTTGGGAGAAACCATTGGAGAAATGCTAGCCATAAAGATTGTGTGTGCAGTAGGTCCATCATCCACATCAGTATCGTATGCATCACAATCAGTGACTTGAAAGGCATTCTGATGATTGTGACCTATCTCTGAATAGGCTCATCCACATCGCATCATAGGTCTTGGCATTGCCCTCAGCTAGAAACAACAATTCCTCTTCATCCAAAGCGCACCATTATCACGAGCTTGCACAAGCGACATCTTATCTCTAAGTAATGGCGTGCATGGGCGCTTTGGAGATGTACAGTTCCTTGCAATGTGTCCCTCACCACCACAATTATAACATTTGATCAGCTTAGCTTGACCTTGATTACCATTCCTTCCTCGATTATGATTACCAACATAACCTCTACCGGCTCCACCTCTTCCCGATCATCTGTCTTTCTGAGGCTGGTTGCACCACGATCCTCCCATCTTTAACTTGTAGCTTGATTGTGTGGGTTAGATCTTTTCGAGGTTGTTATTGGTGTGTGGGAGAGAATTCATGTTTTGACTAATCAGAAGAGCTAGTTGATTAATGAAATTACCCGTGTGCATCGGCATCGGCTTGTTTGAACATAGGATCAGGAATTAGTTTGTGATTACCATTTCCCATGGGTATGACTTGTGAGGCTTTGGTTGTGATTCGATGTTTGAGTAGAAGCGGTTGAGTCATTAGGCGAGCTTGTCTCTCCACGGTTGGTTTTGAGCCGATTAAGAACCAATTATTCAAACATAGCATGTCTCTCATTCTGAAGGAGGAAGGCATAGAGTTGCTCATAGTTTGTATTCTTCAATCCTTTAGTGAGCTTCACGGAGGTGACAAACTTGTGCCATTCGGGATTCATGTTGTTCACAAATTTTGAGTTCAATTGAATGTTAGGCATAGTCATTCTGATGTTCCTCATGTCATTCACCAACTTATGAAATCTCACATAGTACTCATAGACACTCTCATCTGGTTTCATCTTGAAGTGTTCAAATTCGTCATAGAGTTGTGATTCTCTGTCTTCCATAGTTAATTCGAACACGAGAGAAGCATCTTGACATTATCCCATCGCCTTTGCTTGATGTTGTGATTGATCGACTTGTAGATGTCTTTAGGAAGACCTTGAAGAACAATGTTTGAAGCCACGATATCGCATCGAATCTCTTTTTCTCCTTATCATCAAGCTCATCATACATCTTTGGTGCATCCATTCCGTAAATCGAGTTCCATCTTGGTTATCAAGTACATCTCTAGTCGTCTCAACTCGACACGGTCCTTCATCAATGGATTTGAGAATGTTGACACCATTTTCCTTTCAAAGGCGTACAATCGATTCGTTGAGCCCAAGAATCGTAGTCGATTCTGTCAAGCATGGGTGGGCGAGTATCGAACCGGTACAGCTTGAACATCCTCGACAGCGATGGAGATGATAGTAGGAATGTTTGTAGACATGTTTCAAGCTCTACGGGATTTTGCAATTCTTTGATTAAACCGGAAATTGATTCTTTCGAGTTTTACTAAACCAAAAGAACAACCGTAGAGCGTAACACGAAAGAAGAAAAAGGTCTAAATGAACAAGTCAAGCTAAACACACAACTCGCATAGCGGTCAACACGCAACACCCTCAACTCGCTAAATTAATCAAGTCGCTAAATAGCCAACTCGCTTTAGTCTCAACTCGCAACACAATCAACTCGCTTGAACACTAAGTCGCTAAGTTAACTCGCTAACGTTACAACTCGCTAAGTAGCAAGTCGCTTTAGATCTCAAGTCACTTAAAGAAACAACTCGCTTAGAACCCAAGTAGCATAAATATCAACTCGCTAAACAGCTAAGTCGCATGTACCAACTCGCTTTAAATAACAAAGCAACTCGCTTTGAAGAAACACAAGTCCGAGACACAACTCGCTTAGTCCTTTTTTCAAAAATAACCACTTTATCAATCCAAAACAACCAAACCACAATGATTTAAGGCTTCCAATTCAAAACATAAACACATATGATGATCCTAAACACAAAAGTACAAGCAAAATTCAAACTTTAACACTAGAATTTGTCCAAATGAATCAAACTCTCCTAAACCCTTAATACTCCAAAAACCTTATGAAATCCACCAAAACAAAGAGCATGAAAGATGAGTGATCAAACCTTGGCTCTTGATACCAATTGTTGGATATTGGATTTCACAAACACTCTAAACCATGATCAAAGTAAGCGTATAAGAATGTTAGAGAGAGAGAGTTCTAGTGAGAGAAAGGAAGAGAGTTGGGAACTATAGTGAGAGAAAGAAAATATTATTATGAGCTCCAACTCTCTACCTTGGGAGGTAGAGAATATTTATAGTCTTACATAAAACACCACAACGGGCGTGGATCGGGCATCACATTGGGTAAAGACCCGTACGTCCTCCACGGTGTTACTTAACAAAATACTACTTAACATAAAATAACTATGACTACGAGCTTTCTAACGATTACATATACTTGAGGTGACCGACTCTTTAATACCTGGAATTTCTAATTCCTAACAAGGGTAGGGTTTCCAACACAAATGGCCGATGGGTCTTATAACAACTTCGATATTTTGCAAATGGTGGTACATGTTGGAATTGAGATTAGATCAAACTATATACTCCTATTTCCTAGAATTGATGAAACTTTACATATTCACCCCTTTTCAGTTCGGAATTTGCAGAAAGGCCCATAGTCTTCTACAAGCCTGACCATCTAGGTTTATTTTTTGAATATTTACCTATACTACACTGGTTATGGCCGAGAAACTTGTTACGGATCTTGAGATTTTTAAAAATGTATTACAAGCATTCCAAGCCAGTGTACATGCATCTTTAGATTTTGCTAAACCAATAAATTTGTCAAAATGCAATAATATCAGCTCAAAATAACCAAAAATAGCAAAGGGAGCACTATGGTCGGCAGAGATAGCTAAATCGAACTGTACCAGCATGTTATATTCATACCTTTCTGCCAACCTGAAGTCTTTTTTATGCATAGATTGATTCATGGTCAATGGTTTAAATACCAATCACTCCTTTAAAGAAACTATTACAGGCTAAAAACTTGAAAGACGTCTACAAACATCAGCCATAGAATATCCGGTGAGTAAGTTGGGAAATTGATTGGTGAGCCGATTGGTAATGGGTCAAACCGGTTGGGTTGACCAGCCCACACTACTCTGTCCATTTCTCTAATCTCAATATGTATTACTCCACAATGTTCTAGCTTCATTTTTACTAAGACACTTCAGAAAGTTGTAAGATATATGTGGCCGATTTTAAACCATTCAACAGATCCAATTTCTAGCTTTAATTTTTTAATTCATCACTCTAACCCATTATCAATAAAAAATTTACTCATAATGCCCCATATTGCCCCCTCTAATCCTATTGCATTTATAGCTAAATAATTGTAGCATTGTATGGCGATATTGACTTCAAATAGTGTCAGAATTTAGCATAGAGATCACATACCGCGCCAAATGATCTCGAATCAACACTAGAGACTGAATTGTATCCCTCAACCCAGCAATGTCCTTCCGGGACCTTTATAGCACCATTCACGTTACTGATATAGTCACCTTCCATCGCGACTATTCTTTTCAAGGATCTCTCGTTGTAACTAGTTGGGGAGCTGCAAAATGATAGGGACTATATCACAATCATTATACATATTGGAATTTGGAATCAAATAGCAAATACCAAAAAATGATGGTTTATACAGAAAATGCAATAAAAGTGTATTTAATTAGCTTTTTAAGTTTAGCGGAGATATATTTGACCTCAGCTTATAGTCAAAAACCATAATAGAATCTTTAAAATCTTCAAGAGTGGTTCTCGTAGCTCACTACAAGTAACATTGGGCTTTACAGACATTACAAAAATCTCATATGAACCACTGTGACAAGGTGCACCAACACTTGCACATCTTGCACTTCTTTACGTCAACTATGTATTACATTAACTTTTTATTTAGCTGATGCTCTTTTTATTATGAAACATATCGAAAATAAAACATACTAGATATCTAGCATCTCCAAGAATACAATTTATGAAAGTGTCTAAATAATGAAAATTTTGCATACCTGAAAATAACTACATCGCCATGTGAGAATCTATATTTGTCAAGGCAAAATTTCTCTAAGAAAACATAATCATCTGCATCCAAATTAGTCATTAACGGGCCACGCGTACATCACGATTCAGCTATACTACATAGATATTTTTTGCTCTACGAAAGCTACCTGTAAATGATCCTAAAGAAGGATTAAATGTTGGAGACATTGATGATCCTCGAACAGGACATACTCCAGCATAACGGTTTGTTACAGTGATGCCCACAAGCCCGATTGCAATATACTTTTTTAAAGCATTCAAAATAATATCCTTGGTTCCCATATCCGTATGAAGAATTCTAAATAATTCACAACTTGAAAACCGATGAAATTTGCATAAGAGAACATAAAAAAAATATTAAAACACATTTGTTGTTTTTTTCTGATTGCCATATTAACACTCCCTCTCATTTTCAGATAGAGCAATATTTGAGTATGGTAATCAAGAGGGTCATCTACATACTACAAATTGGATTATGTGGAATATTTTACATGCCTAGAATGAAAAAGAGTAAAATAAAAGATAAAGATTTCAGCTTTTTGAAGGCAAACAAATTACTTTCAAATGATCGTAAGCTTCAATTTTGTTATCAATTATCTAAAATAAGAATTCATAACAACAACATGTGGGTGTCCCGATGTGCATTTACAAAGTGATTATAAGTTATAACCAAATAATTCGGCGTTTAAAGTTTCCCATTGTTAGACAATTGTACATTTATCTGAATAATCAAGTTTCTTACCACAACTAATTGTATGTTTATCTATATAAGATGGTCAAGCCATAGTCACTTTTTGTTATACATTAATCATAATCACTTTTTGTCTAGTGTAACTTGAACTCGTAATCAGTGCGATTTCCTTGGAGCAAAAACATAATACCCTTCACAAATGTTGTCCACACATCATATTACGCAAACAATGGAGCAATATGAAGCTAATATGATGTAAAACCAGTGTTCTAAAAGGTGCGCCAAGGAGCCGCCAAAGCGTCGCCAAGGCGCGAGGCGTGGCCTCGGAGCCACGAAATGGACCAAGGCGCGAGATCTAGGCGTCGTGTGAAAAGGCGTGGGATAAGGCGCGAAAAGGCGTGAAAAGGCGCGCCTTTTGGTAAGGCGTGGCGCCATTTTTAGAAGCATTTAGGAGATTTACGGATTTTGGCTTGAATTTCTAGTATTTGGGCTATTTCCTTCTTGGGCCACGTAATTTCAAAACTTAATTCCTACTTGGGCCTCGTATTTGAGTCCGGCTATTTTGATTTGGGCTTTAGTATTTGAAATTGTTCTTAAAAAATAATATAAAATTATAAACACATAAATTTATAAATATTTTTTGGCCGCCTTATGCACGCCTTAAGAAACGCAAAGGCTTGTAAGGCTTGAGGCGTGGCTGTGCCGCCATGCCACGCCTCACGCCTTTTAGAACATTGTGTAAAACAAAACAAAAAGATGGGCACAAATTCCAGCAAAACATAGTTTATCTTAAGGAGCAAAATGAAAACCATTTACCCAAGCAAAAAAGCTACTGCAAAAACAAATCGTTTATCAATAAGACAAAAACAATGCAACAAATAGCAAATTATAAGCAGCTAAAGACTATTATATCATAGCAAGACAGCAAAAATCAACATTCAAATTCGCATAATCAGAAGATTAGAGCAACAAAATGATGTAAAAATTGAAGTTAGGGTTGTTATTGGTTACCAGATTCAGAATTAAAATGCTGATCAAAGAGTCAGAATTTTGTATGAGGAAAGTGACTGTGGAGGGTGGATGAAGGTCGATCTTTTCTTTCTTTTTTAACAGGTTTTCTTTTCATTAGATGGATTGGGCCGAATACAAATAAAAGTTTGAGCCAAGTTCCATAAAAGAAGAAAAATTGCGGTGAGAAAAACTATGAGCCCGTTTGGGTATAAGGGTTTGTACTTTGTACTAGTGGGTTTGGGGATTGTGTTTAAAACATGCATTAACCATTCTTAATGACATGTTTTGGTTTTGAAATGATTTACTAGTCACACTCAAATATCTAGTTTCAACCATTCTTAATGGCATGTTCAGGTTTGAAATCGATTTCACTATTTTTTTATCTCTATACTTGCGATATTCTTTGTTAACCACATATTTTTTGAACTTTGGCTTTATAAATGAAGAAGTTCATCGACTTTGAAAACCCAATTACGTTTACAAACTTCAAAAGGCTTTATATGTTCTTAAACAAGCTCCCAAAGCTTGGTACAATATACTTGAAGCTTTTCTACTAAAACATGAATATACTATGGGATTTGTTCAAATACTCTTTTCACCAAGAAAAGAAAATCACATCTCATAATTGTTTAAATATATGTTGACGACATTATATTCCAATCGACTTGTCAAGAGTTATGGTACGATTTTGCCAAAATCATGCACGACGAGTTTGAAATGAGTATGATGGCCGAACTATATTTTTTCTTAGGTTTACAAATTAAACTAATGGAAGATGGCATCTTCTTTAATCAATCTAAGTACATTAAACAAATGGTTGAGAAATTCGGTCTAAAAAATTGTACGCGCATTAAGACACCAATGTCGTAGGAAACTAAACTCACCAAACACGAACATAGTGAATCTATAGATAATACTAAATATAAAGGCATGATAGATAGTTTACTCTATCTCACAACGGATATCATGTTTAGTGTTTATCTATGTGTTTTCTTTCAAGAAGATCCTAAAACGTCACATCTTGAAGCTGTTAAACGCATATTTAGATATATAAAGGGTACAACTCATTTAAGAGTATGGTATCCCAAAGGAACGGGAGTAGAAACCATAGTTTATGCTGACTCCGATCATGCGAGAGATTATGTAGATAGAAAAAGTACTAACGGAGTTTGTACTTTTATAGGGTGTTGCTTAACAAACGTCCCTCGCTATTTCTACAATAGAAGCCCCAAGTATGTGTCTATTGGAAAAGCATGTCAATAAGCACTATGGATAAAACAAGCTCTCGTAGACTACGACATCAAGTTCGACAACATTCCAATTAACAACAAAGGAGCTATCTACTTAAGCAAAAATCCCGTCCAACACTCTAGAACTAAACACATCAAAATCCGTTATCATTTACTTCGCGACAACGTACAAATAGGTAATATTTCCACTGAAAAAGTCACTTCGGAAGATAACATAGCTGATATCTTAACCATTAAAATGCGAACCCTTTAATTTCCTTATACTAAGATTGGGCTTGATGGAACACACGTCGTAAATATAAAACAAGTCGGATTGATGATTTAATATTTCTTCTGAAATATTCAAGTGATTTTAACTTTCTATCACAATCGTTGTATTTATGATTCAAGCGTTTTAACAACATATGTTAACACGCAATTCCATCAACCTTCGGGTGACAAAGGACTCACGATCTCTACATAAGAAATCCGTAGATCCTTTCATCCCTGTATGAATATACACTCCCTGAGACAGGAGATATTCATGACCAGCTAAAATTAAAACAGACCTAACCAACATTTAAACAGATCCCGCGGATCCTACCCAAACAAACCCATCACAAAATAGTTAAAAAAAATAACTATTCTGGTCACCAGACCACGCATCCCACAAAAGTGATCTGTCTTCCTTAGGAAGGGATCCGTGGGTCCTGTTCTCAGACTACAACAATAGCCCAAAAACAAAAACACGGTCACTTTTTCTTTACTCTCAAACATAAAGACGAACAAACACATATTACTACTCAATTACAAATCGCTCTCTTGGTTAATTCATTTCATTCTTAACAACATTGTAACTGATTTAATTTAAATTTTTCCTTTAAATCTAAGTCTAGGGATTCTATTTTGCACTAAATGTTTTTCCCAATTAATGCCTTAAAACAAATTATATTAAAACAACACAATGTTTTAACTTTTCAAATGTGTAAATATTTATTGATGAATAATCAAATAATTACAAAGTGTTTTGGATAACACTAGTTGAATGACAATGGGTTGAAAACTCTTTAAACAAGTAAACTTAATATGAATCAAGTTTACAGGAAAATTTATATAAAGTATCTGATTCAATCAGAGACTCTACCTGGAAGTTTGACAAAGAGAGTAAATCATTTTCTAATGATAGATACCATTATAATAATAAAAGTTGTAGCATTTACTTTGGACCAACATTCTCTTATATAGTGGTAGGAAGGTGTCTTGATCATGGGTAGTTTGAGACGTGTCATGAATATAATGGAGAATTACATATCCCATTTAGTGTACGTCTACTCATAGTACTTGTCTCAATTGCTTTAGTGAATTGTTTCCCAATAGGTCCCTTCACCATCATGACTTTGATAGGCTTTAATTTGAACAGCTTATTTGTCCCGCGTCTTTGCTTTATTCAAATTACTCCCGCCTTAGTATATCTGAGAACATCAGAGCTATGCTCTGTTGGATGTTTCAAAGAGAATTCCAATATATTAGAGTATTGTAATCCTTTGATATATACACTTAGTAAGTTCCTTCTACATTCTATCTGATATCCAACTCAGCCAGTGAGTATGTCTTCAAGTTGTATTTGACTTTCTAGACGATGTTTGGCACTTGAACTTATCTGGGGTAGCTCATTGAGGTTGTATCTCATTGAGTCTTTTTATCAGCTGATGTTAGATCAGCTGGTTGCCTTAGTGTAATTTATGTTCAAATCCTGTTAGAGATTTGGGCACTAATACTTTCCCAACAAAATCTCCTCCTATTTGGATATAAATTATACTAGGTCTAAAATTATGGTAAGTGAGAAAAACAACTTTTTCTTACACATAATTTAGTGGACATTCATTAACAAAGACAATTAAGTTTTATTCATAGACATTCATTATACTACAAAACAGATAAAACTCTGATATTCTTCATTTGCAACCTTTTCAATAGCTTCCTTGTAATCATGTCTGTTCACAATAGTGTACTCCATTCTATTGGCAAAATTCTCAACTTTCTGTAAGTCTTTCTTCCTTTCCATAGATCAATCAGCTGAGTGGTTGTTATGAGTCCAAATTTACTTTCTCTCTAAAAGCATAGTTTACCCCTTATGTTAAGAAAGAAGAGTCCTGACTCAGGATGATTGATGACTTGACCATCTGTTCCAGAAACTCCTTCAGGAGAAATGGTGTTTCTTTCTGATCCATCAACCAGAGGTTCCTTTGTTACCATAAGGCTCTTCTTCTCTTTCTGCCCTTACTAGGTACTTTCTCTTTTGGAACAATGAGTAATTATTCTGTTAGTTGTCGCGGGGGATGAACTCTAATTTCTCATCTATCGTTTTGACCCATTTTCAACAACTGAGTTTTTGAATTTCATGACTTCTTCTCAGCCAGTTTATAGAGTTCGATCCATTCAACCCCATTTCATGAAGTCTAAAGTGAGTGTACACTTTGAAGTTTAGGGTTGATAATTTCTTTTAATGGTCATTTCAGCTCTTTTGTATGAATCAATCCTGTACTTGAATTTTGTGATGGGAAGATCATTAGCTCTGTAGTTATCATAGTCGTGGTATTGCTATTGTAGCTCAGCTAGTCGTTTTTCTTTCAGAGCTTCAGTTTCTTTTAGCTTATCTGTTTGGGCCTTTTTCTGTGTAGGAGTTAGCTTTTCCAGAGCTTCTTTAGACTTTCGATTTGCATCATGAAGGTCTTTCAGTCTTTTATGTTCTTGTAAAAGTGTAGCAGCTTCTTCAAGAGTCGTTGGTGGCTCGCTTGCAGTTCTGAATTCAGAAAAGAGTGAGGTGTTCGAAAATGATCCACTTAGTTCCAAATGTGGCACATTTCTTTTGATTAATTCTGACTCATCAGGGATTGTAGTTTTACCTTTTCCCTTGTCAGCCTTTGATGGAGTCTACTTACACATAGAGTTTTTGGAGAATAAACCTAGTGTAGATTGGAATGAACCTAAGTGGCTATTTGACATTGACATGCTAACAGAATCTATGAAATATGTACCAGTTGTTGCAGGTTATAATGATTTTGCAGGTACAAATGAAGGTCATGATGTAGATATATGTATAGTGGAGAAAGAATCAGAGAAAGACTGCATCATCATTCCACTTTGGAAGGACAATTCTCCAGTTATTACTTCTTTAGAGGATGCAAAGAATGATGACCCTCAGCCTTCTAATAATGATGATAAGGAGGATTAAGAAGTTGTGAACAAAGACAGTGAAGCTGTAGATGCTGAATCTATTAACAGTACTAATGATGTTAGTACTGGTGGGCAAAATAATAGTACTGTTAGGCCACCAGTTAATACTGATGGGCCAAGTAATATCCCACTAGTTAGTACTATTATTCCACCTCTTGGTGCTGACTTGTTTGGTGAAGCAGATGAAGATGATGAGGTGGATCGCACCAACATAACCTCAACCTATGTTGTTCCTATCACTCCTCACACAAGAGTCAACAAAAATCATCCTTTGGAAAACATTATTGGTAAAGTATAATCAGGAGTGAACACAAGGTCAAGAGTTCAGACTAGTGAGACTGGCTTTATAAGTGCTATCTATGAAGAAAGATCTCATGGTGAAGTTCAAAAGTGTCTGTTTGCTTGTTTTGTGTCTCAAGAAGAACCTAAGAAGGTTACTAAAGCTAAAAAAGATGAAGCCTGGGTTGAGGTTGTGCAAGAAGAACTTATAAAATTTAAGTTGCAGAAGGTATGGGTTTTGGTGGATCTGCCTGATGAAAAAAGGGCAATTAGGATGAGAGGGGTATTGTTATCAGGAACAAGGCTAGACTGGTAGCTCAAGGATACACACAGCAAGAAGAGATAGACTAAGATGAGGTCTTTGCCCCGATTGCTAAGATTGAAGCCATTAGACTATTTTTGGCTTATGCATCCTACAAAGACTTCACTATGTATCAGATGGATGTAAAGAGTGCATTCTTTTATGGGAAGGTTGAAGAGGAATTGTATGTATGTTAGCCTCTAGGTTTTGAAGACCCATACTTTCCAAACAAGGGTATACAAGGTGGAGAAGGTTTTGTATGGTTTACACCAGGCTTCAAGGGTATGGTATGCAACATTGGCCAAGTATCTATTGGACAATGGTTTTCATAGAGGAAAATTTGATCAGACTCTAATCATAAAGAGGATGAAGGGAAACATCTTATTGGTTGAAATATATGTTGATGATATCATCTTTGGATCCACTAAGAAGGAGTTATGTACAGAATTTGAGCAGCTAATGCATGACAGATTTCAAATGAGCTATATGGGTGAACTCACATTCTTTCTAGGGCTGCAAGTGAAATAGAAAACATATGGCATATCTATCAACCAAGATAGGTATGTGAAGGAGATTTTGAAGAAGTTTAGATATGAGAGTGTGAAAACTGCTAGTATTCCTATGGAACACAGCAAACCTCTACTTCCAAATGATGATAGTGAAGAGGTTGATGAGCACCTGCACAGATCCATGATTAGATCATTGATGTATTTGACAGCATGCAGACCAAATATCATGTTTCTTTGTATGTTCTTGTGCTAGATTTCAGGTCACTCCCAAGGCTTCACATATGCATGCAGTGAAGAGAATCTTTAGGTATCTGAAAGGCCAAACCAAATTGGACCTTTGGTATCCAAAGAATTCTCCATTTGATCTGGTAGCCTACTCAGATAGTGACTATCTTTGGAGCTAGTTTGGATAGGAAGTCAACAATAAGTGGTTGTCAATTCCTAGGAGACAGGTGATACGCTTACACAGCGCGTTCGGGGTCAAAGGAACTTCCTTTTCGTCGAGCAAGTTTTTCAACACCCTAGGCAGTGAAGCTAATCGTTGTAGTGTAGTATTAAGGTAAGCCACGGGAATTGATATCGTTCTCTAGGGGAATAGGAATGCTAGTGAGAAGTTACTACGCGAAGGTTGGGGTTGAGGAAGATTATTTTTTTTATCTTTTTATGTTTTTTAGGAAATGGAAAGGTACGAATATCGGGGTTTGAATTTGGGGGGTTGGTATTTCTACCGATTACTTCTACTATCTAGTTATCTAAACTAAGGTGTATGTAGTCTATGTCTATTGTTGTGTGCTTGTATGATGATTAAAAATGTATTTGCTTAGGCTTTATTACTCCCCTAGTTATCTCCTATTGATGGTTGAATTGTCACGTCCTTATTCTTAATCGCGTTGTGTTTCTAAGGTCGTAGGGTATGCGTTTATCCCTAACTCTTTGAAGCTACCAAAGGTTAATGACTACAAAATCTCTAGGATTTATAAACTTTAACTCTAAGGTATTCTTTGGATGTATAGCCTACAATTACTCTAGGTGATTATAAACTAAGGTTCAACAAAGATTAATCAAGCATTATTAGCACAACGAATGACCTATCGCAATACTAGGTCAATCACAATTAAGATAAGAGACAACCAATCAATATTCAATAACTAAGTTTCATATTACCCAAGCAAACACACAAGTAAATTAGCCGGACATGGGGAACATGCAAGCATACACACAATCAATGGAAGACATAATTGAACTAATGAAGTAAAACACTTATCTTGATGTAAGATAGGGTATGGAACCCTAAAATACTGTACAAGACAGCCTTGGTTCGGTTTAGGTTTTTACTCCAAAAGACTACACACTGAAAACTGAAAAATTCGGATTCTATATATAAGATTACAAATGCGACGGCGTCACCCTTTAATTTGTGACGCCGTCAGGTCGCCGTTATTAGGGTTTCGTCTTGGCCATGTTAGCATTGCGACGGCGTCATCTTATGCTTGTGACGCGTTCCTCTTCAGTCTCTGACGTCGTCTGGATCAAATCTAGGCCGTCTGAGCAGCGACGCCCTACTCTTTTAAAACATGAAGCCGTCACTTGTAAATGAGCAATTTAGCTACTGAGTCATCACAAAACTTGTCCAACGGCGTCTCTAGTAGAACCTGACGTCGTCCCAAGTAGAACCTGACGCCGTCCCCTTTAGTTCCAGCAGCCTGAGTTTCTCGATTCTTGACTTTGGCCATTTTCTTCGTATATTCGCGCCTTTTCATCCGAAATAGTGTCATTCCAGCTTTTTGCCTTCAAGAGACCTAAAAAGTGAAAAGGAACGATATTAAGTAATAACGGATACAAAAGTGATCAAATAAGGGCTTAAACGACCCTTCAAAAAGGTACATTTTAAAACCTTATCAAATATCCCTACACATGGTATTTGCTTGTCCTCAAGCAAATGTGCTTTTAGCCAATTAATTTATAAGTTAGGGGTCATGAAGCATTAGTTTAGAAAGATCCACAACATATGTAAGCCCCGCAAAAGTCATAACAAGCATGGAAATTACATACTAGCACCTCACATGGGGTGTTTAGATACTCACATCTCTTGGGTGTATATGAAATATAACAAGTTGGAAATGGAAGATAAACACTCATTAACCAGTCCTAGTACATAGATTACCATAGGCTTGAGACTAGATCAAACCTCCATCGTTTTGGCGTAAGCACCTAGGAAAGACTATCCAAGAGGTCTTTTAAAGGGTTGTAATGTTAGGCTTATGGTAGGGAAACAAAGGGTTTGGTGGGATAGGCGATTTAGTGGTGGCAAGTCAAAAATCTTTATGTTACAAGCATGCGAAGAATGGCGTTGCTAAGCAAAGACTCGACACTCTAAACTCTAGATAACTGAAACAAACAAACATGAATTTAAAGATAGATGTAGGATGGTAGCCCGTATTTTTTTTTTCAACACTCTATTTTTTTCTTTTTCTCTTTTTTTTTCATACACTTTTACTCTACCATCCTCTACGATAACATCAAAATGATAGGGATTTATAGGCACATCCCTACACTTGAGTTTTTATTACTCTAACACTAATTTGACCCGAATTGAAAAGATCAAAACACTTGGAGTACATTATTATCCAAATAAAGGGAATTTGAATTTAACGTTCCCTTCCCGTCATTTCATAAAATTTAACTTTTCCCATGAGTCCCAATCGTCCCAAAACTGTGTACAAAAGATATGACTCGACTTAGCAACTTATGCAAGTAACTAGATAATTGAACTAAGGGTTAAGTGTGATAACAATAATGCACTAAAAGTGAGTGCATACAAGGTAGGCAAAGGCGATTTGAGTGTACATTTGGGGGTGGATTGTAAACAATGCTTTTCATTGATATTCCGGAAAACCGAAACATCACGAGAACCGCAAAAATGATAGGCTCTGAGGGGTTAACTAGGGGTATGGTGTACTAAAGATGAGTACAACACAAAGGTGTGGGGAAATTACTCAACCGATGTGGAAGAAGTTGTTAATACAAATAAGCCGTAAAAACGTTTATTTATATTTTACGATCTTCTAATGTTTTTTCGATAACAAACGTAAAATCATTTTAACGAAACAAATAAAATACGTAAATGGTTTGAACTAATAGTTTCTAACACATTCATATTTTCACATAAAACACTAAAACAAGTATAAGTGATTTTATGATTTAGTAATACATATGTACAACAACTAGTGCTTACATATTTGGGTAAAATATACACATAACTAGTATGTAGTATATTGGGTAATATAAATGGGTAGAAACTTAAGTATCACAACCCATTGACCAAATACATTGAATGTAGTTGGGTACAACCCAAAGCCCATGACCCATGGATCTTGACCCATAACCCATTGCATGACATCATGCTTATATCACACATGGATAATATCCATAACCCATGGATCAACCCATACCCAAGTGACTAAGTGCATTGCACTCAAAAGATACATTGTATCTAGCTAAAGATCCATGGTTCAACTCATGACCCATGACCCATAACCAAAATACCCATGGGTAAAAGGGAGAGACCCACGGATCCCTAGCTTAACGCTAGACGGATCCCTTGTGGAAGGGATTCGTGGGATCCGGGGAACAGTAGAGTTTTTCTTCAATAAATAGTGAGTCATTTCTTCATTATTTCTCACCCCTTTCTAACATACTTTCCCCTAGAGTTAAAAACTCTCTAACCGCAGATCCAAGAGATCTATGTTTGTAGTTTTATTTTTGTGTGATCTTTTAGGTTCCTCTTAAAGGCAAGATCACCACCTTTGAAGTCGATCAAGCTCAAGTCCATGAGTTGCCATGCTTCCTCATCATCAAGGCTACTGAAGTCTTCTTGTTGATGATTCCTTTCTTTCTTGTAAGAAGTGTAGTGTTGAAGACATTAGTGAAAGATGTCTCAAGTGTCAAGACGAAGATATTAGTGAAGGGTATCTATCGTCTACATCATAAGCACTTGTGGTAGGTGCTTAGAAGACAAGTCTAGAAGCATTAGTGAAAGGTGCTTAGAAGTCAAAACTAGAAGCATTAGTGAAAGGTGCTTAGAAGTCAAGACACAAGACATTAGTGAAGGGTGTCTTGTAGATCTAGTCAAAGGCATTAGTGAAAGGTGCCTTAGATGTACATTCGATATGGTATGTTTCGATGTACAAGATAGACTAGTATTAGATCCAAGGATATTGATATCCTTGATGATGTTGTAAAGGAGTAGATCTCCTTTAGGATTAGTCGTTGGTGTAGTGTGGTAGTAGTTCCTCCATTGCATTGGAACTAGGTGCTTAGCCTAGTACCTAATAAAGGGTAGGCGATGTTGTGAAGGTGTAGTTCACCTTGGAGTGAAAGAACTAGGTACTTAGCCTAGTACCTTATAAAGGGTAGGCGACGTTGTGTAGGTGTGGTTCACCTTGGAGTGAAAGAACCCGGTGGTTAGCCTAGCACGGAAAAAGGGTAGGAGACTTTGTGAAGGCTTCTCCGCCATAAGGAGATTGGTGTAGTGTTTACGAACTCTCGAGTAGGTGACTCGGGGAGTAGAGTAGGGCAAGGAAGGTGTCCTTGTAGCCGAACCACTATAAATACTCGCGTTGTGGTTTTGTGCTTCTTACTCTTATCTTTTCATTACTTACCTTTATAGGCTTGTTTATCAACATCCAACACACACATCCAAATAGATTGACATAAGTCGATCTAAATAGATTAAAAGGAAGTTTTAATTGGCAAAACTATTCAACCCCCCCCCCTTCTAGTTTTCCACAGAAGTAATTATATTACGGGTATCAAACAAGGGTTATCCTAATGCCTCTTATCATTTAGTTATTCCTAACTACACAAGTGTAGTCTTACTAGCGATCTCGGGATGCATCACAAAACAAGTTCTAGAATCTATTATACTACCGGTTCACACTCTAAGCATTAAAGATGAATGCTTTAATTCCTACAAATCTAAGGGCGATCCTCACATTTTGGGTGGAATTTAAGTGGTAAAGGGTTTTTGTGCTAGTCATATAATTTCCTATCCATGAGACGCTTTATTAAGACTAATGCCCCACCCCTATATGTCATGAAAAATTTTAAATTAGGTGCCAAAATTACCCTAACCGATATTTCTCATGGTTTATTACACAAATGCAATTGGACAAGGCAAATAGTCAAGGATAAGCATAGTTTCAAAGTTCCCGTTTTATTTTCCCTCCCTACACTTAAACTGAACATTGTCCCCAATGTTCCCCGAAAGTATCAAAGTTATGATAATGGAAGGTTATTAAAGACGAAAGAAACTAATACTCCACTGATTAGCTCGGTAGGATCCGTGTAAAGTGGTGGTTACATCCTTCTTCAAGAAGAACGTTTGTGTGAAAAGCTCCTTATCATCTTATGTATCTTCTTCTTGGTAAATTAAACCTGCACACTTGAAGAAAACCAACGAAACCTTCGCGTAAAATCGGCGGTAACAATATATATAAGACTCTACTAAACTAGGATATAATGCTTGTGGAATGGATTTTCTGATTTTCGGAAAATTAAGACCTAAAAAATTCCAAAAATTTATAAGTAGCTCAGAAAACGAGAAAAAAGTAATCAGTTGTTTCGCTCCTTCGGCGTCGTCGAGGTTGGGATCTGACGCCGTTAGGTTATCCTGACAGAAACTGGTCTGCGATTTTCTGGAAAAAAAATTCTGGAACATTTTTATCTTTAGAATCTGGAAAAATTTCCTGCAAAACATCCATTATGACTCGATACAAGCATTTGACTCGAACAAACACACATGTAAATCTTTTAATTAATTGTAATTCTCATGTTTACGTTTCTTTTGAAAACGTGTGTAATCCTCCCTACACTTATCCCTTAAGTAAAATACCTTTATATGTAATTAAGACGAGGTTAAAGACAAAATAAAGCATTTTTACAAATTTAAACATGAGAAAAAACAATCAATAAAAGATACACGAAACAAACAAGCAATGTTGCAAAAATCGTGAATCGGTAGTCGGGCGGTCGACCACCCTGCAACGAGTAATCGGTCAAGTCGGGATTAATCGGTGATTAATCGGATTGGTATTTCCTGCAGTTTTTTGGTATTTCTGGAGACCAACTAAAAATCTTAACCGATTCAAAGCCTGCTACGTTTCCAAACCTCAATAAAAGGCTCCAATTCTGATTATGATGCCCATTGTGCGTTATAAGTGAAATATACGATTTGCCCGATTTGGCCGATTTTTTACCGATTCGGCCGATTTTGACCGATTCGGCCGATTTTTTGACTGCTTAGTGTTGATTTTTATCCTAGGCCAATTTTTCGACCGATTTTCAAAAATCGACAAGGTACTCGGCCGATTAACGATTAATCGGCGATTAATCGGCCGAGTTGACCGATTTTTGCAACATTGCAAACAAGCAAACAATTAAGCATGGGTTGCCTCCCATGAAGCGCTTTTCTTTATTTATGAGTCTTGTAGCTAGACTCGAAGTCGTGCCCCTACGTACCGATATAAGTAAGCCTATCCTCTAGAATGTCATAAGGATCAAACTTATCATTTAAGTTCCTAGTAGTACGTTTGGTTCGATATGCCTTTTCAAATTTCTCTCCATCGGGGTCATAGATCGTTATCCTAATGTGCCACTTTCCATTACCATCACTAGGCGGTCTATCCCAATCCCACTTACGGTTAGGCTTATCGCTCTCAACTTTCCACTTATTCATGACAAGGTTGACGGGCAAGCTTCTTAGGAACTCAGTCATCTTCCTAAATACTAAGGCGTCCTCGAACGGGTTCACTTCCATGTCCCTAGCCATTTCTTTTTCATGGAAAGTTGCTTTACTAGCAAAGGCTTCATCTAGGTAAAAAGGTCGTTGGGGACCTAGGAAGTTCTTATCGATCCAAGGTCCGTATCAAGATGGCGCTCTATCCAACCTAATCTCATGTGGGATTTCCTCTTCTTTGTAGTAAGTATGCTTTTTGACATCGTAAATTGACCTAGCACTCCCCTCTCCTACCACTATTTTGGACATCTTACAATCAATGATGGCACTAGCGGTAGCTAAGAATCCTCTTCCTACTAGCAATGGGCATGTGGGGTCCTTATTCATGTCTAGCACATGGAAATCCGCCAAAAGAGTCAATTCTCCTACGTGTACTACCATGTCTTTTATTATCCCTACCGGATATGCAATACTACCATCCGCTAGACCTAAGATGGTTTCCGTTGGTTCTATCTTACCTAAGTTAAGGCTTCTATGGAGGGACAACAGAACAAGATTGATGCATGATCCTAAATCGGCTAGAGCATCGAGAGGTTTGGAAGTTCCAAGCCTACACGGAAGAGTGAATAGCCCGGGATCGTCTAACTTCTTAGGTAGATTATTTTGCACAAAAGCGGACCCATGTTTTCCAAGTCTAATTTCTAGCTCATATTTTTCTTTTAAAGCATTATAATAAGGTGCATGAGCTAAGACTTCAAGAACCGGTTTTTCTTGATGGAGTTCCTTGTACTCCTCCTCTAGATTAGGTTTGGGTTCTTGGTTGACGGGTTTCTCAAGAGTAGGTTCTACCAATGGTGCGCGGCCTTAGTACCTCATTTTGGATTGCTTGAAACTCTTGTTGATAGCATTTACCGAGTGAACCGTTGGGTGTGAGGGGCATGGGTACGCACTCTCCCATGGTGAACAATAACATGAAGTCGATGAAATCGAACTCACTTTTGGGTTCTTTATAGTATCACTTGGGAGTGCTCCAAATTCCCGGTCATTAAAGGCTTTTAAGAGGGCATCAAGTTTGTTTGTCATCTCGCCTTGTCATCGCTTAAAATCGGCTTCAAGCTTAGTCAATCGAGTTTCTTGAGATGACATGAACCTAGATGCAATTGCCTCAAGACTAGTGGGGTTCCCGGTGTTTGGAGGGTTGAACCTATTGGGTGGACTAGATGAGCTTTGGGGTGTGCTTGAATTTTGGTTCCACTTATGGTTAGGGTGATTCCTCCATGAGGGGTTGTAAGAATTTCCTAAGTTGTTTTGTTCGGGCTTGAAAGTGTACCACTTCTCTCCTGCTCCATCGGTACGCGTGGAGGTGTAGTCCGCAAAAGCTTGTTCGGGGAGTCTTGTGCAATCTCGAGTGTCGTGGGAACCACTACACAATTCACAAGGTAGACTGATTTTGTTCACTTGTTGCGAAGACTTAGGATTTTCGTAGGCGCTCATTAGGAATTTAACTTGATCTTCAAGCTCGAGCATCCTACGGTCGTAAGGTTGTGAGTCAAGGGGAGGCAAGGAGATTGCCTTTACGGTTTTGGGCAGCTCACGGGGGTCATTCCAACTTTCGTTGTCATAGAGAGCAAGGTCCTCTATTATACCTCATGATTCTTCCGCGGTGAGATCACTAAGTTTTCCACCGGCCGCTTGGTCAATGGATCGCTTAGTGGGGAAGTTGACATGATCGTAGAAGAGTTGGACTTGAAGCCAAAGATCAACACCGTGATGAGGGACTCTATGGGGTAAGTCCTTGAATCGAGTTCATGCTTCGTAGAGAGATTCACCTTGACGTTGTTGGAACATCAAGATATAATTCCTAAGCTTAGTGGTTCTCCCCAGTGGGAAAAATTGAGCAAGGAAGCGAGAGGTGAGATCATCCCAACTTGAGATGGAGTCGGCGGGAAGTCGCTCAAGCCAATTACTAGCTTGGTCCCGTAGAGAGAATTGGAAGAGACGCAGACGCGTGGTCTCCCGAGTAGTAGCATCAAGGTCGATGGAATCGACAATTTTAAGGAAGTCCTTAAGATGCTGATTAGGATCTTCAGAACAAAGTCCATGGAATGCACATCCGTTTTGCACCAACCGGATGGTGTCGGATCGCAGGGCCGTAGTTTGGGGTTGGTCGGGAAGCTCAATGGTGTTTCTATAGCCTAGGTGGCTTGGTCTCGAGTATTCACCAAGAGTACGGCCTCTTGGCGGGTCATTTGGTGGTGGGTTGATGAGTGGTGGTTGGTTATCACCTTCCATGATGAAAAGTGATGGGATACGAACAAAGGTCACGAAGAAGGGGGATAGACTACGAGGAAGCTAAAAATGGGAAAAAAGCTTACTTGATAGGAATCAAGCAAGGAAACCTAAATGAGGTAGACTCCTAACTAGCTATTCTATTCCCCAGCAGCGGCGCCAAAAACTTGATACGCTTACACAGCACGTTCGGGGTCAAAGGAACTTCCTTTTCGTCGAGCAAGTTTTCAACACCCTAGGCAGTGAACCTAATCGTTGTAGTGTAGTATTAGGGTAAGCCACGGGAATTGATATCGTTCTCTAGGGGAATAGGAATGCTAGTGAGAAGTTACTACGCTAAGGTTGGGGTTGAGGAAGATTATTTTTTTTATCTTTTTATGTTTTTTTGGAAATGGAAATGTACGAATCTCGGGGTTTGAATTTGGGGGGTTGGTATTTCTACCGATTACTTCTACTATCTAATTATCTAAACTAAGGTGTATGTAGTCTATGTCTATTGTTGTGTGCTCGTATGATGATTAAAAATTTATTTGCTTAGGCTTTATTACTCCCTAGTTATCTCCTATTGATGGTTGAATTGTCACGTCCTTATTCTTAATCGCGTTGTGTTTCTAAGGTCGTAGGGCATGCGTTTATCCCTAACTCTTTGAAGCTACCAAAGGTTAATGACTACAAAATCTCTAGGATTTATAAACTTTAACTCTAAGGTATTCTTTGGATGTATAGCCTACAATTACTCTAGGTGATTATAAACTAAGGTTCAACAAAGATTAATCAAGCATTATTAGCACAACGAATGACCTATCACAATACTAGGTCAATCACAATTAAGATAAGAGACAACCAATCAATATTCAATAACTAAGTTTCATATTACCCAAGCAAACACACAAGTAAATTAGCCGGACATGGGGAACATGAAAGCATACACACAATCAATGGAAGACATAATCCGAATTAATGAAGTAAAATACTGTACAAGACAGCCTTGGTTCGGTTTAGGTTTTTACTCCAAAAGACTACACACTGAAAAATTCGGATTCTATATATAAGATTACAAATGCGCCGGCGTCACCCTTTAATTTGTCGCCATCGGGTCGCCGTTATTAGGGTTTCATCTTGGCTACATTAGCATTGCGACAGCGTCACCTTGTGCTTGTGATGCCGTCCTCTTCAGTCTCTGGCGTCGTCTGGATCAAATCTAGGCCGTCTGAGCTGCGACGCCCTACTCTTTTAAAACACTGAAGCCGTCACTTGTAAATGAGCAATTTGGCTACTGAGTCATCACAAAACTTGTCCGACGGCGTCTCTAGTAGAACCTGACGCCGTCCCAAGTAGAACCTGACGCCATCCCCTTTAGTTCCAGCAGCCTGAGTGTCTCGATTCTTGACTTTGGCCATTTTCTTTGTATATTCGCGCCTTTTCGTCCAAAATAGTGTCATTCCAGCATTTTGCCTTCAAGAGACCTAAAAAGTGAAAAGGAACGATATTAAGTAATAACGGATACAAAAGTGATCAAATAAGGGCTTAAACAACCCCTCAAAAAGGTACATTTTAAAACCTTATCAACAGGATGATTTCTTGGCGGTGTAAGAAACAGACTGTGGTGGCAAACTCTTCAACTAAGGTAGAATATGTGGTTGTTGCAAGCTGTTATGGTTAAGTGCTCTGGATTCAGAATCAGATGCTTGAATATGGGTACAATTTCATGAACACTGTCATTAACAAAGATAACAACAACATTATTTGTATCATAAAAATCCAGTTTTACATTCTAAGACTAAACATATAGAGATTAGACACCATTTTATAAGAGGCTACAATGAAAAGAAGTTTATTCAGGTTATACAGATTATAATGTTGTAGATCTTCTTACTAAGGCTTTTCATGTGGGAAGGTTTCAGTATTTAGTTGCAAGTATTGGAATACTTAACCCTTAGTTTATCTTAATCTCTTTGTATTTGTATTTTTTTTTTTTTTTGTAAAATAGGATTAGAACTGTTAGTTATCTGAGTTTATACTGTTAGGTATAATTAGTACTGCTAGTGCTAATTTATCTTTGGTAGCCATTTATGTTAATACTACTAGTCTAAAATTAATATTGTTATCAAGAAAAAGATTTGGTTTGTGTTTTCTTGGTTTTAGACTAACCTTTGCAGGTAGTACAAAGTAGTATGAATGGATTTGGATGTGTGAGAACTTTGTAGATCAAGTAAATAGTGTGGTTGACTTCCCTAGATGACTATTCACAACCACATGATGGAGAGTTGCTCTGCTGATGTTTGTATAGATGCCAAAGCATTATGAGGCATCTGGATCTTAATTGAAAATGAATTGATGGTCATAGTTAGTTAGATTTAATCTGATCTAACTCACTCTTTACCATTTTATCATGGTTCATGATAGTGTGTTACTTCAAGGAGCTCTGGTATTGAGAACATCGAGCAAATATGAATCTAACACTTCATGTTAGAGGCAACACCTGCCACGAGTTGGAATGAGTCTATCTATCACAGACAATACTTAGTGCTAAAACCATTAGTTCTCATACAACCAGAGGTCATTTGAGACTGAATTTTGATTGAGTGTCTTCCTTTACACTTAATCCCTTCATAAAAACATGGGTGTAGTATTTGTTTTTAAAATTAAGTTAATGATGATGGGTTAAATTTGTACAGTTAGGTAAACTTAGTACTATTAGGCTTACAGTTAATACTGTTAGGCTTAGGTTAATACTGCTATGTAAGTTAGTACTGCTATATAGTCGTTAGTGTTATTTGGTAAAAGCCATTTTTGCATTAATTAATAATACCGTTGAGCAAAAACCGCTAATTACATCATATAAAGGTTTCCTAACATTGGATAATTCATACTTTTACCAAAATTACTTTAAGTCGGTCCAATTGAAACCCTAATTGCTAACTGTAAATTCAAAAACTTCTCAATTACGGTTACCAAACACACTTTTACAACTCTCAATCACTAATGGCACATTTAACTTTTTTGATAAATATAACATGGTCGCTTTCTTGGAAAAACCAGAAGGAAGTGAAGACTTTCATCAAATAGTGGGCTTTCTTACTTCAAGTCCTTTGAGGTATGCTTTAAGTCACAGCCCCACTATCTTAGGTATTCATTTCAAAAAGTTTTGGTAGACTGCTACTGTCAAAACTCTTGATGATGAGGTATAACAAATAACTTCCACAGTTGATGGCACTACAATAGCTGTTACTGAAGCATATCTCAGGAGACATATAAGATTAAATGCTTGTTTATAACTGAGATTTATAAAAGTAAGCGTTTAAGTATCAATTCTCATATAAAATAAATACAAAACAAACGATATAAATAGGATAAATGATGCTAATAATATGTTGTTATTGATATCATCAACGACTAAATTTTACACTTTACTATGAGTTAAAGTTTACATATTTTCTCATCATCAACAAGGGGGAGATTGTTAGAGCAAACGTTACGACATTTAATCTACACAGTCTCTTTGTATTTTAATGATGAAAAATATGCAACTTGTAATACATAACGTAAAGTGCACAAGTTACATACACAAATCATCAATGCATGCACGCATCAACATCTCTCGGCGTCTCAAGTTTGAATCACTTAAGGTATGAACAAACAAGTCACCAAACTAGTTAAGTGATCAAAGAAATATTTTTGTCCATAAAAATCACATTTTTATAAATGTGACAAAACTTTTTTACAAAAATAAATTATACAATTATTTTTGTATTTATAAAGAAATGCTTTAATAAGAAAAATATTCAAAATCTGGTTTTTCCCGCCCATAAGGATAGCACCTTCACCAGATAAACATTTCACCACAACAGAACAAAAACAAGAGTGTCCTACGGATGGTCCCTTGTAGAGTAGATGGTCCCTTATATATAAGGGACCGTCCATGTTTAAAGGACTGTCCCCCGCTCCTTGAGCTGGCTATAAATACTGGACCATTTCAACTGATTTCTTTACCCCTTTTGAACATAGATTTCTCTCTTCTATATCCTCTCCTTCTTTGATCATTTAACTTGTTTAATCTTGTTTAAATGTGATTCTTTCTTTCTTTCCTCAAGTGCAAGAGAAGAACTTTCGTTATCGTCTGGATACAAAGTTATGTAGTCTAGTTAGTCCATGTGTAACATTTGTTACATATATATCGAGTCCATATCTCTCCATTCTTATATATTGATAAATCTAATTTGTTTATAAGTTGGAACTGTTGTGTGAGTGTAGATCCGGACGGCGTGTAAGTCTAGGAAGTGTGGTAGCGGTTAGTGTTGTATAGATCCGGATGGTGTTTAAATCCGTGAAGTGTTGTGTAGTAGTTAGTGCCATGTAGATCTGGATGGTGTGTAAATCCGTGAAGTGTTGTGTGTAGTGGTTAGTGTCGTGTAGATCCGAATGGTGTGTAAGACCGTGAAGTGTCGTGTAGTGGTTAGTGTTGCGTTGTGTGGTGTAGATTGGTTCTATCTAAGATTAGAACTCGACATTTAGCTTAGTATCGTAAATCGGTGTAAGCTACGGTGTATGGCTTTCTCCGCCGAGAAGGGAGCTTGTTGATTAGTGAAGTAACTCTCGAGTTGGGTACTCGGGAAGTGGAGTAGATCGAAGAGGAGCTTCGTTACTGAACCACTATAAATCTTCGTGTCCGTTTTGCCTCTTCTTTACTTATCTCTTTACGTTTATTTTTTTCATTTATCGTTTTACATTTATACTTACATTGAGTTTAGGTTTGTGTGCCTTGTTGATTATATTTGTGTCATGGCATGGTATTTATATTGTGTTTATGTTTGTGTTATAGTGACATGATTTACTTATTGCACTATACTATCTCTAGTTGTTGTTAGACTATTATTGATACTTTTCATATTGCGTCACACTTGATCGGTCATTTGATACAAAAGATTTATAGATTTTAAAAGGGAACGTATTTAACCCCTCTATGTTTCTAAAGACCATTTGAATTTTGTCTTGTTGACATGTTATTTCAGTATTTTGAAGAAAGGGAGTGATCTGTCTGCAGCTCGCGATAAGAACCGAATAAGGGTTGCAATTATTCCATTTAAGCTTTGTACCTGTTTGAGGCTTTTTGGGGGTTGTAAATCCAGTATTTCTTTAACCTTCTTCGGGTTTGATCTTATGCCTTTCGGGTTGACCATGTGGCCCAAAAACTTTCCTTCCTCTACTATAAAGGTACATTTGGATGGGTTTAGTTTTATGTTGATCTTCATGGTTCTAGAATGTTTCCAAGATGTCCCTGATTAGTGCATCGTCCATGTTGCTTTTGATTACCATGTCGTCTACATAAACTTCTAGGTTGACGGCTATTTGACTCTTGAATTCCTTATCTACCAATGCCTTGTATGTTGCCCATGCGTATTTCAACCCAAAGGGTATCTTCGTGTAACAATATATTCCATCATTTGTGTGGAAGGCTGTTTTGTATTCGTCTGACTTCTTTATTAAGATATGGTGATAGCCATTGTAAGCGTCTAGAAAACATTTGTATTTGAAGCCAGAGAGTGAATCTAGCTTCCAGTCGATTTGGGGTACTGGGTAATTTTTTTGGGGCATGCTTTATGAAGTCAACACACATACGCTAAGTACCGTTGCTATTTTTAACGATGAATTGGTTTGATACCTGGGTTTAAAATTTGACAAGTTGGAGTATTCCTACTTGGAATAGGTCTCAGACTTGAGCGATCATAGATTTTGATCTTTTCAGGAGGAGGTTCTCCTCTTTTCTACTATTGGTGGTGTGTACTGATTAAGCCCTGGACTATGTTCGGCAAATTCTCGGGGAATGGTGTCAGGCAAAAACATCAAGGCTATTGGGAAGTAGTTGAACCAGTTGGTTTTTTACCTGATGTGGGAGGTTCTTTCCAATGGTGATTGGTTGACCAGGGTGCTTTTCGTTTATGACTACCGTTTCTTCGCTTTTGTTGCCTCCAGGCATGGATTCCTACCGTATTTCCCTAGTTTCATGTGTTTCCATGGTTGCTGTCAATGCCACATCTCTACCTGGATAGTCACTTTCGATTGTAGCCATGCCTGACTTGGTTGGAAATTGCACACGCAACCCGACGTTGACACCTCCGCACATAGCTGTTATATTGGTGTTCTCCCGAACAGGACGTGTTACATGGAATTCGACTTCACAATGTGGAATTCCATGATGACTATTCGTGATAGCGGGTCTGATCCGATCGTAGTTTTCAGGTGAATGATCCCCTCAAATTTAGACCTCCCAGACGAGAAACCAATGAGCGGGACAGTGGTTGGAAGAATATGTTTTCTAACATTGTTAGGTAATTGCCTAAAGCAGTGTTCGTACATAATGTTGACGGAGTTGCCACCATCCATGTATATTCTACTTATCACATGTAAAAGATTATCGTTGTGATAATTCCTGGATCCTTAGAATGAATGAAGTTTCTCCATGGGAAGTCGTCTCCCGTTGACATAGTCCAGTCTTCCTGGACCTCGTTGTTTTGCTTTTTGCTAGGTATCTATGTTTGGATCATGTGGACTTCTAACGTTCGTGATTTATTATTGTGACTTGCATGTTCTGGATGGTTTCGACGATTCGTCATAGTTGTTTAGACGTGATTTTGGGGTGAAAATGTAGTTTTCGAGTTTGTTTGAACGATAGGTTTTCCGATTATTCGGAAAGATTTTGGTGAAGTATAGTTTTTCCAGCGGACAAAGAAATTTTCTGGTGAGTCAGAAAAGTATTGGCTTTTGACGTTATCGGGAGGTTTTATGATTGTTCATTTTGATAAAATAAGGTTTTGTGGTGGTTATAAAATACTTTCTGGTTAATCGAATTTTTTTTCAATGAACGGAAAGGTGGGTATGTTTATATATTGTTTCGTATAATACTGATGATGCCATGTTTATGTAAGGTACGTATTGAGGATCTGGAGATGGTCGATTGTTTGGTTTCCCACATTCGGTAAGGACCCCAAGGTGTGACAGGAGTCACGAGCTAGGGTAATACTCATGAGTTGACTGAGTTTAGTGTATGTATAATTCGTGAGAGAATAATCAAGTGTCTTGTGCCATTTTAGGAAACGGCTAAGTATTTATAGGGATGCCTTTAGGGTTGTGTGTGACCCCGTAAAGGTTATCCAATGGTCCAGGATGACCCACATGGTGATCATCAAGGGAAGGGACAAGAATGACATGTGGTTCATCATCCTTGGCTTAGCCAGGTGCATGGAAAGATCCATGCATGGTGGTAGCACTACCTCTCACGAATGAGGTAGTTACGCGTGGTGTTAGTTGTAACGGCCGTCACTTGGTTGCCAGGCGTGCCACTTACTGGGCGTGCTTGCAAGACATGCCGCTTCCCTGGGCTTGTTCGCTAGGCAAGACTTATCTAAGCATGGTCTGGAGAAGTGTTTCCGAAGCCCGTCGCCAAGTCTTAGCCTCGGTGGGCTCGTGCTAGGTCGACATAGAGTGTATGGGTTGAAGCTCCCATACGCTATCACGATATTAAAATATCGATAGACCTGATCTTACTTTTCTCGAACCACAGTTTATGTATTAGGGTTTAAGGTTTAGGCTAATTGTATTAAACATTTTATAATCATAATTTTAACATACAAGGATATATAATATTGGGGGATAGCTTGGCTACAATTTTTGTAGTCAATTAGCTACAATCCTTCATAAAAAATACACTAGCAATGAATCTGGGACCTCTGAGAAAAGAATCAGGACCCACAAAAAGAATCAGAGACCCACATTATGTAGATTTGCATAATTTAAAAGAGGAGAGTTATTTTACATACCAAACTTTTTTCACATACCAAGGGACTCATCTCCACCATTCATCTAAAAAAAATCAATGGCTGAGATTTAAAAGCATTTTATTATTTCACTCATTTTTTATAATTTAAATATCTTCTAAACCGTTTATCATTAAGCGAAAATATTTACACCGTCGCGACGAGCATTTAATTATCTTTCTATAGACGGACACTATAATATACATTTGAAAAAAGAAAAAAAAAATAATTTTTTTCACGTTTTTTCGTCTTTTTTTCGTTTATTTTACGTTACTGAAATTTGCATGAAAAAAATCATATATGATAAAACACTAAATTGAATATCACATGTGATATTAGTGTTAAATCATATATGATATGTAATATCACATGTGATATCATATGTGATTTTACACTAATATCACATATGATATTACATATCATATATGATTTTACACTAATATCAAATTAGTGTTATATCATATATGATTTTTGAATGTAAATTTCATAGCGTAAAAAAAACGAAAAAACTTAAAAAACGTGAAAATACGAAAAAAAATTTGTCGAAAGTATATCAAAGTGTCTATCTATAGAAAGATAATTAAATGCTCGTCGTGATGGTATATTTTTTTTCGCTCTACGATTAACGGTTTAAAAGATATTAATATTTGAAAAAAAATGTTAGAAAGTTGGTTTTTTATATTGTTGGGATTAATCTCATCCATTAGATCAAATAAAAATGAAGGGTGAAGATTAATCTCTGTAAATAATCTTTTGTCCTCAAATGATCTTATATCAATTTAAAAAAGTGAAATGATAATCTTAAGCCTAAAACCAAGTAGTATAATCTTGATAGTTGCAAAATAAATGGTTTTCTGTCATCAAGATAATTCCCCTTGATTTTAGCCCTAAAATCAACGTAGGTCCCTGTATCATTTATCTTTAAAAAAAATTGACCATTTTAAACATAAACCCGGTTAGCGAAACAACCCCGGAATCGGTCCAAAGTGTGTTGAACATCATTGATAAAGTCGTCTGTCTCCCATTACTCTTGTTAGTCCGATGGCGATAGATAAATCTCAACTTCTTTTGGTAGGCTTACCTCTGTTTCTTTTCTGTTCAGATGTCTTCAATCTGTTTGCACCTGCACCCGTCAAACATGACCACCACCACCACAACCCTATTCCCCAACAACACCTTCAAACCCCATCGATCCAACAACCCCTTGATTTCCCCACTCAGGTAATATCTTTTTTATATTTATTTTTCAAAACCCCTTTTCAATTAATATTGATTTTTGTGATTTTACAGAAACATAGTGGATTTGGTGGAGGGATTGGCTTAGGCAATACTGTTCAGATTGATTTCTGCGCTTCTTGCTCTTACAGGTTTTTCTTTATTTTTATGTCATTATTTTTGTTTCTATATTATTTTAAGTTGTATGCTTAACTTTGAGTTACTTAATATGTGTGGTTATAAGAAAACGACATAGTTAATGTTAATTAGTGAATTGTACAATGGATTAAGCTGACTGTGTGTGATTCCAAGAACTAAGAATTTAATTCCAACGGAAACTTATTTAAAATTATTACAAAGACTGAGTGAGACTACCTATTTCTAAAAATGATACATCTCTTTCAACTAATTATGACAAGCTTGGGTTGTCCGTTAGTCTCCCTGTGTGCATCTTATTTATTAACTCTAGAATGGTTCATAACAAAGGCTGCCTGCTTTATGTTTGTCAACTTGGTCATGATTTAATGGACTTTGGTATTAATATACCAAGTTCATAACTTTATAATTTGGCAATGTCAGTCGATAATTGATAAAATGCTATCTTTCATTTTGTTCTACGATATATTGGTTAATGATGCATGCCCTGCTGCATGCATTTGACCATTTTGTTTTGGCATAAAGTTTTAAGACTGCCACACACATATACGGGATTTTGAAAGTTAATGTGATGAGAGATAGATAATGGAATTTGTTGTTGCTCTAAACATGTTATACTTAGAAAATTTGTTGTTAGAATCTGGATGTTCCAGTCTGCTGGATTTGTGACTGAGCTGTATTGTATGTAGTTGTACTCTTAATTTGGAAGTGACGTTGTACTACAAGTCAAATAGGTGGAAACTGACTTTTGAAACCTCCATAGTTCCATCTTATGACAATTTCCATCGATGTGCATACCCCAACCTAACTTCTATGATGTTACTGGTTGAAGTGTTTATGGTATTCATTTTTTAAAGTCAAATATGTGGCTCTTGTGATTAGTTATGTGTCTTCATGTGTGCTGCTTGAAGTGCTGCATTATTTTTATGTCAATGACTGATACCTTGATTAAAATTGACACTTCACGGCACCAGACCTAGGGTCACCAACGGGCTTGTAGCCTAGCTGTGCCCTGGCGTGCATTAACCTAAATGTTGTGGGATCAAGTCCTACTGTGGAAAACAGGTCGATTAAGAGGTGTAGAGTAGGTTAAAGTAGTGTGTGTGTGTGTGTGTCTTTGCCTTTCGGAAAAAAAGAACAAACAAACCTAGTGTTAGTTTTTATATGGAATATTTTTGTGATACTTCTTGATGAGAATCATGACACTATATCAAGGTGAATTAGAATTATGTATCAGGATAGTAATAATTATTATTTTTTATACAAACCAACACCAAATGGCCTAGTGGTAAGGTCCTTGATTTCCTCACAAGAGGTTAAGGGTCCAAACCTCTCTAGGTGTGTACATTTGGGGTTGGTAGGGAAGGTTCGGAATCGGTCCTGGGATTGACTCGTTTAGGCTGCAAACATCCGAGTCAAAAGGCTCGCCCTTCTCAGGTAACATGAATAGGGAAAAACCTCATCTGTTTACCCCTTTATAATGTATTTTTGTTATTTATCAATATATTTACTAGGATTGGTGTTGGTATCGTTATTCGCCATTTATTATTCTTAATTTGTTCGTGCTCACATAACTCCTTGTCAGCATTTATATTATTTAGAAAGTGATGGTCATTTAATGATAGGAACCTTGTTAGTTTGTAAAAGGATTGTTTGTGTTAATATGGTGGGCTTAGAATCTAATATGTTTTGTGTAGAGGTTTGGGAATCCTACACTTCTTATAATCAGTTTAGTCATTGCTTGATATTGTGATGTTTAATCTTCCAATAATTGTAATCGTGTAACACACTGCTAGGCCCTTGAGTGTTCTAGCATTTCTTCACCTACATTGGGCATTAGATGGATGCTAGCGTTGCATATGTTATGCTTTCAAAATATATATAAAACATAAACTTATTTAGATACTATATAATAATGATACATTTTCTTCACCAAAATTGTTCGAATGATACAATTATAAAACTGGATCTGATAATTCTTATGTGCCTAGTCGAGAAATGTAAATAAACTGATACAAGATAATAATATTCTAATTTGAATCTAGGGTAACAAGTGAGCAGTTTAACAGGCTCAATTAGAGTTTTTAATTTGTAAACACTTGATTCAGTTGTTCTTTATTAGTAAAAAACAAAGCGGAACACTTAGCTCTAGATAGTTACTTTGGCCTATCCATCTGATTGTAGCTGCAGGGGAACTTACAGGCCTAGACAGCTGTTATGGATGGGTATAATGGTGATGGTCACTTTTAAATAAGTTGCTTCATTGTGGAAGACCTCTCCATTTGTATATCAACTTATCTTTGTTTTAGATGTGTGCTTCAAAAATGATTATGTGATACTAAAATAAATTGTTAATCTAAGTCTTATACACAGCTGTAAAGAAACTTGCTTAGTTTGGATATGTTCACTGGTGATGGACGTTGTAATGTTGGTGTTTGGCAGATCTGGTTTTACAGATAATGTCACCAAATATAATGTTGTTTTGAAAAGGGCAATTAAATTTTATAAACTACTGTAATAGTTAAAGTGACCTAAGTAATGTGGGTAAAACAGTGGGTTAGATAAGTAATGTTAGAGTTCTGTAAATAACAAGTTTTGTTGACATGTATAAATCTGATTAAATAATCAAACTAAGAATAAATATATCCAAACAACAAAAACTTGTTTTTACAATTTTGAGTCACAATAATTGAATGTTGAGATTTATAACACTGATTTAAACACGCACTTAGCTTATTAGTGTACTTCAAATTTTTAACATATTAAGTTAATCTCTGATAGGGGGAATGCACAGACGATGAAGAACATGTTAGAATCAGCTTTTCCAGGAGTCAATGTCATTCTAGCTAACTATCCACCTCCTCTACCAAAACGTTTGTTAGCCAAAGTAGTACCCGTGTTTCAATTTGGGGTAATAGGAGTTGTGATGGCGGGTGAGCACATCTTCCCACGTTTAGGGTTTGCAGCACCTCCTCCTTGGTATTACTCCATGCGTGCAAACAGATTTGGGACCATTTCTTCAACTTGGTTACTTGGGAATTTCCTTCAAGGTTTTTTACAGAGTTCCGGTGCTTTTGAAGTTTCCTGTAATGGCGAACTGGTAATGTTACTTTATTTTATGCAAATCGTCTTAACTACTCTTGGTGTAAAACCCAAATCAATCTGACATACTTTCCCTCAATAACAACGTGCAATCAAATACTTACATTTTTTAAAGTAGCTAAAGAAAGAAATATGGAGTTTTTTATAAGAAAGCCTAATACTCATTTCTTGATAATCGACACATTTCATTTTAAAAAATTACTGCTATGTGTTTTCAAGTTATTGATTTGAGTTCACAATCTTCGACATTTGGTTGGTGTCTTTTACTGAATTTTTACATATTCTACAAACGCTGAAATTTTTGTTCATTTGCTTGCTAATTAGGTCGGATTACGTTTTATTGCTAAAAGCTCAAAATTTTAGCTATCAGGAAACGGGTCAAATTAATGGAATGGGTTAGGTGTCTACAAGGATTTATTTTATATTTTATAGGTAGAAGCTACTAAAGACCGTCTGTTATTGTAAAAAATACAGTGTTGTAAAAATCGACCATGGCGGGATATCGGCGGTCCACCGCCAAGATATTTCCCAAATCGGTCTAACATGGCGTTTTGGTCAAAATCGGAGCTTGGCGGTCAAAATCGGCCTTGGCGGCGGTTTGGTCAACGGCGGTCAACGCCGGTCAACGGTGGTCAACTCCAGATCTAGGGTTTTTTTTCAAATTCACGGCACTTAACTCCGATTTTATTGATTTTGTTCTAATTTAAGCTAGTTTTTATAATTAATCTTGATAATATTCATTTTTTTAATAAATCCCTTTGTAATTTAGGGTCGCCGCCATGGCGGCTATGGCGCTTGGCGGGGGTCAACCGCCACGGTACCGCCGAGCGATTTTTACAACCTTGAAAAAATATATTGTAAAGAAAATCAATAACAGAGTTGATCTGACTTAAAACAAGAATATCATAATAAAACCTGATAGTTTTCATGAGACACGAATAGATTAATTATTTAAAATTTTAACTTTTGGATGTTTAATGTTGTACGGAATGTAGGTTTACTCTAAGCTGCGTGAGAAGAGATTTCCGGGAGAAATTGAGTTGCGAGATCTTATTGGAAAAAAGATTGGAAACTCGAGAGTTGTAAATGGGTTTTGATATGATCACTCTGGACTCGGTGCTTATTTGGAGATAGTTGGCTACTTTATTTGTTGGCTTGCACTCGATAAAGCTTCATAAATTGATACAAAAACTTTGAATTCGTAGCATACTTTTTTTTTTTTTTTTTTTTTTCATTTGGAGCTCTTGTGAGTTGTGACCTATGAAACTAAAGGATGCTTATATGGTTTAAGATTATTATGTACTATCTTTTTATGTCGTTGAAATGTTAACATTTTTAGATCTTGTTTGTTAGGAACACTAAAGGATATTAGTAAGCTTAATTTTGGTTTATAATCTTAACATACCAAGTTTCCGGTGGTATTGTCTACTCAGTGAATCAAAATGTGTTCCTATTTGACTTCAAAAGATATTTGTCTTCATATTTTAACGTTCATACTTATAAATTAAAACCAGATGAAATTCTCTATATAGATGTTGAATGTTGAACCTTGTAATGATTTAGGGTGCGTTTGGTTTGCGTATGGATTTCGAATATGAATTGGAATCGGTATATAGGCTTGAAATAAATGTGGTTTATGTATGCTTGTTTAACATACTAGACGAGTATCCGTGCATTGCAACGGAGGTTCTTAGCGGCAAACAATTAACGATATGCGATATTGTGGTAAGTGTTTCGTATAACATTCAAAATAAAACGTGAAAAGATCAAAATGTAATTTGCAAACGGTTGTACCCGTGCATAGTAACGAAATTTTCTAACAGCTTTACTTATTTTTTTATAGTTTTCATTTGAATGTATAAAGGGTATTAAAAGGGGTAAATTAGACAATTAACTTTAACTTTAGAATAATTAAGTTTCCTTTCAATTAGTTTTTATAGTTTTCAATATTTGTTTTTCAATTACAATATTTTCTTATTTAAGTTTTTCAACTTTTCAACATTTAACAATTTCACTTTAACCATACACCTTTATAGATAAACTAGATGAGTAACCGCGTCTAGCGGCAGCGGTTCCTAGCGACAGATAATTAACGATATGCGATATTGTGATAAGTTATGCGATAATTCAACTGAAGAAAAAATTCTTAACATGTATCAAAGAACATATAAAAATATTTATTGAAAATAAAAATAAAATATTACATCAATTATGAGATAACTAACAATGTACGTTACTCGCCGTATAAAGTTTCTTAGTACACGGCATTTGAGGTGTTGAATCTTCTTTGACCGAACTTTTTGATTGGCTTCACTTTGTAGTTATCATCCATCAAGGCATGAGATTTGACTCAATTAAAAAACCTACGAAACTTAACAAAATATATACACCGTTTTATAATTTTTTGACCAAATTATTTAAGGAAACTTTGTATAATATATTTGAAATTAATGCGCCGTAACAATCAACGATTAAATCATCAATCAATCACCATCATTATAGCAATATTTGGAAACATAATTGTATTTAACGTATTTAATGCGCAAGAACAAGAATAAAAAAAATGAACCCCGTTACTAAATAATAAATCGATACAATGTGTTGTGATTATAAACATTCAAGTTATTCACAACAATATCTCTGCAACTTCAATTATATATAAATGTCAAAACAATATTTTTAAAAATCATATGGTCATTGCACACATTTCAATATTTAATAACTCAGATCGCATATGATAGACACGCTATGAAATAACATAACAATAAAAAATAAGTTGTAATATGGTGCCTTATAAAATAGAATATATTGATAAACTTTTAGACAACATTAGTGTTAAAGATTAAATAAATTAATTTTTTTGTTTTGAGAAATTACATTAGTAAAAGTTGTCAAAATTTGTTATACATTTCTTTGAAATTTTCACTACTACAAAAATAGCCTTTTGGATCGGTCCAAAGAGTCTTTTAGATCGGTTACCCAACCGGTCTAAAAAGGGAGAGGTCTAAAAGATGAAACACATATAGACGGTTAACCCACCGGTCTAAAAGAGTCTTATATAGACTGGTTTTCTGCATTATAACCAGTCTATATGTAAATTTTTAAATTTTAAAAAAAAAACACCAAACAACCCATTAATATGCAGTTTCATCAGACAATCTCAAACACCTCTCTTTATAAGCAATTTCCAACTAAAAATGCTTATAAAGTGGGCTGTTTGAGATTGCTTATTGCAACTACTTGTAACAAGCTGTTTGAGATTTGCTCATCACGCTCAACAATAGGCAAATGCAAAAAAACATACACTAGCGTTAAAGGAAATTCGAAAACATATACTCTTTAATTGAAGGGAGATCACTTATATACTCGTTTTAATTACAACAGTTTTAACAACCATTCTTCATCAGCTATGTTCGCTTTAGTGTCAATCATACAATCAACTAAGCCGCTAAGGTTTTCACAATCAAATCTACACATATAAGAAAACATATCAAAGTTATAATAACGATTTAAGTATTTGCTAGAATTTAATCAGAAACATCGGTTGGAAACATGTTGTTTTCAGCTAATTATATCAGGAACTTGACACTCAATGTCTTTAACTGTCCATATTTCCAAACAATATATTACCATGTGTCAAGAAAGGGAGACCAGAAGCCAAAACATACTGTCGTCACTAATATTATGAACCAAGTACTGCCTAAACGTATTGTCGTTACAATATGTTACCTATGATACATACATATCAGCAATTAGTAACTTCCCTCGTACCCTTTTTAGCAATGAAAATCGCAAAACTTGATCCAATACCTACAAGTTAAGACTTTTAGTCAAATGACTTCATTACCATTTAATAAAGTTCAAAATAAATTTTCTTGAAGAGCAAGTAGGTAAATGTATAAATATTGAAAATTAAACTCCTACGTAATTCTTAAAAAGTGAAAGCTGTTCACCTGGATCATTCCCGGATGATCTCTGGGGTTGTTCTAAGCATTACAGTTGGTAGTCATAAATTGCAATTTGACTTCGTGTGCAACGAGAAAATGACGTTGATCATTATGGAATTGAACTTTAGTTTCTCCAGCTAATGAGGATGGATAGCCAGGTGGCGACTGAATAGTTCTTGATTTCCTCTTTTCCCATCCGTTAATATTCCAGATACATAACTGTAATCAGTCAAAACATAAGAAGTAAGGCGAAAGTTTTCGAAGTAATACAACAGCAGATGAATTCTAGTTTATCCACCACTTGCCTGAGCGTCAGCTCCAGCTGAAACGAGTGAGCTTAAAGTTTGTGAAAAATCAAGTCATGTGATTTGTTTTTGACTTTTTGGTGACCATTGATGAGCTTGAATTTGACCTATTAAAACAATCAGGGGTAAGATAAAAATGTGACTTGACCAACATTTTACTTCTATCATGGAGAACAAGATATAGTTGACCTATGAAACAACAAAGTGAGGAACAAAAGTATAGAAAACAACTCGGCATGACAAATATAGTTATGAGCCGCTATTTTTTTTAGCTGACGTAAAGCAAGAGAGTTTACCTCATCAAATCGAACATTGTAAAAATGTATGGAAGAATCTTCCAATGATATTATTGTCTTGAGGATGCAAAGCCAAATAAGTGACTGCAGGCGGTGGTCGCATGAAAGTTGTCATAACCTGAAGTTTGAATATTTACGTCTTGCACATCTGATATTGGTAATAAAATGTGATTAAATAATAATTATATTTTTTTAGATACCATGAAAGTCATAATGTTGAAGAGGGACACTTTGCCACCAGAGGCAGACATAACATAAGAATCATTCTTTGACAAAGCAATGCATGCAGCTGACTCTTCAGCAGGTTTACTCTCGTCTACATCATTAGACATGAGGGCCCCATTTGAAGGTTGCCATAATTGTGGGACGACTGATGCAGTTGACTGAAAACATGTAAAATGACCAATCAGAATTTAACTAATCCTAAAATATGCTATCAGAAATGCTCATCAGCCCACGAACCTTCCCAGATGTTCGCTTCCATTTCCAGAGCTTATGGACAGCACTTGAACTAAGTGCAAGCAAAGCTAATCCAGAATTTGTATATATAATCCGCATAACCTGAAGCATCAGGTCTGAGTTGATAAGCTATATAAAGATCACTAATATTCAAAGGATCAGGTTGATGTCTAATTGGAAAGCAAAAAAATCTCAACTGGTTCAAATTTTTGGGTCAACCCGATAAACCCGATACACTATGTTGGACCCGAATCAACCCGACCCTATACCTTATCGGGTTCGGGTCGGGTCGGATCGACCCATTTGACACCCCTACTGACAGTGATAAAATAAAACAATTATGAGGGTAACAAGCATGTAGAAATATGGAATTTGTTGATAACTCACAGATGACAGAATGGAGACTGCGTTTAATGCCCCATTAAGACAGCTTTATTTGCAATCTGTAGTGCCTCGTCCATAGTTACGACGCTGTGCATCAGCATCAATCACTGCAATAAAGACGGTACAAAGATTAGCAGATAATTACTAAAACATAAAATTTAAGATGGAATTGTGTCGGAAATATCTTGAAAGTTACAAATACTCAAAAGTAAGTTGAGTTAAATGATTGAAGTCCATGCTATGCCACGTTTAAGAGAAAATACTCACTGATACAGATATCTGTAAGCCCCTCAAGCTTAGAAAGCAAATCTTTCACCTGCAGATGAAGCAAAGTGTCAAAAATGTAAGTCTACTTAAAACTTTAGCTCAACAACCTATGCCAATACAGTATCACATGCCCACTTATGCCAACAGAAGCCTCAAGAATACACATATTATAAGCTTTTGTAAGTGTGTATTCCAAAACATTTTCTTAAGTTGTTATAATGTGTCTTCCTAAACATTTCATCAAGGTACAATAATGTTTCTTCCTAAACATTTCGCCAAGTAAAAAGAAAAACAAAACACCTTCCCAAACGAACAATAAAAGAAAACCAAACCTCATCTTGACACCTTCATCCTTCGAATCTAAAAGGTTTCAGAATGATAGTCACTAAGAAGCCATTTGCAAGCTTTATTGTTTCAAATATATCATGTACAGTGGTAAGATCTGATCCATATGATGTTCCAGCCACCTAACGAAAACAATGAAAAGACTTACTTGACATACATAAATTTAAGAAGAATAGCATCTAAAAACCATGGAATTTTTGTCTTTAAATTCAGTAAATACTTTATAAAAAGGATGGAGAATACTATAGGTGGGGTAACAGTTAGGGTGATCTTAAGAAGTTATGAATACACATAAACAAAATATATAATTCATCAGGTCTAAAGGAGTGTTTGGGGTTATTTATTCATAACTACTTACCTACTTAATAAGCACTTTGAATAATCAAACTCAAAGACTTTCTAATGAACATGTGTTTCGGAGTGTTTCTTAAGTGCTTATCTGCTTATTAATAAGCACATAGAAAATTGAGAACTGCTTACTTTTAAACATAATGTTACCCAAACACCCTGTTGGTCCACTCCCTAATTACATCATTCACACATTCATAAGTCAGCAATCAACAGTTGCCTCTATTAATCATTCAAACATACATATCTATATTATAAATTACTGCTTAATCCAACAAAAATATTACAAAAACTCACAAATATTCTACTATTAATCTGCGCCGATGGTGGGTAGGTGACAATGGCTGATGGAGCTGCGCCGATAGTGGGTAGGGGACGGTGGCTGATGGATAGTTAGGGTTTGACAGTAGTTTAAATCGAGAGAGATGGATGGATGGTGAGATGGATTGAAAATTTTGAACACCAAATGAAACTAAATCCCACCCAAAAGTATTTAGACCCGTGGATAACTAGATGTGTAAGCGGGAGGTCTAAAAGAGCTAGTTTCTAGACCGGGTTTATTTATTTTACACGGGTTTAAATGTATTTTTCTTATTTGGACCGGTGAAAATCAAACTAACCGGTTTTAAAGGTTTTTAAGTGGACTAAATTGTTTTTTAGACTTGTGTTTTTCATGAAAGGTGTTTATATAGAGGTCTAAAAGACCAATTTTGTAGTAGTGTTTAAGTATGAATTGTTATGATAGCTATTTCATTAAAGACAAAATTTTTAAATTTTTATGTAGAAATTTTAGTTTGATTTTTTTTTTTTAAATTTGACATTACTCACTTTTTAGGTTTCAAAAATATAGATACATGCTTTGTTAGGTTTCAAAAATATGGATATATGCTTTGTATGTATAATAATAAAAAAAATTGTATTGACTTTTCAACATTGAATATTCCAAATCTATTTTCATTTAATATTAGTTTGCATTTTTAATGGTAATTATATACATATAGTTAAAGAATTAATAAATTAATGGTAATTATATTACATATGGTAATTATTTCTTCAACATTCAACAACGCAATAAAGATAATTGGTTTTAACATGCAATTTTAGCTTTCAACTTTTAATTTTCATTTTCATTTTTAACTATTTTTCTATTTTATGTAGTAAAGATTCGATACGAGCAACCATTTAACTTTTAAAACCGAAGACCACGTGGGGTGACTTTTTTTTATTGGTAATTTGACATTTTTTAGATACCTTCTACATTTTTTTTCTTCTACGTAATATATCTCAAATTGAAGCGTGACAGAGATATTTTGCTGTTGATAAATGATAACCCACCAAATATAGAAAACGAAAAGCTTCTAAAGCTTGTCCTACAATGTTTGTGTCGTGCGAGTTTCGTAATCGACCAAAAAGCAAACTTGGACTCCAAAAGATTATGTAATAATCCTCACTGACTCAATTTGGACCCCCAAATCCTAAGCTTTATTTGAAACTCCGTCAACGCTGCCAAAAACTTAATACTCTGCAATGGCGTTAAAACATCTACCACCCTCGGTTCTTCAATTTTCCCAATTTCGGTTCTCGGTTCTTCAATTTTCCCAATTTCGGTTCTCGGTTCTTCAATTTTCCCGCGGTTCGGTTCTCGGTTCTTCAATTTTCCCAATTTCGGTTCTCGGTTCGGTTCGGTCCGGAACCGCGGTTATCGGTTCCGGAACCGAAGAACCGCCCAACATTAACTAATTTCAATTTTTTTACCTTGCTCTATAATTACTGACGCTCTAACTATGGCTTAGATAGTAGGGATCCATATTAAATCATATATAGCTCATTAACTAATAAGATACATTGCATGAATCACAAGAAATACACATGACGAGAATAAAACAAAACAACCAAACCGCTCTAACTTAAACATTTGCATGCAACACACTCTCTATTAAATTGTCAGATACTCCTTTTGCATGTTGATCTCTTTACACAATTTGGCCACAAAGACGAACACCATTTATCCTCGTTCTCACCTTCTTATTTACAAATTTCGGTTCCAATCGGTTAGACCCGCGAGGAACCGAACCGAACCGAGAACCGAACCGGAACCGATGCATGTTAGTCGGTCCGGTTCTCGGTTCCTTGAAAATCCATTTTGCGGTTCTCGGTTCTCGCGGTTCCGGTTCGGTTCCGTGCGGTTCCGGAACCGCGCTCACCCCTATTTGTCGGTACGTTTCAATATTTCATCACCATATACAAACAAAGGGTGCTGATGTACGATATGCGATATCATTATTGTCCGTTTGTTGGGTTGTTTAGGCCAAACTGAGTGGGCGTGACCCAGCTTCGTGACTTCCCTCTCACACGCAACAGACCAAAATAGATGACCATCGTCACGGTAATTTTGCATTAGTTAGGTGAGTTGCTCACCATAGTGAAAAGGCTAAAAAATAGGCCTCATTTGATGCAACTATCCGTTAGCCTATCTAAAAAAAATAAAAAAATAAAAAAATTACAACACTTTATTTTTAAATATTAAGACCCCAAAACTTAACCATTTTATACACATCTTATTATATATTCTTATTTTCACAACATATATTTCAATCCTCATCATCCAAATGGATTTCGAAACGTTTTTGTTCATCGACTCAGAAGAAGAACAAGAAATCCTTAGTCTGAACGTGAATTTTTTTGGAAGAACGGTGTCATTTATTAGGAATTTATACAACGAGCAAATTGACCGACAAGAAACCTCGTATATCGAGATCGTTACGGTGCTCATGACCGTTTGGTCGCCGCCTATTTTAGTGAGAACCCGATGTACGATGCAGGTACATTCCGAAAGAGGTGCCGAATGAATCGAACTCTTTTCAACTGGATAGTTCGGGAGGTAACTATTCATTGTCCATTATTTATTGATAATGTTGATTGTTGACTATACCGAAAGAAAAGGCGTTTCACCCTTGATGAAGTGCACCGCCACAATTTGTCAACTGGCGTACGGCGCGGTTCCTGACGCTTTAGACAAATATCTGCAAATGTATAAAAACAAGCTTTAAACTTAACCAATCAATTCAAGACCAATTCAATCTCCATAAGTTTGATACGCGATAGTTTCACAAACTGTTGGGTCAGTGAATTCTTAAACTCTCTGAAATAAGGATTTGAAGATAAAATAATCGAAGTGTTTAATAACCTTGAACGTAAACAAGTCACTGAACGAACAACCTTTCAATGAGTCATCTTCAAGAAGCTTAGGACGAGCTTAATAGAAAGGTTCTCCATTCAGTGAGGCGGGAATCAGTGAATGACACCTGAGCCAAAGAAAAAGATGATGGATTCAGTGAGTGATGACAATAACTTACTGAATTCTCAAACTCCTCACCAACTATGAAGACCGAAGACGTAAAGCCTGAAGACATGAAGACTATAGTAAAGGCGGGATAAGGAGGGATAAGTTTGAATGGATAAGGGAGTGTCCTTATCTTGCAAAGGTCAATTTACCCTGAATGGATAAAAGACCAAGAGTGTGTCAACACTGATACAAGGAAAGCAGACTTGTTCTTTACTAGAAATAGCCTTGTGTAAAAGAGACAAAATACGTAAGGTATTTTGTCATCATGCTTATGTCAGTTTTATCTTTAAGGAAAAAGGTTCTATCTTATACTTGTATAAATAGCACCCATAAGGTGGAGTAAAAGAGTTAAGCTTGTGCACTTAACGCTTAGAAATTTACAAGCCCTTTTACTCCTCCAAATACAACTAAGTCCCTGAGGTTAGCTCAGTTGGTTAGCATAATTGTACTTAAGCTTAACTTAAGTTTAGTAGGGAGTACACCATACTTGTCATTCAATCCCAAGTGTTGTTCCGCAAGCACTTGGGTAATATATTCTTTGATTAACTTTCTAATAAGAATATAAACATTGAAAAACCTCTTGTCTATTTTACTTCACGTTTTAACTTGTTAAATTGTTTTCCAAATAACATTACTAAGCCATGGAGCTTGGATAGATTAACTTTGTAGTTAATTCTAGCCAAGTTAAAGGGAACAAAAAGTGGTATCAGAGCTAGGTTTATAAGACTTTTAATTACGTCTCTTAAGTTTTTAAAATCAAGATCCTACCATTGCTGATAGTGATGTGCCCCAACTAGTCGACAAAAAAGAAGGAAGCTATTCAGCTGTTGCTCCCCGACTGGAAGTTGGAAAATTCAATAAGTGGAAAAAGCGCATGCTGTGCTACTTAACAGGAATGGAACCATACTACATCAAATGTATTAATGATGGTCCATTTGTCCCTACAACTGTTGAAGGTTTACCCAAGCCTGAAGCTAAATGGACTCCTAATGAGAGAAGGGTGGTCAATCAGGACCAACGCATCAAAAGCATCATTATATCCTGTCTCCCTGACGATATAATGGAATCAGTCAATAACTGTAAAATAGCAAAAAAAAAATTGGACTGACTTGGTTCATAGCTATGAGGGTCCCTCAGATACCAAGGAAAATAGGATAATGGACCTGAAACTTGAGTATAAGCTGAGTGAGAAATTAGAATCCAATGAAAAATCTCCTCAATATAAGAATAAGGAGTCCAAACCAGCTTCCTCAAGCAATACCAAGCCTAAAACAACACCAAAACCCTCAATGAAATATGTAATATGCAATTATACAAATCACACAACTGATGATTGCTATAGGATTATGTTTTTCATGATTTGAAATAAGGAAGATCACAGAACCTCAAATCACAAATCTCACATTGGATCTCTAAATGATCATGCAAAATACAAGACTCAACCCTTTCAGTATGCTTTGACAAATAAACAAGCATTTAGACAAAAGGCTAAGCCTTTTTCACCCTACATACATTGTGGATTCAATGACCATCACATTGACGACTGTCTATTGTATCCATGTTATGATATTTGTGGTGACCCAACACATGACACCTCAGGACATGACATGATTATTCATGCCAGAAGAGGATCCACAACTGTTCCTCTAAGTCAAATGAGTCTTTTAACACCAAATGCAAAACACGTGGAAGCAATGTCCACTCAACCACTGACCATGAATCTATTGAGAGATTTAAAAAGACCTACAAGGCCAAACCCACCAGAAAGTGGGTTCACAAAAAAAACTAACTCAGTTTACTATTTGTGCAGAGACATGCCAAGGAGCCTGTCTGGCATCTAGATAGTGGATGCTCAAGGAGTATGACTGGTGTGAAAGAGTATCTGCATAAATATGTAGAAGAGCCAGGACCTAAGGTAGTATTTGCTGATAATTCATCATGTAGCACTGAAGGTTATGGTTCAGTAAACTGTAATGGAATGGTTTTTACTGGAATTGCCTATTTAAATGGTCTTAAGTGCAATCTTATAAGTGTCAGTTAACTAGGTGATGCTAAGTACATAGTTCCGTTTGATGATAGGCAAGGCACAATATTCAATGCTAAAAAAAATTTCTTAAGAGAGGATGTTTATGTTTTGCACGTGTCAACTTTGACTCAAAATGAAACTTGTCTTTTTGCTAAAGCCACAAAAACCATGAATTGGCTTTGGCATAAACGACTCTCCCATTTAAACTTCATATTCATAAACAACCTTTCCAAACAAAACAAAGTTCTTGGCCTACCATATCTTATGTTTTCAAAGGATAAACCCTGCCCTGCCTGTGAAAAAGGAAAACATCATAGAGTTTCCTTTAAACCAAAACAAAATTTATCAATCAAAAGCTGCCTTCATCTTCTTCACATGGATCTTTTTGGACCTGTCAGTCTAAGATCGATTTAGCAATTTATCTCAAAGAGTTTCTACGGTGTAACCCTATGAATAGGTTATGTTGGGAAATAAAATAACTTCACATTTAGTACTGCAGGTATAAGTTAGTGTTGCTAATTCTAGTATTGATAACTTTGTTTCATTCAGAATTGTTTTGGAATCATCCAAAGCAATATACTTATACGACCTAAGTAGATCCGAGGTTTGGGTCTCACAAGTGGTATAAGAGCTTGTGTATCTGAAACTCAGAATTAGAAGAAGTTCATTCCAACAAAAAAGCAATCGAATTTGAAAACAACCAATTACATGCTGCAGCAAAGATCCCCAAGGTGAAGCAGGGAGAATATGATGTGTGGAGGATCAAGATTGAGCAGTATTTTCTAATGTTGGATTACAATCTCTGGGAGATCATTGAAAATGGAAATTCTTTCATTGCAGTGCCCATTCCAGGCAAAGAAGGTGAAGCCCTAACCATTCCAAAGCCTACATCCAATGATGAAAAGATTAGAAGAAAGAATGATCTGAAGGCAAAAATCTTGTTATTGATGTCTCTCCCTGATGAACTATTACTCCTACTCCAAGCATCAGGATGTAAAGAAGTCATTTGAAGCAATTGAAGATAGTTTTAGTGGGAATGAAGCCACCAGAAAGACCCAGAAGACTCTGCTAAAACAGCAGTTTGAAAACTTCTGTTCAACAAGTACAGAATCTCTTGATTCTATATACAATAGGCTTCAAAAGATTGTTAGTAAGTTGGCCATTATGGGTTTGGATATCTCAGTTGAAGATGTGAACTCTAGGTTCATGAGAAGTCTACCAAGAGAGTGGAACACACATGTAGTTGTCTGGACCAACAAACCAGACTTTGAAAAAATGAAACTTTTTTTTTATCTATACAACAATTTCAAAATCGTTGAGCATCACGTTAAGAAATCCACCACTTCAACTGCAAGCTTAGAGTCACCAAATATAGCATTTTTGGCTAAACCAAACACTGGCAGTACCAATGATGTCATTGGAGTTAATACTGCTAGTACTAATATTGGTACTACTAGCACACATGTTAATTATGCTAACCTAAGTGATGCCACTGTTAATGCTTTTTTAGCTAGTCAGCCAAATGGATATCTGGTTATTCATGATGACTTGGAGTAGATACATGAGGATGACCTTGAAGAGATGGACATTAAGTGACGGGTAGCACTCCTGAGTTTGAGGGCAAAGAAGTTCCTCCAGAAGATAAGAAAGAAGATCATCATCCACAACAATGAAACTGTTGGCTTTGATAAGTCCAAAGTCGAATGTTACAACTGCAGGAAGCTGGGACACTTTGCTAGGGAATGCAGGAGCCCAAGGTCACAAGAAGGTAGAAACAGGAGCAGAACAACCAATGGGGAAGACTCATCTTCCAAGGCTATGGTAGCCATTGATGGGATTGGGTTTGACTGGAGCTACATGGCTCATGAAGAAGTAGCTCCTCCAACATGGCACTAATGACGTTTTCAGACTATGAGGTATACAATGATACATCTTGTACTAGAAGTTGTCTGAATAACTATGAATCTTTAAAAACTCAGTATGATAAGTTAATGATATAATTAAATCAATCTGAGTATAACTTAGCTAATCATAAGAGAAGATTAGCCTCTGTAGAAAAACAGTTAGATTACTACAGAGAAAATGAGGAAGCTTTGAATGAACATATTGTTGTTCTTAAGAGAAACATGTTATATAATGATGTTGAAATATTTGTGCTTAAATCTTACTTAGATAAAATCAAGTTAGAAAAGGATAACATTCAAGCTCGTGTAGACAAATATGCATATTCAAAAGATTTTTCCCATAAGATCATAGAGACTGGTCTTCTTAAACTAGGAAAGGGTTTAGGATACACTAGTGTTGCACCACCCACTTCAGGTTTATACAAACCTCCTAAATTTGAGTTGTCTAGCATAGAAATAGAGGAATTTAAAGAATCTGAAAGGAAGTATGGACCTCAAAAGGTAAATGTAGAAGTGACTAATGAGGTTAAGGATTCTTATAATACCCCACAAGTCAATACTTCTACAAATAATGAAACTAAGTCTGTTCCACATGTAGAGACTGTCCAACCTAAACTAAAGGAAAAATCATTTAGGAACACAGTCAGGTATGCTGAGATGTATAGGTCTAGAGACAAAACATCCACTCCTAGGGGGAACCAAAGGAATTGGAAACAAAAATCACAGCACCTAGATGATGAGTTTGTTAGGTACAACAAATCATGCTTTGTATGTGGAAGTCTTAAGCATCTGGAGAAAAACTGCAAGTATCATCCGAGGGGTAGTATGTTTCATGGGAATAGTTTTTCTAGGGTGAATAACTTTAATGCTAAATATTCTCATTCAACCCCTTTCACTCCAAGAGTAGTTCTTTTGAAAACTGGCCTTAAAACTGTCAATACTGCTAGGCCAAATTGTACTGCTTACACCCACCCAACTGTTTTTTGGTGCAAGACCCAAGAAATTCTTTACTAAACCAGCACCATCAACTGACCCAAGACTCACTACAAGAGAAACATCATCAACCTTTCAAAACTTTAAACAACATGTTGAATTTTACAAAAGAAAGTTTTGTTAATACAAATAAACCGTAAAAACGTTTATTAATATTTAGCGATCTCTTTGTGTTTTGTTGATAACAAATATAATGTTATCATCAGTAAATTATAAGGGTACATGTTCTTTTTGTGAAGCATCTACATATGGTCATTTAATACAAATTGTTGTAATAATTCATTTGTTGTAATAGTTTATTAGGATGGGTAAAAATCACAACCCATGACCCATACCCATGGATCATATCCATAACCCATGGAGTTAACCCATATCCATTTGTCTAGATGCATTGCATCTATTAGATACATTGTATCTATTTAGATACCCATGGATCATAATCTAGGACCCATGACCCATGACCCATAACCCAAAAACCCATGTGCAAACAGGAGCGTCTCACGGAACCCATGGAGTTACACTAGACGGATCCCTCAAGCGTGGGATCCGTGAGACAGTGGCAAGAATTTGCCTATAAATAGAGATCCATTTCTTCATTTTTACTCACCTCTCTTCTTGCAAACTCTCTCATATATTCTTACACTCTTCTAACATAAGATCACTTGATCTAGAGAGTAGTTCTTCTTTCTTTTATTGTGACTCTCATATAGATCCTTCTCTAAGGCGAGATCACGAGCATTCTACAAGTCATCCAAACAAGGGGTCCTTGATTGACTTGTTCCTCCACAAGATTTCTGTACCAAAGATCTTGTATTTCATATTTCACATATTTGTTGTGTTATAGTAGTGTTGGTTTGGTCCTCCGTGCTACGGACTCGGTATTTAGCTTTGTACCAGAAAAAGTGTAAGCGACGTTGTGAAGGCTTCTCCGCCAAGTTAAAAGAGTTTGTTGACATAGTGATTGAACTCTCGAGTAGGTGACTCGGGGAGTGGAGTAGGGCAAGGAAGGTGTCCTTATAGCCGAACCACTATAAATCAGTTGTGTCATTTCTATCCTTTACTTTACTTGCTTTCTTTACTTGCATTACTCTTAGATCTATACTTTCTCTTTTCCATACGATTTCACAGAACATCGAATCTAAAGTTTTTTTAAACTAACCTAAAATCGGCAAAACTATTCAACCCCCTTTCTAGTTTTCCACAAGTTTAGTACTGACAGACCCAAAGTTTGTACTGGCAAGCCAAAACTTAAAATTGTTAGACTAAAAACTAATACTTTTAGGCCTAAAAGTAATGTTGTTTAGGGTAACAAGGGGAATGCTGTAAAGACCTCAACTGTTTGGGTTAGGAAGACCACCAAACCCAACAGTGCATCAGTTATATTGAAGAAAAATGATTGTCTTGATGCACGAGGCAGATCTAAGACAGTAATGGCTTGGGTCCCCAAAGGAAACTAATTTCCTTTCTTTTGTAATGTTAGTCATACTTTGTATTTGCATAATGGAAATACTCTGTTTTGTGTTTTCTTAGTTTTAGACTAACATTTACAGGCAAGGCACAATACTATAAATGGATTGGGATGTGTGAGACCTTAGCAGTTCTAGCAAATGGTGTGGTTGTCTCCCCTTGATACCTGTATAAAACTACATGATAGAGATTTGCTATGCTGATGATTATGAAGATGCTAAAGCATTATGAGGCATCTATACCTTTATTGAACATGAATTGATGGAATTAATTAGACAGTTTAATCTGATCTAACCCACTCTTTTCCATTCTATCATGTTTCATGATAGGGTGTTACTCTAAGGAGCTTTGGCATTGAGAACAGTGAGCAAAAGTGAATCTAACACTTATGTGTTAGAGGTAACAACTACTACGAGCTGGAAACCCATGTTAAGAAGACTCTTAGAATGAGTCTATATATCACAGGCAGTACTAAGTACTGAAACTATTGGTTCTCACACAACCAGAGGTCTTATGAGACCGGACTTTGATTAGGTGTCTTCCCTTACACTTAATCCATTCTTAAAACTCAATGCAGTATTGTTTTGTAAGAAAATTGAGTTATTACTGCTTAAAAAAATATTTTGGAAAAAGTTTGTACTGCTAGGCAAAATATTTGTACTGCTATCATAAATCGATACTGCTGGGTATTTGTTTAGTACTGTTCAGGAATAACTACTTTTTGAAAATGCCATTGAGATTTTATTATTTATCATACTTAAAGGGTTTCTAAATTGGAAATTATTAACTTTCTATCTTTTAGTAGATTACCTTTCTCTTAAGTTTCCTACTAATTTGAGTCGGTTAAACCCTAAGTATTGTCTATAAATACTCAATTGGCTCCCACATCAGTACCATTCATTCAATATCGATCTAATCCCAACAGTTAAAACATACTTTTAACCCTAAAACTTAAATTCTCTTTAATGACACCTTTTGAATTGGCAGCAAAACACAATCAGGTGGCATTATTGGAGAAAACAAAGGAAGCAAGTGACTTCCATGAGATAGTGGACTTTCTGAATCATACCCACATTAGGTATGCTCTTGCAGTTAATCCAACTATCTATGTTTCTCATATCAAGAAGTTTTGGCAGACCGCTACTGTCAATACGTTTGAAGATGGAAACAAACAGATAAAAGCACAAAATGGCACTATCATTATTCTTACTGAAGCATCTCTTAGAAGGAATCTGAACCTAGGAGATGCAGATGGTATTAGTGATATGCCTAATACTGAAATTTTTCAAAACTTAACCAGAATGAGGTTGACACATCCTCTAAAAACTTGACTTTTCTTAAAGGTTGTTTTGCCCCCACAATGGAGATTTTTGATCCATAATATCCTTCATTATTTGAGTCCTAAGAAAACTTCATGGGAGCAGTTTAGTAGAAGTATTGCTATTGCTCTCATATGCTTATCAACTGATAGGACTTACAATTTTTCAAAGTTGATTTTTGATAGTATGGTGAAAACGTGGACAACTAGTTCAAAATTTTAATGTACCCATAATTTCTGCAAACAATTTTGGAAACCAGACAAGTTAAACTCAAGTTCCATGAAAATATTTACAAAACTCCTTGCTCACACAAAAAAATTTTAGCAACATGAAGATGGCATCAAAGTGGTTCAATGGACTTGTAGTACCTTTGTTTGAAAACATGTTACAAATTCAGGGTGAAGGATCAACAACCCCAGTTGACTCCTAACACAAACCCAAAGCTTATGGTTCTCAATCAGCCTCCCAACCCACTTCGTCACCATATAGGAGTGATACTAGACAAGACTCTAATGTTCCTCAGCACATAGTTTCTACTAATACCAATGTTTTAGATAAAGTTGTCTCTGACAGTATGGGAGGGTTTGTTCCTACTGACACAGGCTTGGAAGCTGGTCAGGTCACGGGTAACATCAGTAAGACCCCTTCTATGGAAACATCTAATGTGTATTATTCTCAGGGACCAGATGCAGGTGATGGAAATCCCATCTACATGGAAACCCTAGTGGACATGCCCAGTGATCTACCACTCCCAGAAGTTAACACATTTGGAAGTGGTGAGGGCAGTTTGAAACTTAAACAGGATTTGATGGCTACATGTACCAGACTGACAGAAAATGTGACTATCTTGGAGCAGGATCTTATGGATACTAAAACTTTGTACAGCAGGGTCAACACCAAACTTATTGGCAAAGCGAAGATGTTTCAGCTCAAGGTAAAGTCACTTCAAAAACAAAGGAGAGTCACACTTGTTGTATCAAGATCAGAAAGTTTTGGTGAAGACATGAAGCTAAGAGATTCTTCCAAACAGGGGAGGAAATCTCAAGACTTTGATGTAGATATTCAGGGGAGGATAGATTCTAACATGGGACAAGATGATGAGCAACCTTATCATGACACAGAGCAGCTAGTTGATATTGAAAACCTTGTGAAGAATGTGGAAAGGGTAGCAAGGCAGATGGGAGTTACAGCCATTACTGCTACATCTAGAAGAATATTTACACAAGCAATACAAAATAAAGAACATAATGCTGATATTCCAGTTGATACTGCTAGTGATTCAGATACTAAAGGAAGCTGTTTTAAAAGGAAAGCCACATCATTGGAATTAGAATCAGAAAAGAAGCAAAAAGTTAAAGAAGATAATGCTGAAGAGGTTGAAACAGTAGAAGAAATTACTGATAAACAACTTCAACAAATGATGGTAGCTATTCCAGATAAAGTGCTTGTTGATCCATTGCAGTCAAAATATCCCATTATTGATTGGGAAATTCACACAGATAAATTTGGCAACTTTTGGAAGATCATCAGATAGGGAAACATTGTCGAAATGTACAAGACTTTTTATGATATGCTCAAGGAATTTAATAGAGATGATCTTGTAAAGTGTGACAACTGGCAATTTAAGGAGTCTATTTTAGGTAACCGCATTACGTTAAACTAAATCGAGGTTTTGCCTTTATCACTATTTTTATAAACCATGACTTGATTTTATATCGTCTATTGGTTTTTACGGATTATTTCATTATTAAATGAGTTATCGTATGAGTTTTAACTCTATTTGGTAGGCACTATTCGATTCGGCACTAGAAAAGCTTAAAACGAGAAATATTGTAACTTTTAGACCGTAACTCAAAAATTGACAAATAAATAGTCAAAACTCGTGGAAAAACGTAAATAACGATGTTAGAAAGTCGAATGAACGTTGTGGGACACTCGGGGGACAATACATGAGCTCAGGAATGGGTAAACGGGATAGTTTACGAAAAATGACGCCTTCGGCCCCTCCCCTTTTCCCCTAGCCGGCTACCCCTCCCCCCCCATTTTATTTATTTATTAGTCCCTAACACTAAATATATATACCCCATCACAACCTCATTACCACTCTTTGTTTCTCTCACTAAAACACACACACACAACGCTCTTTCTCTCTCTACACTCTCTCTCTAAAAACCCCAAACACAAACCCTAGCCGCCACCCTTTGGCCGCCGGCCACTGTTCCAGCCACCACCGTCACACCGCCGCGCGTGACCACTCACCTCCACCACCATCTTGAAGCTCTCTTTCTCCTCTTTCCAACCATATATAATACTCCCACTAAAACCTTCATTAACATCTTCAAATTTAAAGATTAAGATTCAGATTTTTAGGGTTTCAAGTGGGTTTTGCAATTGGTGCTTGAATAAGGTAAATGGAACATGGTTAGAGCTTGTTTAAGCTACAAAAAGCCACGTATGGGCTTATTAGGGTTTCGACCCTATGGTATAATTTAGGGCTTTTGGTTTAAACGTGGAATAAAGTCTAATTAACAACTAAATAAACAAGTAATTAGTGTTTGGTAAGTGTGTGGTGTACCAATTTGATGGGTTTATGCATTTTAGTTCTAGTTTCATATTTTTGGTTAGAATAGATGATGGGTTTTATGTTTGGTTAATGATTGGAGCTTGAATGATTAGATTTGGATGGTGGAGTTGATTTGGGTGATGTTTGGTTGGATTGGCATGGTGTACGAGCCACATAGGGCACGTACGAGCCCCATGGGTTGCGTACGTGACCCACATGGACCACGGGTCCGGGTCGGGTCATTTTGGTAGCTTGTTGGTTGATGTAGTTGAGTTTTGGATGAGACGCGTGGAGCCGAAAAGCTTCTAGAGCTTGTTTGGTTCACGTGGTCTTAACTGTGACCGTGTTATGACCATTAGGGTCATAACATTGGTTTCAGGTATATTTGGTTGATTGATTGGTTGGCGAGATTGTTTTGAGTTGATTTGGGATTGAATTGCGCTATTATGACTTTTAAATTTGGACTTGATATATATATATATTGTTGACTTTGAGCTACGTCGGTGTTACTTTGACTTTTTAGTCAATAGCTGACTCCGACAAAGCCGTAACATGGACTTTAGTATAATTTGGACTATTGATTGATTAAAAGCCGAGAAGTCATGACTCGTGCTTGTGGACTCGAAACGAATAACGATATGAGATTAATATTGGAATTTGACGAAATATATATATAAACATGAAAATGCTAATAGACTATCAAATGTAAAATAATAAATGGGCTTTTGTACCAAAAATATCGATAACAAGTCTTATCTTGTTATTTACTATTTTTAAATGGAAACTAACTACTAAATTGGAAATGTTTTGTGATAAATAAAGTAATTAATGTTTCGAGTACACGTTTATCAATAAATGTCAATTGTGGACATTTAATACTAGTTTAAGTATTTATCTACTTACGTTATGTGCATGGGTTACGGATAACCTAACGTTAATAGTGTTGGTCCACGTGGGTAGCAGACTTATTAGGTTGACGAATCTAATAAGAGCCAGCTAGGTACGTTGGGTAACCTTATTAATGGGTAAATTATCCTTTTGACTCTTTAGGATACGATTGATTTATGGGATAATAAGCGACACGAGTAAATAAATGAGTTTATCGAGTTGACGAATTCGATAAGGTCTACTATTTATTCCGAAACTTATTGAACTATGGAGTTTATCATTTAGAGGCCTCATTATGTTACATTGAGTTATATATTGGTTGATTGAGTGCATTCATAGCATCATATTGAGTCGATACACCCACATGAGGAATACCAAACACTAGGATTAAATGGTGAAACGAGACATTTTTGGAAATAACGAAATGGAATACATTGGGGTAGATAACGTTGATTTCGAGAGATATATATTAAATTTGGTCTACATTAATAGGTTGTGCCGAGTCGATAGTTGTTGTGCCGTGATTACCGTTATCTTCTGCTAGTGTTTATTTGTGCGTTGATTGCTTGAGGTGAGTTTCATAGCCCTATTTTATCTACGTTTTAACTACGTTTTAACTACATTGGGGTGAGAATCATGCTACTGTTTTCGGAACGTGAAAACTATTTGGATTTGCTTATATGCTTGACTGTTTAGATAGATGTGCGGTAGTTGTTGCCTTAGACCAGGGTAGCAATCCTAATTGCTATAACTGTTGCCTAGCTAAGAATAGACTTCTACCTCGACCTAGTCCGGGGTTGGCAATTTTTCTAGATTTTGCCATGACAGTGCTGGACTAGAGTCGCTGGGCCCGAGTAGTCCCTGGATGCGGGACATGTTTATGGTTGGTGATCCACGTAGGATCGGTATTTATCTATCTTAGGTCTTGCATAGCAAATCAACTCCTACTGGTCCACTATGATTTTGTTGAACTTAAACCTATGAACTCACCAGCGTAAGCTGACCTTTTAGCATGATTTCTCAGGTATTTGAAAGATGTTTGGAATACGTGATTTGTGGAAGCTTGGCAAGAAGGCGGGGTTCAAGGATCATTTCTGACTCTGATAAACTTTGGGGACCTATTTTATTAAATTATGTTTTGGGCCTAATAATTATACTTTCGGATTAAATGTTTTGAATACTTAAATTTGGGATTGGGTTTGAATGTTAAATGACTATCTTTTTGCTATACTTGTGTGCGATACCAATCCAATAGTAACGCCCCGAAAACTTGATTAAGTCTTCCGCTATACCGAGATTTAAGGGTGTTTCAGATTGGTATCAGAGCTCAAGGTTATAGAGAATTAGGTATTTTATAAACCCTAAACTATAACCACTTTTAAGAAAAATTGATCCTCGACCGACGCACGCCCGCTTGCCAAGCCGAAGCTTCTTATTTGAATATGGTATGAACTGCGATTTGAATTATGGGATGATCTGTTAAGGGATATTGTGAACTGATTATGGAAACGTTATGATTTGGAGATATGATTATTGATTTTGGAAAATGAGATATGATTATTAATTTTGGAAAATGAGATATGATTATCAAGATATTACGGAATTTGATTTGAGGAAACGATATATTGTGATTTTGGAGTTTTGAACTCGATTGATTTGATATGGGATTATGTGATGGAACGGAACTTATATGTTTTATTTAAAGGCATATTTTAAGTAATGCGGTACATCTATTTTTAAAGCTTTCATTATGTGATATATGTTTGGGTTAAGTTGATGCGCTTATTAAAACTAGTTGTTACGAACACTTATACCTACCCTATGCCATTGTCACAGACTATGCCTTCACCAGCTTTTGATGTGTCTGAGGAGGTCCTTGCTGTTTCTAGTTCACCAGCATTGACTCTCATGACAGTTGCGCAGGGTGATCCTTATGAGATTGCCCGTCACTCTAGTTCACCATCATCAGATCGCCCTAGCTCATCTAGGAAGCTCACTTTACATCAGGTCTTAGCACGATCCCAAACTCCTAGGCTTGCTTATAGCACTGCCCGCATGTCCTTGAGACCACCATCATCACCTACCCGTTTAGCAGCCCACTCTCTTCTGTCATCACCACCAGCATCACCATGTCTTAGGAGGCCTAGATCTCCTAGTGTACCACCTCAGGATTTACCTGCACAGAGACTCCGACTCATGGACTCTCCCCCTATGGATGAGGGCGAGGAGGAGCATGAGGTAGAGGAGGAGCATGAGATTGAGGAGCAGTATGTAGATGAGGATGAGGACCCTCAGGAGGAGGATGATGAGGATATCCCAGAAGGGGGTACTCCTCCATTGCAGAGTCCTGCACATTCTCCGGGACCAGGTTCTCCTTTGCATGAGCCTGAGTTCCCTGGACAACCTTTAGACATCGACTCACCACCTTACTCACCTTATATAGGTAGCCCGTTAGGATCTGAGATACCATCGGAGATTGCTTCAGAGCCCGAGGAGTATGGTGAGACGGGTCTGGTGTAGGAGAGGATTACATCACAGGGCACTAGGCTTAGTCAGTCGACGGATTGGTTGGTTGGAGTATCAAGGGCTAGTATAGAGGATTTGAGAGCTGATATGTGTACTGTTGTCAGGAGGACTAGGATTTTGCATGAGGGTATGTCGGAGCTCCAAGAGCAGGTTGGGGACCTGCTGAGAGGGTTCGCGGCAGCTCGTGATGCTGATAGAGCGATTTGGCGTAGGATTGGTGAGTTGGAGAGAGAGGTCGCAGAACTTAAGAGTGATCGCGACGCTCGACGTGTTGAGTTAGCATCTTTGTGGAGAGAGGTTGACGATGTTAGGAGATCAGTTAGTGGTATTCGTAGACGTGGCTAGATAGCATTATATTCATGGTTTTGTACCATCTTGAAACTAAGTAGTACTTGGTTCGAGATGTAGATCTATCCTAGTTGCCTTAGTAGTACCGTTGTTAGGATCGTTTTTGATTTCTTCGTATCCTTCCATGTATTTCCACTTTTGATACCTATGAGTTATGGTTATTGGAACGTGCATCCTTAGTTACGATTCGGTATTTGATTGTTTCGCTTTGATATAGCGTTATCCCTGTTGGCCTTGATTATGTATTCAGGCGTTATTGGGTGATCCTTGGAACCCAACTCTATCTTTAGAGCGTGCATTATGAACTTATGGAACTGTGCTTCTTGCCTTCAGAATGATGGCAACAAGACGAAACCCGCTTAGGAACAACCGAGCAGCTCCTGCTGCTGTTGTTGCCCCTGTCCGTCGAGGTCGTCGTCCGGCCCCGACCACACCACCTGTTAAGAACCCGAACACTGATAACCCAGCTGTAGAAAAGCCGAATGTGAACGACCGTGCTGAGAATGGTCCTGTTCCACAAAACCCTCCACCTGTGAACCCAGACAACATTGACCAGCTAGTGTCACAGCGTGTCGCTGAACTGCTAGCTGAGACTAATCTCTCTAACACCTCTAGTGGAACCCCAATGCTGAATCGAACTCGAGGGTGTACCTACAAAGAGTTCCGATTCTGTGGTCCCATTGAGTTTGGAGGAACTGAGGGAGTAGTTTACCTAACTAAGTGGTTGGAGAAAACTGAATCTGTGTTTGCTGTTAGTAATTGTGAGGAGGATTGTAAGGTTAAGTATGCAACATATACCTTGAAGGATGAAGCGTTAACCTGGTGGAACAATTATCACAAATCAGTAGGAATTGATGTAGCTTATAGTATGACTTGGACTCAGTTTAAGACTCTCCTGATCAAGACTTACTGTCCTAGGAATGAAGTTAAGAAGTTAGAGAGTGAGTTCTGGAACCATAAGGTTAAGGGTACTGACATGGCGACTTATACTCGTCGTTTCCAAGAGTTATCATTGCTTTGCCCTGATATGGTTCGCACTGAAGAACTTAGGATTGAGAGGTATACTGATGGATTGCCTATAGCTACTTGAAATGATGTCATCGCCGCGAAGCCAGTTAATTTGCATGAGGCAATTACTGTGGCTCATCGTTTGATGGACTCTTATGTACTAGAAGTAGGAGACAAGGGTAAGAATGATAGGAGTGATAAGAGGAAGAGGAACGAAGTTGCTAAAGGGAATGGCAACAAACGGCATGAGACAGTGTGACAACTCGTAATTTCAGGTCATTTTACAAACTTTGAAAATTTCACTATTCATCTCGGGAATTTACTATTCACTGGTTACTATTCATTATTTTACTATTCATCATTTTCGAAGTCGATTTGATATTTTGAAAGGGTATTTCAAAATTTTACTATTCACGAAACACTATTCATTCCCGGAGAAAATCACTATTCATGAGTCACTATTAATCATTTTTCGTAAACTAGGTTTACGAGTATCAAATACGCGTAACTTGAGGGTTTAGCTGCGTATTCATGAACAATCATCAAGGACATTTCATATAGACTAGGATTAGTCCACATATCATTAGTAACATCATCATCATATTAGTTCATGCATGGTTTTGCATTTTTCATTAAACGTTTATTTCCTATTAAATAACGCTATCGCGTAATCATTTATTTTGAAACATTGGATCCGACACTTCCAAAAATTATTCTAATATATTTTTATACTCACATTAAGATTATAAAAATAATATTATAAGTTTACCCGGTGTTTTAAATTTATTTTGTATATAAATTGTTATATTTATATAATTACGACGGTTTTCGTAAATACTACTCGATAATTATTATTTCACTCAATTCTTGCGAGAAATGTATTTTTATAATTTTTATGACTTCAATATATTTTATTTTGATCCGTTAAAATTTATTTTGAGCTAACGCTACCCTAAAAGCTTAAATATGTACACAAGTTATTAATTATCCTTAATTAACTACACATTTACTCTACATTACTACACTTAATTATTACTAAATGCATCTACTCATTTTTTTTATATGAGTGTCGACCAACACAAGGGTGACTCATAACTCTTGTACTAAATATCTTGTCTAAATATCCTAAGTATATTTATTATATTCATTACAATACACATACTTCTTATTATCTCAAAGTGTAAAAAAAAAATTATCCTCTCTTCCTCTCTTGCATATGAACCGGCCATCTCAAGAACCAAGGGAAACCATATTTTTTTTTAATGATCCAAGTGATTATCAAGCTCTACTAATAATCTATTTCAAGGTTTTGAAATAAAAATCTATAGATTAATAAGGTTTTTATCATCTTCTTCACATAATCATTCAAGTAAGCATTTCATGATCTTCATAACTCTTTCATATTCATATTTATGTTATTTCATCATTTTTGTAAGAAAACATGCAAGTTACATGTGAATCTATACCACTTTTGTTGTTTTTATTACTTATTATGAAATATAATTATCCTATAATTAATCCCTTGAAACATATCATTTTTGATGATGTCTAGGAACCCATGACACCCTAAGAAGGTGTATGGTAGGTTTAGAATAGCTTTGGAGTTGGTTTGAAGTGATTGAAACAAGTATTACGCGAGAAAAATCATTTTCGACAACTATAAATAAGGGTCTGATCATATTTGTGAAATCTGGAAAATTCGACAGTTTGTAAAATATTTTGGGCTAGATATTCAGAAAATATACTTTAAAACGAAACCGTGGTCGCTTGAACGGGTTAAAACGGAGTTATAACGAAGAAGTTATGCTATTTTTAAGTTTAACGACGAAAACTATTTTCCTGGAAAATTCAGCATGTTGTTCAGATTTTTACGGGTCAAAAATGAGTCTCAAGCGTTATCTAAATAAGTCGATTTATCAAAAATATATTAGTATATGTTAATACGAAACCGTGGATATAAAGAACGTAGAAAACGGACTTATAACGACTAAGTTATTCACATTTTAAACAAATTGCCGTAACTATTTTATATAAGCATAACTAATATATTTTCTAATAGACAAACATATCGGCCGCGAATGACCATGTTGAGGGTCGTTTTTAACATCGATGGAGTACTTTTTATAAAGTGATATCTTCTAGTAAAACTAAGTTCGCCTAGCCTATTTTCCAAAATGTCCAACCGTTCGTCAAACGGAGTTGTAACGAGTAAAATACGGTCACTCAAACTTTGCCGAAATTTACCCTTAATCAATATTTTGGGTACAAGTACCCTACTTTACCTATGTTTTTCTCCATGATCGAGACCTCTATGATATAAACTTAAAAGCTAAAACTTTGAGATAATGATACAAGCTTTCCAAAACCGTTGAGTTTGTTTCCTAACACTCAATATTCACCATTTTACGACTAGCTTTTCGAGGCTATTTAGTCACCTTCATGAAATTGTCAAATGACATTATTTTACGACGAAAAGTTATAATTTCATAATAAATCACAAAATGACTATCGTAGGATATCATTTCAACGTAAATACTTGTAAATTATTTTGTAATATGACGAGATGTCATAAACATATATTTTGATGATAAACATTATTCTCAAATGTACAAGTGGTATGGATTTCATATGAGTTTGCATGCACGACATTGTTTCATGATTTACATTAGAACATATCATTCATAATAGGTCACGGTCAGAGGTTGCGCCTCATTTCAGTAATGCCATTGTATCATCATAAACATTGCATCAGGTGAGTTTTCATAGCCCCGTTTTATTCAATTTTTTACTTTATTTCAAACCTACGGGGGAGAATACATTGCACATCATTTTTATTACGATACCAAGTATATCAAATTCATTACATTGCTTAAGTTACTTCATTGCCAATTTAATGTCCCCATTTCACAAAATCATGAACCGTTAATTTCGGAAGAAGCGAGGGTGAGTGGATAGATCTATTGAGGGTGACTCCTCCATCCGTGTTGGTGGTCCCAACTGGTCAACGGATGCATTTCACTTCATTATCATTATTTGAGTTGTTTGGCAAAACACTCTGTTGGGGCGAACATCAGGAACAGTCCAGCTTCGGTGTCATGTGCTTAAGCAATTGTACCATTTTTGTGACATATTTGTCATACATAATTTATACTTGCGTTGGTCGTATAAAACATTTACATAAACTCTATGAACTCACTCAACCTTTGTGTTGACACTTTTAGCAATGTATTTTCAGGTAACTAAGGCATTCACTTCATGGCATGCATGTGGACATATCATAGAGTCGCGGTGACGACGCGTCTCACATGGGATTTATACACTTTAAAAACATCGTTTGACTTGTACCAAACTTATTTTCCGCACATGTTGATTTTCATTTGGGACCTATCTTTGTAACTCTGAATGTTTTTAATATATCAAACGATGTTCTTTTCAAACGACACTTTAGGTCGTTCAATATAACTGTGATTGTGATGCTATGACAGTCATCCCCCAGGAATTCCATTCCGCTGCAAAACAGGTAATTTGGGGGTGTGATAGACAGCCAGGGTGTTCGCCATAGGAAATGGAGGAAGGATAGATTATGAAGGTAGTAAGCCGGTGTGCGGTCGTTGTAACCGACACCACCATGGACTATACCCGAATGTGTGTAGGAAGTGCTCTAAGGTAGGACATTTGGCCAAAAACTGTAGGTCCCGACCACTTGCTGCAGCTCAAACTGCACAAGGAGATGACTGGAAGGCCACTGTCACCTGTTTTGGATGTGGAAAGAAGGGACACTTTAAGAATGAGTGCCGAGAGCCGTGGATGAGAGGAAATCCCGGTAATGTAGAAGGATTTGCTAACCGAGGTGTAGGAAGTAATGGCTTGAGCCCTGTGAAGCGTGAGGTTGTGGAGAACCAGGGAAACCATGGTGCTAGGAATCAGCAGAGAGACATGGGAACATCGCGTGTTTACGCTATTGGGAAGGAAGCTGGTGAGGACCCTAACGTAGTTACGGGTATGTTCCTTCTCAATAATCGCTATGCTTCCATACTGTTTGATACTGGTGCGGATATAAGTTTCGTATCCACCAATTTTATGCCATTGCTAGGAATCTCCCAAACACCTCTAGGGTTTAGTTACGATGTGGAATTAGCTAATGGGAATAAAGAGAAGATAGACACCGTAGTTCGAGGTTGTACCTTGAGTTTCCTAGACCACCCGTTTAGTATAGATCTATTGCCGGTTACCTTAGGAAGTTTTGACGTCATTATCGAAATGGATTGGTTGTCGAAGAACGGTGCACACATCATCTGTGATGAGAAGATTGTGCGTTTACCGTATGGCGGAAAAGTTCTAAGCATACAAGGATATCGGAGCGACTGTGGAAATCCTTCCCGGTTGAGCATCATCTCTTGTATTAAGGCTCAGAAGTACATCGATAGAGGAGGTTGTCTTTTCTTGGCTCGAATTTCTGAAAAGAAAAGTGAGGAGAAGAGTGAAAGACACCTTAACGATGTACCCGTTGTTAGAGAATTTCCGGATGTGTTTCCCAACGATCTGCCAGGGATTCCACCTGTTCGACAAGTGGAATTCCAAATAGAGTTGATACCCGGTGCGGCACCCGTATCCTGGGCACCTTATCGACTTTCTCCAAGAGAATTAGAGGAACTGTCTAAACAGTTGGCAGAATTGTCAGAGAAGGGATTCATTCGACCAAGTTCGTCACTGTGGGGAGCACCAGTGTTGTTTGTAAAAAAAAGGATGGATCGTTTCAGATGTGTATTGATTATAGGGAATTGAATAAGTTAACAGTGAAGAACCGATATACGTTACCTAGAATAGATGATCTATTCGACCAACTCCAAGGAGCTAGTGTCTTTTCTAAGATCGACTTACGATCTGGTTATCACCAGCTTAGAGTTTGAGAGGAGGATATCCCTAAGACTGCGTTTAGGACTCGTTATGGACACTATGAATTCCAAGTGATGTCGTTTGGTTTGACCAACGCACCAGCGGTTTTCATGGATCTCATGAACCGAGTGTGTAAGCCATACCTGGATAAGTTTGTGATAGTATTCATAGACGACATCTTGATATACTCTAAGAGTAGTGAGGAGCACGAAGAGCATTTGAGGCTCATTTTAGGATTGTTAAGAGAGGAGAAGTTGTATGCCAAATTCTCTAAGTGTGAATTTTGGATTCTGTCCGTGCAATTCTTAGGCCATGTGATAGATAGTCGAGGTGTTCATGTTGACCCAGCTAAGATTAAGGCCATTAAGGAATGAGCAGCTCCTAAGAACCCATCAGAAATTCGACAGTTTCTAGGTTTAGCAGGCTATTATAGGAGATTCATTGAGGGATTTTCCAAGATAGCTAAATCGCTGACCAAACTAACGCAGATGGACGTTAAGTATGAATGGGGAGAAAAGGAAGAAGAAGCATTCCAACTTCTGAAGGAGAAGTTGTGTAGTGCGCCCATCCTAGTTTTTCCTGAAGGAAGCGAAGATTTTGTCGTGTACTGCGACGCTTCGCATAAAGGCTTAGGTGCTGTTTTGATGTAACGTGAGAAGGTGATTGCTTATGCATCCCGAAAACTTAATAAGCATGAGAAAAACTACACCACCCATGACCTTGAGTTAGGTGCTGTAGTGTTTGCTCTTAGGATCTGGAGACATTATATGTATGGAACCAAGTGTGTAGTATTTACCGACCATAAGAGCTTGAAGCATATCTTAGATCAGAAGGAACTGAACATGAGACAACGTCGTTGGTTGGAGTTGCTTAGTGATTATGACTGTGAGATTCGTTATCATCCTGGTAAGGCTAATGTTGTGGCTGATGCACTCAGTCGTAAAGAGGACATTCCACCCCTAATCGTTAGATCCTTAGGAATGACCATTGTTTCGCCCTTACCGTCTCAAATTTTAGCCGCCCAAGCAGAGGCATTGACGGAAGAGAACCGTCCTTATGAGAATCTTCATGGAATGGTGGAAAGTGAAAACGGCTTCTTGAAGCGTTCTGACGGAACATTATGCTTCGAGACAGAAGTGGATACCATTTCATTGCGGAATCCGTGAGTTGATTATGCACGAGTCGCATAAATCAAAATACTCTATTCATCCCGAAGCCGATAAGATGTATCGGATCTTAAGAAACTGTACTGGTGGCCTAATATGAAAGCCGATATAGCTCAGTACGTCAGTTGGTGCCTGACTTGTTCTAAAGTAAAGGACGAACATTAGAAACCATCAGGACTCTTAGTTCAACCTGAACTCCCGGAATGGAAATGGGAGCGAATAACCATGGACTTTATCACTAAATTACCGAGAACAGTTAGCGGCAATGACGCTATCTGGGTAATAGTTGATCGTTTAACTAAGCATGCTCACTTCTTAGCTATTATTGAAACCGATAGTCTTGATAAGCTTGCTCGATTTTATCTTAAGGAGGTAGTATCGCGTCATGGAGTACCGATATCTATCATTTACGATAGGGATAGTCATTTTACATCCCACTTTTGGAGATCATTACAGACAACATTAGGAACAAATTTGGATATGAGTACTGCTTACCATCCTCAGACCGATGGTCAAAGCGAGAGAACCATTCAGACTTTAGAAGACATGCTTAGAGCCTGTGTTATTGATTTCGGCAAAGGCTGGGAGAGACACCTCCCTTTGGCCGAATTCTCTTACAACAATAGTTATCACTCTAGCATTAAGGCCACCCCATTTGAGGCACTGTATGGCCGAAAATGTCGTTCTCCTGTTTGTTGGGCTGAAGTTGGCGAGAGTCAACTTACAGGTCCCGAACTTGTCTTGGAAACCACTGAGAAGATAGTTCAGATTCGTAATCGGTTGCAAACCGCTCGTGATAGACAAATGAGTTATGCCGATAAGAGACGTAAACCTTTAGAATTTCAGGTTGGAGATCGTGTTATGTTGAAAGTTTCTCCTTGGAAATGAGTGATTCGTTTTGGGAAACGTAGAAAACTCAATCCCCGATATATTGGTCCCTTTCCAATCCTGGAAAGAATCGGACCGGTAGCATACCGCCTGGAGCTACCATCGGAATTGAGCAGTGTACTCAATGTCTTTCATGTTAGTAATCTTAAGAAATGTCTTTCGGAAGAAAACATAGTGGTGCCCTTAAGAGATATTCGTATTGATGAGAAATTGAATTTTGTTGAGGAACCGATTGAGATTATGGACCGTGAGATCAAAAGGCTGAAGAATAGCCGTATTCCGATTATTAAGGTTCGATGGAACTTCCGACATTGACCGGAGTTCACTTGGGAACGTGAGGACGTTTTCCGTAGGAAGTATCCTAAACTTTTCATGACATCAAGCAACTCGGAGTGAAACCCGGACGGGTTTCTTCTGAGGCTGGGAGGCTGTGACAACTGGCAATTTAGGGAGTCTATTTTAGGTAACCGCATTACGTTAAACTAAACCGAGCTTTTGCCTTTATCACTATTTTTATAAACCATGACTTGATTTTATATCGTCTATTGGTTTTTACGGATTATTTCATTATTAAATGAGTTATCGTATGAGTTTTAACTCTATTTGGTAGGCACTATTCGATTCGGCACTAGAAAAGCCTAAAACGAGAAATATTGTAACTTTTAGACCGTAACTCAAAAATTGACAAATAAATAGTCAAAACTCGTGGAAAAACGTAAATAACAATGTTAGAAAGTCGAATGAACGTTGTGGGACACTTGGGGGAAAATACATGAGCTCGGGAATGGCTTAGTTCTGAAAAATGACGCCCATTTTATTTATTTATTAGTCCCTAACACTAAATATATATACCCCATCACAACCTCATTACCACTCTTTGTTTCTCTCACTAAAACACACACACAACACTCTTTCTCTCTCTACACTCTCTCTCTAAAAACACCAAACACAAACCCTAGCCGCCACCCTTTGGCCACCGGCCACTGTTCCGGCCACCACCATCACACCGCCGCGCGTGACCACCCACCTCCACCACCATCTTGAAGCTCTCTTTCTCCTATTTCCAAACATATATAATACTCTCACTAAAACCTTCATTAACACCTTTAAATTTAAAGATTAAGATTCGGATTTTTAGGGTTTCAAGTGGGTTTTGCAATTGGTGCTTGAATAAGGTAAATGGAACATGGTTAGAGCTTGTTTAAGCTATAAAAAGCCACGTATGGGCTTATTAGGGTTTCAAACCTATGGTATAATTTAGGGCTTTTGGTTTAAACGTGGAATAAAGTCTAATTAACAACTAAATAAACAAGTAATTAGTGTTTGGTAAGTGTGTGGTGTATCAATTTGATGGGTTTATGCATTTTAGGTCTAGTTTCATATTTTTGGTTAGAATAGATGATGGGTTTTATGTTTGGTTAATGATTGGAGCTTGAATGATTAGATTTGGATGTTGTGGAATTGATTTGGGTGATGTTTGGTTGGATTGGCATGGTGTACGAGCCACATAGGGCACGTACGAGCCCCATGGGTTGCGTACGTGACCCACATGGACCACGGGTCCGGGTCGGGTCATTTTGGTAGCTTGTTGGTTGATGTAGTTGAGTTTTGGATGAGACGCGTGGAGCCGAAAAGCTTCTAGAGCTTGTTTGGTTCACGTGGTCTTAACCGTGACCGTGTTATGACCATTAGGGTCATAACATTGGTTTCGGGTATATTTGGTTGATTGATTGGTTGGCGAGATTGTTTTGAGTTGATTAGGGATTGAATTGCGCTATTATGACTTTTAAATTTGGACTTGATATATATATTGTTGACTTTGAGCTACGTCGGTGTTACTTTGACTTTTTAGTCAATAGTTGACTCCGACAAAGCCGTAACATGGACTTTAGTATAATTTGGACTATTGATTGATTAAAAGCCGAGAAGTCATGACTCGTGCTTGTGGACTCGAAACGAATAACGATATGAGATTAATATTGGAATTGACGAAATATATATATAAACATGAAAATGCTAATAGACTATGAAATGTAAAATAATAAATGGGCTTTTGTACCAAAAATATCGATAACAAGTCTTATCTTGTTATTTACTATTTTTAAATGGAAACTAACGACTAAATTGGAAATATTTTGTGATAAATAAAGTAATTAATGTTTCGAGTACACGTTTATCAATAAATGTCAATTGTGGACATTTAATACTAGTTTAAGTATTTATTTACTTACATTATGTGCATGGGTTACGGATAACCTAACGTTAATAGTGTTGATCCACGTGGGTAGCGGACTTATTAGGTTGACGAATCTAATAAGAGCCCGCTGGGTACGTTGGGTAACCTTATTAATGGGTAAATTATCCTTATGACTCTTTAGGATACGATTGATTGATGGGATAATAAGTGACACGAGTAAATAAATGAGTTTATTGAGTTGACGAATTCGATAAGGTCTACTATTTATTCCGAAACTTATTAGACTATAGAGTTTATCGTTTAGAGGTCTCAGTGTGTTGCATTGAGTTATATATTGGTTGATTGAGTGCATTCATAGCATCATATTGAGTCGATACACCCACATGAGGAATACCAAACACTAGGATTAAATGGTGAAATGAGACGTTTTTGGAAATAATGAAATGGAATACATTGGGGTAGATAACATTGATTTCGAGAGATATATATATTAAATTTGGTCTACATTAATAGGTTGTGCCGAGTCGATAGTTGCTGTGCCGTGATTACCATTATCTTCAGCTAGTGTTTATTTGTGCGTTGATTGCTTGAGGTGAGTTTCATAGCCCCACTTTTATCTACGTTTTAACTACGTTTTAACTACATTGGGGTGAGAATCATGCTACTATTTTCGGACCGTGAAAACTATTTGGATTTGCTTATATGCTTGACTATTTAGATAGATGTGCGGTAGTTGTTGCCTTAGACTAGGGTAGCAATCCTAATTGCTATAACTGTTGCCTAGCTAAGAATAGACTTCTACCTCGACCTAGTCTGGGGTTGGCAATTGTTCTAGATTTTGCCACGACAGTGCTGGACTAGTGTCGCTGGGCCCGAGTAGTCCCTGGATGCGGGACATGTTTATGGTTGGTGATCCGGGTAGGATCGGTATTTATCTATCTTAGGTCTTGCATAACAAATCAACTCCTACTGGTCCACTATGATTTTGTTGAACTTAAACCTATGAACTCACCAGTAAGTGACCTTTTAGCATGATTTCTCAGGTATTTGAAAGATGTTTGGAATACGTAGTTTGTGGAAGCTTGGCAAGAAGGCGGGGTTCAAGGATCATTTCTGACTCTGATAAACTTTGGGGACCTATTTTATTAAATTATGTTTTGGGCCTAACAATTATACTTTCGGATTAAATGTTTTGAATACTTAAATTTGGGATTGGTTTTGAATGTTAAATGACTATCTTTTTGCTATACTTGTGTGCGATACCAATCCAATAGTAACGCCCCGAAAACTTGATTAAGTCTTCCGCTGTACCGAGATTTTGGGGTGTTACATAAAGCTGTGGGAATTGGTCAAGGAAAATTTCAATTGTACAGACTTTGAAGATAACAACGAGCAAGAGCTATGGGTTGAGCTGGTTAGATTATTTGAACCTGATCCTTTTGATAGTCTCTAGAAATTTCATGTTTCAGACAGAGCAACTACATGGAGATTGTCTGACACATCTGATGTGCATCATGTATCCACAACTGATGGTACAAATGTGTTTATGCTAGTAGAAAAGGAATACCCTCTCAGAGCTGGAATTTTAGTGTTTATGCTATCTTTAAAACTCACTGTGGATGAAAACTCAAAGATGGCAAGAGAGCTTATACGAAAGATCAGGAATCAGTGTGACCAAGCAATAAATACTGCAAGAGGTAAGTAATGTTTGGAAGAATTCTTAGAGACCACATAAAGAAACTTGTCATTAAAGTGTAATACAAGTTTAGGGGAGGATTGTTGGGAAATAAAATAACTTCACATTTAGTACTGCAGGTATAAGTTAGTACTGCTAGTTCTAGTACTAATAACTTAGTACTGCTAAGTATAGCAGTTAGTACTGCTAGTTAATGTTAGTAATGCTGTTTATTTTGGAAAGATGTGTGAAGATTGTAACAGAATATACAAGATATATTCTATGTAATTAGAAGATATACATAGATAGTTTTCTTATAAAGGACTCCTTAACCTATAAAAGGAGGTCTTAGGTTATACTTAGATACATATCAATACATAGATCATTCTGTGAAAAGCTTCAAGGTTGTATACCCTGATACTAGCTAAAGTATCCGTATTATTGGTTAATAATATTGAAGTGTTTTGATTAGTACTTTGTCTATTGCATCTTTACTGTTCTATTGGTTATTCTTCTAAGTGTTACTAAGTAGATTCCGCATACTTGATAGCATTAAGCTTTATTTCATTCACAATTGTTTTGGAATCATCTAAGTAGATCCGAGGTTTGGGACTCACATGTTATGCCGTATCCATTGTCAAATATCTATACTTTTGTCAGGTGGCATTACTTACGGCATAACTCAATCTTATACTAGAAAAACTTAACTTTTTAAAAAAAAATAAGAAACATACTTCAACCTTGGATTAGTTTTTAAATGAACTTTGTGGGTGTGTTCCCTGTAAACCCTCACTAGACTTCACTCATCCACTCGAGACACCGAGTAGTTTAAAAGGCTTGTTGCATTCGCTAAATGCAACCTTGATTCCTATGAAAAGTGAGTTAGTTTTCTTTGTTTTGTTTTTCTTTTTATTTTTATATTTATTCTTGTGGGTAGTGATGTGATTTCAGGGATTTAGAGTTTGCTCAATAGGCAAAGCGAAGGCACGTTTTGTCAAACATGATCCTTCTATCATTTTCAAGAGCAAATTTCAGGGGAGTTCTCATCCTAATTCTACTTTTCTCCTTTATTATTGCATGTTTACGTACATAAGGGACTTTGTACATTTCAAGTGGGGGGACGGGAGTAGAATTACATCGTGAACTTAATTTTGCCCATTTTTCTAGTTTATTTTGAAAAATTATGCCATTTTTAAAACAAATTGTGCCATGTTTTGCCCTTGGTGAGATTTAAGCCTTTTCATTTCCCTATATTACTCAAATCCACCAAATATTGAGTGTACCGGTAGTTTGTAAACTTTAGAACTTGGCTTTTATATCATTTCGAGACAATATACTAGTAGTGTGTCAAGTTAGCTTGATACATTTGGGAGGGAGATTTTGAAAAGGCAATGTTTAGGATTTACACCAAATAGCCCATATATGTTAAATTTTGTGCGTTTTTCGATTAGTCACCTCGACTCTTCAACCCCCGTGATAAACCCTTTTGTTGCACTCACCTTTAGTGAAAGATACCCTAGTTACACCATTTCGAGCCATTCTTTTCATTTCTTAACCATTATGTTATTGTTTCTTTAGACCTATTTGCCTTAGCCTATCGTGTAGTCTTGGTTTATGATTAGGAATTTGCCGTTTGCCTAAGTTTGAGGTTCGGGTAGAGAGATTCGGGAATCACACCTTCGTTGAAGACTTATTATTGAAGATCAATGAAGACCCCCCATCTTCCTCACACATGATTCATCTCAAGTGGGAGGATGACTTATTTATTGTATATATATTTATGAAAAAAATTATAGTAGCTTTTATTTATTCATTTGTTGTATAAAGGAGAGTGCAAGAATCATTAGCACTAGTATTGGAGCTTATTGGATAGAATCGGGGAACATACCTTGATCACATTTGATTGATGATCAATTTAACACCCCAACCCTACAAGTGTCCGAATGTCACATTATGGAGTCATATCAGAACATACTAATAAAAATTTGCAAGCGGAAGTCTTATGAAATAAAATACCAAGTCATATTAACGAATGACTTACAAAGGAAAATACATAATCTAACATGTCTAAAAGATACGAAATATCAAAACAAATGTTCTTTCAGATGAGTCCAAAATAATAAGAGAAACTAGGGTCGGTTCACTCAAAAGCTCCTACTCTCAGCCCGTAAAATCCCAGCATCCCACTTGGTACCAGCCGCATGGAAAAGAAATGCGGCTGAGCTTAAAAAGCACAGTGAACATATATAACAAAACAAAAGCTAAACATAATCAAAATACAAAAACGAATCAGAGGAGACTGATAACAAAATCGTAACGAACGAGCACAATGAGTCTATGAGTCAATGAGTGTTAGGAATTAGAAATTCCCAGTATTAAAGAGTCGGTCACCTCAAGTATATGTAATCGTTAGAAAGCTCGTAGTCATAGTAATATTTAGTTAAGTAGTATTTAGTTAAGTAACACCGTGGAGGACGGACGGGTCTTTACCCACTGTATGCCTGATCCACACCCCGATGTGTGGCGATTTATGTAAGACTATAAATACTCTCTACCTCCCAAGGTAGAGAGTTGGAGCTCATAATAATATCTTTCACTTTCTCTCACTAAGTTCCCTAAACCTCTAACTTTCTCTCTCTAGAATTCCATCTATATGTTACTTTGTGTTATGGTTTGATGTGTATGTGAAAAGTTATATCCAACAATTGGTATCAAGAGCCATGGTTAGATCATATCTTGCACATCTTTGGATTTCTAGTGGTTTTTAGGTGGTTTTTGAGTTTGAAAAAGTTTAGTGGTTTTTGCATCATTTGATTGATTTCTAGTGTTAAAGTTTCGATTTTGGTTGTACTTTTATGTTTAGAATCATCATAAGTGTTTAGGTTTTGATTTGGAAGGCTTGAATCATCGTGGTTGGGTTGTTTTTGGATTGAAAAGTGGTGTTTATGTGTTTTTCATGCTAGCGACTTGAGCCACGGAAAAGTTTCTTCGTAGCGACTTGCTTCACATTTTTGTAGCGAGTTACGGGTGTTTGTAGCTAGCGACTTACCTAGCGATTTAAAGTACAAGTAGTGGACTCTCCACTACGGGTAGCGACTTGGTGGTAGCGACTTGGTCAGTAGCGAGTTGCTCTTTAGCGACTTGTATTCCTAGCGACTTGAGTAGCGAATTGCTGCCAAAATTTCGCTAGCGACTTAAGGTTAGCGAGTTACTACTTAGCGACTTGCATTTGTCTAGCGACTTGGGAATCTAGCGACTTAGTGGTGTAGCGAATTAAGTCCTAGCGACTTGGTCTTAGCGACTTGGTTCAAGAATTCTTAGCGACTTGTTGACTTTTCCGACAAAACTTCAAACGGCTATAACTTTTGATCCGTAACTCCGTTTTCAGCGTTCTACCCATCAAAACGACCGTGAGAACGAGGAGAATGTCACGCCCGAATAAACTAAAGTTTATTCGGGTCAACCTCGAGGGCTAAATCCGCTCTGAACTGAAGTTATTGAGGTTTTTATGTTTTTAGACCTAAAATTCTCGGGAAAATCGTGCAACAACCAACCCAAATCACAACCAAACAACATCTCTACTTATCCCACAAACAATCATAAGTCCTAACACACAATTGTCTATCATTGTGTCAATCCATCAGTCATCTTAACACATTCCATTGGTCATTGCTTAACGGTTTGGTCTTGATTTTAGTAAAATCCCGCGAAAGATTCTATTTCTCGGTTTAAATCATAGACTTGTAAAATCCCGTGCATTCCACCACATCATGTCTTACTCTACTTACTCAACTGACCCAGTGATTTCAGAAGTGCTTAAATTGTATGATGATGTGGACAATAATGTTAATGATTGCTACACTGAACGATTAAAGATGTTTGAATTAAACAATGAGGATGTGAAATCTTCATGTTCTGAGTACAATGAGAATGAATTGCACATCTGCTACAGATGCCATGCAAATGGAACGCAGCATTGAGCCCTATCAGCTACTTCATCTGCACCTCATACAACTGTTATCCATAGCTGGGTATCGAACATGTAGTGCTCTTTTCCGCCAGGACTTACCTACATTGACAAGAAGCTTCTTTGTTGAACTTAGAACACTTAAAGCTGCAACTTACCAATAAAGAGGTTCAAAAGGATGGTTCCAATGCAGCTCTTCAAGTAATCTACAAACAATTTCAGCCATTCATCAGTGGGGAATATTCAAGATTACGATCAACACTTGACTGGAATTTCCTTCAAAAACATACTGGAATGGAAATTCAGGAATTCATTGAGACATTTATCCAACTCATGGATAATGTGAAAAAGTACATTGAAGAATCTGCTCAAAAGAATGAAGACGTGAATGAGTGTCAGTTGCAGTTGAAAGATTGTTGTGATAAGTTGGGTAATGTATATGTTGAAGAATCGGGTGTTGCTTGAATGCAGCATGTCAGCTGACAACAAAAAATGAATAGTCGGATAATGGAAAAATGGAATCTTCGTGCTCAAATTCACAAGAGAGAGAGGTGCACCGGACACAACCTGTGCAAGTTAATGCAAAGGAACGCTCCATGGAAGCTTCGGATGTACCCAAGATAGAGATGCACCGTCACATTTTGTGCATGTCAATGCTAAGGTAAGTTGCATGGATGTTTCTGCTGTACCTAGTTGTGCATCTTCTACTCAAAATGATGATTATGAACTGCATGAGTACGTGCATTTGTGCTGATGATTCCCTTACCACCGAGCTTAACATATATAAGGATCGTGTTGCTATTTATGAACAGCGTGCTAAGTTTGAGTTGACCACCCGTGAGCAGGAAATGGATGTCCAAATACGCACAACTATTAGAAAAAGTAGGTTTAGAGAAGAAGTATTAAAACAAGAGTTAAACTCCTTACAAGAAAAGCTTTCTAAAACCGCTAAGCAAAAACACGAACTTCAAGAAAATGTTAAAATGCTTAAGCAAGAATTCAAGGCTAAGGAATCAAAACTTTTGAATGATTTTTCCAATCTAAAAACTTTGAAAAACAAGCTTGAAAATAAGTTGTAATGCATAAGGGAATACCATTAAGACTGCTCACATGATCACTAAGCATAGAGTCTTAAGCGATAAGCATAGCATTCCCCTTGTTGAGGAACCTAATCCGGAGGTAATTAAAAAGGCTAGAAATGCTCATAAGGTACTGTATGATGGTAATGAGATCCTTAAGCCTAGACAGAAACCTAGTTACTGAGTGCACTCGAGGAAGATAAGAAATCAGATGAAGTCACTAGGGAGAAAATGAATAAGAAGCTAGAAGATCCCGAGTGTAAAAAGAACAAGATAACGATAAAACCCCATGATTACACTAAGGAAAATTGGATATCCTTAAACATGTTTAAGCCTCGGACTCTATTGACCCCTGAACAAGTGTTCTGGAAAAAGGATATGGACTTGCAAAAAGTTGAAAATCTTGTTGAAAAGAATCCCCCTTGTAGGAAATTCCTAAAGCGACTGTGTATCCTCCAAATACACCAATGCATTTAGTTCCTAGAACTATTGCCACTAAGAGCAAGACCTTAATCACCCAATATGTTATTCTTCAACTATTTGTCGATTTTGAGAAAACTTGTAAGAAAAGGATCACACCCATTGGGATAACTGAAGGGAAAAGGGGTTTTGAGCAAATGAAAGAATGTTATTTAACTGAGGTCATGCCTTTCTTTAAACAACTAAAAGATCATTTTGAGAGTCTTAAAAAGGGGATAAAATCGGATATTAAAGAAATGGAAAAGGAATTTGATGCAATGGTAGTTGAAGTTAGTGATTATGAGCGTGCACTAAAATATAATGAGATTGAGAGGAAGAACTTGCATACCTTAAATGAGACTCTTATTACTGAATGTGTTGCTCAAGATATCTTTTTCACTCCTTCAAATTGCTCTATTAATGCTTCCAAATTTCATGAACTATCTCAAGGGCCCTCGAAAGTCTCCCATGATTATGTCATTGAGCTTGAAAAAACTAATTCTGAACTAAACGAGAAAATTGAACGGGATGATCACGACAATTTGGTTAAACATTTTTCTAAACTAGAAGTTGAGCATTTTAATTTACAACTCAAATATCAACATCTCAAAGAAAATGTCAAAACTTCAAATATCAAGACATCTTCAGATGCTCCAGAGTTTGATGCGCTTTTCAAATTAACAAATGTGATGAACAGATTCAAGCTCAGTGCAACACGATCGGAAAGTTGAAAGCCCAAATCTCTCAATTAAAGGGTCAAACGAACAATATGACAGGCTCCCAAATGCCTCCTCCTTTAGATTCTCGAATTCTCAAACATTTCATCTTCAAAACCTAGTAAATGCTTTACAAAAGGAAAACGAAAGTTTTCTAGAAGAAAATGAAAAGGTTAAACGACATTTTAAAGAGTTATATGATTCAATAAACGTCACCCGTGACCAAAACAACGAAAAAATAACGCCTTTACAAAAGGAAATTGAGAATCGAGAAGTCGTGGAAATGGGAAACTGTCACTTGTTTTCAATAAGAATGTTGTCTCAAAATCACCCTTAGATTGCAAATACACTGTGACAGTTAAATATATTCCTCCTCATCTTAGGAATAATGAACATGCTTTTCATGACTACTGTGCTCACCTTAAGGATAGTCTAGAATGTCTCCGTGAGATTGTCGAAGAGGATTTCATTAACAAACCTCTTGATAGTGAAATTAGGTTTGCTTGCCTCCGGGCCAAACGATCTCAAGAGCTGCTTGAATGTGTAATTGCAACATGTCCAAAACCCTTAGGTGAAAAAGGCAAAGCTGTGAAGCCTTGTTCTATGCCTAGTGCCAAACAGGAAATCCGTTCTATGCCTAAAGCCAAGCATGTGACCCTTGATATGCCTTGTTCCATATCTAAATTCAAGCAAGCAACCTGTGATGTGCCTCCTAGAATTTCAGATCCCAAAGACTTCTAGACCAGGAATGCAGTAAGTAGTGAAGCCATGTAATGTTCCCATCGTTACTTCTACAGATGTTAAGATTGACACTAAAGTTAGAGGGTCAAAACCTAGAAGCTATGCAAAGAAGGATAGGATTACGCAAACTAAAAGTGTTCATGATAAGGAAGTGAAAGAACACCATAGGGACAAGAAGTTTGATTTGAACAAAAAGAATTGTGTTAGTTCTAGTATTAGCTCTAAGCTTACTAAAATTAATTCGAGGCCTTATGCTGTCTCCAAAACATGCAAAAATTGTTTAATTTCTGGTAATCATGATAAATGTGATGTGTTATTTCGAGGTCTAAGATTCATAACCCAGTTAATAAAGTTTGGAGAGCGAAACAGATTAAGCAATCCTGAAACCTACAGGGAAGGTTTTTACCAATGTAGGATTTCAGTGGAAGCCAACAGTTCGAATATTCACGAATGGCAAACCTTGCCCCTTAACTAGATCCACTATGCCTAGAGTAGTGCCTGTTAAGGTTTGGAAGCCAACCGGTAGAAACAATCCCATTAAGCTCAAAATGTCCCTCGACTAAGTCTGATGCTTCTACTAGTTTAGCTCCTAGTGACAATGACATTGCACCTAGGGTTTCTGCTGATTCAAAGATTGTTTGTGCTAACCAAAAGGACCCCATGAGCACGGGGGGATCCAATGTTTCCAATTCTATGTCTTCGTCTGTTATCCAAAGCAGGTCGTACATAAGTCGCCCTTGGTATTTGGATTCGGGCGGCTCTAAACATATAACGGGCTCTAAACAATGACGCCTCTGCTCACATCAGCCAGCCTCGTTCTTCATCATTATGGTGTCTCGCAGATAACACTTGGGCCCCGTTCTTCAAAGAAAAGAAAAGTGTACGCTATTCTGGCGCTTTATCTTCTAAAGAGAAATTCTCCCATGAATGGCCATACTCATCTACATTCTTCATCAACAAGCTTCATGTTTTTCCACGCTCATTCAATCATCAAGTGGATCTATGTTCATTGGTGTATACTCTTATTCACTTGCTAAATCAAAAATGGCAACTTCGGATGCAATTTTTGAGGGGAGAAGAGTGAATATACTACATGATGATGGATGTTTGAATAATGGTTATACGACTTTATTTTTTGATGATGATGAGTGTATATTATTTTTGATTATGAGTGAATATACTAAGGATAACTGGGATTCATTGTTTTGATTTTTGATGACTCTCCTCCAACGCCTAATGCTTCACTTACTAAGGATAATTAGGAATCAATGTTTGGGATTCATTGTTTTTCAAAGATATGTTTGATGAGTACCTTCAACCTTCGACGAATGTTGATCATCCAGCTTCAGAAGCTCATGCTCCATACTATTGACTCAACTGGTTCACCATCTAAGAAGTACTTCTTGGAATTCTCAAGAAACCTTATCTCCAGTTATTTCACAAGGCGTTCATAATGACTATCATGATATTGTAAGTTGCATTATTGAATAATGATCCGCTCTTTGGTATTCCTTTGCCAAATCTTTACGGATTATTGTTCCTCTCATTGTGCACGCTATAAATCAACCACATGAACATTAAGGAAAATGACTACCTCATTCGCTCGAAGACATTTGTGGTGAATCTTCCAGATCGGTCTCTACATGTATACCTTTAGGAAGAATGCATTAATGTCGAGAAATCATTTGTTCCGGTTCATTCAGATGGATCGATGTACATCCGTTGTACGCCTATTCACGTGTTGGGCATTTGACACAAGTTGATTACTTCAGAGTTAATCAATTATCACTTATTTGAGATTGAAGTTAAAATTCACAAAGGCGAGCTTAAGATGCAAATGCATGGAATTCTTCTTCAGTTTCAAGTTTGGTATATCAGGTTTTCTTTATCAGTGGTCACTTCAAATTGTCTACATATGGGTTGATAAAGATAGTCAGAGAGAGTTTCTATCGCATTGGTCCTATGGCTCCTGGACACTCTAGTTCAGGACCCACACTTCAAGACAGTCCCATTAGTTCATCCCTTATACCAAATTCTTCTTCAGAAACTCCATATGTACCTCCATCTCAAGATGATTTAAAGAAATTGTTTGATCCCATGTTTGTTGAACATTGTGAGCCAAGTGCTAATGAACTGACAATTCCTACTTCGTGAGGCTGCTCATATTCCTGTGAATAACGTCAATCCTTCAATCTCAATATCATTAAGTCAAGAAGCTCACGATCACTCTGTCTCATCAACAAATCATCAAACTTCGAGGGTACATCATGGAACTATGTCTCGTATCAATAATGAAGTTAATCCCTTTGCTACTCCTGAAGATGCTCCATTTGAAAATGTATTTGCTCCCGAATCTTCATCAGAACCATCTTCTTCAGGAGACATCGACTCTGCTACTTTAGTCCCTCAACCACGGCCACATGAACACCTCAGTAAATGGACTCACGATCATCCATTGGACAACATCATTGGAAATCCTTCTCATCCTGTATCCACACGGAAACAACTTGCAACAGATGCCTTATGGTGCTTCTTCAACTCCGTACTCTCTAAGATCGTACCAAAAGATGTTAAAACCGCCATGGATGAAGACTGCTGGTTCAATGCCATGCAAGAAGAAATTCATGAGTTTGATCGACTTGATGTATGGGAATTAGTACCGCTCCAGAGATTGTGCTATGATCATTGCTCTAAAAGGGATCTTCAAAGTGAAACTTGATGAGCATGGTGATGTGTTAAAGAACAAGGCTCGATTAGTTGCTAAAGGATACCGTCCAGAGGAGGGTATAGACTTTGAAGAATCTTTTGCTCCTGTGGCTCGAATCGAGGCAATCAGAATATTCTTAGCCAATGCTGCAAGTAAGAACATGGTAGTCTATCGATGGATGTAAAGACGGCATTTCAACGGAGATCTTAAAGAAGTTGTCTACGTCAGCCAACCTCCGAAGGCTTTGTGAATCCGAGCATCCTACTCTCGTTTATCGTCTGAAGAAAGCTCATTACGGTTTAAATCAAGCTCCAAAGGCATGGTATGATACGCTATCAAAGTTTCTTCTGTCGACCGGCTTCAAAGAAAGGAGCAGTTGATCCAACATTGTTCACCGTAAAGTCGTGCAAACATTTAATTCACGCTCAAATATATGTTGATGATATTATCTTTGCCTCGACTGACCCCAATGAATGTGATCGCTTTTCAAAAGAAATGGGTTCCAAATTTCAAATGTCAATGATGGGACAAATGTCATTTTTCTTGGGATTACAAATTTCACAAAGTCCTGAGGCATTTTCATTAATCAATCTTAATATGCAAATGAAATTTTAAAGAAATTTGGATTTGTATCACGTGACACCGTTGACACTCCCATGATTGAACGTACTAAACTTGATGAGGACCACTCAGGGATCATGGTAGACCAAACAAAATATCGTAGTATGATTGGATCCCTCGATGTACCTCACAGCTAGCAGACTGCATATCTTGTTCGCCTGTGTGCATGTGTGCTAGATATTAGGCTAAGCCTACTAAAAGCACCTTGAAGCGGTTAAACGTGTCTTTCGGTATCTCCAAGGAACCATCAATATGGGACTATGGTACCGAAGGACACCGGTATGTCACTAACAGCCTATGCAGATGCTGATCATGCAGGATGTCAAGATACACGTTGAAGTACATCAGAGGTGCTCGGTTTTTGGGCGATAAGCTTGTGAGCTGGTCTTCAAAGAAGCAAATGAGTACTTCTATTTCCTCTACAAAGGCTGAATACATAGCCATGTCATCTTGTTGTGCTCAAATCCTTTGGATGAGATCCCAATTATCCGACTATGGCTTTGAATTCAACATAATCCCTCTGCACTGTGATAATAAAAGTACTATTGCTCTCTCATGCAACAACGCACAACACTCAAGAGCAAAGCACATTGACATCCGACATCATTTCATCAGGGAGCAAGTGGAAAATGGTGTGGTGGAACTCTATTTTGTTAAGTCGAATACCAGTTAGCGACATCTTCACCAAAGCTCTTCCGAGAGAACCTTTTGAGTTTATTCTTCCTCGACTTGGCTTGAAAAGCCTTCAACCAGAAACACTCAAACGCCTTCATGAGGAAGACGAGGAGTAAAGGTCTTTCCTTCATCTATATCTTGTAAATATTTATTCAAAAAACAAAATACAAAATTATAAAACCCTATAAAACCAAATAGAAAAATATAAAACTTTCAAAAATCCATAAAAATCAAAATATCAAAAAATCTTCAAAAATATTGTCTATTTGTCATGTTTTTCTCGGTTCGATTATATCTACGGTCTTTGTGCTGTCATTCAAAAAATGACACGGGACTTTAGATGTTGTTCGAATTTAAAAAAAATCAAAAAAAAAATCAAAAAAATCAAAAAATCAAAAATCAAAAAAATCTTTTTGGGAGAAAGAGAAACAATGGTTTATTGTCATTTTCAGGCAATAAACCGGTTTTAAAAGAAAGAACAGAGCCATGTTTTACCATGTTTTCAAATTCCATGCTCGGATTCTATAACATTTATCTCATTGAAAACTAAATGCTTTGAAAAATAACTCGGTCTCTATTTTTGATAATCATCGGGACTTATCTGTCAAAATCTCTATCGCTCAATCAACAACCTATGTCATTGATTGAGGGGAGAATGATTTCAATTAAATTAAAAAGTTATTTGGCATTAAATTGTTTTCAAAAGATGTACATGCATGTTTAACCAATGGAGTTTAAAATCTCAACATCGATCCTTATCGCTTAAAACGCTTTCATATCAAGTCACAATTCTCCTTAAAAGCTTTCAAAATCAATTTAAATCTACAGAGATCACAAATCTCAAATGTTTTAATAATTGTGATCGGGGAAGAAGTTGTGATTTAAATAGGATTTAAACCGATAATTCGATAAATGGTTTCTTAAGTGATTAGCATGTTTGCCTCCCCGTAAGTGACAAACGATTTCAAATTTTCCATGCACACATTGAGGGGAGCATCTATATTAAACCACAATGATTTGAAACGTGATCACTTATCTCAATGTGCAGGTTCCCTCTAGTATGTGCAAAACTCTTTTCAAATCTCGAGGCACATATTGAGGGGAGCAAAATCATGAAAACCTCATCCTTCCCCAAAATGCTTTATCTACTTGATTCGATTAGGGAAGTGATGTTGATATCTTTTAGAAAATGGTAATCAAAGAAGTTAATTCTTTCTCTTGCCTCCGTGTGCAAAACATTTTCAAATACTTGATGCACATGTTGAGGGGAGTTCTCGTTCTAAAAATATCAAAAACAATTCAGGTACAAAATGCTTTGATAATATATCACAAGTATCCAGATTGATTTTCAAATGGTTTTCAATTGGTTCCAATGGCAGATGAACAATACCAAATAGACCCACCAACTTTACTTTATGTACGGTGATATAAGGATGATAAGGTTAGGTATTGTTCCCATGATCCGCCGAACCGAGGGATCTACCTGTGGACAATCCACTAGTTAGTGTAGAAGTCCTTAGGTATGATGATAAAAGGAGAAAATGAGATATGGGAAGAGTGCGACTAAGACTGAAGCTAGTAATCGAATAAACCCAACAAGGTTCTAGTTATGAAGTCTCGGTAAGCACAAGGGGTTGAAGAATTAAAAAGAATTGAATGAGAAAAGGGTGAAAACAAATAGCCCTCCATTTATTCAACCTTAGGGCGTAAACCGGTTCAATTCATATGTTACTGATGGTAACATCGGTATTGAAGACAAGACGTCATGGACCCAGTGACGCACTGCACTACAACTTCCCAAACCACTCAAGTTCCTCTTAAAAGGACTTGTTTCATTCTCACGGGGAACCGACATTATCTATCGACTTTCTCTTAGAGATTGTTGATATTGAAGAAGGAGACCTCTCCCTAGTCTCCGATATAGGATCCAAATATGCACAAATTGAGTCTAGAGCCACGAGATCATCAATAAATCTCATTAGGACACTTTCAATGAAGACTCTCTGTTTCACACAATGTGGAAAGAGAGATTATATCTTGAGTCCTACGCATTATCCTTGTGGTATTGCCAAAACATCCGAGTGATATGCAAACATATTCACAATGAAGATGGAAAGCCTTCTGGAGCCAACATCTAACAAGCTCCCGGTAGGTGGCATGTGAGATCTATTATACAGATCAACCATGTGACAACCGAACGTGAAACAATTGGGCGACTCAATCTTTTGAATCAATCCTGGTTCAGGTTATGGATTGACGGATACCTTTGAAAAACCGGTCTTTGTGCTTTAAAAACTCTTTTCATTAGCATGTCGACTGTGTACTAATTTTTCAAATCAAAAGGTGTTTTATGATTGATAATTGATTTTCATTAAAACCTTCGTTATATTGCAAAAACAATTTCTATTGAGCAATACACGATTGTTTTTCAAATTTCTTTAATCAATCGCTGGACGTAAATTCCTGGTTCACTCACTCCGTGTTGTCTTCTTTGAGACGTTCGGTTTGAGAACAACTTTAGAGCAAATGCTAAACCCTCAAGGAAATTCTTCGAATTATACCGATCACAGGCAGATTTGTACTTGATCAACGGGGAATCGTGGGCCGTGTACCTCAATTCATCGAAAGTGATCAAAGACACTTTCGTGCGCTTTTATTGCTAATCGTCTTATGCAGTGTACACCCCGACGCTTGTAATGATCGTAATGAAGCGTCAATCCATAGCCACATGCTCACCTAACACATTCATCTCAAAAGAAATCATGATTAGTGCATCAATGACTCGATATTTTTACTCCATGCTTCGCTACGCCGCCAATATCATGAATCAACAAATGCTTCCGCTACTCGATGAGAATATATCATGATCCAGAATGTGAGCATGTCGGTCCGTATGTCACAACATCACATAATACCAACACCACAATGGATGTATCAGAGATTTTCTACTTGCCGATGATCTCAAAAGCTGGCCCAACATTATTATCACGTGGATCAGGAAAAGACCTCCACTTGGATTAACCAAACATGCAATGAGTGGAATCAATGACTACGAAGCTTCGAGCAAAGTACTACATCAAGAATGCAAGATCAATTGTTAATGTAATATCCGATTGTATTCAATGTCATTTTAGTATATGTTTGAGGTGACCTCCCTTAGGGAAAGATTGTTAGGAATTAGAAATTCCAGGTATTAAAGAGTCGGTCACCTCAAGTATATGTAATCGCTAGAAAGCTCGTAGTCATAGTAATATTTAGTTAAAAGTATTTAGTTAAGTAACACCGGGAGGACGGACGGGTCTTTACCCACTCGTATGCCCGATCCACCCATGTGTGGCGATTTATATAAAGACTATAAATACTCTCTACCTTCCAAGGTAGAGAGTTGGAGCTCATAATAATATCTTTCACTTTCTCTCACTAAGTTCCCTAAACCTCTAACTTTCTCTCTCTAGAATTCCATCTATATGTTACTTTGTGTTATGGTTTGATGTGTATGTGAAAAGTTATATCCAACAATGAGGAACCTGCGGAACACAATATTAACAGATATCCAGAAGGAACAGAAATCAAAAGACCAAAGTAAAGCAAAGCAGCGATCATTGAACAAATATAAGCACCTAAAAATAACCAAACATACAAGTATCAGAACATAATCACATAGGAGTTGATGAAAAGTATCATAATCAAAAGAAGCAACCAAACAGTGTATAAGCATATCAGTCAGCGGATCAACTAGACATGAATATGGAAAACAAACAAATCAGATAATCAGATATTATTTAAGCTTAGCATAATTCTATAATTAGGTGAAATTAACTGAATAGAATGTAAGCATGGGAATCACACAAGTCAGAAAATCAACAATTAATAAACATAATGAATATCATAACAAGCTGAGACACTAATAGAGTATAAGCATGTCAGTCACAAGTATAGGTAGGAAATACTAAGCGAACATCATAACTAAATGAAGTAGCTGAAAAAGAATACAGCATGGCAAACTAAACAAATCAACTAGACTGATAACATAAGTTGTACCATATTCCTTCATCAACCAGTAACATGAACATAAGTGTAAACATGGCGGATCAACAAGTCAGGTAAACATCCATTACTATGCTGAACCGATAACTGTTGGAATCGCTCCTAACACGGAAATGGAACGACATTTACGGGATTACATAATCTATCTTATTTAGCCAAACACAAGGACTAGTTATGTCATAGTTTAATAGTTATGTATGTGCTTGGCTATATATACCCCTCCATACTTCCATGGAGGGGTGAGACTTAGTGTAATCCTTTCACCCTTCATTAATAAAACTCACATAGTTCTCTCCCTTCTCTCTTGTTTCTTTCTCTAACTTGAAGATGGTGTTCTTCCATCTTCCAAGACCTCCCGAATCACCAAATCATCCATACATACGATCCTAACATTGGTATCAAGAGCAAGGTCGGTTTTATCATTGGTTGATTTTGGTGATATTTTTCGTGTCAAAATCTTGTTTTTAAATCTGTTTTAATCTTAATTTTCACAAATTTTTTTTTGGTTTAACAGATTTTTTACAAGTGTTATTGTATCATTTTTTTGTTCCAAAAAAAAATCTTATCTTTTCATATTTAAGATACATATCTGTTTATGTATTTTATAGTCTTTGTCCATCTCGTGATATGGTCCAAACGTCATGGTTAAACGGGTTGTTGGAAGCGTTTTATGCTTTCATATCTGGGTTACTTGCAATCTGGACAGAATTTTTGGTCAGAATTCATCGCCGGAAAAAAGTCAACATGGGTCAAAACCCTAGTTCTACACCTAAGGATCTTCAGATTGTTTACGAGTAGCTTGGAAAGCTACTCGTAAGGTATTACACGTAGGGTCTTACGCCTAAGACATTTACGCTTAACTTTTTTGGCTTACGCCTAAGTGCTGGTTTACGCATATGGTTTTCATATTATGCGTAAGTCATGGGTTACGCGTAGGTTACTTAACTGTTTACGCATAAGACTCAAAACCAAATATTTTACGCATAAGACCTTTGTGACAGAATTGGAGATGAAGCAGAAATATGTTTTACATTGACCAAAACCAAAATTATCAACTACTACCATACCAAAACAATCATCCAATATCCAACATCATATCCTAATCTAGACACAACCATTGATTCTCACCGTCACTCCCCAACACTCACCATCTCTAAACAACTACTCGAATTTAAAATTAAAAATTATCAAATGATCTCAGTCATATTTTTCGTGTGTCAATAAATATTATCAGACTTCATAGTTCAATAAACACGAAAAATAACACATCATCGATCTATTGTTGAAGCTTAGCTTCATTGATATACGAAAAATAGGTGAAAGATTCATAACAAACATGTTATGATCTATTCTTTTATTTCGTTTAAACACAAGTCTACAACAATTAAACCTTACCCGAGACCCTTTTCTTAAGGATCTTGAAGCTGAAATCGTCTTGAAAAACGTATGGGTAACGGCTGTTTTTATTGGCTTATGTGATGATGATTAATCTGAGAAGGAGATTGGTCTTGTTTGAGATTGAGAAGAGTTGGGTGAGGAGGCTGAGAAATGGTAAAAGGAGAGAGGCGTCTGGTGTGTTAACTATTATTAGGGTTATGAGATATCTAAAGTGTGCTTTATATATTCTAATATTAAGGGTTAGGGTGGTATCAATTTTAGACGTGTTTGGACCGGATTCACAAACAGGCTGGCTGGGCCAAGCATATGATAGTATAAGATTCATCTTGGGCTTATTGAATGTGGTTATCCGTTGTTTATTTTGGACCCAAAGGCTATAACACATCCGAAATGTTGTTTTAACAAAATTCACTTTAAGCGTGGGCCTCAATTGCTAAACGTGGCATGTATTAAGTAATTTTTGATTTAAACTCTTGGATTATGGTTATAATTGGGCTCCATAATGACAATGCAATTAATTTCATGAGGATACATAATTTTTGACAAGATCGGGAAAAACCATTATCATAGTTCACCTTAACCAAGTAACGAAGGCTAGTTTTGAGCATTTAACCGCAAGATGTGACTACGGCGTGAATTCACTATTATGTATTTGAGGTTGAAGTGGGATATCACGGATACGTGTACTTAGTATCTGAAGATATCGGGGTTGGTTGGACGCATGATTCTTCGAGATCCTTGTTCAAGCTTTAACCGTTTCGAATGACAAAGACTTGAGTTATCTAGTTGAACCTGATGTAAGGAGTTACGTTGTTGTGCTCACAGCTTATAACTATCACTGTTAAGGAGTTACGTTGTTGTGCTCAAGTGTCACACTAAGGTGTGGATAATTTGAGAAACTTTAAGTTTACCTTTTTTCGATGGAGTTAAGAAAAAGGGTTCTTCGTCTGACAATAGTGCAAGTTTAAGTCACAAGTTCGGGTTATATACTACTAGTCTCAAGTTCGTCATATTGGGTTTTCTCCATCAGTAGTCACTACAAAAATCCGTCAGAATGATAATGGGGTCGGTAAAGAGTTAGCTGAGAAGAGTATACACGAGTAGAGAAGTTTTATCAGCAGTTGATTCTCATGAGATATTTATGGTACTTCACACTTGTTCGATTAATTGAACATACATGGTTTCGATGTCTCCAATTCATCATCAACATACGTGGTGTATGATTCTGATTCATTGAAAACATCGGGGGGAAGAGAGTATAGGTGGTGTTTGCTTCCTTTGATGTTTTTGGATTTTTTTTCGAAAACCCTCTCCTTTCATGAATTTCTTCAATCAGGGGGAAGAAATGAGACGATCTGTGGTGAAAATTTCTCAAGTTGGTGTAATCGTCTCACTTTCACAGAGTTATCGTGTGTGAAGTTACCTAAATATGATGTTGTGATGCCTCACACACGGTCATTTTATCGAGTAATTGCAGATTCACTGGTAACTATTATTCCGATAGACCGCAACATTCAGGGGGAAGTCGTTTCATTTCGTCTTTCATGGTTTGTATGGTGTGAAGCATCTACATATGTGAGAAGATCTTGTTGATTTCTTGCATGTTACCCCCGAACGGACTTTTCGCAATAAGTCAGATTTACCTTGTGTGGTTTACTGCTCATCTACAAATTCACTGCAGACTAAAACTTCAAAAGTTAGAGGAAATGTTCACTACATCAAAGTTTCGAATCTGCTAAAGATGGTTGTCAGTTTGGGGGGAAGCTGATTCAGAAACTTCGCCAAAAAAGAGTGTACGTAGAAGCTGCTAAAGACATGCAGCATGAATTGGGGGGAAGTTAATACAATTTATGCATATTACATCATTTGCCTACAGGTGAAGAAAATAGTTCTCAAGTCGAGGTACACGAAGAAGACAAAGAGCGTAAACTGTCATCATCCTTAGCTTATAAAGACTTTTCTTTATTTGTTTTATTACTTGTAGGAAATGTTGTAAGTAATCCCTTATGTCGTCCCATTGGGGGAAGATTGTTGGAATCGCTCCTAACACGGAAATGGAACGACATTTACGGGATTACATAATCTATCTTATTTAGCCAAACACAAGGACTAGTTATGTCATAGTTTAATAGTTATGTATGTGCTTGGCTATATATACCCCTCCATACTTCTATGGAGGGGTGAGACTTAGTGTAATCCTTTCACCCTTCATTAATAAAACTTACATAGTTCTCTCCCTTCTCTCTTGTTTCTTTCTCTAACTTGAAGATGGTGTTCTTCCATCTTCCAAGACCTCCCGAATCACCAAATCATCCATACATACGATCCTAACAATAACATAAGCATCAGAAACATCAAACAGAAGTACGAACATGGAAATCACAATTTGCAGGTAGATTACTAAATGATAGTCATAGCCCTTGACATAACTGAATGAAGTATAACATGATCAACAGATAAATCAAATGATTACATACTAGCATGGCAACTAGATGAATCAAATAGTCACATAACAACATGGTAAGAGGATAATCAGATATTAGCATGATAACAGATGAATCAGGTAACCACATACTAACATAGTAGACAGAGAAATCATGAAATCATAATCAACATGGTAAATAGATGGACCAAATAATCATATAATATCATATTCAACACTTGAATCCAATAATCATATAATAGCTCGGTTAGCGGGTGAAGTGGAATCTGAAGTATAAGCTTGGCAACCAACCGAAATAGAGTGAAAGCATAGTAAATAAAATGAACGGAAGACTGAGTATAATAACCAAATGAATTGAAGCATGAGTCCGATAGTCAAACGAATCACATAAGAATACTGAGTGAATAAGTAGTTAATTGAATGACTGAATAGGCATAGTAAACGAATGAATCAGAGTATCAGATAGTCACATAATAACCAAAATCAGAATGTTGCCACGAGCATCTAATACTAAAGGAGATACTCCAATAGCCAAATCTAACAAATCACATATCATAACCCATATCTGCTAAATCATATCAAATCCATCAAATCATAAGTGCACAAGGAGGGGAGACCTCTCAAGTACCAAATGGAGTAGCTAGCTCCCAAATGTGAGGGGATGTATTACACACACGCACCACATCACCAAAACTGAACTGAGTACTTAGGATGTATCCATACGCTCTCTGCAAAACAAATCAATATACATATGCCAAGACGACATACATACGTATTCATAATGCCCAAGTGCACACATATCATAATCATATCAAAAGGGAACGCCGGGGACTAATCACACCGCCCCAGATAGTGTCCTGCCATTGGTGCATCAATGACATGGCCTTGGTACCTCAATGGCTAGTTAGCTCGGGCAACCAAATAAAACAAATCATATCATATCAAACTGATCATATCATGGAATCCTATCAATAAGGGATCTCAAACGGATAACATATCAAAAAAATAACTAATCAAATATCAAATCAGAGGATCATACCAAAATGAATCATATCAAATGGATCATATCAAATCAAAGCAAGGGGAATACGAATCGAATATCAAAATGGACAAGAGTCATGAGAGAAAAGAAGTGTCATTACTAAAATAACTGAATATCTGTACCTCAAAGTGTGTGCATGAGATCAAAGCACACAAAGCCAATCACTTCTCCCTCTTCACAAGAGCTACAGTAGATATACTCACATATTACCAACATATTCATTTTATAAGCTTCTTATGCATTTATAAGTGTTTTACTTATTGATATCATAATTTTGTCTTTCATTTTCTTAACTTCACATCTGGACCAGTATTGGACGAATTTTCATGACTATTAACTGAACTCAAATAAAATTAGGAAAATTCCCAGGTGTTCCCTTATTAGTTAGGTTACTTCATAAATTTTTGGGGATTTTATTACTGAGTTTTAGTATAGATTGGAAAATAATCTTTCCCGACCTGTCCAGAAAGTACCTAGAAACAGAGACTTCAAAAGTTTGAACATGACACACCTATTTAAACAACTCTAAAAATCCAACCAAAATTTCCAAGGGTCAAACATATCCTAAATATCAAAACTGGAGAAGGAGAAATCAAAACTCCTTATGGTTTGTTCATGAAAAATCAAATACCCCAACCCAAAATTTTACTCAGCTTTCCCAGATTTAACATCTTAACTTGTAAAATATAAAAATCATAGCTACAACTCTCCAATTGCAACAAGGCTTACATATTCAGAATGTACACAAAAAGTACTTACATTTAGGTTAAAGAATAGCTAAACAACATGCAAGAATCATCACTTTAGACCCCTTTGAATTCAACCTAAATTCTGGACAACATCATAACGCTCAAATTGTGCATGTTTTTAGTAGCGTTATCCGTGATTTTATGTGTGTTATTTGGCTATAATTATATGCTTTTGATGCTTAATCGTATAAAAGTGTGTATGCTCGTTCATTTGTAGCCAAGTACAAGAAAGTGGAGAAAAAGTCGGAAAAAGAAGTAAAATACGAAGATTTCTCCATGTACGAAGAATTCCTGACAAAAGCAAGACTTGTGGAGTATATTCAAGAAGATAAAATCATCAAGATGGTGGTCCAAAGACTCAAGAATAAAGTTCAAGAAGGAAAATGAGAAATAAAGGAAGAAAAGAAGCTCAAACAAAGAAATATTAGAAGACTCGTTGTTCCCGACACACCTTCACCATTTTGGCCATAACTTTTGCATACAGAGTCCGTTTGACCCCCCGTTTGCGGCCACGGAAAGCTAAGAGAAAGATATAAAACTTTGAAGCTATTCTGTCAAAATGATCCAGCCGATCAGTCAGGCCCCACAACTAAAACGGCTGGAGGTTAGTCGTGAGACCAGCTGAAACGGCTGGAGCCCAAACCGAATCGGCTGGGAAGCCCTGGACAGCCATTTCTTCATCACTAAGACTCCAAACTTGTTCCAAATGATTCTAGGTCCTTCCTACATGTATTGTAGGTCCTTCTAAGCTCCTTGGAGGCCAAGTTTAGCATTGGTGACCCCTAGCCATGAGAGTAGTATAAATAGGACACATTTGTGTATGTTTTCATCATCCAACTAAATCCCAACTTGAGAGAACACCTCTTACACCTATCCTACCACCACTACTCTCTCTCAAAGCTTAAGATTCGTCCATAAAGTTCCAAGAAACTTTGGAGGTCCAAGAAGTCATCATTTGGAGGTGAAAACATCAAGAAGTCATCACCAATACTTGAGGCATCATTACTTCATCATTTGTAATCTCATTTCAATCATTGTAAGACTCTTAATCATGTTTTCTAATGTTTAAAGTTCCGAGTTTATGTTTATGTTTGCTATGAGTGGCTAGTTTCTTTATGCACTTGCTTAAATGATGTTGATTATCGTATGATTAGTTTATGATTGTGTTAACATGTTTTAATTCAATTTCAAGTTGATTCTAAGATCCAATTGTGCTTAAGTTTTATAGTGGCATTTGTTAATCAAGTTTGACTAGTTGATAGTAATCGTAGAGGTCGAAAGAACTTATTGTCATTCAACTAGTTATAATCATTTTGTCTATGGATGATTGTTTTTACCCATTATTCTTGGTTAATCAAAGAAACTAAAGTGTGGTTGTAATATGAACGCTTTTTGATTATCAAGTTGGATTGATTGGAAACATCTAAAAGGTCGTAAGATTAGTTGTTTACAATCAGTTGTAACCTTTTGTCTATAATCGGTTACCCTTTGTATTGACCATTTATTAAGCAAATTTGATAAGACAAACGGATGTTTTTGTGTTTAAGTTTATGAAAGTAAACTTATGAAACTTGAATTGATCTTGAATTGATTGGTTAAACTTAATGCCTGTTTTTATAAACGAAAATCTTGACGAAGGTTTAACTTGTAAGAACAATAGATTAGTACACAAACTAATTATCATAACCAACATGTTAAGAAGAGGTTAACACAATCATGCTAATCAGGGATAAGAAACTAGTTTAACCAAGTGTAGTTTTAATCTTATTGAATTTGCTTAATCAGCATTTTTCGTGTTACTTTTTGCTTATATGGTATTTTGGGACGTAACAACCATTTACCACTTTCGTGTTACTTGCTATTACATAGATTCTTCACAATTGAAAACACCCAAATCCTAGTGAACGACCTCGGCTTACCAACCAAAACTAACTACATACGAAAGGGTCATACTTGCCCGTGTGTTCTTAGTTTAATTCGGTAATCCTTGTTATAAATTTAAAACTAGTAGTCGCGAGACACATCAAATATTGGCGCCGCTGCCGGGGATTTGTTTGTGTTTTTGTGTGTTTCGAATCTGTGTTCAAATCATTCCCTAGTTGTGTCGTCTTTGCTTGGGAAAAAAAACCATTTTTTTTTTCTTTTTTCAATTTTTGTTTAACTTTTAGTCCAAGCTTTGTTTAGTCTTGTTCCTATTTGTGTTTTTCCTTGTTTGTTTGGTAGATTATTTAATAAATTTTTTTATTCCCTCGAAAGTAAGGCTCACCCATTGTAAACAAACTATGTGAGAGGTATAAGGCGGGTCTCCCTGATTCCCTAAAGAAGTTAGGTTTTTAATATGCTTCGCGCTAACCTGCTTCTCCGCTTCTTTGTGCGTTTCAATGGAGCTACCGAGAACTCTTGGGAAAAGAAAAAAAGTCATAACTAGTTTCTTTTTAAATAAAAAAAGAAAGTCTTAGAGTTAGTTAAATTATTTACTTTAAGTCATTTTTTTTAAAAAAAATACAAAAAGATTTTTCTTCATGTTCGTTTTCATTATTTTTAGCTTTTTATTTTTGCTTTTTAAAATATTTTGCAAATCGATCCGGGTATTTATAAACTCACAATCTTGGATTAAACAACCCATTAGTCCACTCTACGAGCTTTAACGTCAAATCAAAGAGAGGACTAAACCCAAACCTTACCCAAAACCACCGTTCATCGAAGAACTTTTTGTCGTAATCGACATATTCGAAGAGAAAGTTGAAACTCCACCCGATTCCCCTACCATAATCGTCATTGATCCCGATGAACAACCCATGTGGTCAAGCACTAGGACCGTTGCACCAACACCTAGTTCCGCTATTATTCAACGCCCTTCTCCCAAAAATTTCCATATCAAGGGTACCCACATGCAAATGATTTGGGAAAATCAATTTGATGGGAGAATCCGATCCGATCCTCACCGATACATAGCCGATTTTCTTGAGATTAGTAGCCTATTCCAATATGGTGAAAACCAAGAGGAAGTGGTTAAATTGAGGACTTTTCCTTTCTCATTAACCGGAGAAGCCAAGATTTAGTTGAACGAATTAAATGAAGGAACCATTACTACGTGGGAAGAGATGAGAGAAGCTTTTATTAGCCGATACTTTTCTCCCGCTAAGTTTAAATGTCTCCTAAATGACATTCACAACTTTTACCAACTCGATCATGAAACTCTCGTTGATGCTTGGCTCCGTATGAAAGATATGCTTCGCACTTGCTACAGACATGGTCTAACCAAAGGAGAGATAATTCAAACATTCTATCACGGTTTAGACGATCCAACTCGAAGAAATCTCGACGCCGGAGGAATCTTCCTCTACAAAACTCCAAACGAAGCTTTCAAAATCCTCGAGGACAAGTTCCAACTCAAGCTCGACCTCTCGGAAAATTCTATGATCAATTCCAATCCGAAAGTCTTTGTTTCCGCCGGTGAAAGAAACATCAATACCAATCATGCCTCATTGATCAAGAAATTAGAAGTTCATTCCACAAACATCGACGCCCAATTCATAAGGATACGAAGGGAGATGATGGAACTGCGAAATAATCACCACGCCTCAAACCACTATGCAGAGGATGACACGCCGATGTGTGATCCCATGGAAGCGAACCAAGTTCAACATGAAGAATATAACAAAAGATATCATGATCTGAATTTCAGAAGTTCGTACTCCTTTCCATATCACAACCCAACCCATACATATCCTCGATATCAGCCATGGAATATGATACCACATCCATCACAACATTTCAATACACCTAAAACCTCACTGGAGGAGATGATGAGAGAGTGGATGGCCAGTCAAGCGAAAGCCAATGAGAATATAACGAACCTGTTGGTTGAATTGGAACGTAAAGCCGATCAAGGAAGAATGAACCAAAAAGCGATAATCCAAGACTTGGAGAGGAGGATAGAAAGATTAAGTGAGGAGCAGGATGTCCATCATGCTGAATTTCTTCCTTACACCACATATACCAACTCGAGACATGAATTTTTCTACAAACCACCCTCAATTAGAAATGAGAACGATAAGGGTGAGGTTGAATTTATCAAAGAGGACAAGACCAAGCATATTCCAACCACGCCAAATCTGAACCAAATCATGTTTAACTCACCAACCGTGTCACCTTTTCTTGAGGATTGCACCATGCATATCCCAATGACTCAATTAAAAGGTTCCGAACACAATGTATTTCCAAACCATGTTGGTGATAAGAAGTTCAACAAAACTGGTGGCAACTGGAATGAAGAATTGGAAAGAAAGATAGATAAATGGTCTGAACCACAAAATCCAGTTTCTTTAAATCAAAACGGTAGGACTAAGCCACCTCCTACAGCTCACCTTGAGAATGTGGATGCCGTATTCACTGGGAGTGGACAGTCCAATGACCTTCTGAAAAATCAAAAAGATCCGCCAACTGTCCTCATTTCTAATGAAATCGACCAAACGTTCGAAATAACGAAAAGGGACTATAACATGGTCAAATCAAAAGAATCAAATGTATCTCCATCACTTGTGGAGTACATACCAAAGATCCCATACCCTCAACGTTTAAGAACTGAAATTCTCCATTTGAATCGTATTGTCAAAGTATCTTAACCCGGGGAAGAGTCTAGCTAATGACTCATAAATAAATTAAGCGCTTCTCGAGTGGCAACCCGTGCTTTTAATTGTTTGTTTGTTTTAAATAAACATGTACACATTTTTTTTTTTTGCATAAATCTATTCAAAATTTGGAAAATTTTAAGTGTGGGGGTGTTACATGCTAATAGTGTTTATTATTACTTGCATTTTGTGTGTTTTGTTTGAATAATTTCAGCAGGTGATGGAGGAGGATGCTTGGATTTGAACTCGATTGTTATCACAAGCTTATTCTAGCTTATGCGTAGCATTTTATCATATGGAGTTCGAACGCGATTTCTTCGGCCCGGGAAGGTTTTGTTTCTCACAGCTTGTTTATTTTATTTTTCCTATTTTACATGCTTTGAAGTTTTATTTTTCACATTGAGGACTATGCTTAACTTAAGTATGGGGGGAAGTAAAATAGGAAAAACGAAACTCGTTTTTGAATTTCCAAATTTTGGGCCATATTTTAAAATTTTGTGAACTTGTTTGCCCTCATGATCTAGTTGTTTTAAAGCGTATAGGTTAATATATTAGAATAACTGGATCAATCCACTGGTGAAATCGGTAATTTTGAAATACTTGAGATGTGTCCCGATTAATATTGCAATCCATTCTGTGATCGATAACATTTGCTAGCACATTTTATAGCCCTTCCACTAAATTGTGAGGATTTAAGCATATTTCTTAATAGCATACATCTTTTATGCTTGGATCTTTTGCTATGAGTGTGCCGGTGATTTTATTTATTCTAGAACTTGTACTTGTAAATCATTACCAGACCGCAGTAAGATCATATTCGTGTGATATAAGTGTATTCGTGTGATAAAGAGGCATCTTAGGAATAAAACCCAAATGGCCTTCTATTTTACATCTAATGATATATTAGCTAACCACATCGGTTAGTTAACCACCCTTATATGGACCCATTTGTTAGCGCTCATCTTTAGCGCTAGATACCATTAGTTTCAACCTTTGAGCCATCCCTTTCTCTTTGTTAAATCCAGAAAAATACAAAAATATTTTACACTTTAAACCTTAGCCTACACCTTGTCAATGTCTAAACGGTTGGTTGCTAGTTGTTTGGTTTGATAGGATTGTTTTTTATGATTATGAGTTAGCCGCACTTTGCCATTCGTGTGTGCCATTCCAACAAAGACGAAGGATGCATACTTCTTATTTGTATTTTTGTGGTGATGCTTATACGAAGTGTGGGGGAAACGTGATAAAAAAATGTGAAAAAAAGAATAAGTCATCGGAAAAAAAATATGAAAGAAAAAAAAATATATGTGATGACAATTATAGCCAATGTGCTTTATTATTAGTAAGGGGAAGTACGTTTGAGATATCGATTAGCCAATGTGCTAAAACGTAATATATATATTTGGTGATCGATATGTGACGAGAAGATTGTAACTATAATCATTTTCGGGTTCGCGGATTCTTCGGTAACTAGCAACATGAGTATTAGACTTGACTTTATTTTTCTTTTAAAACCAATTTCATAAATAATCCCATGCCTTATCCCTTCCCTTTTGGCTTTGAGAAAATGTTTAATACATGAATGTTTTAGTGACCATCCGGTTCTTGAAGGACCGAATGACGCACCAGCGATCTAGTGCATATTTTTGGTGACCATCCGTTATGCGAATAACGCGCCAGCGATCCAAAGTATAATCTAGTGACCATCCGTTATTTGACTTAATCAAGAATTCGCGCCAGCGATCTATTATATTCTTGTATGTAATGTTTGAACATAAGCCTTGTTAACCCTTTTAGCCTAACCCGAGTAAAAGCCCTCTTTAGATGTTTACACTTGGTGTCTACGCCACGTCGGTGTAGTTTTGTTTCTTGTACAAGCCTATGGTAATATTTAGTTCATGACTGAGCAATATGAGTGTACTATTCCTTAATACTATCTATCACTAAATAAATTGAGTGTTGAGTGAATTATACATCCGTTCCTTTTCGTGAGGTGCTTAGCCATGTTATCAAGCGAGAGAATCCATGGGGTATTGTCAAACATCTCGATTTTTCACCGCTTAAAGCTTAAAATGATGAATCTTATCTTGTACTTGTACTTGATAGATTTGCATCACATTTTTCTAATCATATTTCATGCACCATGTGGGATTTATTTTTCTTAATTTCTAGATTTACTTGAGGGCAAGCAAACCCTTAAGTGTGGGGGAGTTTGCGCTCATTTTTTGATTATTTTAATATATATTTAAAAAAAAAATCTTTTCATGTTGTCGTTTAGGTATGTAGTTTAATTTTTCTTTTCTTAGATTTGCTTGAGGGCAAGCAAAGTTTAAGTGTGGGGGGATTTGATAACGCTCAAATTGTGCATGTTTTTAGTAGCGTTATCCGTGCTTTTATGTTTGTTATTCGGCTATAATCATATGCTTTTGATGCTTAATCGTATAAAAGTGTGTATGCTAGTTCATTTGTAGCCAAGTACAGGAAAGTGGAGAAAAAGACGGAAAAAGAAGTAAAATACAAAGATTTCTCCATGTACGAAGAATTCCCGACAAAAGAAAGACTTGTGGAGTATATTCGAGAAGATAAAATCATCAAAATGGTGATCCAAAGACTCAAGAATAAAGTTCAATAAGGAAAATGAGAAAGAAAGGAAGAAAAGAAGCTTAAACAAAGAAATATTAGAAGACTCGTTGTTCCCGAAACACCTTCACCATTTTGGCCATAACTTTTGCATACGGACTCTGTTTGACCCCCTATTCGCGGCACCTTCTGATCGACCTGAACAACATATACGGATCCCCTCGTTCTACGAACCCTTGTTGATTCTGAACTTCGTTCGCGAGAAGGAAAAAGGACTCATCCTTTGTTGCATCTGGCGCGAGATGATAAAGAGAGAGCTTCGTCTATCGATGAACATCGGATTGACGGAGCTCTTGGCATTGCTTTGTTTTTCTCTGGTCGGGCCCCGCAACCGAAACGGCTGGAGGTTAGTCGTGAGACCAGCCGAAACGGCTGGAGCCCAAACCGATTCGGCTGGGAAGCCCTGGACAGCCATTTCTTCATCACTAAGACTACAAACTTGTCCCAAACGATTCTAGGTCCTTCCTACATGTATTCTGGGTCCTTCTAAGCTCCTTGGGGGCCAAGTTTAGCATTGATGACCCCTAGCCTTGAGAGTAGTATAAATAGGACTCATTTGTGTATGTTTTCATCATCCAACTAAATCCCAACTTGAGAGAACACCTCTCACACCTCTCCTACCACCACTACTCTCTCTCAAAGCCTAAAATTCGTCCATAAAGTTCCAGGAAACTTTGGAGGTCCAAGAAGTCATCATTTAGAGGTCAAAACATCAAGAAGTCATCACCAATACTTGAGGCATCATTACTTCATCATTTGTAATCTCATTTCAATCATTGTAAGACTCTTAATCATGTTTTCTAATGTTCAAAGTTTTGAGTTTATGTTTATGTGTGCTATGAGTGGCTAGTTTCTTTATGCACTTGCTTAAATGATGTTGATTATCGTATGATTAGTTTATGATTGTGTTAACATGTTTTATTCAATTTCAAGTTGATTCTAAGATCCAATTGTGGTTAAGTTTCATAGTGGAATTTGTTAATCAAGTTTGATTAGTTGATAGTAATCGTAGAGGTCGAACGAACTTATTGTTATTCAACTAGTTATAATCATTTTGTCTTTGGATGATTGTTTTTACCCATTATTCTTGGTTAATCAAAGAAACTAAAGTGTGGTTGTAATAAGAACGCTTTTTGATTATGAAGTTGGATTGATTGGAAACATCTAAAAGGTCGTAAGATTTGTTGTTTACAATCAGTTGTAACCTTTTGTCTATAATCGGTTACCTTTTGTATTGACCATTTCTTAAGCAAATTTGATAAGACAAACGGATGTTTTTGTGTTTAAGTTTATGAAAGTAAACTTATGAAACTTGAATTGATCTTGAATTAATTGGTTAAACCTAATGCTTGTTTTTATAAACTAAAATCTTGACGAAGGTTTAACTTGTAAGAACAATATATTAGTACACCAACTAATTATCATAACCAACATGTTAAGAAGAGGTTAACACAATCATACTAATCAAGGATAAGAAACTAGTTTAACCAAGTGTAGTTTTAATCTTATTGAATTTGCTTAATCATCATTTTTCGTGTTACTAGTTGCTAATTATATGGTATTTTGGGATGTGACAACCATTTACCTCTTTCGTGTTACTTGCTATTACATAGATTCTTCACAATTGAAAACACCCAAATCCTAGTAAACGACCTCGGCTTACCAACCAAAACTAACTACATACGAAAGGGTCATACTTGCCAATGTGTTCTTACCTTAATTCGGTAATCCTTGTTATAAATTTAAAACTAGTAGTCGCGAGACACATCAACACACAAGAAAAATACTAAGGTAGTGTTAACGGTAGGAAAACTTCATCAAATCAAACCAGATTCTAAACGGATCAAAGAACTTGCTAATCATTAGAAAATCACATACCGAATTATCAAACATATCAATATTTCATAAGAGATGGGTAACAAATTAGTACTGACAATCAACGAGCACATATCGGGATATCAAAACGTATCAGAATGTGAAATTGAATCGATAGGATATCCGCACGGTCGAGAATATCATCAAGGCTGACGAATCACATATATAGATCTAATTCATCAAACATACTAAACGCAGGTACTTCTCAAGACATTGTATGATCCTAATAAGTTCAAGTCATATGATCTCGGTATTATCACGTTGATCAGGCGTCATAATACTTGCATCACATGAACATGTTAGGATTTAGAAAATCCATAGTGAAGTGTCGGTCACCCCAACTATTGTCTAGCATATGTTAGCTCGTAGACATATCATTATTTACTTGTTTATTAGCTTAGTTATTAGTTTAGAGTAACACCGTGGAGAAAGACGGGTCTTTACCCACTGTATACCTGATCCACAGACCGACAGGAGGATGTTTAGGTTGTAACTATAAATACCCCTTCCATCCTTGGAAGGGGTGGTGCTTCTTAATTTAACCTTTCTTCTTTTTGTTTTAACTTTCTCTTTCTAGATTCACCCTCTCATCTCTTTCACTCTCTAAACATGGCATACTTGTATTATCATCATCCAAGGCCACCCGAATCATCAAACAACATAAAAGGTATGATCCTAATAATAGGTATCAGAGCCAAGGTTTTGTTGTTTGTGTTGATTTTCATGGTTCGGCCCATGGATTTAGGCTGTTTTTTATGTGTTTGTGTATGCGGTTTGTATGCTGTTGTTTGATGCGGTTTGGTTTATGTTCTTGATGTGTGTTTGATGAGTTGGCTGATGCTTGTTTATCAATGGTCGTTAAGCAGTTGGTAAACTGATTGAACTCGACATTAAGCTGTTTAGGGGGCGCTGTTAAATCTGTTGGTATGAGGTTCTTAGGTGCGGTTTGAAGAAGTTCTTCGATGCGATTTGTGAATGTCCAGATTCAATGATTATTACGCGTTTTGATTCTTGTATGCGGTTTGATACGCGTACAACGCGCGTTCGGGGTCAAAGGAACTTCCTTTTCGTCGAGCAAGTTTTTCAACACCCTAGGCAGTGAACCTAATCGTTGTAGTGTAGTATTAGGGTAAGCCTCGGGTATTGATATCGTTCTCTAGGGGAATAGGAACGCTAGTGAGAAGCTACAACGCTAAGGTTGGGGTTGAGGAAGATTATTTTTTTTATCTTTTTATGTTTTTTTTAGAAAATTGAAAGTTACGAATCTCGGGGTATTGGATTTGAGGGGTGGTATTTCTACCGATTACTCTACTATTATCTATTCTAATTAACTAAGCTAAGGGGTATTCTATGTCTAATTGATGTGTGCTCGTATGATGATTAAAGATGTGTTTACCTAGATGCTGTTACTCCCTAGTTATCTCTTATTGATGGATGAATTGTCACGTCCTTATTCTTAACGCGTTGTGTCTTCTAAGGTCGTAGGGTATGTTTTTTTTCCTAACTCTTTGAGACTACCTTAAGGTTATTGCCTAAGAAATCTCTAGGATTCATAAACTAACTCTAAGGTTATCTTTGGATGTTTAGCCTACAATAACTCTAGGTGATTATAAACAAATGTTCACAAAGATTACTCAAGAATTAAAAACACAACGAATGACCTATCGCAATCCTAGGTCAATTACAATTAAGATAAGAGATAACCAATCAATATTCAATACCTAGGTTTCATAGATCTAAGCAAACACACAAGTAAATTAGCCGGACATGGAAAACATGCAAGCATACACACATACAATTGAAGACATAATTGAATCAATGAAGTAAATTACTTATCTTGTTGTAAATAGGGTATGAGAACCCTAAGATACTGCCCAAGACAACCAAAATTCGGTTTTAGGTTTTACTCCACAAAACTACCTCCCTAAAATCTGAAAATTCGAATTCTATATATAGAGTTACAACATGCGATGGCTTCACTCTTTAAATATGATGCCGTTGGATCGCCGCCATTAGGGTTTCGTCTTGACCACGTCAACCTTGTGATGGCGTCACCTTATGGTTGTGACGTCGTCAGCTTTAGCTTTTGACGCCGCCTGGATCTGAATCTAGGCCGTCTGAGTTGTGACGCCCTACTCTTTAAAACCTGACGCCGTCGGGTAGAAAATAGCAATTTCGCTACTGAGCCGTCACAAATTTGGAGCACGTTGCGACGACGTCGCCTTCCAACTCTCACGCCTTCACCTTCTATTCCAGCAATTTGAGTGTCTTGATCTTGACTTGGCCATTTTCTTCATATATTCACTCCTTTTCATCCGAATAAGTGTCATTCCAGCAATTTGCCTTCAAGAGACCTAAAAAGTGAAAAGGAATGAAATTAAGCAGTAACGAATATAAAAGTGGTCGATTAAGGGCTTAAATGACCCCTCAAAAGTGTACCTTTTAAATACTTATCAAATATACCTACACTTGGTATTTGCTTGTCCTCAAGCAAATATGCTTTTGGCCAATTAATTTATAAGTTAGGGGTCATGAAGCATTAGTTTAGAACAATTCAGAACAAGTATAAGCCCCACAAAAGTCATAACAAGCACAGAAATTACATACTAGCACCTCACAAGTGGTGTTTGGATACTCTCATCTCTTGGGTGTATATGAAATATATCAAGTTGGAAATGGAAGATAAACAATCATTAACCGGTCCTAGTACATAGATTACCATAGGCTTGAGACTAGATCAAACCTCCATCGCTTTGGCGTAAGCACCTAGGAAAAACTATCCAAGAGGTCTTTTAAAGGGTTGTAACGCTTTAAAGGGTTTGGTGGCAAGTCAAAAATCTTTATGTTACAAGCATGAGAAGAATGGCGTTGCTAAGCCAAGACTCGACGCTCTAAACTCTAGATAACTTTGAAATAAACAAACATAAATTTAAAGTTAGATGTAGGATGGTAGCCCGCATGGTTTTTTCATATATATATATATATATATATATATATATATATATATATATATATATATATATATATATATATATATATATATATATATATATATATATATATATATATATATATATATATATTGATGACGTACCCTCCGACCAGGTCGAAGGACTCCCCTTCCGCCTCAGTCGAACTTGCATTACGAAGACCCAATTCTTTCTTCATAAGTCATTGGTGGCGTAAAACCATTTATCATTGACATGGTTACCAGTTGGGAATTCACCAGTCGAAGGCCTATGCTCTTCGGTGTCTTCTCTTGAAGATGCCAAGACAAAGAAGAACCTTGACTTGGTCTTCCCCCACGTTCCCACTATTTCCTTAGCTTCCCCGTCAAGTCTGAGATAGTGGGGATGAAGCCCTAGCGGTTACCACAAATCAGGGGACGCCCCCATGATCTCCTAAACGTGTGCTAACACTCTCCAAGATATTTTCTTCACCTATAAATAGATTGGACGAGTCATTTCAATGGTATGTTCACTCAACACAGTATTTCACATACTCCATATTATTTACAACACATATCACATACTTACTCTCACGCCGGAGGTGGTTCGCAGGGCCCAACCCCTGCGCAATCACTTAACAAAGTGTCTACTATTTCTTATTGCAGATTGGCTACAAGTTTGGCGCAAGCATATCACCCCTCATACCCTTCGATCACCATCGAGGGCCTGGTCGTACGAATTATTGTACAATCAGTGGCGCCATCCGTGGGACCCGCTACTATTGGTCTCTTTATTCCAAAATTACACCAAGTCAATCACTCTCACTAGTTTTACGGCATGAATCAAGGAAGAGAGGATACACCCCTTCCGGGTTTCTCGACCTTGCCACCAATCCCAATCAATGATCCTAACAACCTTCCTAATATAACCACATCCACCTTTACCACACGATCTTACCCTGAAATAACTCCCAACAACAATGCTTCAACCTCGGCTAACCCTGAACCGGTAATTAGTCCAGCGTTTGTTGAAGCTAACATCGAAGCATTAGAATCTTTACTGAGGGCTCGAAGGAGGCAAGCTCGGAATGTAGAGATGCGTAGGGAGTTAGAATACTCAAGCGATGAGTATGACGAAGAGTTGGAAATGGAGGATAGGCCGTTGGCTCTTGGGGCTACACGTTCAGTGCTAAGGATAGGGTCTCCGAGCAGTCGAAGGCCGAGTGGAAGGTCGGTTGGTTTTGAAGATGTTCCGGAAAGAGCTCCGACAAGAAGGGAAGGAACGATAGAAGGCTCCAATGGAAGGAGTCACCAAAGGGATACTACAGAGGTTAATTTGTAACCACTTTTGGTGGCTCATCTGGAAAGAACTGAGGCAGGGGTTCCGTTGCAGCCTTCTCACGCATCCGGCGTAGAAGGCAATCCATCTCAAATGAATGGGGGAGGAAATCTTCCTCCTCATGGTATGTACCCTCCTTTTCAGGCTCAATCTTACCCTCAAGGGGTCAATCCCCCACCTAATGGGCAGGCTAGCAACCCCAGTTTTACTCAACCATACAGAAGCATGCCCTATGGGCAACCTATGGTATATCCTTCGTACCACTGCCGAAGTCACCCACCTTATCTACCTACTGCTTACCCTCAATATGTTAACCAAAACCCTGTTGGAATACCTCTAAATCATAACCCGTACAATGCTGCCCCTACCTATATGCCACCTTATAAATGCCTTTATTTGGAGCCCATGGGCTCCACAACACCCTTCGTAAGATGGATAGAAGACTACCCTTTGCCTGATGGGTTAAAAATGCCCACACATATTGGTACTTATGATGGGAAGGGGGACCCGGATAACTACTTGCACCTGTTCGAAGGGGCTATCAGAATGGAGAAGTGGGTTATGCCCGTTGCTTGCCACATGTTTACATATACCCTACGAGACTCTGCCATTATATGGTGGAACGGGAAAAAACCAGGTAGCATTGTGAATTTGGATGATCTCAAGGCCAAATTAAGATCACATTTCACCAACGAAAGAGTTTACAAGAACGCACCTAATAGTGCACAACATCAAGCAGAAGGAAAACGAGAGCACCAGGGCTTTCATTACCAGATACACCGATGACACCTTACAGATAATGGGCTTGCACGAAGACCAACACATCTCAGGTTTCGTGCATGGCCTTTGAAACAGAAGTTCGGTTGAATTCCTCTCCACTGACCTTCCTGCAACCTATAAGGGTTTGGTGGAGAAGGATTACACCTGGATCAAAGCCAAAGAAGTATCTACTAACGGGGCTCCGGTCGAAAATAAAGAAAATCACAGCAAAGCCCCGAAGCATCCTTCGTGGGAAGGGTCAAAGAACAGACACAAAGGAAGGGACATGTTTACACCGTACCATAAAAACATCAACCACGGGCTCTTGGCTAATCTGTCCAAATTTCCAAGGGAGATACTTGCTATGGAAAAGGCTGCGAAGACCTTTGATCCTCCTCCTCGCTTGGCAAACAGAGGAAGGCCCAGAGATACTTCCAAATACTGCTACTTCCATGACGATTATGGACATGACACCAACAATTGTAGAGAGCTCAAGAAACAGATAGAAGAGGCCGTAAAGTCCGGCCAATTGGGACATTTGGTGAAAGGTATAAAGAAAGGTAAAGAAAAGGTCTCCGACACGCAGTTGGGGAAAGACACCACACCTGCCGAAGCACCCATCCTCATGGTATACAAAGATGACTTTGGTTTAAAGAGGAAAGAAGCGGAGGAAGCATTATGCGGAGTAGGAGATGTCACTTTTCCTTCAATCACAGGGAAAGTTCTTTCAAATGACCCCGTGGTCATCAAGGTCTTGATCTCCAACAGAGAAGTAAACAGGGCCTACCTAGACTGTGGTAGCTCTTGTGAAGTAATCTACGAACGCTGCTTTCTAAAGCTCAAGCCTTCGATAAGGTCGAAGAGAGTAGACTCGAAGGTACCCTTAGTAGGGTTCTCAGGGGAACACTCATGGCCCTTGGGAGAAGTCCCTCTAGAGGTTACGATTGGAGAAGGAAGGCTAAAAAGAACAGAAACTCCAGTTTTCACGATCGTAAGGTCTGAATCTCCCTCTAACCTATTGATAGGGAGAACGGCAATGCAGAAGATGGGCATCGTTGTCTCCACTATACATGCTGCGGTCAAATTCCAAACACCTTTCGGTATTGGAACAGTTTTCTCCAACTACAACGTGAAGAAGCCTACGGAAGTAGGCAAAAGGGTCAAACAAGTTTCGAAAGAGCCTCCGAAAGATGTTCTCAGCTACACTGATCTTTGAAGAATGCATTGTAGTAAACGATCTATATCCTGATCAGATGGTGGTAATCGGAAAGCAGCTCCCTACCTCCTTTAAGGCCGAATTGGGAAAGGTACTACTGGCCAATGCAGATGTCTTCGCATGGACCTACTCTGACATGACGGGGGTCCCCAGAACTCTCACCATAGAAGGAAAGCCCTTCGGCACTGAACACAAGCTTAATGAGTTCAAACATATTGAACCTATCAAGAAAAAGCGTCGAAGCTTGGCTCCTGAAAGAAATGCCGCAACATGCAAAGAAGTAGATGAGCTCGTAGCCGCAGGCATACTCAGGGAGGTCAAGTATCAAACTTGGGTAGATAATCCGGTGATGGTCAAGAAGCATGACGGAGGGTGGCGAATGTGTGTGGACTTCACGGATATTAACAAAGCCTGTCCGAAGGACTGCTATCCTCTGCCAGAAATTGATTGGAAAGTAGAATCCTTGTTAGGGTTTTGGCTGAAGTGTTTTCTGGACGCTTATAAGGGTTACCATCAGATACAAATGGCGGAAGAGGACGAAGAGAAGACAACCTTTTTTACAGGAAAAGGCATTTATTGTTACAAAAAGATGCCTTTTGGTTTGAAAAATGCAGGTGCCACCTACCAACGTTTAGTGGACAAAGCCTTCCACAAGCAGATAGGTAGGAATCTAGAGGCGTACGTAGACTATATGGTTATCAAGAGTAGAACGGAGGAGGACATGCTCTCCGACATCAAGGAAACCTTCGACCAGCTTCGTGCCATCAACATGAAGTTTAACCCCAAGAAATGTTCCTTCGGTGTGGAAGAAGGACAATTTTTGGGACATCTGATCACCAAGCAAGGTATTAAGGCCAATCCTTCGAAGGTTAAGGCCATCACGGATTTGCAGCCTCCTAAGTCCCTAAAGGAAGTGCAAAGTCTGAATGGAAAGCTAGCAGCCCTCAGCAAGTTCTTATTGAAGGGTGCAGACAAATCTTTGTCGTTCTTCAAGACACTCAAAGGATGCACGGATAAAAAGATGTTTCAGTGGAGTACGGATGCAGAAGCTGCCTTCCAAAAGCTCAAGGATTTCATGGCTATCTACCTACACTTACTGCCCCAATCAAAGGCGAAGTGTTGTTTATATATATCGCAGCCTCCTTCGAAAGCATCAGCGCTGTGTTATTGGCAGAAAGGGAGAAAAAGCAAATACCTATCTACTTCGTTAGCAGGGTTCTACAGGGAGCTGAGCTAAATTATCCAGCATTGGAGAAGCTAATTTTTGCCTTGGTCCATGCTGCGAGACGCCTTCGAAGGTACTTCCAAGCTCACCTCATAACCGTACTTACTGACAAACCCATTAAGCAGATAATTTTGAAGCCGGAGAAATCTGGAAGGATAGCTAAGTGGGCTATCGAGCTAGGAGAGCACGAAATTGAATACAAGGGTAGAAACTCGGTCAAAGGGCAAATATTGGCATACTTCTTAGCAGAAACACCCTCCGAACCAAAGCAGGACACAAAAGTTGCCGAAAAGAAGCCTAATAAGTCGGTCGAAGGGTGGAAACTTTATACTGACAGAGCCTCCAGCTCCGACGGTTCTGGCGCAGGTCTCATGCTTGTTGACCCCAAAGGGAAGGAGTACACTTATGCACTACGCTTTGAGTTCGATGCAACTAACAATGAAGCAGAATACGAAGCCTTGCTAGCAGGCCTCCGATTGGCTAAGGACATGGAGGTAGAAGACTTGGCCATTTTCGTTGACTCACAACTGGTGGCCAATCAGATAAAAGGGTCCTACGAGGCGAGACAACCTGTGATCAAGCAATACCTGGATAAGGCCAAGGAAATGCTCGAAGGGTTTACATCCTACAACATAGAGCATGTTTGGAGAAATCAAAACAAGAAGGCGGATGCACTTAGAAAACTGGCATCAATGGCATTTGCTCATTTAACTAAAGAAGTTCTGGTAGAAGTGTTGGCAGATAGGTCCATCGTCCGAAAGGAGGTGTCTGACGTAATACAGGAGGAAGACTCAAATTGGATGACTCCAATTAGAGAATATCTAATAAGTGGTATACTGCCGGAGGATCAGAAATTAGCTCGAAAGGTCCGCATCAAAGCACCACAGTACAGAATCATGGGGAACTATCTATACCGAAGATCCTTTTTGTCCCCATGGCTTCGTTGTGTAGGACCTAGGCAAGCTGGCAACATCATTCAAGAAGTGCATGAAGGATTCTGTGGGCTTCACGCAGGACCCCGCTCCGTTGTTTCTAAAATCATGAGGATCAGATATTACTGGCCTTCGATGCACAGGGACGCTGTCGAAATCATTCAGAAGTGTGAAGCCTGTCAAGTTCACTCAAGGATTCCAAGGCTACCAAAACAAGATATGACCTCTGTGACGTCCGCATGGCCCTTCAGCCAATGGGGAATAGACATCGTAGGTCCTCTACCAATTGCTCCAGGAGGATTAAAGTTCTTGGTCGTAGCCATCGACTACTTCACTAAATGGGTGGAAGCGAAGCCTTTGGCATCCATCACAGGAAGGCACATGGAAAAGTTTGTGTGGGAACATATTATCTGTCGGTTCGGAGTACCCCACATCATTATTTCAGATAATGGGAAGCAGTTCGCCGAAGGGGTATTCCCAGTGTTTTGCAGAGGCCTAAATATCAAACAATCCTTCACTTCTGTCTACCATCCTCAAGGTAACGGACAAGTGGAAGTTACTAACAGGGATATCATCCAAGGAATAGAACGAAGGCTGGGATATAGTCACCACGGTTAGGTAGATGAACTACCTCAAACGCTTTGGGCTCACATAATGCATACAAGGTCAAGTCATGGGGAGACGCCTTTTAGCTTCACATATGGCACGAAAGCTGTCATCCCTTCGAAAGTAAGTGTCGAAACCGAAAGGGTCTTGAACTTCGAAGCAGCAGACAACGAAGAAAGACTCCGTAGCAACCTAGACCTACTCTAAGAACGAAGGGAAATAGCCTCAATCAGGGGAATACGTCCTCCGACTCAACAGCGCAAGTAAAGCTGAGTACTAGGGTAAACTAGGACCTACATGGGAAGGGCCCTACGTTATTAAGGAAGCATATGGCAACGGAGCCTACAAGATGGAAACCTTGGATGGAGACGCTATTAATAGAACCTGGAATGGCACTACCCTTCGTAAGTTCTACGTATGAAACTTACAATGTCTAAGGACATTTTTTATTTTGCTTTCAATCAATGTATTTGCATTCTTCTCACTTGGGGAAAGAAGCATTAATGGTAGGCGTCTAGTATTCATTTCTTAAAATGATGTAATCCTCCCTACCCACTTAATGATATAACGCATTTCCCTCAAATCTCTTGTTTCGTTCAATACAACAAAGATTTGTCCACCAAGTCGCTTTATAAGTTTCAATGTCGAAGGGATGTACAAAGACTAACATCCACCTCAACTTCACATTAACTTTCCTATATGGCCTTAAGGTATTTTAAGCCTTTCGTTGCCCAAAGGATTAAGATGGAGTGGGTCGCAACCCTCTGTCAGCAGTCAAATTATACGATTGCTAATATTCTTGGTGAAGTAACTACACACAATGAGGCTATGCATCTACCATACGCCTTAGGTTGTAATTTTTTTTACGCAAGTAAAATAAAAAGAGAAGAATCACACATGGCAAAATGCAAGCCCTAGCGGCTTTAATGTAGATTAATGACTAGTTTAACTAGTCTAAACAGGCCGTAGCCTTAACGATCCAACCAAGCAAAACATTGTCTTAGGCCGTAGCCTACATCACACACACCAAATGTTAATTGTTTCATCAGGCACAAAGCCTGGGAAGGAACACAGACAAATTGTTTTAAAACAGGGTACATACCACCCTGGGGATCAAATTACAACCACATGGAATTTCCTTGTGAAGGGTACATCGGACTTGATTGGTGCTAAACCGTCAAGTTATCTCACACAAGCTAGCCACTTGTGAATGGCTAACCGTAAGAAACTTAAAACAGTTCAAACACTAATGCAATTAAGATCAGAGGAATATAGTGGATTCCTGGGTCGTTAAGTCCCACGGAGGATGAATGGTGTTTAACACAGTCAGATGTCGAATAATCACTAAGGATAGTGATCAGTAAGGATTTTGAGTTATAATTACACTACTGATTTATTGGAATGATATTTGGATACAGAATTGTAAAGCACAACAATCAGATATAACAAAAGTAAATACGTACGTATATTAAAAACGTAAACGTACAAAACAAAACGTGAGTTTAAAGAAATAAAAGACCTAAAAATATGAAAATGATATTTTTGGAATCCTAAAAATAAAATAAAATTATTAGAAAAAGAAAATTATTTTTACAACTATTTATCTAATTATTATTAATTAAAAACTATTTTTAACTATTTATTAATAACCTAAAATAGAAGAAAATATGAAATAAAGCTAGAAAAATAAAATTATGACTTATAAAAATCTAAAATATTATAAAACTTATTTTAAAACTGAAATTATATTTTTTTATGCTTTTTATTTATTTTTTATTAATTATTTAATACTTATTAACTATTTATAATTTTAATAAATACTAAATAAACAGAGAAAATTATTAAACTTTTTCTAAAAATACTATATGTTGACAGAATACTAGGAAAATTATAAAAACAAGATTTACTTAATAATAAGCTAAAAAGAAAAATCTAAAAAGTTAAAATCTATTAAATAAACGCTATCACAATAATTAAAATGATGTTTTTGTGGTTTTTATTTTATAAAACTACTTAACTACTCAAAATATGAAACTTTAATAAAAACAAAAATTTTACAAATAAAAAATAAGCTGTTTTAATGAGCTTATAAGCTCACAGTTTAACTTATTAGCTTATTTGGTTGTTTTAAGCTCAAATAAGCTTCTCAGATGGAACAAAAGCTGAAATAAGCTAAAACAAGATAAAAGCTACTTATTCTAAGTTAGAAAACACAGATAATCAAACTGATAAGCTTGAAATAAGTAAATAAGCACTATGACTGATCCTAATATCCAAACAGGCCTGTGGACTTTTTCAAAGCCAAAATAAGCTAAGGAAATAAGCTCACAAGCTCAAAACAAAAGTTGAGTCAACAAGCTGGCTAGGTGGGCTTCCCAAAAAAACAAAACTCACAAGCTATGATCCACTATTAAGCTCTGTGTGAGCTTATGAATATTATACTAGATCACTGCTTATGCAGTTCTACATAGAAATGGGACAAAACAAAAGCTAGATGCAGACCTAGCAAATAAGCTACAAAATGAAAACTTAAGCTTGGGACCTCAAGATGGCTTGGTTAGCTTCACAAAAATCCAAGAATCACAAACTTTGGACAACTAGAAAGCTTTTTACAAGCTTGTGAAATGACACCAAAAGTGTACACAGGGGCACTTTTTGAGTTGGTGTCTAAAATAATCTAAGGAAAAAGCTATTAAATAAGCTATTTGGAAAATATAAAAAATACTAGGGTACAGTTAAGCAGCTATATTCTAATATCCTAGAAGCTCAAGTATTGAAAGCTAATGTGTAGTCCTATAAAAATTAATCTATTATATTCAAAAACGACCAAAGTGAAATTTTGACTTTTTGATTAACACTAAAAAGTTGACTAAATTGAACTTTAATTCAATACTATGGACTGATTAAGTTATAATAAGCTACAATAGGATGATTTTAAGCTAAATTACCAAATTTTAAGCTACTATGGTGATTATTACACTGTTAATCCTAACAGTTAATTATCTAGTTATGATCAAAGATGATTTTGACTTTTACTCTAATAAGCACAGGTTTTTAAGATTGAACTGAGATATTAAGTACTAGGATGACATGAGATAAGCACAAGCAACAAATCAAACAACTTCTAGCACAGTTAATTAAGTGAATCCAAACACACCTTAATGGAACTGATTTGAAAATTTTCAAAGCAAAAGACAGATTAAAACCATTAAACTGATCACAGACCTTGTATTATCATATATTAAAGCTAAATAAGCATGAAACAATATCTACAACAACATCAAACTGACACATGGCAATTATACTAATTTTACTGTCAAACTAAAAATTTTAACAATTATAAATTAAAAAGAACAAGCATGTAATATTAAACTAGAATCTAACTAACAAACACTAAATAAGCCTAAAAGCACAGAAATAAGCAGTTTATAAGGACTTTAACAGTGATATGCCAAGATTGAGCAAAAAGCTTACAACTTTGATTCCAATTGGAAACTGAGAACCAAGGACTGAGAAAGATCCTATAGCTTCCCAAGAAGCACTAAACCAAAGATAATCCAAGCATTTCCCTTCTTCAACCTCTGATCACCATCTCCATTGTTTTTTATTTTTAACTAATTTTTTTGGTATTTTTGGTATTTTTGGTATTTTTGGTATTTTGCTTCTAAACTGAATTTAAGGGTTTCTAATAGCTTTTATAAGCTATATAGGAGCTTATGTTGATTTACTCAGTCCATGACAACAACTAACAACAACTTTTGATTAATCATGAGATTTTGAACAAGAAAAATAGCATAAACTGAAAACTTGCATTAAAACTGAAATTAATACTTGAAAAAGTTTAACAACACACTGAAATTGATGAACAAAGTACTTGAAAGCTTAACTTTACACTGGAATTTAAATCTTAATTAAAACGACAAAGATAAACTAAAATTACTCTAGTTACTATCACATTTTGCACCAAGCTTCTATTTATTGATCTTTTCCAGCTTTGTGTCGACCTCTGAACTAATCCCACCAATTTCCAGCCATTGGATTAAACCAGATCATCATAATTGCCAAATGGCAATTTTGGCGCCAATTTTCTTTTGAGCAGGTTAATTCAATTAAAGCTTTTGGATGGATGTGGAGGTGTTAAAGAGTGGTTAGACAGGTGTTAGGGATGAGGTGGAAAGGGAAAAGGTGGAAAAACCACCTCTGGTTTTGGGTTTCAGCTGAGGAAGAGGAAGGTGAACAGTGGTTGTGGTTTTGGCGCGGGTTTGACTATTTGACCGGAGTTTTATTATTAACGGGGTAATTGGGCTTGCGTAGGGATTGGGCTAGATGGGTTTTTGGGTTGGATTTGTTTTGGATTGGATAATAACACCAAGGGTCCGTTTGTTTTGTAGTTAATCACAAGGACCAATCATGTAACTTTCTGTAACTTGAGGGACCAAACCTGTCAACATTCCAAAGTTACCACAAGGACCAAAACTGCCAATATTTAATAGTACAAGGACCATATTTGATTATTTTCCATTTTTTAAATATCAAAGGACCATTTTTGACATTTTCAAAACTTGAGGGACCTAAGTTGTAATTTTGCAATTTTACATTTCAAGGGTTTGTTTTGACAACTTCATGGCTCCCTAAGGACTTAAAATGATAATTGTCTTTATTTTGATTTACCAGGGACTGTTTTCGACAATTTTTGAAACTTGGGGGACTAAAACTGCCAATAATGCAAACTTGATACGTTTTTCACCAGATTTTGATATTTTTGCATTTAAAACACATAAAACACTTATTTGTGATATTTCTATCATTTTAATGCATTTCTGAGTGTTTTCAGATGTTTTTGGTATTCTAAACAGTACAAAAATGATGAGTATTTAGACACTCATCAATCCCCCACACTAAGATATTGCTAGTCCCTAGCAATGTTTTGAGAAAAATTAATGGATTTCAACTCTTTACCAAAAGCCATTACTTCTGGAGTAGCCAAATGTTTTAGTTCAAGTAAGAACCTTGGTACAATGATAACCAAATGATTTTGAGCAAATCATAAGCTTTCAACGGATTTGATTTGTCTTTACCAGAAACCGTTTGCTTCTGGACTAGCCAACTCTTAGATAAATTATCAATATTATCTTTGGTGAGCCGATTACCAATTATGGTTTTTCCACTGCCTTTACCACAAGCCATAAACTTGCGGGCTAGCCAACTTTTCACTAGTTTAAAGATATGGTGAGCTGAACACCATACAATTTTGGGCAAATTGCAAGCCATAAACGGATTTGATCAATCTTTACCAAGAGCCGTTTGCTCCTGGATTAGCCAATCCTTATGTGGGTTAGACATGGCGGATGATTACCATTTCTGAGTAAGTGAAAACACTTACTCCCAAAAAAATTTTGGCCAAAAACGGGGGAATTGGGTGGAATAATTACATGATAAAATTCGTGAGAATTCCCCCCCACACTTAGAAATGAATATTGCCCTCAATATTCAAAGTACCGGCGGTTATGCCGAAACATAGAACATAAAAGGGAAATACTACGGCCATTATTTTGTTTTTGATATATACACATTTTTTTTTAACTGAAGGGTTTATATACAACAGCGTGGGGCAACTCCCCCACACTAGGGTGATACTCATGGGTGAAAACCCATGTTGTGTGTGCTACTATTTTTGATTCCCGAGTCACTAGCTTGACTCGATCCCCGCATTCATTGGTTCATGGGGAAAGTTTGTAGATCCGGGACAATCACAGGTGGAATGTCCTCTCCAAAGTAATGCTTTAATCGATGTCCATTCACTTTAAAATTTGGACCATCGAGCTGAGATAACTCAATGGTACCATAAGGATAAACCTTAGTGATGGTAAATGGACCAGACCAACGGGACTTGAGCTTTCCCGAGAATATCTTCAATCTTGAATTGAAAAGAAGGACTCGATCACCAACATTGAAAACACGGTTCTTGATTTTAGAGTCATGAATCTTCTTTGTCTTTTGTTTATAGATCAAAGAGTTCTCGTATGCTTGATCACGGAGTTCATTTAATTCATTCATTTGAACTTTTCTGTGATCACCAGCTGTCTGAATATCGAAGTTTGCATGCTTCAAGGCCCAGTATGCTTTGTGCTCGAGCTCAATCAGAAGATGACATGCCTTTCCGTACACTAGCTTGTATGGAGTACACCCGATGGGTGTTTTGTAAGTGTACGAAAGGCCCGAGTCGTCATCCAGTTTATCCGACCAGGAAGCACGATTTTCGCCTACTGTCCTTTCTAAAATTCTTTTAATACCACGGTTGGAGACTTCCACTTGCCCACTTGTTTGGGGGTGGTATGCAGTAGAGAGACGGTGGGTAACACCATACTTTTGCATGACACGATCAAATTGGTCATTGCAGAAATGTGTACCACGATCACTGATTATAGCACGTGGAGTTCCAAACCTGGCAAAAAGAGATTTCAAAAATTTCACAACTACTCGGGCATCATTGGTAGGTAAAGCTTTCGCTTCAACCCATTTTGACAAATAGTCAACAGCCACAAGTATGTATTTGTTTCCTCGAGATGATGGAAATGGCCCCATAAAATCGATACCCCATATGTCAAAGATCTCACAAACTTGAATGGCATTTTGTGGCATTTCATTTCTTTGAGAGATATTTCCGTGACGTTGACAAGCGTCACAGGCTTTGACAAAATCGTGGGCATCCTTATAAATCGTGGGCCAATAAAACCCGGAATCAAACACCTTTTCGGCGGTGTAATTTGGACTATGATGGCCCCCAGTGGGTCCAGCATGGCAAGCTTTGAGTATGTCAAGAGCTTCTTGTCCATAAACACACCGTCGGATGACTTGATCCGCACAGATTTTGAATAAGTAAGGGTCGTCCCAGACGTAATGTTTAACATCCTTGAAGAATTTGTTCTTCTGTTGGGTTGACATCCCTTTCACTATGAAGTTACCCGCATGGTAATTTTAAGTCAGACAAACCATGGGGTGGTGGAGTTTCCACGAAAAGAAACCGCATTGAGTGTCTCGAGAGGAAATGTTTCATTTATTTCCTTTTTCTAGAAAACATCTTGGTGAGGGTTCTCTAATCGGACAGATGATCAGCTGACGGTTCTCACTCCTTTTTATCAATATAATGATATCAAATTCTGGTAGGAGGAGAACCCAACGGAGCAATCTCGGCTTTGCATCTTGTTTTGCAAAGAGATATTTGAGAGCCGAGTGATCCGTATACACCACGCATTTGGTCAAGATTAAGTACGGCCGAAACTTCTCAAATGCATACACCACGGCTAATAGCTCTTTTTCTATGGTGGTGTAATGAGTTTGAGCTTCAGTCATTGTTTTACTTGCGTAGTGGATAGGATGAAAATGCTTAGATCTACGTTGCCCTAGGACTGCACCGATAGCAAAATCACTTGCATCGCACATGAGCTCAAAAGGCAAATCCCGGTCGGGAGCAACGAGAATGGGTGCTTGATAAGCTTTTTCTTTAATGTTTCAAAAGCTTCGATGCACTCGGGTGAGAAGATAAAAGGAGCATCTTTTTCAAGAAGATGGGTCATAGGCCTGGCGATTTTAGAGAAATCTTGTATGAATCTGCGATAAAAACCGGCATGACCTAAAAAACTCCTAATACCTTTGACGGTAGTAGGATGAGGCAGTTTAGCAATAACATCGACTTTTGCTCTATCAACCTCAATCCCGTTTTTTGAAATCTTATGGCCAAGGACTATGCCTTCTTTGACCATAAAGTGACTCTTCTCCTAATTTAGACAAAGATTGGTGTCTTCACACCTTTGAAGCATTTTTTCTAAATGGGAGATACATGTTTGAAACGTGTCCCCAATGACCGAGAAGTCATCCATAAACACCTCCATTGTTTCCCCGATCATGTCGTGGAATATGGCCATCATACATCGTTAGAACGTGCCAGGAGCATTACATAAGCCAAAAGGCATACGTCCGTAGGCAAAAGTTTCCGTATGGGCGGTGAATGTGGTCTTTTCTTGATCCTGCGGATCAATGGGGATTTGAAAATAACCCGAGAAACCATCAAGGAAACAATAGTATTCGTTCCCTGCTAATCTCTCAAGCATTTGGTCCATGAAGGGTAGAGGAAAATGGTCTTTACGGGTAGCGTCATTCAACTTACGATAGTCAATGCAAACACGCCATCCCGTAACCAATCGAGTTGGAATTAACTTGTTATCTTCATTTGTGACAACAGTTATGCCACCCTTTTTAGGAACGCAATGAATTGGGCTAACCCAAGGACTATCCGAGATCGGGTAAATTAATCCTGCATCAAGAAGTTTGATAACCTCCTGTTTGATAACATCATGGATTTTTGGATTTACTCTTCTCGGATGTTGAACTGCTGGCTTGAAGTCATCCTCCATCAAGATTTTGTGAGTACAAAACTCGGGGTTGATACCCTTAATGTCGGAGAGTTTCCAAGCAATTGCTTGCTTGTGTGACTTCAAGACCTTTATGAGAGCAGTCTTTTCATCTTTACTCAAATCTCTAGCAATAATGACGGGTAATTTATCATCACCCTCAAGAAATGCATACTCGAGATGAGGTGGTAAGTCCTTAAGTTCGACTTCAGGAAATTCTTGTTTTTCTCAACTGACTTGAATTCCTTGTTATGAAGCTCGACGGGAGGGAGAGGAGGAGAAGTGTCCTGATTTAACAACTTCTCAAGAAGAATATCTCCCTCCAGATTAATCTCATATTGATTAATCTCATCAGGAATTGAATCACTCGAGTGAAGGGTTGATGATGGATCATCATTAAGCAACTTCTCAATAAGAAGTATGTTCCCCTCAATGTCGATGGGAGCGTGATCAATTTCCCATGGTACAGAATCACTAGATAAGTAGGCTTCAATCTCTTCTAAGATGAAGTCACTTTCCTCAAAAGGAGTGAGAGAAGGAGTAGAATTGGCAATGATGGGTTGAGATGAATGAGTGATATTATCACTCGAAGAATTATGATCATAACCAAGAACTTCTTGAGAGTACTCTTCAGAAGCAACATCAATGATATCTATTCGGTTAACCGATTCAGAATCATAGTTTGCGGAGTACCTCGAAGTTTGATCAAGGTTAAAAGTGACAGCTTCATTACCAACACGTAGTGTGATTTCTTGCACAAATACATCAATGAGAGCACGCCCGTTCTCGGGAATCCTCGACCAACAATGAGAGGAACCCGATGATCGGCATCAAAATCAACAACCACGAAGTCACCTGGGAAATGGAACTTTCCTACTTTCACAAATACGTCCTCAGCAATGCCAAGTAGACGGGATATTGTGCGATCTGCAAGCTCGAGAGTCATGCATGTAGGAATAAGTTCGGAAGAGAAAGTTTCTTCCATCTTGAATAAGGCATCGATTGATGCTTGCACCAAGATCTGCTAAGGCAAAGCATTCAACCATCTCTGGAAATACACAAGGTAAGAGAAATTTTCCAGGATCTCCAAGCTTTTCGGAAGCTTCTTGTGATAACTGCAGAGCGTTCTCGTAAGAGGAGTTTTTGCCATTTCAAACAGCTTTTCCTTGTTGCTTAACATGTGTTTGAGAGTGGATGCAAACTTGGGCATCAGCATGATAGCATCCGCAAAGCTTATGTCAAAATGTAGTTCTTGGAAAATTTGAAAAAATTTGTCCATTTGATGACTGGATTTTTCGCGGAGCTTTTGCTCATTCAAACGTGATGGGTAAGGAATAGAAGATTTGGATTTGGTATTTTCAACGGGAGCTACTGGAGGTTCAAAAACAACTCCTGGATTTGATTTGGGTTTCTGGACAACTTGAGGTTGGACTACTGAAGGTAGGACGTGTGCGGTACTTCGTGGGCTTGAATAATGCACCTTGTCCGTTGTATCCTTGGTAACTTGACTCATTTCTCCTAGTGGAGGAGGCATTGGAGTCGTAGGTCCATTGTGTGTCTTAGGTTCACTTTCCACTACCTTTGGGATAGAAGAAGAAGAGGTAGTAGGAATAGCGGGTCCATCATATGAAACACCACTTTTGGTTGTGATCGCCTTTGCATCGCCCCTCGGGTTAGCGATCGTGTTGCTCGGAAGTTTTCCCGAGCCCGAGGGTTGATCATTTAAAGACTTCTTAAGATCACGATCTGTGACCAACAACCTGTTCATTTCATCTTGGGATTTCATGAATTGCTTCAACAACTCATCGATGATGGTCCAGGTTGGAACAATGGCGAGAGGTGGATTAGGAAAATTCTGGCCTCTAATGTTAGGATTAGGGCCTTGATTTTGAAAATTTCCTTGATTAGGATTCATATTCCCATGAAATTGATTCCCTCGATTGAAATTGTTTTGATTAAGGTTCCCTTGATGTTGGAAACCTTGATTTGGTGCAGGATAGAAATTACCTTGGTTTTGATAACCTTGGTTCATTCTAGGTTGGTTCTGATTCGGTTTTGCATGTTATGATTCGGTTAAAACCGGTGGTGCACGATTAGTGTTAGCACGGTAGTGTGGTTCATTTTGAGGACGGTATTGATTACCTCCTTGATGTGCAGTACCGGCTAGAGCATTGGCTTCAAATGGACTACCATCGGTGGCGATCAGTTTAGTATGCATGAGGACCACCACAAGTAACACAACTCTCGACTTTCTTCACTTCACCATGCGTTGGTGTTTGTGTGAATGTCACTTTCTTTTGGTTAGCAAGAACCAAAGCCTGAAAAATATCTGTGAGTTTGTCAATCTTAGCATCGGTGCTAGATGTACTCACAGGAGATGAAGAAGAAGGTCCAACATGAGACTGATATGTCTTTGCTCGGAAAGGGCGGACCTGAGACTTGTTCTCAATGATTTGTAAGGCTTCTTTGGTGGTCTTGCTCAGGAAATTACCTCCCGCGGAGGCATTCAAAGAGTCTTGGTCACCTTGGTGCAGACCATTGTAGAAAGTATCCATTTGCATTAACCCGGTAAAACCATGATGCGGACACTTGCGGAGCAATTCTTTGTAACGATCCCATGCCTCCCCGAATGATTCATCAAATCTTTGAGAAAATTTCATTATCTCATTCTTAAGACTTGTAGTTCGGGATGGAGGATAGAATTCGTTAACGAACTTGGTGACTAGATCCTCCCATGTCTCAATGGAACGAGGGGGTTGTTTCTCAAGCCAATTCCGGGCTTGTCCCTCTAGAGAAAATGGGAACAGAAGAAGCTTAATGGCTTCATGTGGGACATTTTTGTATTTGATGGTTGATGCAATCTTGTTGAACCATCGAATATGTGCATGAGGATCATCCCGCTCAAAACCATAGAATTGGCTTTGGGTCACCAGATTAAGCAACCCGGTTTTGAGCTCAAAAGTATCGACCACGATGGTGGGACAACAATAGCAGCTCCGTAACCCTCGATGGGTGCTTGGAGAAGCTCATTCATGGGCTTATCTTCCGCCATTACGAGGTGGTGGTGGTAGGCGTTCTCGATCCGCGGATGAAGGAAGCGAGCGTCCTCTACGTCTACGAGGAATATTTGCAAGCTCAGACAGTGGACTTGTAGAACTGGAAGAACGAGTGCGCATGCACTAAGTATAAAAATCGGCCGGTTTCAAAACAAATGCTAGGCAAAACGACAAGTGAACTTAACCAATAATCACAAATGAAATGGCTTCTTTAAAAAGGTACACCAAATCACAAGGACACAAAGGCAAGTTTAAATCATTTGTTCGGGAACTTATTATGGTCACACCCCCAATTAGTAGGTGTACTGCCTTGATTTGCGGTGGTTGATTTTTATGTATAAATTAAGTACCACTGAAAAGACGTAGGTATGGATATGTGCAAAGGGTTTAAAAAATTTTGGAAAATATTTTTGGAATCGTCTCGTTTAACCAAATCGTATTTCTTTAAGAATCACCTTAAAAGAAACACAAGCTAGAAAACGTTACGATTGTTTTGTTGTTTTATATTGTTTTTTGTGTTGTTAACACTTTAGGAAAAGTGTTAATGAACTTTTTGATTTATATTTAACTTTACAGAAAACTGTTTACAAACGGTGGTATATGTGCAAGTACGGCTATGAAAACTGCTTAAAACACGCCATAAACGACCTCCCGGCATCGGCGCCAAAATTTGATTGATGGCAAACCGTCAAGTTTATTACACAAGTCAACCACTTGTGAATGGTCAACCGTAATAAAATTAAAACAGTCTAAAACCAATGCAATGAAGATCTGGAGGAGTATAGTTTTACCTCAGGTCGTTAAGTCCCAACGAGGTGTAACACCGTGTTGTAATACAATTACAATTCAAGTGATCGGGTGATATTGAAACGAGGAAAGGGGTTATGATTGATTTATACTAAGGAATTTAAATCTAATAAAGACTTTGAAGTCATTTTAATTCTATATTTAAAATCGATTAACGTTTAAAACCTAAAGCGTGACGCTTTAAATAAAATTACGTGAGCACTAAATAAAAGCGTGAAAATAAAGAAGTAAAATACCTACGGATATGGAAAATATATTTTTACAATCCTAAATATACTAGAAAATTATTGGAAAAAGAAAATTATTTTTAAAACTATTTATCTAATTATTATTAATTAAAAACTATTTTTAATTATTTAATAATATCCTAAAATATAAGAAAATATGAAATAAAGCTAGAAAAGTGAAATTATGACTTTGAAAAATCTAAAATATTATAAAACTTATTTTAAAACTGAAAACATATTTTTTAGACTTTTTATCTATTTATTATGAATTTAATACTATTTAAAACTAATTAAAATGCTAGAAAATACTATTTAAACTAATAAAATTATGGAAAAATATTTTTTTGGCTTTTTATATTTATCTTAATCTATGAAAATTGAAAACATATTTTTTTAAACTTTTTCTGATTTATTTGGATTAAATGCTAATTAAAAATGCTAGAAAATGACATAAAATGCATAAAAATAGCAAATGAACAGTGAAAAATATGGAAACTTCAAGATAAGTCTAAAATAATACTGAGAATCAAGGAAAAATGACAGAAACTACTTTGGAGCACAAGAACTATGATTTGGACACACTACTTGAATGAATAAGCAAAAACTGAAATAAGCAATAAGCTACCAAAAGCTACTATAAGCTAACTAAAGCTCAAAATGACCTAAACTAACTGATATAAGCCTTCTGCAACTGAATTGAACCTAAATAGCACAAGCTAGAGGCATAAAAGCTACATATCATGTTCTAACTCTACTATGCCAAACGGCTCTTGCAACTAGCTACTTTAAGCATAGATTAAGCTAGCTAGAAAAATTCCTAAAAATTAACTAAAATGACCAGGCAGAGACAACCAACCAAGAGCTAGAATCCAGAATTTCATCTAATTTGGACCTATATTGAAGGAATGAAAAATCATAACTATAACCTATTTGAACATTATTTGGAATTTTTGACTTTTATTGAAAACTTGAAATCTGACTTTTATGAATTTGAACAGCTTATGATTTTCTTCTAAATGTTGTTATAAGATGAAATGAGACCTAAATAAGCTAACTTATAAGATTATAATCCTAAGATGCAAGCTATCTCAAACCTACTCTAACTGATAAGCATATAAGATCATGTTAATTGCAAATTTGACTTTGAGAGAGTGCAGATGCATATTCAGGACGATTTGAGCTTAATAATCTTAAAGGAGACTTAAGTATCAGGTCCTAATCAATAACTAAGCCTCTAACTCAGTTATCCAACCTATACCAAACAGTCCTTAATGTGACTAGAATGAGTTTTAACAAGCTAAATTCTAAATGTGATCCATAACCAACTTCAACACTTGATTCAATAGATCAAATTAGAGCATTAAGAAATGATTATAACAAAGAACATCAACTATAAACTCCCAAAACCAAATTATCACAGTTATGACAATTAATATCAGATTAGTATGCAGTTGAACAAATCATGCCATACAAACTACTAACTACTCATAGAAGCAACACAATGAATGATATAAGCTATAATCTACACAAATAAACTGCAAGTAATTTATCTACACTACTATACTGAAACTGAAATTTAAATGAAAACTTACAAAAGTCCAAGCTAAGCTATGACTAATTGAGAACCAAGAAACATCCAATACCCCTAAACTAGTTTGAAACAAGCTCAATACCATCATCTTATCAACCCAATCAGCTTAAAAATCACCCCATAGCTTAATGGCTCCATAGTTGACTTTCTTTGACTTTTTTGGAAATTTAAGCAATTAGACAGGAAACTCTACCAATTTGCTTAAAACACTTTAAACAATGCTAAAAACAACAAATGGAAACAATTTGATCAGATTAAACCGAAAAGTGGGCAAGAACCATTTTTGGCGGAAAGTAATTAAAACAGCTGAAATTAATGACTATAAACTTGTTAATTAAGATTAAAATAACTCATACAATAAAGGAAACTCGAACCCGAGAAAGCTTATGCATTAAAAACTAAAAGCGATTACATGATTTTTAAAGGAAATGGTCTAAAATATTTGTTGACAATTTGCTACTCGCCTTCTTCTTTTATAGCTATCACTAGTTGCTCAATCCTTTTCTCTGCCATTGATGGGTCAAAGTGATCACAACATTTGATTTTCACTTTTGGCCAAGTTGGAAATAACAAGATTTGATAGCGTGTGGCGAGAGAAGGTGTATTGTTATTTGTTCCTTGGACTAGTGTGGAGGTGGAGGGTAGTGGGTAGGCACCGGAGACAGTGGTGGACAGTGGTAATGGAGCAAGAATGGTGGGAGAGGGAAGGAGAAACCCGAGTGGGATGTGGAGGTTTTGACGGGTATTATTTGACCGGGTTTTTATTAAAAGGTGGGGTGGGTTTTGGGCCACCGGTTATTGGATTGGATTTGGTTTGTGTTTGGGTTTGAATAATTAAAAGGGTCCGTTTGTATAAGCTTAAACACAAGGACCATTCATGTAATTCGGCCAAATCTTGAAGGACCAATCTCGCAACTTTTCCAAACTTATCAAAAGGACCTATCCTGCCATTTATGAATAGTACAAGGACCAATTTTGATTATTTTCCATTTTCAAATATCGAAGGACTATTTATGTCACTTTTCAAAGTTTAGGGACCTTTTCTGCCATTTGACCAAAGATTCATTCAAGGACCATTTTTGACAACTTAGAATATTTCAGGGACCTTGAATGATAAAACTCCACATTTTTGGATTCCATGGACTAGATTTGACAACTTTTGAAACTTGGGGGACTAAAACTGCCAATTATGCAAACTTGATACGTTTTTCACCTAATTTTGGCATTTTTGCATATGAAACACATAAAACACTTATTTGTGATATTTTCATCATTTTGATGCATTTCTGAGTGTTTTCGGATGTTTTTGGCATTCTAAACAGTATAAAAAATGATGAGTATTTAGACACTCATCAATCCCCCACACTAAGATATTGGTAGTCCCTAGCAATCTTTTTAGAAAACTTAATGGATTTCATCTCTTTTACCAAAGCCATTACTCGAGTAGCCAATTGTTTCTGTTCAAGTAAGAACTTTGGTACAATGATAACCAAATGATTTTGAGCAAATCATGGTAAGTCAGAACGGATTTGATTTGTCTTTACCGTAAGCTTGATTCTGGACTAGCCAACTCTTAGATAAAATATCTTTGGTGAGTCGATTACCAATTATGGTTTTCCAATTGCCTTTACCACAAGCCATAAACTTCTTGGGCTAGCCAACTTTTCACTAATTAAAGATATGGTGAGATGAACACCATACAATTTTGGGCAAATTGCAAGCCATAAACGGATTTGATAAATCTTTACCAAGAGCCGTTTGCTCCTGGATTAGCCAATCCTTTTGTTTGTTAGACATGGTGGACTGATTACCATTTGTTGTGTTTAGTACATAGTACTTCCACTAAAAATTTTTTAAAATTTGGCCATTTTGGGGGAAAAAGGGACTAAAAGGGTACATTTAAGATCAAATTCGCCAGATAACTTGACGGTTTAGCTTGTGTGAGATAACTTGACGGTTAGCCATTCCCCGGCAGCGGCGCCAAAATTTGATTGATGGCAAACCGTCAAGTTTATTACACAAGTCAACCACTTGTGAATGGTCAACCGTAATAAAATTAAAACAGTCTAAAACCAATGCAATGAAGATCTGGAGGAGTATAGTTTTACCTCAGGTCGTTAAGTCCCAACGAGGTGTGAACACTGTAATACAACCATTCGTGATCGGGTGATATTGAACAGGAAAGGGTTTATGATTGATTTATACTAAGGAATTTAAATCTAATAAAGACTTTGAAGTCATTTTAATTCTATATTTAAAATCGATTAACGTTTAAAACCTAAAACGTACGTTTAAATAAAATTACGTGAACGCATCTGAAATAAAACGTGAAAATAAAGAAGTAAAATACCTACGGATATGGAAAATATATTTTTACAATCCTAAATATACTAGAAAATTATTGGAAAAAGAAAATTATTTTTAAAACTATTTATCTAATTATTATTAATTAAAAACTATTTTTAATTTTTTAATAATATCCTAAAATATAAGAAAATATGAAATAAAGCTAGAAAAGTGAAATTATGACTTAGAAAAATCTAAAATATTATAAAACTTATTTTAAAACTGAAAACATATTTTTTAGACTTTTTATCTATTTATTATGAATTTAATACTATTTAAAACTAATTAAAATGCTAGAAAATACTATTTACACTAAGAAAATTATGGAAAAATATTTTTTTGGCTTTTTATATTTATCTTAATCTATGAAAATTGAAAACATATTTTTTTAAACTTTTTCTGATTTATTTGGATTAAATGCTAATTAAAAATGCTAGAAAATGACATAAAATGCATAAAAATAGCAAATGAACAGTGAAAAATATGAAAACTTCCAGATAAGTCTAAAATAATACTGAGAATCAAGGAAAAATGACAGAAACTACTTTGGAGCACAAGAACTATGATTTGGACACACTACTTGAATGAATAAGCACTTGAAATAAGCAATAAGCTACCAAAAGCTACTATAAGCTAACTAAAGCTCAAAATGACCTAAACTAACTGATATAAGCCTTCTGCAACTGAATTGAACCTAAATAGCACAAGCTAGAGGCATAAAAGCTACATATCATGTTCTAACTCTACTATGCCAAACGGCCCTAACTAGCTACTTTAAGCCTAGATTAAGCTAGCTAGAAAAATTCCTAAAAATTAACTAAAATGACCAGGCAGTAGAAAACCAACCAAAGAGCTAGAATCCAGAATTTCATCTAATTTGGACCTATATTGAAGGAATGAAAAATCATAACTATAACCTATTTGAACATTATTTGGAATTTTTGACTTTTATTGAAAACTTGAAATCTGACTTTTATGAATTTGAACACATTATGATTTGCTTCTAAATGTTGTTATAAGATGAAATGAGACCTAAATAAGCTAACTTATAAGATTATAATCCTAAGATGCAAGCTATCTCAAACCTACTCTAACTGATAAGCATATAAGATCAGGTTAATTGCAAATTTGACTTTGAGAGAGTGCAGATGCAATATTAAGGACAGATTTGAGCTTAATAATCCTAAAGGGGACTTAAGTATCAGGTCCTAATCAATAACTAAGCCTCTAACTCAGTTATCGAACCTATACCAAACAGTCCTTAATGTGACTAGAATGAGTTTTAACAAGCTAAATTCTAAATGTGATCCATAACCAACTTCAACACGCAGTTCAATAGATCAAATTAGAGCATTAAGAAATGATTATAACAGCAACATCAACTATAAACTCCCAAAACCAAATTATCACAGTTATGACAATTAATATCAGATTAGTATGCAGTTGAACAAATCATGCCATACAAACTACTAACTACTCATAGAAGCAACACAATGAATGATATAAGCTATAATCTACACAAATAAACTGCAAGTAATTTATCTACACTACTATACTGAAACTGAAATTTAAATGAAAACTTACAAAAGTCCAAGCTAAGCTATGACTAATTGAGAACCAGTAAACATCCAATACCCCTAAACTAGTTTGAAACAAGCTCAATACCATCATCTTATCAACCCAATCAGCTTAATCACCCCATAGCAGCTTAATGGCTCCATAGTTGACTTTCTTTGACTTTTTTTGAAATTTAAGCAATTAGACAGGAAACTCTACCAATTTGCTTAAAACACTTTAAACAATGCTAAAAACAACAAATGGAAACAATTTGATCAGATTAAAACTGAAAAGTGGGCAAGAACCATTTTTGGCGGGAAAGTAATTAAAACAGAAACTGGAAATTAATGACTATAAACTTGTTAATTAAGATTAAAATAACTCATACAATAAAGGAAACTCAACCCGAAAAGCTTATGCATTAAAAACTAAAAACGATTACATGATTTTTAAAGGAAATGGTCTAAAATACAGTGACAATTTGCTACTCTGTCTTCTTTCTTCTTTTATAGCTATCACTAGTTGCTCTGAATCCTTTTCTGGCCATTGGATGGGTCAAAGTGATCACAACCTTTGATTTTCACTTTTTGGCGCCAAGTTGGAAATAACAAGATTTGATAGCGTGTGGCAGAGAAGGTGTGTTATTTGTTCCTTGGACTAGTGTGGAGGTGGAGGGTAGTGGGTAGACAGCTGGAGACAGGTGGTGGACAGGTGGTAATGGAGCAGTAATGGTGGGAGAGGGAAGGAGAAACCAGGGATGTGGAGGTTTGACTGGTATTGACTGGGTTTTTATTAAAAGGTGGGGTGGGTTTTGGGCCAGCTGGGTTATTGGATTGGATTTGGTTTGTGTTTGGGTTTGAATAATTAAAAGGGTCCGTTTGTATAAGCTTAAACACAAGGACCATTCATGTAATTCGCCAATATTGAAGGACCAATCCTGCAACTTTTCCAAACTTATCAAAAGGACCTATCCTGCCATTTATGAATAGTACAAGGACCAATTTTGATTATTTTCCATTTTCAAATATCGAAGGACTATTTATGTCACTTTTCAAAGTTTAGGGACCTTTTCTACCATTTGACCAAAGATTCATTCAAGGACCATTTTTGACAACTTAGAATATTTCAGGGACCTTGAATGATAAAACTCCACATTTTTGGATTCCATGGACTAGATTTGACAACTTTTGAAACTTGGGGGACTAAACTGCCAATTATGCAAACTTGATACGTTTTTCACCTAATTTTGGCATTTTTGCATTTGAAACACATAAAACACTTATTTGTGATATTTTCATCATTTTGATGCATTTCTGAGTGTTTTCAGATGTTTTTGGCATTCTAAACGGTATAAAAATGATGAGTATTTAGACACTCATCAATCCCCCACACTAAGATATTGGTAGTCCCTAGCAATCTTTTTAGAAAACTTAATGGATTTCATCTCTTTACCAAAAGCCATTACTTCTGGAGTAGCCAATTGTTTTAGTTCAAGTAAGAACTTTGGTACAATGATAACCAAATGATTTTGAGCAAATCATAAGTCAGAACGGATTTGATTTGTCTTTACCGAAGCCGTGCTTTGGACTAGCCAACTCATAGATAAAATATCTTTGGTGAGTCGATTACCAATTATGGTTTTCCAACTGCCTTTACCACAAGCCATAAACTTGCGGGCTAGCCAACTTTTCACTAATTAAAGATATGGTGAGCTGAACACCATACAATTTTAGGCAAATTGCAAGCCATAAACGGATTTGATAAATCTTTACCAAGAGCCGTTTGCTCCTGGATTAGCCAATCCTTTTGTTTGTTAGACATGGTGGACTGATTACCATTTGTTGTGTTTAGTACATAGTACTTCCACTAAAAAAAATTTAAAATTTGGCCATTTTGGGGGAAAAAGGGACTAAAAGGGTACATTTAAGATCAAATTCGCCAGAATTTCCCCCCCACACTTAGAAATGAATATTGTCCTCAATATTCAAAGTCCCGGCTATTATGCCGAATCATAGAACGTAAAAAGATAACATTACTAGCTAAGTGTAGAAACACAACAATTATTCTCTTTTTTAATATTTACAATTTTCATTTATTTTTTTAGATCTATATACAACATGTGGGACATCTCCCCCACACTAAGGTGGTACACACGGGTGAAAACCCATGTTTAACTACTGTTTTTGATTACCGAGTCGCTAGCTTGACTCGACCCCGAATTAATTTGTTCATAGGGAAGTAAGTGGAAGAGACAATCTCCCCGGCAGCGGCGCCAAAATTTGATTGGTGCTAAACCGTCAAGTTATCTCACACAAGCTAGCCACTTGTGAATGGCTAACCGTAAGAAACTTAAAACAGTTCAAACACTAATGCAATTAAGATCAGAGGAATATAGTGGATTCCTGGGTCGTTAAGTCCCACGGAGGATGAATGGTGTTTAACACAGTCAGATGTCGAATAATCACTAAGGATAGTGCTCAGTAAGGATTTTGAGTTATAATTACACTACTGATTTATTGGAATGATATTTGGATACAGAATTGTAAAGCACAACAATCAGATATAACAAAAGTAAATACGTACGTATATTAAAAACGTAAACGTACAAAACAAAACGTGAGTTTAAAGAAATAAAAGACCTAAAAGTATGAAAATGATATTTTTGGAATCCTAAAAATAAAAGAAAATTATTAGAAAAATAAAATTATTTTTACAACTATTTATCTAATTATTATTAATTAAAAACTATTTTTAACTATTTATTAATAACCTAAAATAGAAGAAAATATGAAATAAAGCTAGAAAAATAAAATTATGACTTAGGAAAATCTAAAATATTATAAAACTTATTTTAAAACTGAAATTATATTTTTTTATGCTTTTTATTTATTTTTTATTAATTATTTAATACTTATTAACTATTTATAATTTTAATAAATACTAAATAAACAGAGAAAATTATTAAACTTTTTCTAAAAATACTATATGATGACAGAATACTAGGAAAATTATAAAAACAAGATTTACTTAATAATAAGCTAAAAAGAAAAATCTAAAAAGTTAAAATCTATTAAATAAACGCTATCACTATAATTAAAATGATGTTTTTGTGGTTTTTATTTTATAAAACTACTTAACTACTCAAAATATGAAACTTTAATAAAAACAAAAATTTTACAAATAAAAAATAAGCTGTTTTAATGAGCTTATAAGCTCACAGTTTAACTTATTAGCTTATTTGGTTGTTTTAAGCTCAAATAAGCTTCTCAGATGGAACAAAAGCTGAAATAAGCTAAAACAAGATAAAAGCTACTTATTCTAAGTTAGAAAACACAGATAATCAAACTGATAAGCTTGAAATAAGTAAATAAGCACTATGACTGATCCTAATATCCAAACAGGCCTGTGGACTTTTTCAAAGCCAAAATAAGCTAAGGAAATAAGCTCACAAGCTCAAAACAAAAGTTGAGTCAACAAGCTGGCTAGGTGGGCTTCCCAAAAAAACAAAACTCACAAGCTATGATCCACTATTAAGCTCTGTGTGAGCTTATGAATATTATACTAGATCACCGCTTTATGCAGTTTTACATAGAAATGGGACAAAACAAAAGCTAGATGCAGACCTAGCAAATAAGCTACAAAATGAAAACTTAAGCATGGGACCTCAAGATGGCTTGGTTAGCTTCACAAAAATCCAAGAATCACAAACTTTGGACAACTAGAAAGCTTTTTACAAGCTTGTGAAAATGACACCAAAACTGTGCACAGGGCACATTTTTGAGTTGGTGTTTAAAATAATCTAAGGAAAAAGCTATTAAATAAGCTATTTGGAAAATATAAAAAATACTAGGGTACAGTTAAGCAGCTATATTCTAATATCCTAGAAGCTCAAGTATTGAAAGCTAATGTGTAGTCCTATAAAAATTAATATATTATATTCAAAAACGACCAAAGTGAAATTTTGACTTTTTGATTAACACTAAAAAGTTGACTAAATTGAACTTTAATTCAATACTATGGACTGATTAAGTTATAATAAGCTACAATAGGATGATTTTAAGCTAAATTACCAAATTTTAAGCTACTATGGTGATTATTACACTGTTAATCCTAACAGTTAATTATCTAGTTATGATCAAAGATGATTTTGACTTTTACTCTAATAAGCACAGGTTTTTAAGATTGAACTGAGATATTAAGTACTAGGATGACATGAGATAAGCACAAGCAACAACTCAAACAACTTCTAGCACAGTTAATTAAGTGAATCCAAACACACCTTAATGGAACTGATTTGAAAATTTTCAAAGCAAAAGACAGATTAAAACCATTAAACTAATCACAGACCTTGTATTATCATATATTAAAGCTAAATAAGCATGAAACAATATCTACAACAACATCAAACTGACACATGGCAATTATACTAATTTTACTGTCAAACTAAAAATTTTAACAATTATAAATTAAAAAGAACAAGCATGTAATATTAAACTAGAATCTAACTAACAAACACTAAATAAGCCTAAAAGAACAGAAATAAGCAGTTTATAAGGATTTAATTGATGATATGCCAAGATTGAGCAAAAAGCTTACAACTTTGATTCCAATTGGAAACTGAGAACCAAGGACTGAGAAAGATCCTATAGCTTCCCAAGAAGCACTAAACCAAAGATAATCCAAGCATTTCCCTTCTTCAACCTCTGATCACCATCTCCATTGTTTTTTATTTTTAACTAATTTTTTTTGGTATTTTTGGTATTTTTGGTATTTTTGGTATTTTGCTTCTAAACTGAATTTAAGGGTTTCTAATAGCTTTTATAAGCTATATAGGAGCTTATGTTGATTTACTCAGTCCATGACAACAACTAACAACAACTTTTGATTAATCATGAGATTTTGAACAAGAAAAATAGCATAAACTGAAAACTTGCATTAAAACTGAAATTAATACTTGAAAAAGTTTAACAACACACTGAAATTGATGAACAAAGTACTTGAAAGCTTAACTTTACACTGGAATTTAAATCTTAATTAAAACGACAAAGATAAACTAAAATTACTCTAGTTACTATCACATTTTGCACCAAGCTTCTATTTATTGATCTTTTCCAGGTTTGTGTCGACCTCTGAACTAATCCCACCAATTTCCAGCCATTGGATTAAACCAGATCATCATAATTGCCAAATGGCAATTTTGGCGCCAATTTTCTTTTGAGCAGGTTAATTCAATTAAAGCTTTTGGATGGATGTGGAGGTGTTAAAGAGTGGTTAGACAGGTGTTAGGGATGAGGTGGAAAGGGAAAAGGTGGAAAAACCACCTCTGGTTTTGGGTTTCAGCTGAGGAAGAGGAAGGTGAACAGTGGTTGTGGTTTTGGCGCGGGTTTGACTATTTGACCGGAGTTTTATTATTACGGTAATTGGGCTTGGGTAGGGATTGGGCTAGATGGGTTTTTGGGTTGGATTTGTTTTGGATTGGATAATAACACCAAGGGTCCGTTTGTTTTGTAGGTAATCACAAGGACCAATCATGTAACTTTCTGTAACTTGAGGGACCAAACCTGTCAACATTCCAAAGTTACCACAAGGACCAAAACTGCCAATCTTTAATAGTACAAGGACCATATTTGATTATTTTCCATTTTTTAAATATCAAAGGACCATTTTTGACATTTTCAAAACTTGAGGGACCTAAGTTGTAATTTTGCAATTTTACATTTCAAGGGTTTGTTTTGACAACTTCATGTCTCTCTAAGGACTTAAAATGATAATTTTCTTTATTTTGATTTACAGGGACCTGTTTTCGACAATTTTTGAAACTTGGGGGACTAAAACTGCCAATAATGCAAACTTGATACGTTTTTCACCAGATTTTGATATTTTTGCATTTAAAACACATAAAACACTTATTTGTGATATTTCTATCATTTTAATGCATTTCTGAGTGTTTTCAGATGTTTTTGGTATTCTAAACAGTACAAAAATGATGAGTATTTAGACACTCATCAGTTGCCTTCATCAAACCTTGGAATGAGTAGGATCAGCTGAACATGGGGATGGAGCCTTTGGGGATGGAGTCTTCTTCGAAGGAGAGGGAGGCTGGACTTTCCTTGGCTTTTTAGCCAGCAGGTCCTCCATAGAGGCCGCCGGGTCCTTCGTCAATTCGGCAAGGAAAGGGAACTCCAAAGCAGCTAATTCATTACCTGCATCATCATACTCTTTTTCATGAGTTGCCCTATAGTATGGAACTTTCTCCAGCTTCACCGGTTCCTTTGTCGCAGATATCTCCTCCAAAGTGGTACACTTGCCATGATATATGGTAGCATTCACCAGGTTCCCAATTGCATTCCCCACATCATCACTATGGTAAAGTTCCATGGCAATGTAGGGGATAACCTTGGTTATCAGTTCCACCCTGTCCTTCTTCAAAGATCTTGAGACGAAGGTTTAACCCATCTACCTTTTCTCTGAGCTTGATCTCTTGGTCCAACAGCTTCGCTCTCTCCTTCGAGGCCTCCACACTTGGATGAAAGAACAGATATCTGCTCTTTATAGCCTATGACCTTTGAGCCTTTGATAGTTAGTCTGCTGCATTCAGCCTCGCTCGCTGCCAGTTGACCTTTGAGCTTTTCATTATCAGCTCTGAGATCTTGCACCAAGGGGTTCTTGTCAAAATCCTCCAAGGCATGTTCACACTTCTTCTCCAGGTCTACATACTTCTGATCCCTAGCCATCTCCCTTCTCAGCATAACATCCATTTCTTCTCGAGCTTTGGTGATAGTACGGAGCAGCTCCCTTGTCCTAGCATTGAGTTGGTTGTCTAGCATGCACTGTCGGACATAACTTTTGTCATGAAGGTCGCAGAGCCTTTCTATGGACATGTTGTCCATCACCCCCTTCCAGCTGGGTGGGATTACATGGTCCACGAGTAGATGACAAGCTAAGGGAGAGGGAAGTTCTTTTGTATCAGGAAGTCCTGCAGCATATATAAATTTGTTAACAAATTATTATTGGTATCTAATTTTTTGTTACAGGCAAGAAACATTACCATGGATATCATCACCGCTGGGCCCTTCGATGGATGGAAATACCACAGCCTTACCCTGGGCACTCTTTTGCTGGGTAGTTCGAGAGGGAGGAGTAGGTAGGATAAGCTTCCTCTTCGAAGTGGACTTCAAAGCTTTTGCACTGGTACCTTTCCTGCTTCGGACCCTCTCACCAATGCCGGAGGGTCCTAGGATGGCCAACTGTCCTTCGGAGACTGGTTCATCAGATTCAGCAACATTCTCCACAAACTGGTCTTCCACATCTTTGGGTTCCTTTGACGGAGGAGCAGAGGATACAGGTTCGACGGGCTGGGCTTCCACATCATTGTCATTTATTGACACTGACGGAGAGCCCACGCCATAGCTCGTCTCTTGGGGATTCTTTGGAATGAAGCTAACCTCCTTTGCACCACTAGCTACCACAATGTTTCTGAATGACATTTCTGCACGAAGGAGCAAATAAGATAAATATCAGAAAGATAAGTTTTTATTTCTTATTTTAATAAAAAAAATACATACTTTCTCCATCATAAATAATCTCAGGTACCAAAGGAGATCCCTCCCATCTTTCAGCAAGGCCAACCATGAAAAGAATTGGCTCAGGGAATGTTTGGCAATCAGCTGGATGACGAGCCAAACGCTGATACAAAGTATTTCTTCTCACAGTATAGGGCAAGGGATCGTTGAACCTTTTTTCATCATATTGAAATTCTGGGTTTAACAATACAGGGTAAGTCGGAGGGATAATGGTGTTTTGGATGTAAAAGAATTTGCCTTTCCAATTCCTGATGTTTGTAAACGGCCTATCTATGAGAATGGACACATCCCTTCCACCCCTCTTAGCCAAAGTCAACCAATCTCCTCCAGGGTATAAATTCAGAAAACCCCTAAGCACAGTTAATGATGGTTTAATGTATGTCGTAAGCTTGGCTAGGCCAAAAGGGTTGAACCTAGATATGTATACCTCATAGTACTGGAGGAGTTCTAAAATCAAAGGGTGCAAGGGTATCCTAAGGTTGGAGGTGGTGAATGCATGGGTGTACAAACCTACATAGTTTTCGGGGGCATCAAATATCCCTTGATTTCTACTAGGTAACATGATTTTATGCTCTTTTGGAATTGGGTAATCGGTGAGGAACGCTTTGAGCTCCTCCCTGTCAAGGTGAAACCTTGTTGTTTGATTACAAATTTCTTATTTGTAGACATTGATCCTTCTAAAATCTACAATAAAGTATTTGAAAACAGATACGAAGGAACACTTTACCTTGTTTGATCGAAAGCTTGATCGGAAGAGGTTTTAGTAGGTGAAAAACTTGGGCGTGAGATAAACTAATGTTAGGGTTTTACTGTTTTTTAACTTTATATACCCTCACATATGTTAAATCTCGACCCTACACGTGTCCTGACTTATCCCCTTACCACCGGATTTCAAACACTTTTTAAATTTTGAAATGATGTTTTCTTTTACCGAGGAAAAGGGGGTGATTAGGATAAGTGTTTGCATTAATTACGGTCAATAGGTACAAGAATTTTCATCTTCGTTCGTTTTTTGTGACGAATGGGAGGTTTCGTTTCTATTTATGAGTCGTAAGCAATATTTCTTGTTCGTACATACCACTTTCGACTGGGGGGCTTGATGACTTACCCTCCGATCAGGTCGAAGGACTCCCCTTTGGCCTCAATCGAACTTTCATTACGAAGACCCAAGTCTTTCTTCATAAGTCATTGGTGGCGTAAAACCATTCATCATTGACATGGTTACCAGTTGGGAATTCGCCAGCCGAAGGCCTATGCCCTTCGGTGTCTTCTCTTGAAGATGCCAAGACAAAGAAGAACCTTGATTTGGTCTTCCCCCACGTTCCCACTATTTCCTTAGCTTCCCCGCCAAGTCCGAGATAGTGGGGATGAAGCCCTAGCGGTTACCACAAATCAGGGGACGCCCCCATGATCTCCTAAACGTGTGCTAACACTCTCCAAGCTATTTTCTTCACCTATAAATAGATTGGACGAGTCATTTCAATGGTATGTTCACTCAACACAGTATTTCACATACTCCATATTATTTAAAACACATATCACATACTTACTCTCACGCCGGAGGTGGTTCGCAGGGCCCAACCCTGCGCAATCACTTAACGAAGTGTCTACTATTTCTTATTGCAAATTGGCTACAGGTTTGGCGCAAGCATATCACCCCTCATACCCTTCGATCACCAACGAAGGCCTGGTCGTACTAATTATTGTACAATCATATACACACACACACACACATATATATATATATATATATATATATATATATATATATATATATATATATATATATATATATATATATATATATATATATATATATATATATATATATATATATATATTTCAACACTCCTTTTTTTTTATTTTTTTTTTATTTATTTATTTATTTTTCATACACTTTTACTCTACCATCAAAATAATAGGGATTTATAGGCACATCCCTACACCCGAGTTTTTATTATTCTAACACTAATTTGACCCGAATTGAAAAGATCAAAACACTTGGAATACATTATTACGTAAATAAAGGGATTTTGAATTTAACGTTCCTTCCCGTCACTTCATAAAATTTAACTTTTCCCATAAGTCCCAATCGTCCCAAAACTGTGTACAAAGGATATGACTTGAGTTAGCAACTTATTCAAGCAACTAGATAATTAAACAAAGGGTTTAGTATGATAACAATAATGCACTAAAAGTGAGTGCATACAAGTTAGGCTAAGGCGATTTGGGTGTGCATTTGGGGGTGGATTGTAAACAATACTCTTCATTGATATTCCGTAAAACCGAAACATCACGAGAACCGCGAAAAGAATAGGCTCTGAGGGATAAACTAGGAGTATCGTGTACTAAAGATGAGTACAACGCAAGGGTGTGGGGGAATTACTCAACCGATGTGGAAGAAGTAATTATAATACGGGTATAAACAAGGGTTATCCTAATGCCTCTTATCATTTAGTTATTTCTAACTACACAAGTGTAGTCTCACTAGCGATCTCGGAATGCATAACAAAACAAGTTCTAGAATCTATTATACTACCGGTACACTCTTGAAGAATTAAAGATGAATGCTTTAATTCCTACAAATCTAAGGGCGATCCTCAAATTTTGGGGTGGAATTTGAGTAGTAAAGGGTTTTTTTGCTAGTCATATAACTTACTATCCATGAGACGCTTTATTAAGACTAATGGCCCACTCCTACATGTCATGAAAAAATTTAAATTTAGTGCCAAAATTATCCTAACCGATATTTCTCATGGTTTATTACACAATTGAAATTAGACAAGGCAAATAGTCAAGGATAAGCATAGTTTCAAAGTTCCCGTTTTATTTTCCCTCCCTACACTTAAACGGAACATTGTCCCCAATGTTCCCCGAAAGTATCAAAGTTATGATAATCGAAGATAATTAAAAATGAAAGAAACTAATACTCCCCTGATTAGCTCGGTAGGTGATAAGGATTTAAAAGGTACACTTTTGAGGCGTCATTTAAGCCCTTAATTGATCACTTTTGTATCCGTTACTACTTAATTTCGTTCCTTTTCACTTTTTAGGTATCTTGAAGGCAAATTGCTGGAATGACACTTATTCGGACGAAAATACACGAATATACGAAGAAAATGGCCAAAGTCAAGAATCGAGACACTCAAGCTGCTGGAACTAAAGGGGACGGCATCACAGCTTAATAGCGATGCTGTCGCAACACACCTTGAGACGAATCAGAGAGCAAATTGCTGTTTTGCACTTGACGGCATCAGGTTTAAAAGAGTAGGGCGTCACAACTCAGACGGCCTAGATTTGGATCCCGACGGCATCAGAAGATGAAGCCGACGGTGTCACAACCATAAGGTGACGCCATCACAAGCTGCAACATGCGCGCGAAGTAGCTGATACTGTTTTGGCCATAACTTTTGCATACGAACTCGAATTTAGGTGATTCAAAAGCCCACGCGACCGGAACAAGAAAATCTACAGTTTGGTGAAAAAGTATTCATGACACCGTAATTCTATAGATGTGATGCCATCACCCTTTGGCGATAGAAAATCTGCCTATAAATATAACATTATAACTTCACTTTTTGTAAGCTCCAAACCCTAAGTCCGATTCTAGGGTTTAGGTAGGTGTTTTTCCAGCAACTTAAAGGGTTTCAAACACTCTATAAACATCGTGTAATGGTTTGTTTGTTAATCCAATCCTATGGTATGTCTTCAATTATCATAATTGTTGCTTGCTCTTCATTAATTATGCTTGGTTAATTCACCTAGTGTTTGCTTATGATTGTATGAAACTTGTATATAATTAATTAGATCTTATTGATTTTTTAATGATGCTTGTGTCTATCTTCATCATTAGGGGTGTGACAATTTCAATGAGTCTAATTGGTTTAGTTTATAATTCTTGCATACTACTGTCTCTTATCTTAATTGTGATAGACCTAGTATTGCGATAGGTCATTCGTTGTGTTTTTAATGCTTGAGTATTCTTTGTGAACATTTGTTTATAATCACATAGAGTTATTGTAGGCTAAACATCCAAAGATAACCTTAGAGTTAGTTTATGAATCCTAGAGATTTCGTAGGCAATAACCTTAAGGTAGTCTCAAAGAGTTAGGGAAAAACGCATACCCTACGACCTTAGAAGACACAACGCGTTAAGAATAAGGACGTGACAATTCAGTAGGTAGAATTGGATAGATAGCAAGGAGTAATGCATCATAAGTAGATACGCTTCACGTTCCTGGTAGACCCATAATTTAGTTAGTATCTTTTGGGATAGTTGACTAGCTACTAATTCCACCCTCACCTTCAAAACCGAGATATTTTAATTCATAAAATATAAAAATACTAAAATAATCATCCCTCACCTTTAGACTTAAATCGACATACACTTCAGCCTAACGACACTATTCCCCTAGAGAACGATATCAATCAATTCCCGTGGTTTACCATAATACTACACTACAACGATTAGGTTCACTGCCTAGGGTGTTGAAAAACTTGCTCGACGAAAAGGAAGTTCCTTTGACCCCGAACGCGCATTGTACGCGTATCAAGTTTTTGGCGCCGCTGCCGAGGAATAGGTATTACTTAGGCTTGATTTATATCTCGTTTAGGTCTACTTACAAGATTCCTATCAAGTGAGATTTTTTCTTTTTATTAGCTTCCTTGTAGTCTATCCCCCTTCTTTGTTCCTTTGTTCATAAAACTTGTCCATTGACTCTTCCGTTCACCCTTATGGAGAACGCGAATCTACTATATCCGCGATTAGGTTTTTTCATAAAAAAATATGATATTACTAAAGCAGATTATTCAAGATGGTGGGAAGAAAGTAACCAAGCCCACAAAACACCTCATCTAGTGAAACCTATGCTTCGTATGAGCCTTCACCTAGGATAGACTTTCGTGAACAACCTCCATGTTTAGAAATTATTTTTAGTGAGGCCCTTAGGAGAACTGACCAAATCTGTGAAAATATTATGGTAAGCAACCAGGCATTAAACCATTAGTTGGATCAATTTCTTGGTTTGGTTTCATCACGACCTAAGGAAATAACACATGACGAGCATATAGATGATGTATATGTGATTGAGGATAAGGTGAAAAGTCTATACCCATAAGGTATCCCACAAGTCCCACCATCATTTAAGGCATACACACCGCACGTGACTTACCCGAAAGTAGTAGAAGAGACTTTAGGAATCCCGATGGAGGTAGAACATTTGAATTTCCTAGTGTTGATGAACCGGAAACTCAATCTTTACATAATTTTCCATCCTTAGATATACATCTAGGAGACAAAAGAGGAACCGACCCACCCATCAACCAATTTAGTCCGGGTAGTTTTAGGATGAAGGTAACCATTCACACACCCCCCTTCACCTCACGTGGCAAATTTCTACCCTAAGGGTGTGTATCGCTACTATCACCCGCACTTAAACTTAAGTGTAGGGAAAACCTCCCCTTTATCCGTTAAATAAGGGTAGAGTCAAACTCGTGACTCGAACAAAAACAAGCGCTTCTTGGGAAGCAACCCATGTGTATTTGTTTTTCATTTTTATTTGTGTGTCATATATCTTTTCCTTATTGTATGTTCTCATGTTTGAATTTGTGAAAATGCTTTATTTTGTTTTTAACCTCGTCTTTATTACATATAAACGTATTTTACAAAAGGGATAAGTGTAGGGAAGATTACACACATTTTTAAAAGAACGTGAACATGAGAATTATGATTATTGAAAAGATATATATGTGTGAGTCAAATGCTTGTATCGAGTAATAATGGATGTTTTGCATGAATTTTTCCAGATTCTAAAGATTTAAAATTTCCAGAATTTTTCCAGAAAATCGCAGACCAGTTTCTGTCATGATAACCTGACGGCGTCAGGATCGCAACCTGACGACGTCAGGAGGAGCATAAACAACTTATCTTACTTTCTTTCATTTTCTGTGCTACTTATAAATTTTTGAAAATTTTCAGGTCTTAATTTTCCAGAAAATCTGCAAACATCCATTCCACAAGCATTATATCTTATTTAAGTCTGGAATTACATCTTGTTGTGATTTTTCTTTGTTCGGTTTGATGATTTAGGTTGTCTGTTTTCTTAAAGTGTGCAGGTTTTATTTATCAAGAAGAAAATACAAAAGATTGGAAGGAGCTTTTCACACATACATTCTTCTTGTAAAGGATTTAACCACTACTTCACACGGATCCTACCGAGCTAATCAGGGGAGTATTAGTTTCTTTCATTTTTAATTACCTTCTATTATCATAACTTTGATACTTTCGGGGAACATTGGGGACAATGTTCAGTTTAAGTGTAGGGAGGGAAAATAAAACGGGAACTTTGAAACTATGCTATTCCATGACTATTTGCCTTGTTCAATTTCATTTGTGTAATAAACCATGAGAAATATCGGTTAGGGTAATTTTGGTACCAAATTTAAAATTTTTCATGACATGTAGGAGTGGGCCATTAGTCTTAATAAAGCGTCTCATGGCTAGGAAGTTATATGACTAGCACAAAAACCCTTTACCACTTAAATTCCACCCAAAATGTGAGGATCATTAGATTTTTAGGAATTAAAGCATTCCACTTTAATGCTTCGAGGTGTGTACGGTAGTATAATAGATACTAGAACTTGTTTTGTGATGCATTCCGAGATCGCTAGTGAGACTACACTTGCGTAGTTAGGAATAACTAAATGATAAGAGGCATTAGGATAACCCTTGTTTGATACTCGTAATATAATTACTTCTTCCACATCGGTTGAGTAATCCCCCCACACCCTTGCGTTGTACTCATCTTTAGTACACGATACCCCTAGTTAACCCCTCAGAGCCTATCCTTTTCGCGTTTCTCGTGATGTTTCAGTTTTCCGGAATATCAATGAAGAACATTGTTTACAATCCACCCCAAATGTACACCCAAATCGCCTTAGCCTACCTTGTATGCACTCACTTTTAGTGCATTATTGTTATCATACTAAACCCTTAGTTCAATTATCTAGTTGCTTGCATAAGTTGCTAAGTCGAGTCATATCCTTTGTACACAGTTTTGGGACGATTGGGACTCATGGGAAAAGTTAAATTTTATGAAATGACGAGAAGGAACGTTAAATTTAAATTCCCTTTATTTGCGTAATAATGTTGTCAAAGTGTTTTGATCTTTTCAATTCGGGTCAAATTAGTGTTAGAGTAATAAAAATTCAAGTGTAGGGATGTGCCTATAAATCCCTATTATTTTGATGTTATCGTAAAGGATGATAGAGTAAAAGTGTATGAAAAAAAATGATAAAAATGAAAAAAAATATATATAAATATATACGGGCTACCATCCTACATCTATCTTTAAATTTATGTTTGTTTGTTTCAATTTATCTAGAGTTTAGAGTGTCGAGTCTTGGCTTAGCAACGCCATTCTTCTCATGCTTGTAACATAAAGATTTTTGACATACCACCACTGAATCGCCTATCCCACCAAACCCTTTGTTTCCCTACCGTAATCCTAACGTTACAACCCTTTAAAAGACCTCTTGGATAGTTTTTCCTAGGTGCTTACGCCAAAGCGATGGAGGTTTGATCTAGTCTCAAGCCTATGGTAATCTATGTACTAGGACCGGTTAATGAGTGTTTATCTTCCATTTCCAACTTGATATATTTCATATACACCCGAGACATGAGAGTATCCAAACACCACTTGTGAGGTGCTAGTATGTAATTTCCGTGCTTGTTATGACTTTTGCGGGGCTTATACGTGTTGTGAATTGTTCTAAACTAATGCTTCATGACCCCTAACTTATAAATTAATTGGCTAAAAGAACATTTGCTTGAGGACAAGCAAATACCAAGTGTAGGGATATTTAATAAGGATTTGAAAGGTACACTTTTGAGGGGTCGTTTAAGCCCTTAATTGATCACTTTTGTATACGTTACTACTTAATTTCGTTCCTTTTCACTTTTTAGGTCTCTTGAAGGCAAATTGCTGGAATGATACTTATTTGGACGTAAAGGCGTGAATATACGAAGAAAATGGCCAAAGTCAAGAATCGAGACACTCAGTGCTTGGAACTAAAGGGGATGGTGTCACAGCTTTAATAGCGGCGCGTCACTTGACACCTGAGACGACTGGAGATTTCAGAGAGCAAATTGCTATTTTCCACTTGACGACATCGGTTTAAAAGGTAGAGGCGTCACAACTCAGACGGCCTAGATTTGGATCAAACGGCGTCGAGAAGATGAAGCCCGACGGCGTCACAACCATAAGGTGTGGCGCCGTCACAAGCCTGCAACATCTTGGCGAAGTAGGCTGATCTTGTTTGGCCATAACTTTTGCATACGAACTCGGATTTAGGTGATTCAAAAGCGCACGCGACCGGAACGAGAAAATATACAGTTTGGTGAAAAAGTCGTCATGATTCCGTCAATCTATAGATGTGATGCAGTCACCCTTTGCCGACAGAAAATCTGCCTATAAATATAACATTCACTTTTTGAAAGCCCCAAACCCTAAGTCCGATTCTAGGGTTTAGGTAGGTGTTTTTCCAGCAACCTAAAGGTTTTCAAACACTCTATAAACATCGTGTAATGGTTTGTTTGTTAATCCAATCCTATGGTGTGTCTTCAATTATCATAATTGTTGCTTGCTCTTTGTTAATTATGCTTGGTTAATTCGTCTAGTGTTTTCTTATGATTGTATGAAACTTGTATATAATTAATTAGATCTTATTGATTTCTTAGTGATGCTTTTGTCTATCTTCATCATTAGGGGTGTGACAATTTTAATGAGTCTAATTGGTTTAGTTTATAATTCTTGCATCCTACTGTCTCTTATCTTAATTGTGATTGACCTAGTATTGCGATAGGTCATTCGTTGTGCTTTTAATGCTTGGGAATTTTTTGTAAACATTAGTTTATAATCATATAGAGTTATTGTAGGCTAAACATCCAAAGATAACCTTAGAGTTAGTTTATGAATCCTAGAGATTTCGTAGGCAATAACCTTAAGGTAGTCTCAAAGAGTTAGGAAAAAACGCATACCCTACGACCTTAGAAGACACAACGCGTTAAGAATAAGGACGTGACAATTCAGTAGGTAGAATTGGATAGCTAGCAAGGAGTAATGCATCATAAGTAGATACGCTTCACGTTCCTGGTAGACCCATAATTTAGTTAGTATCTTTTGGGATAGTTGACTAGCAACTAATTCCACCCTCCCCTTCAAAACTAAGATATTTTAATTCATAAAATATAAAAATACAAAAATAATCATCCCTCACCTTTAGACTTAAATCGACATACACTTCAGCTTAACGACACTATTCCCCTAGAGAACGATATCAATTTCTGAGGCTTACCCCAATACTACACTGCAACGATTAGGTTCACTGCCTAGGGTGTTGAAAAACTTGCTCGACGAAAAGGAAGTTCCTTTGACCCCGAACGCGCGTTGTACGCGTATCAATAGGATCCGTGTGAAGTAGTGGTTAAATCCTTCTTCAAGAAGAATATATGCGTGAAAAGCTCCATCTAATCTTATGTATCTTCTTCTTGATAAATAAATCCTGCACACTATATATGACTCTATTAAACTAGGATATAATGCTTTTGGAATGGACGTTTGCAGATTTTCTAGAAAATTAAGACCTGAGAAATTCCAAAAATTTATAAGTAGCACAGAAAACGAGAAAAAGTTATAAGTTGTTTCTGCTCCTCCTGACGCTGCCAGGTTGCGATCCTGACAGAAACTGGTATGCGATTTTCTGGAAAAAATTCTGGAAAATTTATATCTTTAGAATCTGGAAAACATTTCAGCAAAACATTCATTATGACTAGATACAAGCATTTGACTCTAACAAACACACATGTATATCTTTTTAATAATCGTAATCCTCATGTTCACGTTCTTTTTGAAAACGTGTGTAATCTTCCCTACGCTTATCCCTTTTGTAAAATACCTTATATGTAATTAAGACGAGGTTAAAGACAAAATAAACCATTTTCACAAATTCACACATGAGAATAAACAATCAATAAAATATATACGACACACAAACAAGCAAACAATTAAGCATGGATTGCCTCCCACGAAGCGCTTTTCTTTATTTATGAGTCTTGTAGCTAGACTCGAAGTTGTGCGCCTACGTACCTTTATAAGTAAGCTTATCCTCAAGAATGTCATAAGGATCAAACTTATCATTTAAGTTCCTAGGGGTACGCTTAGTTCGGTCTGAATTTTCAAAATTTTCTCCATCGGGGTCATAGATCGTTATCCTAATGTGCCACTCTCCATTACCATCACTAGGCGGTCTATCCCAATTCCACTTATGCTTAGGCTTATCGCTCTCAACTTTCCACTTATTCGACAAGGTTGACGGGCAAGCTTCATAGGAACTGGTTATCTTCCTAAAACTAAAGTCCTCGAACGGGTTCATTTCCATGTCCCTAGCCAATTCTTTTTCATGGAAAGTTGCTTTACTAGCAAAGGCTTCATCTAGATAGAAAGGTCGTTGGGGACCTATGAAGTCTTTATTAATCCAAGGTCCATATCTAGACGGCGTTCTATCCAACCTGATCTCATAGGGGATTTCCTCTTCCTTGTAGTAAATATGCTTTTTGACATCGTATATTGACCTAGCACTCCCTTCTCCTACCACTATTTTAGACATATTACAATCAATGATGGCATGTCGGGTCCTTATTCATGTCTAGCACATGGAAATCCACCAAAAGACTCAATTCTCCTACGTGTACTACCATGTCTTTTATTATCCCTACCGGATATGCAATACAACCGTCCGCTAGACCTAAAATAGTTTTCTTTGGTTCTATCTTACCTAAGTTAAGGCTTCTATTGAGGGACAACGAAACAAGATTAATGCATGATCCTAAGTCGGCTAGAGCATCGAGAGGTTTGGAGGTTCCAATCCTACATGGAAGAGTGAATACCCCAGGATCGTCTAACTTCTTAGGTAAATTATTTTGCACAAACGCGGACCCATGTTTTCCTAGTTTTAGTTCTCGCTCATATTTTTCTTTTAAAGCATTGTAATAAGGTGCATGAGCTAAGACTTCAAGAACTGGTTTTTCTTGGTGGAGTTCCTTGTACTCCTCCTCTAAATTAGGTTTGGGTTCTTGGTTAACGGGGTTCTCAAGATTGGGTTGTACCAATGGTGCGGGTCCTTGGTACCTCATTTGAGATCGCTTGGAACCCTTGTTGATAGCATTTACCGAGTGGACCTTTGGGTGTGAGGGGCATGGATGTGCACTTCTCCTATGGTGAACAAGAACATGAAGTCGATGAAATCGAATTCACTTTTGGGTTCTTTATAGTATCACTTGGGAGTGCTCCAATTTCGGTCATTGAGGCTTTTAAGAGGGCGTCAAGCTTGTTTGTCATTAGCCTCGTTTCTTGAAATCTGCTTCAAGCTTAGTCAATCGAGTTTCTGGAAATGACATGAATCTAGAAGCAATTGCCTCAAGACTAGTGGGGTTACCGGTGTTTGGAGGGTTGAACCTTAGAGTGGACTAGATGAGCTTTTGGGTGGGTTTGAATTTTGGTTCCACTTAAGGTTAGGGTGATTCCTCCATGAGGGGTTATAGGAGTTTCCTAAGTTGTTTTGTTTCGGCTTGAAAGTGTACCACTTCTCTCCCGGCTCTGGAATGCAGCGTGGAGGTAGTCCAAAAGCTTGTTCGGGGAGTCTTGTGCAATCACGAGTGTCGTGGGGACCACTACACAACTCACAAGGTAGAGTGATTTTGTTCACTTGATGTGAAGACTTAGGATTTTTGTAGGAGCTCATTAGGAATTTGACTTGATCTTCAAGCTCGAGCATCCTACGGTCGGAAGGTTGTGAGTCAATGGGAGGCAAGGAGATTGCCTTTAAGGTTTTGGGCAACTCACGGGGGTCATTCCAACTTTCATTGTCATAAAGAGCAAGGTCCTCTATTATACCCCACGATTCTTCCGCGGTGAGATCACTAAGTTTACCACCGGCTGCTTGGTCGATGGATCGATTAGTTGGGAAGTTGACATGCTCATAAAAGAGTTGGACATGAAGCCAAAGATCGATGCCGTGATGAGCGATTCTATGGAGTAAGTCCTTGAATCGAGTCCATGCTTCGTAGAGAGATTCACCTTGACGTTGTTGGAACATCAAGATTTCATTCCTAAGCTTAGTAGTTCTCCCCGGAGGGAAAAATTAGGCAAGGAAACGAGAGGTGAGATCGTCCCAACTTGAGATGGAGCCGGCAGGAAGTCGCTCAAGCCAATTACTAGCTTGGTCCCGTAGAGATAATTGGAAGAGACGCAAGCGTGGTCTCCAGTAGTAGCATCGAGGTCGATGGAATCGACGATTTTAAGGAAATCCTTAAGATGCTGATTAGGATCTTCGAAACGAAGTCCATGGAATGCACATCCATTTTGCACCAACCGGATGGTGTCGGATTGAAGGGCCGTAGTTTGAGCTTGAGCGGGAAGCTCAATGGTGCTCCTATAGCCTAGGTGGCTTGGTCTTGAGTATTTACCAAGAGTACGGCCTCTTGGTGGGTCATTTGGTGGTGGGTTGATGAGTGGGGGTTGATTATCACCTTCCATGATGAAAAGTGATAGGATTACAAAAAAAGGTCACGAAGAAGGGAGATAGACTACGAGGAAGCTAAAAATGAGAAAAAATCTTACTTGATAGGAATCAAGCAAGGGAACCTAAACGAGGTGGAAATGTAACTAGCTATTCTATTCCCCGACAGCGACGCCAAAAACTTGATATGCGTACAACGCGCGTTCGGGTATTGATATCATTCTCTAGGGGAATAGGAATGCTAGTGAGAAGTTACTACGATAAGGTTGGGGTCGAGGAAAATTATTTTTTATTTTTTTATGTTTTTTTTAGAAAATTGAAAGGTACGAATCTCCGGGTTATATTTTAGGGGGGTTGGTATTTCTACCGATTACTCTACTATTATCTATTCTAATTAACTAAGCTAAGGGGTAGTCTATGTCAAATTGATGTGTGCTCGTATGATGATTAAAGATGTGTTTACCTAGATGCAATTACTCCCTAGTTATCTCCTATTGATGGTTGAATTGTCAGGTCCTTATTCTTAACGTGTTGTGTCTTCTAAGGTCGTAGGGTATGTTTTTTTCCCTAACTCTTTGAGACTACCTTAAGGTTATTGCCTACGAAATCTTTAGGATTCATAAACTAACTCTAAGGTTATCTTTGGATGTTTAGCCTACAATAACTCTAGGTGATTATAAACTAATGTTCACAAAGATTACTCAAGCATTAAAAACAAAACGAATGACCTATCGCAATCCTAGGTCAATTACAATTAAGATAAGAGACAACCAATCAATATTCAATACCTAGGTTTCATAGATCTAAGCAAACACACAAGTAAATTAGCCAAACATGGAAAACATGCAAGCATACACACATACAATTGAAGACATAATTGAATCAATGAAGTAAATTACTTATCTTGTTGTAAAATAAGGTATGAGAACCCTAAGATACTGCCCAAGACAGCCAAAATTCAGTTTTAGGTTTTACTCCACAAAACTACCTCCCTAAAAGTCTAAAAATTCGAATTCTATATATAGAGTTACATCATGCGACAGCGTCACTCTTTAAATGTGACGCCGTCGGATCGCCGCCATTAGGGTTTCGTCTTGACCGTCAACAGCGTCACCTTATGGTTGTGACGCCGTTGGCTTCGACCTTCTAGCGTCGGATCTGAATCTAGGCCGTCCCGAGTTGTGACGCCCTACTCTTTAAAACTGACGCCGTCAGTACAAAATAGCAATTTCAACTCGCGAGCCGTCACAAATTTGGAGCACGTTCGCGACGTCGCCTTCTAACTCTGACACCGTCACCTTCTATTCCAGCAGTTTGAGTGTCTTGATCTTGACTTGGCCATTTTCTTCATATATTCACGCATTTTCGTCCGAATAATTGTTATTCCAGCAATTTGCCTTCAAGAGACCTAAAAAGTGAAAAGGAACAAAATTAATCAATAACGGATATAAAAGTGTTCGATTAAGGGCTTAAATGACCCCTCAAAAGTGTACATTTTAAATCCTTATCACGGTTTGTTACCAAAATGAGTCCAGATTCAACGCATCAGAAGCGATTTGGTATGTTACAGATGCGTTTTGGAAAAAGTCAAAATCGATTTGGTTCTAAAAACGTTTTGTCACTTATGCGGTTTGACTCTTAAGTCAACTGCGATTTGGTATGTTATAGATGCGTTTTGGAACAAGTCAAAAGTGATTTGGTTCTAAAAGCATTTTGTTATTTATGCGGTTTGAGTCAAGTGCGTTTTGTCACTAAAAGGGACTGCGGTTTGTTAAAAGGAACTTTAATGATGCGGTTTACTTCTAAAATGGTCTTGCGGTTTGACTGATAATTCTTTATGCATCTTGACCATCTTGAATGCATTTTTTAGTTCTTGTTCTTTTATGAGTTTTGATGGTCAATGCGGTTTGTATCAAAATTAAGAAAAGAAGCAAGTTGATTGGCTGCAATTTGGTTTTAAGCGGTTTGTCAATAACAAGTGATGCGGGTTGTTATAAAAAGATGCGTCTTGAGAAAATGTACGAGTAAATGAATTGCCATACACAAGTTACAACAAGTATTCAAAAGTTTCATCAAACCAATATCAAAGAACATCAAATCAAGGATTCAAATCAAGTCAAAACCAACATCAAAGAACAAAAAAGAAATATATCAAGATCACAAAAGAAGAACATCAAAGAACAAGCACATCCTAGATATCATACATATATACATCAGTCGAGTATTATACCAAACAGTTATGAAGCTACATCGAGATCAAAACATGTTCCAACAGTCAACACACATCAATCATCATTAACAATAAATCTCAATCAGAAACACAAATTCAACTACATCTCAATCATAAACCTCTTGACAACATTCAAGAGCTTATTGACTCGTATGTTTACAATAGCTTCAAGGAATTCAAAGAACTATCACATGAAAATAAATCATCATGGACAATCTTTCAAAACATCAGCTACATCATATCCGAATACCAAGTACTATCCATAACAAATCTGTTAAAGATACATTCTTTCATTCGTTATCAATTAGTCATGACACTTCATCAACGATCTCAGATTTGTTTCGGGGTTAGTCAATGCTATATCAAGTTTACATTAAAAGTGCAAAACCCACAAAAACTCTCTTCATAGATCCATGGTTCCTACTTCAACCCGAAACCCATAACCTCTGAGAACCCATATGTCACGAATGAAAAAAAAATAAAGTCTCAAAATCTCAGAACCCTTTTCGTCTCAGTCAATGATAAATCAAGACTATTGGTGGTCAATATTCGAAAATGGTTTCATCATCGACTTTTGAAGCCTAGCTTCGTTTCACTATACGAAACATGAAAGATAGAATAATAACAAATCTGTTATTATCTATGCTTGGTTTTGAAATTAAATCACAAGAAACGAAATAAATAATTAAACACCTACCATCTTCTCCAAGAAAGGATCATGTAGATGTCTCTAATCCTTCAAGCCATCCGTGTGGCGAGGATAATCAAAAATAGGGACGTACGAGTTCTTAAGGATGAATGGAATGCATTTATGGACATAGATGTGATTAGGATTTGAGATGTCTTAGGGTTTGTGTGATATAATTGTGATTTGGAGTGTGTTCTTAAGCTGGTTGTTATGAGATTTGAGAGAGAGAAGCAGTTGGTAGTGGGGGTGGACAGAAATACTGGTTTGAGTTTAGGTATGAGATAAATTAGGGATTAGGGTTATGTGAGTGTAGGTTGCGTTTTATACACCCCGAAATTCTAGGGTTTATTTGATGGACTGTTGAAACTCACTATGGATCGGGTATAATTTCACTTGGGCCCAGGCGTGGTATAATTTCAGTTTTGAAAGAGGTGAATTTATTGTATTTGAAGGTATAATTTCAGTTTTGAAAGAGGTGAATTTATTGGACTTGAATGTTGGATCCAATAATCTTATTGGTGGGCCAGATATTTGCCTTCAATTAGCGGATCGGATGAATATTGTTTGGGATTGACAGATTTGGAATATATTTGGATTAGACTTTTGGTCTAGCCGTGTGTTAGGATATATGATTGATCTTGAATTTGGACGTTGGGGTTTGCTATGAGTTTAGTGTTGCTTTGAGAATATATCCGATGAGATTTCATAAGCTTGTCGGATTTAGTGTTTTGTATAATGTGATTGGGTCGGCTAAGTGGATGGGCCTCGGGATTGTTGGACGTGGGCCTCAGCTAAATGCATTTTGGATCAAATTGACTTGAGCATTATTGGTGAGAATGAATTGGATCCGAGTGTATTCTTTTATTTTACTTAATGGCCCTCGTGGATTACATATTAAGATAATATTAGTCTTGAATATCAAGTAGAATGGGCTCAAGTAAATTGGAAGTTAGAAGTTGGGCTTGATATTGTAACTATGAACCGGGTCGTTTCATGCTAAATTGAATCAGGTTGTTCTTATGTGGTTATATGTGATATTGGATATACTTATGAATCGGGTTTTTGTTGGATATAGTTACATGCTCGTCAAAATGGATTTATAGGTTTCATTGTTTGAACCGGATATGGAATTATGAAGTTGAGCTAATAGTTTATCATCATGGGATGCGAGATTTGTCGATGAGATTTGAAAATGAGAGTTGTTGTGTTATGCGGATTAATACTTTAGTTTATACATTTTCACGGAAGATATTACGTCACGGCTTGAATTGTTACTGGAACTTGATTGACTACGGGCTGTTTGTATGATATATCTCATTGGGATTTGAAGTGAGTTTTTCCGGGCACGTTTACTTATTCCGTCTTCTTTCTTTCTACCTTTCCGTGAAGATTACTTGTTTGGGTGTTTATTGAATGTGATAAAGACTTGGCTATCTAGTTACCTTTGTAATTCTTTCTCGCTTAACCCACAAAGTAGTTATCACTTTTCGGTGTCTCACGCTGCTGAGGATTCGTCAAGAGGTTTTGTACATTGGGTACACCGTTTCTTTTTCACAAGGATTAGTACAAGCTTAAGTAGCAAATCTGGGGAATTCTTCTTCATGTTCAAGTTTGGTTTATTGGGTTTACGTCACCAAGTGGTCACTATAATAGTCGACAGAATATGTGGATGATGTGTTTCCAAAGGGTTTAATAGTTGTGATGAGATCAACAATTCCCATAGAATATTCGACGCTACAGAATGACAATGATACTTCACAGTCTAAGAAAAATCTTTCAAGGATATTTTCAAGATGTTTGCTTATGACAAGAACTTCTCGTGCAAATGGTCGTACATGTTATGATGCTTCCAAAAGTTCGAAACCATCATGGAGGAGAAACGTGTACTTTGATGTTTTACGGTCAACCTCCAGGGGAAGTAGCGATACTACTTTACTTAGTATGGTTTGTGAAGTATTATACATATGGGAAAAGAGTTGCTGATGATGAAGGAGTTTTGTTGATGAACTACTGCATGTTCCCCTAAAACAGATAATCACCAAAACCAAATTTGTCATTACATATTCATTCTGACATTGTTTACGGTTTAGTCTTGGTTTTGTAAAATCCCGCGAAAGAATCTATTTCTCGGTTTAAATCATAGATTTGTAAAATCCCATAACAATGGAAACATCCTGGTGAAAGTAAAGTGCATTTCTGGATCTATCTCTCGGATAATTATTGGTTTTGTAAAATCCCGCGAAAGAATGTATTTTTCGGTTTAAACCAAAGAATTATAAAATCCCGTGATGATGGAACCATCCTGGAGAAAGGGAAAGTGTAATTCTAAATCTTATCTGATGCTGGTGCTACGGTTCCTACTTCGAAGAAGGGATAAAGGGTGTACTTCATATCTTGGATGGTTGTTTGGATATTATTCATGGCAGTTTGGTTATTACAAGGTTTTACAGGGTTATGTGCTTTTAACCAAGGTCGGGATGAAACCATTATTAAAGTTCATTTAAAACGTCAAAGGACGCTAGATCTGAGATTTTAACCACAAGACGTGACAATGGCGTTAATTAATTATTATTTATTTGAGGTTGAAGTGAAATTTCACAGGCAAGTGTACTTAGTATCTGAAGGTATCGGGGATGGTTGGATGAAGATTCTTTGAGATCCTTGTTCGAGCTTTGAGATCTAGTTATTTTTGGGTGATTTTTCTTTATTTTTACCACCACAAAATAACTATCACTTTAAGGAGTTACGTTGTAGTGCTCAGTGTCACATTAAATTGTGGATTTTCGAGAGGTGATGTACATCTTATACTTGATGGTTGGTTGGGTGAAGAGTATAAAGTACTTAGGGATTCAAAGGGGCATGAACTCTCTTCACCGCCCTTAGTCACATTGGTGCAAGTTTAAGTCACAAGTTCGGGGTAGTTTACTTTAGTTTCAAATTCATCATATTGGGTTTTCTCCATCAGCTGTCACGACAAAGAGCCGACTGAATGATAATGGGGTTGATAACAAGTTAGCCAAGAGTAGTAGAAAAGAGAGATATTATGACGTTTGAACACAACAGTTCAGACCTCGTACTCTAAAGAAAAGAAAAGTATACGTTTCAGTGCACTTTATCTTCAGAAGAAGAGAAATATTCTCATTTATGACCATTCTCATCAACATGCTTCATGCTTTTTCCATGAGCGCTCAGTTATCAAGTGAACTGAACTACCGTTGCTAGTACTCTTATTCCACTTGCTCAATTATAATGGTGATGGCGACATCATATGCAAATTTTGCGGGGGAGAAGTGTGAATAGACTACATTTGGATGATGTTCACTTATTCAATCATGAATGGCAACTCCGTATGCAATTTTTGAGGGGGGAAAGAAGTGTGAAACTACTGCATGTTGATAGACATTTGAGAATAAATGGTCATACGGCTCCAAACTCATGTAAGAAACGAGCTTCTTCTTATCGGGTCATCTTCACATGGAGTTTCTTCTAAGAGCCGTTGGTTGACATCTTCACACGGGCTAATGTGATTAACGACAAAGTGCTTCCAGTTGCCGGGCTGATTTCCTTGATGTACATCTTTCTGTTCTTGTTTGATTGGGAGGGGTTTTAGTTAAGGGGATTCGATATATGTAAGTTAACGGGAATGCATTTGGTGAGTAGAAGATGTTAGCTTTCTATTCCCCAAACGAACAATCTAGAAGAAGGTCGAGTCTACAGCCTGTTCTACATTTTCTGCTACATGTTAGAATACTAAAGACGAGTCGCATTTAACAATCTAAAGACTTCTTCTTATCTCAGGCATTTATCAAAAGATTGTCGGTTTAGGGGAGAGCACTAATTGGGGGAGAGTGAAAAGCCAAATTTAATCCCTAATTAGATTTGTTCAAAATGTTCTTCAGCAAGTTGATTCTCACAAAGACTTCAAGTGTTCTTCTCAAAAGATTTCAAGTATCTGGGCTTATAATGTGTTGCTGATTCTGAAGTGTCAAAACCAGCAAGGGGGAAGGAGACACGCATCTAAACGCAAAACGAGTAAACTTGATGAGCTTAATACTTCTAAGTGATTGAAGATATCGCTGGAAGACAAATGTCATGACCGTAGAGAAACTCAAGGTTTGACTCATGGCGTTTAGTGTTCTTATTCCAACTATGTGGGGGAAGAGATGAAAGAGACATTTTCTGAGGATGAAAGAGGTACACATGTGTGTGATGATTTTGATGATATCGCAATCATCCAGGGAGAGAATTGTGTACATTGGGGACGCAATGCTGTTTCACTTGAAAGCTTAATCAGTGATTTAGTGATAATCACTTATTCCGGAGTTGACATCCGCAGATATAATCAGTGATTCAACCTGCTACTTCAATGTTATTGGTTATTCTTTCTTTGGGCATTTGGGTACTTTGGTTCTTGAGCCTCATACACTATCATCAGGGGAGAGAAATGTACTTCAGGGATGTTTAGCAAATTCACATGATCGGACTTAATCACTTATTCCAGATTTGATATCCGCAGAGATGATCAATGATTCAATCTGCTACTTTGATGCTATCGGCTATTCTTTCTTAGGGTATATGTGTACTTTGGATTCTTGAGCCTCATTCAAAATGTAACACCCCAACCCGATAAGGGTAGAAGTATCACAGTATGGTGTCATATCAAAGCATACACAATGAACATAAATTAAACAGCGAAAGTCTTAAATAAATAAACAAATGAAAAATCTAGTCAACATGACTTAACAATACATAAATTCAAAGAAAGAAAATTCCAAAATAGAAATATGATAACCAATTATAATAATATCAGAACATATTGAAGTCTAAGATGAGTAGGCATGGTCTCTATATCAGCTCATCTCTCAACCCAAACAATCCCTAGCTCATAGCTTATGTACCTGCCGCAGGAAAAGAAATGCAGCTGAGCTTAAAAAGCCCAGTGAACAGATATAACGATACAATAATAATAAAACTGAACAGAGAACACAGTAAGGAAAGTCAGAAAATATATATGGTATATCGAAGGTATAAAGTAGGGTAAAAGGAAAGGTCAGTAATCCACCACGAATAACAGTACAATACAATCATATCGAGTGGCAATAGCAGCCCAGTAGTCACCAATAGTAACCATAGTATCCATGAAGTGACCAGCTCCCAGATTGTGAAGACGCGTTGTGTGCACAAGAAATCATTAACCAGACAAATCATAACATATCAAATAATAGAACAAATCTAGGAGGCATCCATACGCCCCTGCAGAACAATAGTGGCCATACAATATATATCCAAAGCGCGCATAATCAATTCAGAATAGGGACGGTGTGGAACATTACTCAACCACACTAGAGTCATGTCATTGGTGCATCAATGACACGGACATGGAACCCCCCATGCCTAGTATAACGGCTCGAGTATCAAATTGACAGGTCAAGGCAAAAAGGTCCACACTATACCATATGTAAGTCATCATAATCAGAGGTTCAATATTAGTAGTTCACAATTCAAAGGTTCATAGCAACAGTCCAATATCAAAGGTTCAGTATCAAAAGTTTAGTAACAGTGGTTCGATAACAGAGGTTCAGTAACAGAGGGGTCAATAGCAATGGTTCAATATCAGAGGTCAATAGCAAAGGAAATCATAGCAATGAAATATCATAAGCGAACAAAGTTAAAGGATCAGAAAGTCATGAGAAACCTGATAACGCTACACGCGTCATTCAGGGTCAAAGGAACTTCCTTTTCGTCGAGCAAGTTTTTCAACACCCTAGGCAGTGAACCTAATCGTTGTAGTGTAGTATTAGGGTAAGCTACGGGATTTGATATCGTTCTCTAGGGGAATAGGAATGCTAGTGAGGAGTTACTACGCTAAGGTTGGGGTTGAGAAAGATTATTTTTTTATCTTTTTATGTTTTTAGGAAATGGAAAGGTACGAATCTCGGGGTTTGGATTTGGGGGGTTGGTATTTCTACCGGTTACTCTATTATCTAATTATCTAATTAGTAGGTAGTCTATGTCTAATTAATGTGTGCTCGTATGATAGTTTAAGAATGTGTTTACTTAGGTTTTATTACTCCTTAATTATCTCTTATTAATGGTTGAATTGTCACGTCCTTATTCCTAATCGCGTTGTGTGTCTAAGGTTGTAGGGTATGCGTTTATCCCTAACTCTTTAAAACTACCGAAGGGTCTCGTCTACAAAATCTCTAGGATTTATAAACTCTAACTCTAAGGTACTCTTTGGATGGTTTAGCCTACAACTACTCTAGGTGTTATAGTCTAAGGTTCGCAAAGATTAATCAAGCATTAACTACACAACGAATGACCTATCGCATTACTAGATCATTAACAATTAAGATAAGAGACAACCAATCAATATTCAATAGTTAAGTTTCATATTCCTTAAGCAAACACACAAGTAAATTAGCCGGACATGGAGAACATGCAAGCATACACACAAATAATGAAAGACATAATTGAATTAATGAAGTAAAACACTTATCTTGATGTAAGATAGGGTTTAGAACCTAAAATCTTTGTACAAGACGACCTTGGTTTGGTTTAGGTTTTACTCTGACTACACACTGAATAATGAAAAATTCAGATTCTATATATAAGATTACATTCGTGACGGCGTCACCTTATGATTTGTGGCCCGTCGGGTCGCGCATCATTATGGTTCCGTCTTGGCCATGTTAGTCTTGCGACGGCGTCACCTTATGCTTGTGACGCCGTCCTCTTCACCTGACACGTCGGATCAAATCTAGGCGATCGTTGCGACGGACCCTCTTTTAAAGCGACACGTCACTTGTAAATAAGCAATTTGGCTCTTGAAGTCACAAAAGTGATGCGAAGGTGTCGCAGTCAACGCCGTCCCTTGTATTTGGCTTGAGTGTCTCGATTATTGACTTTGGCCATTTTCTTCGTATATCCGCACCTTTTCGTCCAAATAAGTGCCATTCCAGCAATTTCCCTTCAAGAGACCTAAAAGTGAAAGGAACGATATTAAGTAATAACGGATATAAAAGTGATCAAATAAGGGCTTAAACGACCCCTCAAAAGGTACATTTTAAAACCTTATCAAATATCCCTACACTTGGTATTTGCTTGTCCTCAAGCAAATGTGCACCAATTATTTTATAAGTTAGGGGTCATGAAGCATTGGTTTAAAAACAATCCACAACACATATAAGCCCCCAAAGTCATAACAAACGGAAATTACATAGAACCTCACATGGTGTTTGGGTTTCACACACCTCTCGGGTGTATATGAAATATAACAAGTTGGAAATGGAAGATAAACACTCATTAACCGGTCCTAGTACATAGATTACTATAAGCTTGAGACTAGATCAAACCTCCATCGCTTTGGCGTAAGCACCTAGGAAAGACTATCAAAGAGGTCTTTTAAAGGGTTGTAATGTTAGGCTTACGGTAGGGAAACAAAAGGTTTGGTGGGATAGGCTATTTAGTGGTGGCAATTCAAAAATCTTTATGTTACAAGCATACGAAGAATGGCGTTGCTAAGCCATGACTCGACACTCTAAACTCTAGATAACTGAAACAAACAAACATAAATTTAAAGGATAGATGTAGGATGGTAGCCCCTTTTTTTTTCATACACTTTTACTCTACCATCCTCTACGGTAACATCAAAATGATAGGGATTTATAGGCACATCCCTACACTTGAGTTTTTATTACTCTAACACTTATTTGACCCGAATTGAAAAGATCAAAACACTTGGAGTACATTATTACGCAAACAAAGGGAATTTGAATTTAACGTTCCCTTCCCGTCATTTCATAAACTTTAACTTTTCCCATGAGTCCCAATCGTCCCAGCCTGTATACAAAGGATATTTCGAATTAGCAACTTATGCAAGCAACTAGATAATTGAACTAAGGGTTAAGGGTGATAACAATAATGCACTAAAAGTGAGTGCATACAAGGTAGGCTAAGCGATTTGGGTGTACATTTGGGGTTGGGGTGTAAACAATGCTCTTCATTGATATTCGGAAAACCAAAAACAAGAGAACCGCGAAAAGGATAGGCTCAGAAGGGTTAAATAGGGGTATCGTGTACTAAAAGTGAGTACAAGCATAGGGTGTGGGGAATTACTCAACAGATGTGGAAGAAGTAATTATATTACAGGTATCAAACAAGGGTTATCCTAATGCCTCTTATCATTTAGTTATTCTTAACTACACAAGTGTAGTCTTACTAGCGATCTCGGGATGCATCACAAAACATGTTCTAGAATCTAATATACTACCGGTTCACACTCTGAGCATTAAAGATGAATGCTTTAATTCCTACTAATCTAAGAGTGATCCTCACATTTTGGTGGAATTTAAGTGGTAAAGGGTTTTTGTGCTAGTCATATAACTTCCTATCCGTGAGACTCTTTTGTTAAGACTAATGGCCCACTCCTATATGTCATGAAAAATTAAAAATTTGGTGCTAAAATTACCCTAACCGACATTTTCTCATGGTTTATTACACAAATACAATTGGACAAAGCAAATAGTCAAGGATAAGCAAAGTTTCAAAGTTCCCGTTTTATTTTCCCTCCCTACATTCTTAAACATTGTCCCAATGTTCCCCGATAGTATCAAAGTTATGATAATAGAAGGTAATTAAAAATGAAAGAAACTAGTACTCCCCTGATTAGCTCGGTAGGATCCGTGTGTGAAGTAGTGGTTAAATCCTTTCCAAGAAGAATGTATGCGTGAAAAGCTCCTTCCAACCCTATGTATCCTCTTCTTGATAAATAAAACTGCACACGGAAAACAAACAAAACCAGCGTAAAATCGGCGGTGATAATATATATAAGACTCTACTAAACTAGGATATAATGCTTGTGGAATGGATGTTTACAGAATTTTGGAAAATTAAGACTGGAAAATTCCAAAATTTATAAGTAGCTTCGGAAAGAAAAAGTAATCTCATTGTTTTGCTCCTTCGGCCATCATCGGGTTGCGATCTGGCCGTCGGTTATCGACAAAAAGCGGTCTCTGATTTTCTGGAAAAAATTCTGAAAATTTATCTTTAAAATGGAAAAATTTTCATGAAACATCCATTATGACACGATACAAGCATTTGACTCGAACAAACACACATATATATCTTTTAATTAATTGAAATTCTCATGTTTACGTTTCTTTTGAAAGCGTGTGTAATCCTCCCTACACTTATCCTTTATGTAAAATACCTTTATATGTGATATTAAGGCGAGGTTAAAAACAAAATAAAGCATTTTACAAATTTAAACATGAGAATAGACAATCAATAAAAGATATATGACACAAACAAGCAAACAATTAAGCATGGGTTACCTCCCAGAAGATTTTCTTTATTTATGAGTCTTGTAGCTAGACTCGTAGTCGTGCTCCTACATGACTTCATTACCGTCACCTTCTTCCTTATGACGGTCTCCATTGGGGGGTTCCATGTTGTAAAAGTGCCCTATAATGCACCTTTCTAAGATGTCTTCCTCTCCCCAATTGGTCCTATATTCCGGTCCTAAGTTCAAGCAATCCTTATAGAAACCAAGAATCTTGGCCATAACATAATCTACTCCTTTCTTTTTATCCTCCTCATTCCTATAATAGACCGATAGTTTAAGTTCCTTTTCATCATTAGAGAGCGATGAAAACTTCTCAATCTTAAACGGAATTTGGTAAGTGATGAGTGTCTAAATACTCATCATTTTTGTACTATCTAGACTGCAAAAACATCTGAAAACACTCAGAAATGCATCAAAATGATGAAAATATCACAAACAAGTGTTTTATGTGTTTTAAATGCAAAAATGCCAAAATCTGGTGAAAAACGTATTAAGTTTGCATAATTGGCAGTTTTAGTCCCCAAAGTTTCAAAAGTTGTCAAATCTAGTCCCTGGTAATTCAAAAACTATTAAAATGTCATTTAAGGTCCATGGGATTCAAAAGTTGTCAAAATAAACCTTTTAAAGTTTAAAATTTACAAAATGACAACTTTAGTCCTTCAACTTTGGAAAAATGTCAAATATAGTCCTTGGTGAATTTAAAATGGAAATTTATCAAAAATAAACCTTGTACTATTCATAAATGACAAAATTGGTCCTTATGATAAACTTTTGGAAAATTACATGTTTGGTCCCTAGAGTTACAAAATTGGCAGTTTTAGTCCTTGGACTTAAAAAATGAAATTTTATGCAAATTTAGTCCTTGTACTAATCATTAATTGCAGGTTTAACCCTTGAAATAACTTTGGAAATTTGTCAAAGCCAGCACCTACACTCTCATAAATTACAAATATGGTCCTTGTGCTTATATATAACCAACCGGACCCTATATTATCTAAACCCAATATCCAAGCCCAATACCATAACCCGACCCAAATTTTAAATGAAATAAAAACCGCTTACTTGCTCCTTCTCCTCTCCCACCTCTGCTGACCCAATACCGTGGTTTCACCACCACTTTTCTCACTCCTTATCTCTCCATTTCACCTACCTTTCCCACATGTCCCCTCCACTCCACAATCTCCCAAGAAGCATTAAATGCTAAAACACCTTTACCACTTTTCCCTTAAAACTCCACTTGTGCGATTAAGATGCTATCAAGCATATCCAATGGTGGAAATGATCAGAGGAAAGAGGAAAAGCTTTGGATGTCTATAAAGAAGAAATGAAGGGTGATAAGAGTTGTGCATGTTTTAGACCATTTCATAGTGTAAAATTTACTTAAAAGTCTGTTTTAGCTTAAATTTCAGTCCTTAGTGTAAAATCAAGTTCATTTCAAGTTAAAAGCCACTTTTGTATTGTAATTGTTCCAGTTTAATAAGATTTCAAGTTTTTATGTTTCTTGTCAATTCGGTACTAAAGTCAATTATACTTATTATAAATTACAAAAGCTCTTTCCTTCAACAAGCTCGGATAAGCTTGTTATAGCTTTTCATGAGCCTGCAATATACTCTATTGTTCTAAAATTAGAAAAAGAAAATTGGTCAACGAAAGTCAACTGTGATCACTCTTTGGTTCAGAAATGGATTTGGGTTGATCTTGATCTTTGAGTGGGTTAATTTTGATTAGTATAGTGGTAGATGAGTTATGTTTTAAGCTTCTCATGAGCTGGATCACTTGTAAGTTCTAATTTTCTTTTTTATTTTACTGTTTGGATTTGCTTAGTTAATTGGGATAGAGGCTAGTAGTGTTGTTGTTTGTTGTTGGTCTAAGTCACAATAGGATCTAGTTACTCAATCAAACAATAAAATGCAGTCCTTGTTTTAGTAAAAGTCAAAATAGATTTGATCATAGCTTGTCTATTATCTGTTTGATTTTTAAGTTCAATAATCATGCATACTGTTTTAAAAGTTGTTTATCTAGCTTAATTCAGTCTTATAATAGCTTAATATAACATATTTAGTAGCCTAGGATCATTATAATTTCATAAAAGTCAACTTTTTAGTTAATCTTAAAAAGTCAAAAATTTTCTTAAGTACAGTTTTTGAATAAAATCTATAATTTTAGTGTGTGCTTAATATTAGGATTCAGGACTTAAGCTTTTGGGATATCAATATTTAGTTGCTTAACTTAATTAGAAAAATATTATTTTATCATTACTACATTATTAAGTACTTATTTCTAAGCTTGTTTTAGATACCTTATTTGAAAAACATTACCTTTGTGTTACTAGTTCATTTCACAAGCTCTCACAGAGCTTATTAATGAACTCTAGCTTGTGCCCTTTAGTTTTTTGAGTAGCTCACCTAGCCATATCTCTAGTTCAAAGCTTATTTTTCTATTTTTAGCTTATTTAATGGTCGCTCTTTGCTTTTAATTTTGTCCATTTACTTGGTACACCAATAAGTCAGATTAGTTATCGACTTTAAAAGCTAGTCACAAGCTTATTAGTGGAAGCTAATCTTTGTAAATTAGATTTTTATAAAGCTCAGTTGGTTAGCTAGTTAGTCCTAATTTTTATTTTCATTTCCAAGCTCATATAAGTGCTTAAAATTAAGCTAGAAGGTAGCTAGCAAACCAAATAGTACACTGTTTAAACAGATAAGCTTATGCTTATTTGGCTTACATGTTAAGTGCTTATTTCTAATTCATTGAGCTTATTAAGTTGTAATACTAGCTTATTAGTAGTTTCCTAGCTTATTCCATTTTACATTTTGCTTATTGAGTAGCTTATAAGCCACTTGGCTTAATATCTTGTGCTTATTTTCATTTTTGCTTCTTGAATCATAAGCTAATTCTCAAGCTTATTGGTCGTTTTTGTGAAAAGTTTTAGTTATAAAATTGTTTATCTTACTGTTTCTTAATAAGTTTGCAAAAAGAAAAATCAAAAAAAAATAAATGGCAAAAAGGGTGGGGAGGCAGGCTCGAACCTGAGACCTCCCACCCCCCTTGGGAGAGTGAGTGATAGGATAGTACTGTATGCCATTGCGCCCTTGGGTCTTTGGATCATATCTTGCACCATTTAATCTCATATACACGTTTTTACTTTTAAAGCTAAATAAGGTGTTTTGCTTATCAACCGCTTATTCTTACTGACTTTTTCAGGTCTTTGTATTTTTCCTAGTATTAGATTTAGTTTAAGTATTTTCCTGCAAAATTTCGTAATTTTCCTAAATTTTTTAGTATTTTTAATTAATTAATTAGTGTTTAATAGATTTTAATTCATAATAAAAAATATAAAAGTCAAAAAAATATAAATATTTTTTCTAAATTTTTTTTTGTCATATAGTACGTAATAAAATTGTTTTTACACTTGTAGGTCTTTTATTTCATAAATTTTACGTTTTTGCTTTGCACTGCGTAATTTTTGTTATAAATAACTTACGTTTTCATTTTAAATCAAGTTTTTAGGTAATTTAAGTTTATGTTTTAGTTAAAATAGTTTATTTAAGATATTTTGTTTTATAAAATCACAAAAACATCATTGTAAAAATAGTGATAGCGTTTATTTAATATATTTTAACTTTTTAATTTTCTTTAATTTGCATTTAAGTCGCTGTAATTTATTAACTTTTTCTTTAGGCATAAATATCCATCAAAATCCTTACTGATCACTATCCTTAGTGATTATTCGACATCTGAAGTTGTTTAACACCAATTCATCCTCCGTGGGACTTAACGACCCAGTGAATCCCTATATTCCTCTTATATCTAAATTGCATTAGTTTCAAGTGTTTTAAGTTTCTTACGGATTGCCATTCACAAGTGGTCGGCTTGAGTGATAAAACTTGGACGGTTCGATGAATCAAATTTTACGCCATGGGCCGAGGTCAGAAGCGTGTTTAAGCATTCCATCCATTCTTGCACATATACCACCCTTTTGTAAATTTTTTGTAAAGTTAATCAAAATCAAAAGTTTATTAACACTTTTCCAAAAGTGTTAACTACTCCAAAAAATATTTTCATTCTTTGTTTTATAACATGTTTTCAAAAATACCAAAATATTCCTCTTTACCCCCTTTTACCCTTTCGATTCTTCATTTCTTACCCTCTAGAACCATTTGATTCTTTCTATGTCTTATCCTCACCCTCTTGGTTGTCAATGGTGTGTTGGTCCTTATAATGGTGGCAATTGCCCCGGCTTGTAGCATGGTGGAATCGGAAACGGATCAATTTCCATAACCAAGATCCCTATTCCACCATAACACAACCGATTTATTCCATGGGCCTACCACACCGTGACTCCGGCATCAGAGTAACGTGGTGGTTCACACTCCGCCTCGATTGTCAATCGAAACACGCTTGTCTAATGAAGCGATTCACGATAACAATTATGACTACAAACACATATGACTCAGCTCACACGCTTTAATTGCTAAGTAGTATTGTGGAACCTCACTCTAGCCTCGGATTGTCAAACGGGGAATCCATTTCCTTGTAAAACAATACGACTCTTCAGATCAAGACCAACCTCCACAATACCAAATGATTCAAGCAACTCCTCATGAAACTACTTGCTGCACTTCTCTCAAGAGTCTTGAGTAATTAAAAGAACTTGGGAGTGAGTCGATATGTCGATGAGAAATCCATGGAAGAATTGTTAGCAGAGGAACGGTCGCTAAATTAGATTCCCGTTGCCATTGAAAACATCATTAGGAATCAATTAAACTACTACAAAAGCATTCAAATCTAGCTCTCAATTCCATTTCATTCCCGATGACGATGATGATGAAGATACCCTTGATATTCTACAATTTTATTCATCAAGTTCATCGGTTGAGATTCCCATCCGTGGAAATGCAGGAGAAAAGAATATGACTAAATCACTAGCGGTAGAAATAATGGAACTGTAGAATCCATAACGCTAGTCCTTCTCAACTCCCTCACTGGCCATGTATCACACCGGGTTCACACTTCACTCTCCAACATGGGGATGAGTATCTTGACACTCGTTCTCGGTGGAATCGGACGAATTCATAAAGTCTAGTGTTGAGGAATTTGTCCCAATCGGAGAGAGTCTGGGGAATTCTTGATCATGTGTGTGATATCCCTCCTCCTCTTGTCTTTATAAATGATCATATTGAGATGTTCTCTCGATTACGATGAGGACTATTCTTTATCTTGTGGAGACATAAGTTAATGGGAATTACCTTCGGAAGCTTGTCACTAGGAGAAGAGAATGTTAATCACTTTTGTTCTGAAAGCGTTCAAAACAACTCTCATTAATCCTCTATTTGAATTCGACTCAATCTTTTTCACTCTCGAGAATCCACTCTTTGATATTTGATTGAGGATAGTGATGAGTCTCTACAATGGAACAAGAACGATTTACATCTTGTGATTGATTCTCTTCACGAGGAGTTCTGGGTGAACTCTCTCATGACATATCTCCTCAGGAATATGATCATTTCTATTTTGATCTTGAGGATGATATTGGCTCGGAGGAAGGTATACTCTCTTATAAGAGTTTGCTTATTGATGATACTACCCTCAACCTTCCTCCCGTTATGTCTACATTTGAGGATGAAGAATGGATTTGGATTGTTATCGAATCTTTCTTCCTTTCCTCAAATATATCTTGTGATTTTCTTCATCTTCACTCCTACGGGAATGAAGACACTATTTTGATCCCCATTTTCATTTATCATTTTGAGCGGTTCTATGTATATCTCATCGGTGTGGAACTTTCCGCATTTACTTCAATGTTTATACAAACATCTTGAATGAAGCTGATGGAGATTGTCTCTTCCACTTCCTCATGAACAAATTAATTGGTCGAGGTCAAGCTAGCTACTTCGGTAATCAAAACAAGTAAGTCGTGCAACATGGGTTTTCACCCGTGTGTACCACCCTAGTGTGGGGGAGATACCCCACATGTTGTATTTAGATCTCTAAAAAAATAATAATAATAATAATAATAATTGTTGTGTTTTCACACTTGGCTAGTAATGTTATCCTTTTATGTTCAAGGATTCGGCATAATAGCCGGGACTTTGAATATTGAGGACAATATTCATTTCTAAGTGGGGAAATCAAGCAAATTTGATCATAAATATACCCTTTTAGTCCCTTTTTCCCCAAAAATGGCCAAATTTTAAAATTTTTCTTTAGTGGAAGTACTATGTACTAAACACAACAAATGGTAATCAGTCCACCATGTCTAACCAACATAAGGATTGGCTAATCCAGAGCAAACGGCTCTTTTGGTAAAGATATCTCAATCCGCTGGCTGACTTGCAATTTCGCTTAAAATTGTATGGTGTTCTCTACCATATCTTTAATTAGTGAGAGTTGGCTAGCCCTGCAAGTTTATGGCTTGTGGTAAAGGCAAAGGGAAAACCATAATTGGTAAATCAAACCAAAGATAATATTGATAATTTATCTAAGAGTTGGCTAGTCCGGAGCAAACGCTACGTAAAGACAAATCAAACCCATGAAAGCTTATGATTTGCTCAAAATCATTTGGTTATCATCATGTTTCGTTCTTACTTGAACTAAAACATTATTACCTGGCAATGGCTTTTGGTAAAGAGAGATAAAATCCATTAATTTTTCATATAAAACATTGCTAGGGACTAGCAATATCTTAGTGGGGATTCTAGAGTGTCTAAATACTCATCAGTTTTGTACTATCTAGACTGCAAAAACATCTGAAAACACTCAGAAATGCATCAAAATGATGAAAATATCACAAACAAGTGTTTTATGTGTTTTAAATGCAAAATGCCAAAATCATTGAAAACGATTAAGTTTGCATAATTGGCGCTTTAGTCCCCAAGTTACAAAAGTTGTCAAATCTAGTCCCTGGTAATTCAAAAACTATTAAAATGTCATTTAAGGTCCATGGGATTCAAAAGTTGTCAAAATAAACCTTTTAAAGTTTAAAATTTACAAAATGACAACTTTAGTCCTTCAACTTTGGAAAAATGTCAAATATAGTCCTTGGTGAATTTAAAATGGAAATTTATCAAAAATAAACCTTGTACTATTCATAAATGACAAAATTGGTCCTTATGATAAACTTTTGGAAAATTACATGTTTGGTCCCTAGAGTTACAAAATTGGCAGTTTTAGTCCTTGGACTTATAAAAATGAAATTTTATGCAAATTTAGTCCTTGTACTAATCATTAATTGCAGGTTTAACCCTTGAAATAACTTTGGAAATTTGTAAAAGCAGCACCTACACTCTCATAAATTACAAATATGGTCCTTGTGCTTATATATAACCAACCGGACCCTATATTATCTAAACCCAATATCCAAGCCCAATACCATAACCCGACCCAAATTTTAAATGAAATAAAACCGCTAACACTGCTCCTTCTCCTCTCCCACCTCTGCAACCCAATACCAGTGGTTTCACCACCACTTTTCTCACTCCCTTATCTCTCCAACCACACCTACCTTTCCCACCATGTCCCTCCACCTCCACATCTCCCAAGAAGCATTAAATGCTAAAACACCTTTACCACTTTTCCCGCCAAAACTCCACTTGTACGATTAAGATGCTATCAAGCATATCCAATGGTGGGAAATGATCAGAGGAAAGAGGAAAAGCTTTTGGATGTCTATAAAGAAGAAATGAAGAGCAAATGATAAGAGTTGTCGCATGTTTTAGACCATTTCATAGTGTAAAATTTACTTAAAAGTCTGTTTTAGCTTAAATTTCAGTCCTTAGTGTAAAATCAAGTTCATTTCAAGTTAAAAGCCACTTTTGTATTGTAATTGTTCCAGTTTAATAAGATTTCAAGTTTTTATGTTTCTTGTCAATTCGTACTAAGTCAATTATACTTATTATAAATTACAAAAGCTCTTTTACCCTTCCAACAAGCTCAGATAAGCTTGTTATAGCTTTCATGAGCTGTAATATACTCTATTGTTCTAAAATTAGAAAAGCCAAAATTGGTCAACGAAAGTCAACTGTGATCATCTTTGGTTCAGAAATGGATTTGGGTTGATCTTGATGCTGGAGTGGGTTAATTTTGATTAGTATAGTGGTAGATGAGTTATGTTTTAAGCTTCTCATGAAATTTGCTGGGATCACTTGTAAGTTCTAATTTTCTTTTTATTTTCTTGTTTGGATTTGCTTAGTTAATTGGGATAGAGGCTAGTAGTGTTGTTGTTTGTTGTTGGTCTAAGTCACAATAGGATCTAGTTACTCAATCAAACAATAAAATGCAGTCCTTGTTTTAGTAAAAAAGTAAAATAGATTTTGATCATAGCTTGTCTATTATCCTGTTTGATTTTAAGTTCAATAATCATGCATACTGTTTTAAAAGTTGTTTATCTAGCTTAATTCAGTCTTATAATAGCTTAATATAACATATTTAGTAGCCTAGGATCATTATAATTTCATAAAAGTCAACTTTTTAGTTAATCTTAAAAAGTCAAAAATTTTCTTAAGTACAGTTTTTGAATAAAATCTATAATTTTAGTGTGTGCTTAATATTAGGATTCAGGACTTAAGCTTTTGGGATATCAATATTTAGTTTCTTAACTTAATTAGAAAAATATTATTTTATCATTACTCGACTTATTAAGTACTTATTTCTAAGCTTGTTTTAGATACCTTATTTGAAAAGCGCCTGCCTTGTAATGTTACTAGTTCATTTCACAAGCTCTCACAGAGCTTATTAATGAACTCTAGCTTGTGCCCTTTATTTTTTTGAGTAGCTCACCTAGCCATATCTCTAGTTCAAAGCTTATTTTTCTATTTTTAGCTTATTTAATAGGTCTGCTCTTTGCTTTTAATTTTGTCCATTTTACTTGGTACACCAATAAGTCGTTGGTTATCGACTTTTTAAAAGCTAGTCACAAGCTTATTAGTGGAAGCTAATCTTTGTAAATTAGATTTTTATAAAGCTCAGTTGGTTAGCTAGTTAGTCCAAATTTTTATTTTCATTTCCAAGCTCATATAAGTGCTTAAAATTAAGCTAGAAGGTAGCTAGCAAACCAAATAGTACCACTTGTTTAAGCGTATAAGCTTATGCTTATTTGGCTTCATTTAAGTGCTTATTTCTAATTCATTGAGCTTATTAAGTTGTAATACTAGCTTATTAGTAGTTTCCTAGCTTATTCCATTTTACATTTTGCTTATTGAGTAGCTTATAAGCCACTTGGCTTAATATCTTGTGCTTATTTTCATTTTTGCTTATTGTTGGAATCATAAGCTAATTCTCAACTTATTGGTCGTTTTGTGAAAAGTTGTAGTTATAAAATTGTTTATCTTCTTGTTCTTAATAAGTTTGCAAAAAGAAAAATCGAAAAAAAATAAATGGCAAAAGGGTGGGGAGGCGTGCGAACCTCGAGACCTCCCACCCTTGGGAGAGTGATAGGATAGTACTGTATGCCATTGGCCTTGGTCTTTTGACCGTCATATCTTGCACCAATTAATCTCATATATACGTTTTTACTTTTAAAGCTAAATAAGGTGTTTTGCTTATCAACCGCTTATTCTTTACGCCTTTTTAGTCTTTGTATTTTTCCTAGGATTAGATTTAGTTTAAGTATTTTCCTTCAAAATTTCGTAATTTTCCTAAATGTTTTAGTATTTTTAATTAATTAATTAGTGTTTAATAGATTTTAATTCATAATAAAAAATATAAAAGTCAAAAAAATATAAATCTTTTTTCTAAAATTTTCTTTTGTCATATAGTACGTAATAAAATTGTTTTTACACTTGTAGGACTTTTATTTCATAAATTTTACATTTTTGCTTCATGCACTCGCGTAATTTTTATAAATAACTTACGTTTTCATTTTAAATCAAGTTTTTAGGTAATTTAAGTTTACGTTTTAGTTAAAATAGTTTATTTAAGATATTTTGTTTTATAAAATCACAAAAACATCATTGTAAAAATAGTGATAGCGTTTATTTAATATATTTTAACTTTTTAATTTTCTTTAATTTGCATTTAAGTCGCTGTAATTTATTAACTTTTTCTTTAGGCATAAATATCCATCAAAATCCTTACTGATCACTATCCTTAGTGATTATTCGACATCTGAAGTTGTTTAACACCAATTCATCCTCCGTGGGACTTAACGACCCAGGAATCCCCTATATTCCTCTGATCTAAATTGCATTTGTTTCTGAGCTATTTTAAGTTTCTTACGGTTGGCCATTCACAAGTGGTCGGCTTGAGTGATAAAACTTGACGGTTCGGGACGAATCAGTAAGCTACATCATCGGTCTCATCCTTGAATCGCACTATTCCTAATGAGGTATCATAAGTCATCCCGGTGTTTTCTATGAAAGATTTTCCTAGAATAACGTGGGACAAGCTAGGATCTATGGACATACTAATATCATTTACCACTATAAAATCCGTAGGAAACATGAAACTACCTACATGGACGGGCAATCCCTTAACTCTACCAAGAAAATTGCAACTATCCCTAGGATTATCGGGGTCTTGCCTAGTTGGGATAGGCTTCTTCATTACCCAATTATAGTAGGTGCTAGTCATTATATTGATTGGGGACTTGCGATCAATGTAGGCCTTTGCCACGAAAAGGTGTCCTATGCAACATGGTATGTTAAGATTCCAAGGTCTAGGGCTTTTCCTAACGTACATGTGACGGAGGTCACGCACTAAGTGAGGGTGGCGAGATAGTTCTTCTTCCGTAGAAAACTTATTGAAATAGTCATTATGTACTTCATTTACTTCCTCGGTTGTTTCATTCGTCGGTGTTTCCTTAACCTCAAGTATCATCTCATGGTTTGCTTCGTCATTTGTTCTATTAGGTTTCACTAAGGCGATGGTATTGACGAATTAAACGTGCTTAGCTAACTTACTTGGGTCCTTAATCTCTACACCGGAAGGTTCGGGAGTTGAGATAGAATTAACCTTCCTATCACTATTAGTCATGGCTTTCAAGAGGTTATCTATCTTCCTTTCCATATCGGCTTGTTGTTGGTTAAAACGATCCGAGAGCTTAGCAATTTGAGCTTCTTGGAATGCGACTATGTTTTGTAACGTTCTTTCTATGTGTTGTTGGGTAGGGCCATGAGATGGGGGCCAATAGAAATCATTGGATGTGAATTCTTTGGTTTGTCCCTAATAAAAGTCGGGCTTGCCCTTCCATGCTTCTCGGGCGTCATTAAAAGTCCTAGGTCCGGGTGTTGTAGGGAATCTTCCTCCCGTTCCAATGGTACGCGAGGATGCATAGTCAACGGAGGCTTGTTCGGGGAATCTTGTGCAAGCATGAGTGTTATGAGGGTCACTAAATTGCTCACATGAGGAAGAAACTTTGTTTACTTGGTGTGAAGACTTAGGATTTTCGTAGGAGCTCATTAGGAATTTTACTTGATCTTCAAGCTCGAGCATCCTACGGTCGGAAGATTGTGAGTCGATTGGAGGCAAGGAGATTGCCTTAACGGTTTTGGGCAACTCACGGGGTCATTCCAACTTTCGTTGTCATAGAGAGCAAGGTCCTCTATTATACCCCACGATTCTTCCAGCGGTGAGATCACTAAGTTTTCCAAATCGACCGCGGTCAATGGATCACTTAGTGGGGAAGTTTACATGATCATAGAAGAGTTGGACTTGAAGCCAAAGATCAATGCCGTGATGAGGGACTTTATGGAGTAAGTCCTTGAATCGGGTCCATGCTTCGTAGAGATTCACCTTGACGTTGTTGGAACATCAAGATGTCATTCCTAAGCTTAGTGGTTCTCCTTGGTGGGAAAAATTGAGCAAGGAAGCGAGAGGTGAGATCATCCCAACTTGAGATGGAGTCGGAGGGAAGTCGCTCAAGCCAATTACTAGCTTGGTCCCGTAGAGAGAATTGGAAGAGACGCACGCGTGGTCTCCTCGAGTAGTAACATCAAGGTCGATGGAATCGACAATTTAAGAAATCCTTAAGATTCGATTAGGATCTTTGGAACAAAGTCCATGGAATGCACATCCGTTTTGCACCAACCGGATGGTGTCGGATCGCGGGGCCGTAGTTTGGGCTTGGTCGGGAAGCTCAATGGTGTTTCTATAGCCTAGGTGGCTTGGTCTCGAGTATTCACCAAGAGTACGGGCTCTTGGCGGTCATTTGGTGGTAGGTTGATGAATGGTGGTGGGTTATCACCTTCCATGATGAAAAGTGATGGGTTACGAACAGAGGTCACGAAGAAGGGGGATAGACTACGAGGAAGCTAAAAATGGGAAAAAAGGCTTACTTGATAGGAATCAAGCAAGGAAACCTAAGTGAAGTGGACTTCTAACTAGCTATTCTATTCCTGCTGGCCTAAAACTTGATAATGCTACACGCGTCGTTCGGGGTCAAAGGAACTTCCTTTTCGTCGAGCAAGTTTTTCAACACCCTAGGCAGTGAACCTAATCGTTGTAGTGTAGTATTAGGGTAAGCCATGGGAATTGATATCATTCTCTAGGGGAATAGGAATGCTAGTGAGGAGTTACTACGCTAAGGTTGGGGTTGAGGAAGATTATTTTTTATCTTTTTATGTTTTTTAGGAAATGGAAAGGTACGAATCTCAGGGTTTGGATTTGGGGGGTTGGTATTTCTACCGATTACTCTATTATCTAATTATCTAATTAGTGGGTAGTCTATGTCTAATTAATATGTGCTCGTATGATAGTTTAAGAATGTGTTTACTTAGGTTTTATTACTCCTTAATTATCTCTTATTAATGGTTGAATTGTCACGTCCTTATTCCTAATCGCGTTGAGTGTCTAAGGTCGTAGGGTATGCGTTTATCCCTAACTCTTTAAAACTACCGAAGGGTCTCGTCTACAAAATCTCTAGGATTTATAAACTCTAACTCTAAGGTACTCTTTGGATGGTTTAGCCTACAACTACTCTAGGTGTTATAGTCTAAGGTTCGCAAAGATTAATCAAGCATTAACTACATAACGAATGACCTATCGCATTACTAGATCATTAACAATTAAGATAAGAGACAACCAATCAATATTCAATAGTTAAGTTTCATATTCTAGTTCGTAGACCTGCGCACTAAGTATTGAATATGCTGCTGCTAGATGTGTAGGAAATTCGTCTCTTAGACGTTGTAATAGTATGTAGATAGTAACTTGTAAAGTAAACATCATTTTGTAAGCATGCATGGTACTTAATGGAACATTATTTTTATTGAATGGTGTTGCGACTTATAAATTTGCACTTAGTTACTTGTCTTTCCATAAAAAATGTGTGTATTGTCTAAGAAGCAAACTGTTGTATAAGCGCGGATAATATATGAAGTTCATAACAGTGTGTGAAATTCATGGTATACTTAAAACATAATTTCTAAGTCGCTTTTATCATAATCTTGTATGGTGTGATATGCATAAGTACTGTAAATATCATATCAAGGAGTCAAGTGTTCTGATTCCTAATTTGTTAAACGCTGACCGCACGTATGCGTTGTCGCGCACCCGTCATGGGATGCGTACAAAACTTATTCCAACGTCTTGAGAACAAGGTGTTTAACAAGGATTCATGATCCAATGTTGATGGGTTTGCAACCCTCTTACTCAACGAGTTGGTTAGTAGGTTTACTCATCCTTTTACCATCGTGGGTTTATTAAGTGCATACGCGCCATGTAGGCAAAAGATCAAAAATGCTAAGACATAAAGTATATGGAAATAACAAATTGAAATGTGTTGCGGAGTTAGCTAGAAACCGCGACGTTTTATTAGTACTTGCAAGTTTTTATGAAAGAAAAAAAAAACATTTACCTAAGTAAAACAAAATGTAAATACACGGATATTTATTGGGCACTTTACTAAAGTGCAAAGAGTGTCCGTATATTGGGGTCGTAGCCATTCCTAGAGATAACATCGCTTAAGATTGCAAATGTTCCATGTGCGGTAATTCCCGACCATCCATGTCTCAAGCACGCAGTCGCCACTTTCCTAATGCTTCAAGAACCTCATAGGGTCCTTCCCACCGGTCCAAGTTTGCTCAGAAACCGCGCTCGCATCATTGGCGCGCGTATACTGAAGTCACCGTCTGAATGAAACATTCGCACTTTAGCATCGTAGTATCCCTTCATTTTTGACTTCGACCTTGCTACATATAGGCCGCTACCAAGGCGTCTTTCTTCCAACAGGTCTAAGTCGATCGCCGCTGTCATCATTGGTTTCAACATTGACTTCGAATGCGAATAGTTGGCATCCCGATTCGGTGGTATGACGCCTCTGTCCCATAGACTAGAGAAAAGGGAGTGTCCCCCTACTAGTTTTGATTGAAGTACGGTCGCCCACGTAACATGCGATAATTCTTCTACCCACCGCCTTTGTGCTTGTCGCGTGCTTTAATTCCTTCGCCGAATTGATTTTGCAGACTTACTACTAAGCCATTGGTTTTGTGGATGTTTAACCGATGCGAAGTGTTGTGTGATATTCAACTTCTCGCACCGGCCTTGAAGGGGTTGTCACAAAATTGTTTCCGTTGTCCGAGATGATTTCCCGGGTAGTCCAAGCGGCATACAATATTTTCCCAAACAAAGCGTTTGACTGATTGCCGAATTGTGACAAGCTGCTTTTGCTTCGATCCACTTGGTGAAGTAGTCTATGGCCACTATGAGAACTTCAATCCTCCTCGCAAGAACGGGAAGGGACCCGCAATGTTGATACCCCACTTGTAGAATGGCCATGGCGCATGATAGGGCGTTAGCTCTGTTGTGGTTGGCGCGGATGGGTCTATGAACCGGCATGCGCCGCACTTCTTATAATTCCGTGCATCACGGTGCATGGTGGGCAAAGAGTATCCGGACCGTAAAGCGCTACCACGGATCGTGGTCCCGAATGCATGCCGCAAGAACCGGCGTGGATTTCCCGAGTACATAATTTGCTTGTAGGGGCCGCAAATGAGCCATGGTTGCGAAAGGAGCGTTGATATAGTACAATCTGTCTCAAGTTCGAACCTTTGTGATGTGCCGTTATTCTTGCTTCCTTCTCAGATTGGGGCAATACGCCCTTGCTTATGAATTCCATTATCGGTGTCATCACGTAGGATCTTCCTCTCTATTACAGTGGATATTTCCATCTCCGAGAGATTGATTTGCTCTTCAACGTTTCTACTAACACTTGTTTTGATTGTGTGCAAAGCTTGTGGATGCAATCTTGCTTAGTGCATCCGCCTTTCGATTTTCCCCTATAGGAACCTGCTTGATTGTGAACATGTCGAAACTTTGGATTAGTGACTTGGTCTTGTCGAGGTATTGGATCATGTTTTCCTCCTTAGCTACGTATTCGCCCAGCACATGATTGGCTACTAGCCGGGAATCCACATTTGCTTCCGTCTTGCGTGCGACACCCATTGAGCGATGCAATGCGTAGTCCGCAATTAGGGCTTCATACTTTGCCTCATTGTTTGTCGCCGTGAATTCAAACGCAGCTGCGTAAGTGAATTCCATACATTCGGACTTGTAAGGATGAGGCACGCTCGACCCATACACGCATGAAGATCCATCCATGAACAAGATCCATGGATCTTGTAGTTCCTTCTTGCTTGGTACGGGCGCATCATCGACCGGTTTTCGATGATGAAATCTGCTAGTACATGCCCTTTTATTGCAAAGACGTGGTCTCGTAAGAGATGTTGTGCTCACTAGCAACACGCTTCCACTTCTCAGAGTCGTCCCGGATCGTCGGGTTTGGAGATGATTTGCTTGATAGGTTGATCTGTAATTACATATTGATGCGCTTGGAAATACCAAGGCAAATTGGCTTAATTTGGCGAATACCAAGGCTAGGACCAACTTTTCCATGGCGCTATAGTTAATCTCCATTTTTTGAGGGCTTTGCTTACAAAATACACGGTGTTTGTATCGAGTTCCTATCCGTCGGCACCGCTACCGACCTCCCATGAGTTGCGGAACAAGTACATAATTAACTCTTCCCCGGTTCGGTGCTACTGGCTGAGAACCGCCAGTGTTGTTTAAGCTGTATAAAGGCTTCTTCCTCCTCCGTGGTCCAAATGGAAATCTCCATTTTTCATGCACTTCTTGAGTGTTTTGAAGAGAGGGAGTGACTTGTCTGCTGATTTGGACAAGAATCTATTTAGACCGGACAGTTTTCCATTGAGAGATTGGACTTCCTTCAACGTGCGTGGTGAAGGGAGTTTAATGACAGCCTTAGTTTTTTCTGGACATGGTTTGATGCCATCGAGTTCTATCATCGTATTCGAAACATGCCTTACTCGCCAAAAGTGCATTTCTTAGGATTGAGCTTCATGTTGATTTCTTTGAGTGTCCTAAATGTTTCCCCAATGTCGCACCAATTGTCCTCCAGTATGGTTTTGATGACCAAGGTCATCAACGAACCTCTAGGTTGCGCCCACCTGTTTTGCAAATGCATTATCTACTAATCACGATAGGTGGCTCCCGCGTTCTTCAAGCCAAAGGGCATTTTGGTATAGCAGTAGACGCCTTGGCTTGTATGGAAGGCCGTTTTTCCTCATCTTCCTAAGCCATCTGGATTTGGTGGTATCCTTTGTATGCGTCCAGGAAGCATTTAAGTGGGTATCCACACAAAGATTCTACCTTCCAGTCTATCTCCGGTAGTGGGTAGCAGTCTTGTGGACATGCCTTGTTGAGATCTGTAAACCTCTAGGAAAGCCAGTCGTGGTAGTAAACATCTCGCATGATACCTGCCTCCACAAGTTTGTGTACTTCTGCCAGAATTGCTTGCGCGCGCTCTGGAGCTTGGCCGCGCTTCTTCCTGGCATACTGGGTGAGTATCCTTGTCGGATTCTCAGCTTGTTCTCGCGGATTGTGCGTGGTACTCCATCATGTGCTTTGGTTCCCATGCAAAGATATCCGGTTCTTTTGCAATAGTGCGCATTACCCGGCTGCCTTTCTGCCATTTTCCCGACAAATGATCCTCCGATCAACACTTCTCGTTCTCGGGTAATCGGGATGAATTGCAACCTTCAGTGTTTGGAACTTTAGTTGTGCGCTATTCGGAATGGGTGCCGTCTCACATTTAATCGGTGTTACATTCTCTAGGTGGTGCAGGTGCATTGTAGAAGTAACAATACCTCCTTCCAATGGGAATTTAAGCATCCCGTGGCAGTGTAGACGGACGGCAGCGCTGTATGACATCTGATATCCCGTGTCTTCCGATAATGCCGTTGTATGGCGAAGGGGATTTGATCACCATAAATTTATCCAGCTGTCCGGGAGTGTTCTATATTACCCACCTTAACTAGTAGGCGTATTTGCCCCATATGCCATATCTTTTCCTGTAAACCAGTCAAGCACCGTCATGACTGGGTTTAACTGACTGCGTATCTCAGGTCGCAGTTGTTTGAAATAGTGTTCGTACATTATGTCGACCGAAGCTCCTCCATCAACATACATGCGGTGGATATCGTGACCCCCCACATTAATTTCTATGGTGAGGGGCTCGACCACTGCGTTGTCCGCAGTCAAGGTGGGGAAAGAGATTTCACTTCCACGGGAAAACTTTTGGCTGACCTTCTACCTAGTCACTCGCTGCCATGATTGTATCATGTATATGGTGTCAGCCTTATCCTTGGGTATTTCTTTCTTATTCCCGGCTTTTTGCTTATCTTTGCCCTCCTTAGTGTTTTTAACCAAATGGTCCAACCTGCCTTCCTTCACTAATTTATCGATTAATTGGCGCAATTGGACACACTCGTTGGTGGTGTGGCCCTTCTATCCATGGTAGTCTCAGTATCCTCTTCCTACGCGCCGATCTTCTGGAGTGCGCATTGGTGGGGGCCTCGGGAAGTTTGCGCCTTCCGTCGCGAATATCTCCTTTGGAGTTTTGGTTAGCGGAGTGTATTTATCATTATCTGTCCGCTTCCCCGGCTCGCGGTAATTTCATTGCGGTTGCTACCTCGGTCACGGATTGTCTCCGGAGGTTGTTCCTGTGACTGTAATTTGAGTAGCCTTTCTTACTGTCCGCTGCGGCGGCTTCTCCTTGGATAAAGGACCTTGTGCATTTCATGAGTTCATCAAAGGTTTGGGAGATCTTGTCATTCAGCCTTTGATAAGTTCGGGTTATTAATCCCGTTCATGAACCGAAGATCTTCAACACCGGGCATGCCTTAACTCGTATACACTCGCCCTGAAGTACTCCACATAAGCGCTTATAGATTCCCCTGGCGCTGTTTTACCTCTGGCGAAGTTCGACCAGGGTTTTTAGCGCACTTTTTCCTTTGAGTGAAGTTGAGGCGGAACACTTTCCGTAACCCTTCGAAGCCATTAATTCTTCTGCGTGGAAGCTTACTGAACCAGTTTCGCGCGTTTCCAACCAGTGTGGAATTGAACATGTGGCACCACATCGGTTTGTGGCCAATTTTCGATGGTAGCGCTGATTCAAAATTTTAGGTGATCGTCCGGATCACCTGTTCCATCATAGGTTTTCACGTTTGCAGGCATGCGCCTTCTTTTGTTTTCTGAGAATTCGCTGATGCATCGAGTGAACGCGTCCACTTTTTGGCGACGCCACGGGAGGGATATGTCCTCCTCCTCTTGGTCGTGATATTTCCTCCTGGACTTCCAGTGTCCAGTTTCGCTGTCCTCGTTGTCCGAGGAGTTACCAGAGGATGAGTTTTTCCCTCTTTCGGCTCTTGCGCCGACTATTCTCCGAGTTCCCGCTTTAAGGGATTTCGCTTGGGCTTCCACTTGGGGAGTATTGTTGTCCTAGTCTGTCATGGACCCTGCGGCTACCAAGTCTATCGTGGACATTGGTACGCCGTCCATCTTCCTCGTGTTCCCCAAGGTACTGCATGTCCGCTTCTTCATCATTCTCGACTCTCCTCCCAATCCTGGTAAATACTAGGGGTTGGTGGTTATCCCTTCCGTGCTTTTCCTTCTGATGACGCGGTGGAGACATCTCTTATTCTGGGCCGAAATCGAGTCGAGCATGCAAACTCCTACCAGACCTCTTTTTTGCTTCCTCTTGCATGAGTGCAGCCAAAGTTTCGTTATTCTGAGACACGAAATCACTTGGCGCTAGTTCTGGCGCGACCCCTTCTAAAGCAAGGGTGTCTGTTTCTACCACTATGCCCTTGTTTCGGTCAGGTGCATCCGGTGCCTCTGTGAGGTTAGTTTCCAGACCTGATTGGAACGGAGTGGTAAAAGGGGTACGCATTGGATTTCTGCGCTGGCGGCGGGTTGTAGTCTCCGGGTTGTCCCCGAGCGTGGTTCCACCGTAGGGAAGACTAGGCCTGATTCTTGGTTTTTAGCGACACTGGTTGTCCCAAAAGTCTGCTTAGAGGCCGATCCGCTTAGCGGCTTCTTTCCTGTAAGGTCGGTTTGCGATCGCTGATTTCCATGCTTCGTCATTCTAGTTCTTAGTTCTTAGTGATTGGTCCCACGGATGGCGCCACTTGTTGATACAAAAGTTGGGCGTTCCTTGTTTGGACTCCAGTTCTCGTATCAATTGAATATTGCTGCTTGAGACCTGCGCACTACGTAAACAGAAAACACCGTTAGGCTTATCGTGGGATTGTCTCCCACGATTATCCTCCGGCGTGAGAGTAAGTAATCGGTTTTAGGTTTATAGGGAGTTAGGGTTTAGATTGTACCTTTAATGAGGGATAGGGTTCCCTTTATATACACACGAAATCCTTTTTGGTTTCGTGTTCCCCAACCTTCGGCGTATCCCGCCTAAGTTGGTTGGTAACCGATTATCTCCAAAGTTAGAAGATATCCGATATCTTATTCCATAAATAAGTTTTGGGTTTGGGCCTTCGTGAGCCCAAACACTTATCGGCGTAGCCCAGTTCGTGTAGGGCTCGCTAGTATCGGTCCTTGGTCGGGTTCGTGACCCGAATATAGACTATACGTCATCACTAAGCAAACACACAAGTAAATTAGCCGGACATGGAGAACATGCAAGCATACACACAAATAATTGAAGACATAATTGAATTAATGAAGTAAAACACTTATCTTGATGTAAGATAGGTTTGGAACCCTAAAATACTGTACAAGACAGCCTTTTGGTTCGGGTTTAGGTTTTAATCCAAAAGACTACACACTGAATAATGAAAAATTCGGATTCTATATATAAGATTACATTCGCGATGGCGTCACCTTATGATTTGTGACGTCGTCGGGTCGCCGTCATAAGGGTTTCGTCTTGGCCACGTTTGTCTTGCGACGACGTCACCTTATGCTTGTGACGCCGTACTCTTCAGCTTTTGACGCCGTCTGGATCAAATCTAGGCCGTCTGAGTTGCGACGGCCTACTCTTTTAAAGCCTCGACACGTCACTTGTAAATAAGCAATTTGGCTACTGAGACGTCACAAAAGTGATGCGACGGCGTCGCAGTTAACACCTGACGCCTTCCCCTTGTATTTCAGCAGCTTGAGTGTCTCGATTCTTGACTTTGGCCATTTTCTTTGTATATCCGCGCCTTTTCGTCCAAATAAGTGCCATTCCAGCAATTTGCCTTCAAGAGACCTAAAAAGTGAAAAGGAACGATGTAGAAACTTTAGACCTTGATAGATCTTGAGCACTCACAGATCGTTAGTATTACTTATGTAATCACAATCAAACTAATAGACAATCTCTACGACTTATATTCTTTAGCGGAAAATCAAATATAAGCACAAACACAATAACTAAGAACACACTGATCCTCTATGGATCTTTATATTACTAAAACTTTGTTTTTCAACTCGTTACATTAATCATACTATTGTGTTCCTTTTATAAGCAAGGAACCCTAACTTGTTTCCTAAGAAACGTATAATCATAAAACTAAATAAGATATACATTATCACTTCCTAATAAAGCTCATGCATATCCTAACTAAATATATAAAACACGGAATAACTATTTCCGCAGACACAAACTACGTACTATACTACTTCAGCAGATTCTGTTCTTCAGCAGAAACAGTGAACTTCAGCAGAATCTCTTCGGCAGAAACAGCAGCAGAATTCTAACTTAGCAGAATTCCCAACAATCCTCCCCTAAACTGGAATTTGACTTGGTTAAGTTCCAGTTTCTTGATAGATCTTCAACGCTTCAGAGGATTGTACTCGAACATCAGCAACAAAAACACAAAACATTGACATCTCGATGATGACAAATCTTGAAAGTTCCAGGTCTTTGCAGCAACAAATTACATAATGTACATCAAAAAATTTTAGTTTCATACTATTCTCATCACATCCAGGTGTGTTAACTCCTGTGAGAGGTGAATCATTGAAAATAATGGATTTGATGTCTCTTTACCAATAGCCATCACTACTGGAGTAGCCAAATGTTTAAGTTCGAAAACTATGGTACACTGATAACCATCTGATTTATTAGCAAACCAGCAACCATATAAACGGATTTGAAATGTCTTTACCTGTAGCCGTTTGCTCAGGACTAGTCAATTCTTAGGATTGGTGAACTGATTACCAAATATGGTATTCCACTGCCTTTACCACAAGCCATATACATGTGGGCTAGTCAATTCTTGGATTCCAAAACGGAATAAACCATGGTGAATTGATAACCATACAACACTCAGCAATGAAGCATGGGTGGTTGCATACCCTATGATTTTGAGCAAACCATTACAGCTATCAACAGATTTGATGTGTCTTTACCAAAGCTGTACCCTTTGGACTAGTCAACTCTTTGACATACACAAGGTACATCTGGTGAGTTAATAACCATGAAAGATATACAACAAATCTGCAAAAAAAAGTTAGTTAAACAAAGAATATACATAAGGTTTTTTTTTTTTTTTTTTTTTTTTTTTAACTAAGAAACAAACAAATAAACAAAGATAACAAATATTACAAAACCATACAAATTACCACAATCAAGATGAGGTTCTATGTTGCAGAAGCTGATTCTTAATAATTCCAACACATTGTTCAGCATGCAACTTATCTTTCCCAATTGGATCTGGAGGAACTTCCAATTTCTGGTTAAGCATTCTTTCCATCAGTCTCATAGACAAGGGATAAGTTCTCTCAGCAAACATACAGACAGTAATTCCACCCTTTGTCTCCACCACATGCACACGAGGCAGAGGATAAAATCGCCAAGACTCAACCTGCCACAGATGAGAGTTCTTCCAAATAAAATGTCCTTTACCATTGGGAGATTGAGAATCAAACAAAACATGAAGATCTCCCAATAAGAATATCCCAGAACCCTGTGGTGCATGATAATGGTAATGCTTAGTGACAAGGGTATACAGAGTAAGCAAATCTGCCCTATCTACCAAATGCAATATCTCCTTCAAAAAGTTGAACTGCATAGTGGATTGATCCAAGCGATGAATGATGTTAAGCTCATTATCTTTCAAAGACCAACTAATTAACACATCATGAGATCCCTTAGGAAAATCAGCAGCAGATCCTTCTTTGATAAAGGTTGACTCAGCAGCCGTTAGATCCACAGGAATATGCTTGCAAGATGTCTCAACCCTAATATGCTTGTGAGAGGACTGAATCCTAGCTGATCTCACAGATCTCCTTAGAGAAGAGAATCTTCTTTTAGCCATCCTCTTCTTCCGCCTACCAGGTATATAGATTTCCAAAGATGGAATATCTCCAGATTCTGCATGAGCTTCTCTAGAAACACCACCACGTAATGCATTCATTCTGTCAAGCACCTTTATCGCCTGTTTAGATTTGACAGCTGGTGTGTCAGCTTCCTTAACCATATTACCTCCTTCTGTATCAACAGATGCCACAAATGGAGTTGAAACTGGCACATCAGGTGTTTCAGAAGAAACCAAAGAAGGTTCAACAGAAAAAACCTTGTCAGTTGAACTAGTAACTTCAGTAGTTGCTTCAGCAGAAACAATAGAAGGTTCAGCAGAAGAAACCCTTTTAGGTGAATGAGTAGCTTCAGTAGTGGCTTCAGAAGTAACCACTGGAGACATCACCTTAGGTGGAATATCATCAAAATTCTCCACAATCTCAACAAACTTAGGTCTTTTGGCCTTTGGAGCAACTGTATTTCCAGCAATCCTTTTCAAATTGGAAGAATGTGTTGAAGAAGATGAAGAAAACTTCATGATCTGATTATACTTGCGAATTAGAACATGATCAGGCAAAGCCAAGACTTGCTTCATTGTTAAACCTGAGTTATACACCGATGAACTCTGATTTTTCACCACCATTCTCATATTTGCTTTCTTCTGAGCTTCAGTTGGTGGTTTCTCTCTCTTAGCTTTGTTCTTTTGAGAAATTATGGCTTTCCTCTTTGCAGCTGCTTCTTCCTTTCTTTGTTGTCCACGAGCCACCATTTGAGCCACAAAATTTTCACTATCAAAATCTGCACCCAAGATACTCTGAGCAAGTGTAGGATTAGAAATAGCTTGCTGAGTATAAGCATCCCAGTGTGCATCAGGGATCTGAGTAGCCATTGCATCCAATTCTTTTCGTCTCTCAGGAGGCAATTTAGAAATAGACTCAGCTTCAATCTGTTTAGCCAATTCATCACTTTTCTTCAAATTTGCACATTCAGCTAACAGTCTGTCTTGTGCTAACCTTTCCTGTTCACTAACCAGATCTGGACCAAAATCAGTGTCAACCATTACTCCTTTCTCTTTATCAGTAGATTCAAAAACAACATCAGCTGAAGGAGTATCACTAAAAGGGACTTCAGAAGATTCATCCAGATGTGCATCAGAAGAAACATGTTGAGACAAATCTTCAACAGGTGTTGAAAATACATCAGCTTCTAGATTCAAATTAAAATTTCTTCCAGCAAGGAAAACTTCATAAGTATATGCTGAAGGTATAGAAGCAGGTTGTGCTTGCACAGATGAAGCTTGACCAACTTCAATAGCAATATCCATCATAGGAGTATCAGCAACAATATGTTCTTCAGTAGTTGAAACATCCTCACTTTGCAATGTATCCTTGCTCAAAGATTGCTTTCTCCTCCTTCTAGTAAACATAATTGGCTCCTTTTGCTTTACAGATTTATCAGCCATTGGAGTAGAAGCATTAGATTGTTGAGCCACATTAGCCAAAATATCAAGTGAATTAAACTGAGTGTCCACTTCCTCCTCATTAGAAGAAACATCCAATCTCCTTTTTCTACTATGACCCAGTTGTACTTCCAAATCCTGAACCTTCCTTTTCAATTCTACAATCTCACCACCAAGATTAGATTTAGTCTCTGTAAGCTCCTTCTTGAGATCAGTAACTTCAGCTACATACCTGTTCACTAGAGCATACAAAGATGTAAGTGTAATAGGGTCCTCAGCTCCACCAGCAGATTGCTCTGTGGTAATGGGAGCATCATTGGGCCTTTCAGAACAAATATCAACATGCTCAATGAATGGAACACTATCATCAACTGAATCTCTAACATGACTAGGAGTGGTCAGCCGATTAATCTCAGTCTCAACCTCATCATGAGGAACCTGTGTAGGTGGTGGACTAGAACTAGGTCTAGGTGAAGGTATGGAAGAAGGTTGGTCAGGAGAAACAAGAGGTGCTTCAGCAGCATTAGAATGGCCTTCATCCATTGTAACTGATGGATTCCCATCGGCTGCAACAGTAGTAGAAGGTGGAGAACCAACAACATTTCCCTCATCAGCAGCCTCATTGCCTTGAGGCAACATAACTGCTAGCAAAGGATGATGTTCCCCCTCATACTTAGTTCTCATTGAAGCAAATAGTTTATAAGTTAAAACTCCTATGGGACAAAAAGCTTGGGCTTGTGTGGTAATGTCTAAAATCATCTGAAGAAACCTAGGGTACATCAAAAACTTATGCTTTTTCCTATCTATATTTTCAACCATATTATCAAAAATAAACTTAGAAAAATTATAAGTCAAACCCTGAGAAAGACAAACAATACCACATCCCAGCTGCGTAGAAAATTGGTCCCATCCTCCTGATTTATTGCTTATACACTGAAGCAATGTGTGAACCAAAAACCTCCACATCAGACATAACTGATTTTTTAACCACATATCAGTCCTTGTTCCTTGATATCCAATAGCTCTTAGCCCAGCAAGAATATCCACAACATTAGAATGATAAACTCCATTAACATCATCCAAACGAAGCTTTCTTCTAATCATCTCCTCTGTCACAACATACTCTGTTCCGTCAACCATAGCTACGATCTCTGTATCATTCCTCTTTTCAGCAGTCGACCAAAATTGTTTAACCAAGGATTCATAAACAACTTCCGGAGAATGCGTTAAAGCATAATGAATCTTGGATCTTTTCAGGAACTCCACCATTGGCTTATACAATTCATCACCCTTTGCTTCTCCCAAAAAAGCAACTTTGTTATGATCTTTCTTCAATTGAAGCGCCATGAGTAAACTTGTGAGTTAGGGTTATGATTCTTGTAAATGAAAGAGTTGTGAACGTGAGTGAAGAGGGAATCGTTTAATTTGAAGCAAAGATATGCGTGTAATGGGTTGGTATAAGTTACCCAAAATATAGTCAAAAATATCGGAACATACGTTGACCATATCTTACGTTTATTATAACTTTAACCAAGAGGTAACTCTTCAGCAGAAACACAGTCAATCTGCTGAAGTAATACACTTCAGCAGAAACAACTCAAGATCAAAGATTAACCTTAGTAAATATCTGGAGCGTTACTGTGCCACCAAACTCACATTAAATTACATTAAACCTCGAATCCGTCTATATAATGATCCCAATGCACACTTCACATACATCATTTATCCCCAATTCTCATCACAAAACCCTAATTTCATCATAAACCACAATCAACCATGAATACCAAACCTGAGGTTATTGATCCAACCTCTTCTCCATCATCATCATCATCAAGTGATGATACTAACCTTTGGCGAGTCTATATTCCTCCACAAACATCACGACCAAGAAAATCTCCCTTTCTCCCTTCTTCTGAAGATGACAGTGTAGTGGATCCAAGTGAATCTTATGATGATTCTGATGACTCCACTAAGGATATATCTTCACACCCTCAACCTCCACCACCTCAACCTAAACAGGTGGTGTTCGCTCTTCCTGCGCCATGGTTTGGTGCTTCATCTCATATCGTAAAGGGGAAGGGTAAAAGGAAGATGGATTGATTGCTTTTTGGTGAAACCAGCAGATGAAGCACAAAGGACAAAGTCATATCACACATCCATCTGCTGTATTCATCTTCATCATCTTCGGTTTCCTTAATCCATCCTTCCCATTTTGATCATTAGCTCGTCATACTGGTCATGCATATCCAACAGTCGGAATATATGATATGAGCTAGTAGATGATAGGAACATAGTATAGGTTCAGTAGATCATGTAGTTATGAATCTTGTATTTCCATTTGAAGTTGATTGTATGCAATGTAAGCTGTAAGCTGTAAGCTGTATCTTGAATGAATGAGCATCTTTAACTTCAGTACTTGTCTTCAGTAGATACAATATGCTCTCTTCAGTCTCTTCAGTACTTTGCTTTTAGTAGAAACAAACTTTTAAGCTTACATGTCCATCTTCAAACTTAATAAACTCCAACTTATATATGCAAACTGCAAAACAGACACAGAGAAACACACAAACCAAACCAAAACAAACTAAAAGAACATAAGATGGTTAGTGTTAGCAAATATATAAACTAATATACAAAGTTTACATCCAAAATCCTCCCCTGAGGCCTATGCCTCCCCTGAAACTTTGCAGTCAAGGGTTGAGCATACCAATATGAACCACAAGGTGTTGAAACCTTGGTCCATCAAAAGCCTTAGTTAACAGATCTGCCACATTATCATCAGTGTGAATTTTAACCACTTTTATCAAATGTTTTTCATATGCATCTCTTATAAAGTGGTATCTGATTTCAATATGCTTAGTTCTACTGTGAAAAACTGGATTTTTAATAATGCATATGGTACTTTGATTATCAATAAAAATTGTTGTGTTCATGAAGTTATACCCATAATCCAACAATTGATTTTGTATCCAAAGAACCTGTCCACAGCAATTTGCAGCAGCAACATACTCTCCTTCAGTAGATGAGGTAGCCACAATAGTTTGCTTCTTGCACTGCCAAGAAATCAATCTCTTTCCAAGGAATTGGCAACCTCCAGTTGTGGATCTCCTATACAGATTTGCACCAGCATAATCACTATCACTATATGCTTCCAGTTTAAAAGGAGACTCTCTTGGGTACCAAAGGCCTAAATGAGGTTGACCTTTCAAATACTTAAAAATCTTCTTCACTGCATTTAGATGGGAAGCAAGTGGAGTGACTTGATGTCTAGAGCAAGCACTCACAGCAAAAGTGATGTTAGGCCTAGAAGATGTTAGATACATTAATGAACCAATCATAGATCTGTAGAAATGAACATTCACAGGTAGATTTGGTTCATTGTTTGTCTTTGACTTTGGAGCTTCATAAGGTGTTGTGGCAGTCCTGACACTCTCCATTCCAAACTTTTTCAAAATGTCCCTCACATATTTTTCCTGACTGATAAAGATACCATCAGGTTTCTGCTGAACTTGAAGACCCAAAAGGAAAGTAAGCTCCCCCATTGCACTCATCTGAAACTCTCCCTTCATCAGCTCCTCAAACTCCCTGCACCAAGCTTCTTTAGTGGACCTAAATATGATATCGTCCACATAAACTTGCACAAGAATAATTTCTGTGGAATTCTTCTTCAGGAAAAGTGTTTTATCAATGGCACTTCTTCTATAGCCATGCTTCAGCAAAAATGATGAAAGCCTAGCATACCATGCTCTTGGTGCCTGATGTAGTCCATAGAGAACTTTAACTACTTTGTAAACATGATGTGGATGATCTGGATCTTCAAATCCTTTAGGTTGAGTGACATAAACCTCCTCTTCTATTTCACCATACAGAAATGCACCTTTAACATCCATTTGATATACCATGAAACCCATGTAAGATGCATAAGCCAAGAATATCCGTATGGCCTCTACTCTAGCAACAGGTGCAAACACTTCATCATAATCAATCCCCTCCTCTTGTCTATACCCCTAAGCTACTAATCTTGCTTTGTTTTTAATGACAACACCCCTTGCATCTCTCTTATTTTTCAATATCCATTTTGTCCCAATAGCATATTTCCCTTCAGGTAGTGGGACCAATATCCAAACCTGCTGATTTTGGAACTGTTGCATCTTTTCTTGCATTGCTTCAAGCCAAATTGAATCTTCCAAGGCTTGAGTAACACTGGTTGGTTCCACTTGAGATAGAAAGCAGGCAAACAGACAATGATCAAAGTCTGTGTGATTGTCTCTTTGCTGGTTTGAGACATAAGAGATAAAAGCCACTTGACCATATTTAGAACTTGTGACAGTGCCTCTAGTTCTAACAGGTGCATGAGGATCACCAATAATATTGGACTGTGGATGAGCAATGTTGATCCTTTTAGTAGCAGTGGTGTTTACATCAATGGTGGTATCAAGATTAGTCACAGTTGGTTCAAAATCTGTGTCATAGGAAGGTGAGGTGAAGACTCCAGCTTTGGGTTGACGATTACCAAGATCTGAGGGTCTTGGAAAACGTGTATAAGGATCTCCAAAGTCTGTAGACACTCTAGTAGAAATGGGAGTAGTATCAGCATCATCTTCAGCAGATTTGGTGATGATAGGAGAAACAGGACCACTTTCAGCAGAATTGTGATTTCCACTGATTGCTTCTCTTGCAATCTCCTCAGCATTCCTCTCAGCTTCTAGATTAGCTGCATACTCCTGCTTCTTAAGCCTAGCAAGGTCCTCTGCATAATTGGACTCATCTTCACTCTCATTAGAAGGAATTTTGGAAGTGTCACCTGCAAAATTGTTAGGGGAGAAAGAAGGTACAACAATAGGATGCTCATCATCCTCAAAGTCACTATCGGAATCAGCATTCATGGTATCAGTACTGTCAGTGGGAGAAACTTGTATATCTGCATTTTGGTTAGCCACATGTCTAGAATAACCCAAATAGTCAGTTAAGTAATCAAGGTCAAAAGACCAAACATGACCTTGTCCTTGAACATTAGGCTTGTCTTCTAGATATCTCAGGTTCAAAGTCTCCTCTATCTTCTTAGCATTCAAATTGTATACCCTATATGCTTTACTATGAGCCGAATAACCCACAATATAACCCTCATCAGTCTTCTCATCAAATTTACCCAGTGGATCACTAGTATTCAAAATAGTCACTTGGCAACCAAAAGGTTTAAGGTAATGAATAACAGGAACTTTCCCATAGAGAAGTTCATAAGGTGTCTTAAAGTGAGGTCTAGTGATAGATACCCTGTTTAGAACATAACAAGTTGTGCCAACTACTTCAGTCCAAAACATGGTGGGTAACTTAGAGTCTGCAAGCATAGATCTTGCTGCCTCTATCAGGGTCCTATTCTTTCTTTCAGCCACCCCGTTTTGTTGAGGTGTTCTTGGAGTACTATAGTCCCTTTTGATTCCTTTAGACTTACAGAGTTCTATCAAAATAGCATTCTTGAACTCTGTCCCATTATCACACCGGATACCTTTAACCTTTTTGTTCGGCTGGTTTTCAACAAGAGTAATGTACTCTTTTAAAACTAGAGAGGTTTCATCTTTAGTCCTCAAGAAGAATACCCAACAAAACCTGCTATAGTCATCAGTAATAACCAGACAAAAATACTTGTGATCTATGCTTCTGACTTGAGTTGGACCAAAAAGATCCATGTGAAGCAACTGAAGAGGTTCTGAAATAAGGCTCACTGCATTAATAGCTTTGTATGAGGCTCTTTGTTGCAGGCAACACAATTATGTTCATTGGTGAAAACTTTAGAAGGAAGTCCTTCAACAAGACCCAGTTTAGATAGCTTGTTAATGGTCTTGAAATTCACATGTGCCATCCTTCTATGCCATTTTGTAGACTCATCCAGGGATGCTTTAGCCACCAAACAAGTTAGGTCACCTTCTGGTTGTACATCATTTAAGTTGAATGTGCATAGATTGTGAGTACGAGGAACTCTCAAAGAAAATAGATGTATCTTTTGGAAGTTTGAAGTCTTTAGACATCACAAGACATTCATCCTCAGAGAAGAGTACTTTGTTCTTTGTATCACAGATTTGTGACACTGAGAACAAGTTGAAGTGTTGTAGTTCCTTGACATAGTACACATTCTCAAAGTCCAGTTGAGGTGTTTTGATGGTCCCTTTCCCAGTGATTCTACCATCACTTCCACCAAATGTCACATTGCCTCCTCCTTCAAGGGGTACAAAATCATGCATCATATCTCTGTTTCCTGACATGCTTCTAGAGCAACCACTATCAACAATGCCAACTTCCTTGTGCTTAAGAGGATGATCCTACAACAACAACAAAAAATATACAAAAAGTTAGTACACTATTGAGGCTCAAGTCATTACTGACTTGAACCTGCCTTGTGGATCTTTAGTTTGAGGCCATGCAGATTTATAAGATCCACCATTGTTCTTGGGCTTCCATTGAAATTTAGGTCCCCTTTGTGGCCAAGAACAACCTGTTGAGGGCTTTACAGCAGTATTCCAATAACCTTTCCCATCATTCATTGAGTCAACATATCCAGGCCAATAACCATTTTTAAAGTATGAACTAGTTGGTTGCACATATGGTCTAGCTACAGATCTTCTCCAAGGAGAAGGTTTATGAGTAGCTTGTGGAATATAAGGTGGTATAGCATTAACATTAGTCCACATTGGTCTCGATTTACCAGTACATACACCCATTCTTTGTTCATGAAAATCACAATCCTTAATTAAATGAAATTTACTTCCACACACAAAACATGTCTTCTGTTTAGAAGATTTATTCAAACCAAAAGATGTTCTATTACAAGAAGAAGTATTCAAACCAGAAACATTAAAGGAATTGTTTTTTACATTATTATTATGCAAAGACTTAAAAGACAAGTCTTCAGAGGAAACTGGCTTGGAAGATGAATCTTTAGCAGAACTCTTAAAGGCTTGTAGGTAGGCATAGGTGAGGTCTTGGGTAGGTCTGACTTATCACTTGAATCACAGATGGCATAAGAAGTAGACCCTTGATCAGAAGATTTGTCACTGTCAGAGCAAGAGACAAAATCAGTAGATGAAGAATCAGGGTCTGGCAAGTCTTTTGACTTTTTGCCATAAAGATGGTGTGATCCATCAAAGTCAACAGTAATGGAAAGGTCAACTGGCATAGGTATTCCTCTAATAGATCCACGTACAGCATGTAGGTCACCTTCTTTGACATAATTAGCTAAGCCTGCTGGTGTTGATTTACGTGTGTCCTCTCTAGCTTCTAATCCTACATATTTCTTAAAGCCTAAGCCTATTGAAGTATTAGGAGTTTGACTAGAGTAGAGTTCTTTAGCTAGATTTAGGCCAGCTTTTTGCCAATTGTTATGTCTAGCTATTTCTGCATCTAATTTTTCTTTCAACACACTATTTTCAGACACTACATCAGCTCTCAATTTCTCAGACCTTTTTAAGTCATTTTTTGTACATTCTAGATCACATTCTAGCACCCTAATCTTTTCATCATAAGCAATTTGATTTTTCTGAAACCAAACCTTTTGTCTTTCTAATGTTTTTAAACTATGTTTATAAGCTTCAACTTTAACATAGCATTCATTATATTTAGGTTTCAAAATATCATATGCTTCCTTAAGTTCATTATAACGTTCACTACAACCAAACAAACAATTTTGTACCTGAGAGATGCCCATCAAGGCAATCTGATCATGCCTATCTTCTGAAGTACAGCTTGCTAGCAACCCAATATTATCACCACCAGGACCATCATCATTCTCGGACTCATGTGACTTCCAGTCGACATTGGCATCCAAAGTGACCATAGCAACAGAGGATCTAGGCTTCGAAGTTCCAGCATCCCTTTGATTCTGGCGATAGGGAAGAGTATCTCACCTCATATCCAGCCTTCCTATCCTTGCACTCTCTGGAGAAGTGACCCATCTGATGACATGTAAAGCACTTGACCTTCTTCTTGTCAAACCATGCTGGATCTCTTCCCTGGAAACCAAACTTCCTCCCAGCCTTACATTCAAATTTCTTGATGTCCATAGATAGCATAGCCACTTGCTATTTCAACTTCATCTCTTCCATCTCTAGTGGATCTACCTGATCAAAATCCTCATATGCAAGTTCCTGCTGAGGATCATAGTCAGCAAAGAAGGATCCAAGTACATCTTCCATTATACCACTAGTTTTAGATTGAGAACTTGATGGAGTGGTAGTGTAAGATGATGATGAGTAAGTTGGACTTGGAACATGGATCATCTTTGGAGTGGAGGCTCCAACAAAGGCTGTGTGACTAGCAGTAGATGATGAACGGAATGGACTTCTGACATGATGCTCAAGAGCTTTAAGTTTGTTGTATAGCTCATCAAAGGTAATCATATCAAGCCTACCTTTAGTTTTGAAGGCAATGCTTACTTGTAACTAGGATTGAGGTAAAGATCATCTTCATTATCTGGCTTTGCCTTAAGCTGATTCAACTGACTTAAGATCTTGTGAAACCTGTCATAGCCTTTGTGAATTCCTTCCTCTTCAGAGACTAGAAAATCTTCAAACTGTTGTCTTAGCATTGATTTTCTCATTCTCCTAGACTCCTCGTTTCCTCCAAACTTAGCCTTAATTGCCAACCAAATATCCTTAGCATCATTCACGAAGTGAAAATCACTCAAGTGATCCTCAGGAATAGCTTGAAGAAGAATTGTTTTCACTTTGGTTTCTCTCTGAACCACCAACAATTCTTCAGCAGATTTCGAAGGTATATGAATAAGATTACCATCAGGATCTGTGGTAGTTCTCTTCAAGTTGTTTCCCTTCCTGACAACTTCCCACATATTCCAATCAATGTTGGAAATCCAATTTTGCATCTTCATTGCCCATAAATCGTATTCCTCCTTCTTTAGATAAGGAAACTTGGCGTTACTGTTCGAGAGACTTAGTTGTTGTAGATGGATGGTGTTCTCGTTGTTGGTGACTTCAATATCATCTTGTGATCCAGGCATGGTGAATGATGTGTTGGTAGTATGAGTGTTTATGAAAGACTGTTCTTAGTATCGTAGAGACTCTCTCGAGGCTCTGATACCACTTGTAAAAACTTTAGACCTTGATAGATCTTGAGCACTCGCAGATCGTTAGTATTACTTATGTAATCACAAGCAAACTAATAGACAATCTCTACGACTTATATTCTTTAGCGGAAAATCAAATATAAGCACAAACACAATAACTAAGAACACACTGATCCTCTATGGATCTTTATATTACTAAAACTTTGTTTTTCAACTCGTTACATTAATCATACTATTGTGTCCTTTTATAAGCAAGGAACCCTAACTTGTTTCCTAAGAAACGTATAATCATAAAACTAAATAAGATATACATTATCACTTCCTAATAAAGCTCATGCATATCCTAACTAAATATATAAAACACGGAATAACTATTTCCGCAGAAACAAACTACGTACTATACTACTTCAGCAGATTCAGTTCTTCAGCAGAAACAGTGAACTTCAGCAGAATCTCTTTGGCAGAAACAGCAGCAGAATTCTAACTTAGCAGAATTCCCAACAAACAATATTAAGTAATAACGGATACAAAAGTGATCAAAGAAGGGCTTAATCGACCCCTCAAAAAGGTACATTTTAAAACCTTATCAAAACCCCAACTGAAAAGTGATAGAATATCTGTACCTTATTAAGCAGCAAAGTAAACACAACAGATGTAACAAAAGACAACGAAAGATCTTCCTTGAGGGATCTACAGAAATGAAAGGACGTACATTTATCAGACGGGGTTCAAGTTCTTTATTTCAGATTAAGTTCTTTAAGTTTTATCAAAGTCTTTCCATTTTTAGTAAGTTTCCGCTTTAAGTAGTTTAGCCATTTTAAGTAACTTCCCATTTTAGGCAACATCCTATTTTAGGCAGGTTTCCATATTAAGTAACTTTCCAAAAATAGCAAGTTTCCATAATTAGCGGGTTTCCATAATTAGCAGATTTAGTCATTAATCATATAATTAAAGTTAACTTAGGTCAAAAGATAAAAATAAGTGTTATCATGTTTTAAGGGTCAAATATGACAAGTTTTACAAGTTTAGGGTCAAAACTGTCAATATTACAAAGTATAGGGTCTTAAGTGTAAATATATCAAGTTTACTCATTTTACTCTTTTAATCCATTAGTTATCATGTTAAGCATATCAAACCTTTTAGTTTCAATAATTACCACTCTAACCTTTTATTTATATAAAACGTACATGTGTATATATAAACGAGTCCTAGCTTTTGAATCATGCATTCCACTTACGTTACCGGCCATTATAATTTGATTAGAACAAGTTTAGACGACTCTTGTGTGATCCCTTTTATTGTCGAGGCACTTTATCCCCAAAACAACCATACAACCCAGCATAACTACCCAAACAAAACCCTTATTTTAACTTGATATAAGCATTAACAACATGTATGTCAAGACACATACCCACCCAAATCAGATTTTGAACGCCCCATGAAAACCACAAAACAAACCTTGTTATCGATTCCATTTACAAGACACTAACACGCATATTACGAGACTTATATAACTTGTCACTTAACCATGATTACGTCGTGTATATAGGGTCCCAAAAACAAGTTTATATCAAGGTTTACATGTCCATAACCCATTCGATATATAGATGATCTAGTCATTATGTCATGCGACAACATTTAATATTTATAAGATGGTTATACCGAATGCAAGCATGCATGCCAAATGGTTTTCCATATCAGATTCATATTCATAAACATGTAGGTTTCCAACAGATTATATTTGCATCAAACTATAAGGGACCTACTTGTGTTTCCAAGCGACCATGTTACTGATTTAAAGAGGATGGTTTAGTTGCTTTCATGCATGCATCTCATGGAGTTGATATATATATCGATTACTTGGGTTTTAGAACAGGTTCACGCTAAGAGTTAATTAATTTCCATTCAACATATATAAGGGTTATAACATCTTGTTTTATATTATTTCATGTGACAACCATTATTCGTGTACAAGTGCAAGCGCATGGAGAAAACCAGATTCAAGAAACAAGGACCTAAGGAAGATGAGATAATGGTATTAGGAGTTACCTAAGCAGCGTGAAAGAGAGGAAAACAACAAGGACCAAGGCGACAACAACCAACACGAATGCAAGCATGCATGCCAAATGGTTTTCCATATCAGATTCATATTCATAAACATGTAGGTTTCCAACAGATTATATTTGCATCAAACTATAAGGGACCTACTTGTGTTTCCAAGCGACCATGTTACTGATTTAAAGAGGATGGTTTAGTTGCTTTCATGCATGCATCTCATGGAGTTGATAAATATATCGATTACTTGGGTTTTAGAACAGGTTCACGCTAAGAGTTAATTAATTTCCATTCAACATATATAAGGGTTATAACATCTTGTTTTATATTATTTCATGTGACAACCATTATTCGTGTACAAGTGCAAGAGCATGGAGAAAACCAGATTCAAGAAACAAGGACCTAAGGAAGATGAGATAATGGTATTAGGAGTTACCTAAGAAGCGTGAAAGAGAGGAAAACAACAAGGACCAAGGCGACAACAACCAACACCCTTTTCCTCATCCTAGAAGCCCGCGACCAGGAGTAGAATTCCCACGCCAAAAACAGCAGCAACACCACGACTAGCCTATCCCTTTTGCTTGGAAACCCCACGACATAACCTCACTAAGTAAAACCTTGATTGTTTATCTTTTTTTTTTGATCGAATGGGAGAAGGTAGCCAAGAGTTTGCCGTCAATTTTATTTAGGGTTTTTAGTGTGTGTTTGAAAAAGAAAAGGAGATTTAAATGTGATGAGATTGAGATAATTAAGGCAAGGATTTTGGTAAGTAAATTGGGAATAAATTTAGGCGTGTAAATGGGTTTGAGGAGTTTTCTTCTAGCCGAGAATGGGGGGAATATTAAAAACCAAATCTCCAAGTTATTTACTTGTCAATATTATTTGTATCACCTTTTAAATGTCTACACATGTATTTCATTTAGTCCAAGTAACTTTGTATTGTGTAACATTCATTTGCAATAAAATGTAAGTTTTATTTTTAAGGTCTTATGTAAATTCATTTACACGTCAACTATATAACGTACTTAACGTGCTCGTTTGATTTTACGGATTTTTGATTTAGGTTATTATGGTCATTCAACGCATTTATGTATTTAGGGTTTTACAACTCTCCCCCTCTAACAGAAAATTTTCGTCCTCGAATATTGAAGTGAACACGAATGAAAATAACGGAGACATACCGGATTACAATGAAATGAGGGTAACAGAGATTGGTATGTGCTAAAACACATACCTTTTCTATATCAAAACTGACCCAAAATAACCAAGAAAGAGCCGTTTATTGCTAATATTTGCTGTTTTCTTGAGTTTGTGCTTGTGCAATATGAAAACACGAAAAGGAACCAAATCGATCGTAAACCGGCACGAGAGATCAAGAGAGCTTAAGGTCAATTATGCATTTATGAAGATTTCTAATCTCTGAGGATGACTTGTGAAGATTTGATCAAAGTTTGAAGAAATGTCAGAAATAGTCCCTCAAGTTTCAGATTTCTTGAAGTATCAAAAGTTGCAAATTCAAGACTCTATTAAAGAATGGCAAATTCAAATTTGAAGAGAATGGCGTAGTAATTACATGTTTGGTCCTTGGTGCATGAAATGGTAGCAACATTAATCCAAAACCAATCCATTATATAATCCAATCCAATATCCTAAGTCTCGGCCCAACAATTATTAACCAAGCCCAAAACTTCACAAATATTCTAACAATAAACCCTTTTAAGTTACTTACCCAGGTCAACGCTAGAACCCGGTCAACCTTATTTGAACAATAATATTATAAACCAACGCTCTGTTTGCCCCTGTTTTCCCAAACATACCCATTTTACCACCAATTCACCACACCCAAAACACACCACCTCGTACTAGAATTATCTTATCCACCTTATCCCCACTGACTTGTCATGATAGCGCCACGTGGCCAATGGCACAACCTTATGGGACCAACACCTCAACAAGTGATTTGGAGCTCTCTTTAGACAAGGTGACAATGGAAGGAATATGTGGCTCAAAATGGCTTCTAGGCTCTTCTCAAAGGCATCCCAAGACCTAATTTCAGCCCCTATGATCACAATAGAATTCGTGTAGTGTAGTAGTAATTTACCTTTCAATTAAGTCTTCATTTCTTGTATTTTTCAAGCTTTTCAAGAATGGTTTTTAAAGTTATTTAGTCTTAAAGTTATTTAGTCTCAGCTTTTCTTGTAATCTCACTTTCAGTTTTAATAAAAGTTTTCAAGTATTTCATTTTCTCTTGTTTGCCGTACCATTCCATTGAGCTTATAGAATTAGTTAGTATAAGCTCATATAAGCTCTATATAGCTTATGTGAGCACATCTCAATCTAAAACTATTTTAGAGGTCAAGTCAAACATACAAGAACGATTAAATAAAGTGTCTACGTCTTTTAAGAATAAGCTTAACAACCCCTCTCTAGGTTGAAAACCTCAAACACTCTTGAATAAGCCACCACACTTGGTTCTTTTGGGTAGCGAGCTCTAACTAAGTCTTATTGGTCTTAAATAAGTGTCTTAACCATCTCTCTTTTGGTTTCAAGTAGTATAAGTCTCCATTCTCAAAGTGAGTGAGTATATAGGTTTAGTCCATCTTGCAAGTCAGCCATTGTTGTTTTGGATTGTTGTTTTGGAGGTCATCTGATCCTAAAAGTCGTAAAATAATGTAAAGCCTGTCACTTTGACTTTGCTAAAACAGCTCATGATGACCATACTTTATCTCAAGCCATGAAAACATCCTATCAGTTTCTAGGCCTCTTATATCTCTCTTTTACCTAACGGTATTTGTGTTCCTTGGCATAAGGTCCATTCTACATCTTATAACTGTTGGTTTTTGAGATTTCAAAGTTTGCTTCTAAATTAGACGATCATCACTAACGGATTCGAAATCAGAGAAAAGAACATATAAGGATTTAAGGTTCCCCGTAAGTCAGCCCTGCCCTAGCTAGAAGTCAGTTTTATAGCTTGTAGCTTATTTCTAAATGGAACATTACAGCAAGTACATTTCTATTTTTCCTAGGACCATCATTAATTTTGTCACTGAAACACGTCGGCAATAGCATTAGGTCTTCCACAGTTCGTAATTTAATTTAGTTTAAATAGTTAAAAATTAGTTTTTAATTTAAATTAAATCAAATCTTAGTTTTAATTATAAATTAGTTTTAAATATCATTTCTAGAGTAAAAGTACCAAAAATTTAGACAATTTACGTTTTATTAATTACGTTTTAGTTTAATTCACTTAGGATTTCCTCAGTAGAATAGATTCCCTTAATTACTTTCCTCATTTCCGTAGTTTAATTAACAAAATCAAACAAATCAAAACATCGAGCATTAAATTCCAAACCAAGAACGACAAGCAATTCCATACAAGAAAACGAATCACACAATACTTTTATTATTCTTTTCCTAAAGATTTATATTCTTTTCCTAAAGGAATTTGAATCTATCTTCGTGATTATTTTTGATATCGAGAGGTTTTATCCATACACATTAAGCCTTCAATCAAATAGAAGTTTCTTATTAGTCATTCACAAGTGGCTATTCAGCAAACTTGATGGAATCAGAGATCAAACAGTAAGAACTTTACAAAGAATCCAAAGATTTCTTGACAAATGAATGCGTGTCGAGAATTCCAACTTAACAAATCATATAACGATGAAGGTAGATTAACGCATAAGTAGAATGATCCTAAGGTCTTGCTAAACGCAGTCAATAATCTTAATCGTGCAGCTTCTAAGGCACTCCTCGAGACTCCTTGATCACAATGAGGGTACGTCATATGATGTAAGTATTATCCGTTGGCCAATAATACCAAAGGTATAAGTATACCATCATGATGACCATCATCTCAAGCCATGAAAACATCCTATCAACCACCTAACGGTCCATTCTACATCTTAGGGTTGGTCTGAAACCATCACTAACCGGTTCAAATCAGAGAAAGAACATATAAGGAACTTAACGGAACATAGAAAGTACCATCGAATCAAACACGTCGAATAGCTTAGGTCTGAAATCTTCCAAACCAAACAATCATGTAATTTATACTGAACGGAAATCATTCAAAGAGAACATAATTTATTCAATGGATCTTATTCAACAAAACGTTCGTGTAGAGACTCGAGCCAATGGACGCCCATGACTATGAACCTCCTCAAAGGCCGGCCGAATCTTGGTAGTAGTTTCATCGCATGACCAAAGTACGCCGGTCATACTTCTTCTGCTCATACGTCTTCCAAGTGTCCACCAGTTGAATCTCGTCTTCGTGTTTGCGCCTCTAGTTGATTCGTCCAGCTCCCTCCAGCAGCATCTTGATGTCTCCAGCAGCATTTCAATCGGGTGCGGCTTATGCTTCAAGACCTCTCCAGTTAAGGAAATGGTTGCGGCAACACAGGGTCGGTACCATCATCTTCGACTCCACGAGTAGTCTCCATCTAAACGATCGATAAATGAATGCGCGAAGATAGAATAACAAAATCAAATGCGAAAAGAAGAAGGTTGAATCAGCGAAGACAACATAACATCGAAATCAAACCTGGACAAAAACCAAAAGAATCGGAAAAGATCGAAACAGACGGAAGCCTAATGTCTACCCAAGTCCTCACCAGTCAAACCTAAGCTCTACGGGTCAAATCCTAGGGTCCATATGTCACAGGTCCTGACTACAAGTCGTAAACCTGGGCTCTGATACCATAATTGTAACACCCCAACCCGATAAGGGTAGAAGTATCACAGTATGGTGTCATATCAAAGCATACATAATGAACATAAATTAAACAACGGAAGTCTTAAATAAATAAACGAAGGAAAAATCAAGTCAACATGACTTAACAATACATAAATTCGAAGAAAGAAAATTCCAAAATAGAAATATGATAACCAAGTCTAATAATATCAAAACATATTGAAGTCTAAGATGACTAAGCATTGTCTCTATATCAGCTCATCTCTCAACCCAAACAATCCCCAGCTCCTAGCTTATGTACCTGCCACAGGAAAAGAAATGCGGCTGAGCTTAAAAAGCCCAGTGAACAGATATAACGATACAATAATAATGAAACTGAACAAAGAACACAATAAGGAAAGTCAGACAATATATATGGTATATCGAAGGTATAGAGTAGGGTAAAAGGAAAGGTCAGTAATCCACCACGAGCCAACAGTATAATACAATAATATCAATAGTGGCAATAGCAGCCCAATAGTAACCATAGTAGCCATGGAGTGATCAGCTCCTAGATTGTGAAGACGCGTATTGCACACGACATCATTCACCAGACAAATCATAATATATCGGATAACAGAGCAAATCTAGGATGCATCCATACGCCCCTGCAGAACAATAGTGGCCATACGATATATATCCAAAGCGCGCATAATCAATACAAAATAGGGACAGTGTGGAACATCACTCAACCAGACTAGAGTTATGCCATTGGTGCATCAATGACACGGACATGGAACCCCCATGCCTAGTATAACGGCTCGGGTATCAAACTGACAGGTCAAGGAAAAAAGGTCCACAGTATACAATATGTAAGTCATCATAATTAGAGGTTCAATATCAGTAGTTCACAATTCAAAGGTTCATAGCAACAGTCCAATATCAAAGGTTCAGTATCAAAGATTCAGTATCAAAGGTTCAATAACAGTGGTTCGATAACAGAGTTTCAGTAATAGAGGGGTCAATAACAATGGTTCAATATCAGAGGTCAATAGCAAAGGAAATCATAGCAATGAAATATCATAAGTGAACAAAGTTAAAGAATCAGAAAGTCATGAGAAACCCCTACTGAAAAAAGGGATAGAATATCTGTACCTTATTACGCTGCAAAGTAAACACAATAGATGTAACAAAAGACAATGAAAGATCTTCCTTGAGGGATCTACAGAAGTGAAAGGACGTACATTTATCAGACGGGGTTCAAGTACTTTATTTCAGATTAAGTTCTTTAAGTTTTATCAAAGTCTTTTCATTTTTAGTAAGTTTCCGCTTTAAGTATTTTAGCCATTTTAAGTAAATTCCCATTTTAGGCAACTTCCTATTTTAGGCAGGTTTCCATATGAAGTAACTTTCCAAATATAGCAGGTTTCTATAATTAGCGGGTTTCCATAATTAGCAGGTTTAGTCATTAATGATATAATTAAAGTTAATTTAGGTCAAAAGATGAAAATAAGTGTTATCATGTTTTAAGGGTCAAATATGACAAGTTTTACAATTTTAGGGTAAAAACTGTCAATATTACAAAGTATAGGGTCTTAAGTGTAAATATATCAAGTTTACTCATTTTACTCATTTAATCCATTTGTTATCATGTTAATAATATCAAACCTTTAAGTTTCAATAATTACCACTCTAACCTTTTATTTATATAAAAGGTACATGTGTATATATAAACGAGTCCTAGCTTTTGAATCATGCATTCCACTTATGTTACAAGCCATTATAATTCTATTAGAACAAATTTAGATGACTCTTGTGTGATCCCTTTTATTTTCGAGGCACTTTATCCCCAAAACATCCATACGACCCAACATAACTACTCAAACAAAACCCTTATTCCTTTCTAGTCGATACCAACAATCATACCCTCCTTTTTACCCTTATTTTAACGTGATATAAGCATTAACAACATGTATGTTGAGATACATACCCACCCAAATCAGATTTTGAACGCGCCATGAAAACCACAAAACGAACCTTGTTATCGATTCCATTTACATGACACTAACACGTATATTACAAAACTTATATAACTCGTCACTATACCATGATTATGTCGTGTATATAGGGTCCCAAAAACAAGTTTATATCAAGGTTTACATGTCCATAACCCATTCGATATATAGATGATCTAGTCATTAGGCCATGCGACAACATTTAATATTTATAAGATGGTTATACCGAATGCAAGCATGCATGCCAAATGGTTTTCCATATCAGATTCATATTCATAAACATGTAGGATGGTTTAGTTGCTGATTTAAAGAGGATGGTTATACCGAATGCAAGCATCAAACTATAAGGGACCTACTTGTGTTTCCAAGCGACCATGTTACTGATTTAAAGAGGATGGTTTAGTTGCTTTCATGCATGCATCTCATGGAGTTGATATATATATATCGATTACTTGGGTTTTAGAACAGGTTCACGCTAAGAGTTAATTAATTTTCATTCAACATATATAAGGGTTATAACATCTTGTTTTATATTATTTCATGTGACAACCATTATTCGTGTACAAGTGCAAGCGCATGGAGAAAACCAGATTCAAGAAACAAGGACCTAAGGAAGACGAGATAATGGTATTAGTAGTTACCTAAGCAGCGTGAAAGAGAGGAAAACAACAAGGACCAAGGCGACAACAACCAACACCCTTTTCCTCGTCCTAGAAGCCCACGACCAGGACTAGAATTCCCACACCAAAAATAGCAGCAACACCACGACTAGCCTATCCCTTTTGCTTAGAAACCCCACGAAAGAACCTCATTAAGTAAAACCTTGATTGTTTATCTTTTTTTGATCGAATGGGAGAAGGCAGCCAAGAGTTTGCCGTCAATTTTATTTAGGATTTTTAGTGTGTGTTTAAAAAAGAAAAGGAGATTTAAATGTGATGAGATTGAGATAATTGGGGCAAGGATTTTGGGAATAAATTTAGGAGTGTAAATGGGTTTGAGGCGTTTTCTTCTAGCCGAGAATGGGGGGAATATTGAAGACCAAATCACCAAGTTATTTACTTGCCAATATTATTTGTATCACCTTTTAAATGTCTACACATGTATTTCATTTAGTCCAAGTAACTTTGTATTGTGTTACATTCATTTGCAATATAATGTAAGTTTTATTTTCAAGGTCTTATGTTAATTCATTTACACGTCAACTATATAACGTACTTAACGAGCTCATTTTATTTTACAGATTTTTGATTGAGGGTATTATGGTCATTCAACGCATTTACGATTTTAGGGTTTTTCACAAAGAGACTGACTGCACCAATTCAATTACGTGGGGGAAGTGGTCTCTTGACAACTTTTGGTATTCTTCGCTTCAGACTTCAGTGGAAAGAAATTTGAGAAGAGTTATTCAAACGTGGGATGATACGTTGATGTTCTATCTGATGATATAACCCCGAACGAAGAATCACGAAGATCATTCTTAAAAGGAGTAGCAAGATCGATGATAATGGTGTGCTTCGTTGTGCATCTGACTAAGGAAAGCTTGAAAGAGAGCTTAGAATCTGTTCAAGAAGAAGATTTTTGGTTTGGGGGGAAGCTACCAAAGTCTCACTTTCAGAAGGTTCAATTTATCTCAACGATTCAGGAGCCTCGGAAGCTTTGGTGGTGAAAGTTTAAGAGACGACGATTTCTATCTTCTACAACGATGCTGAACGATATCCTTATCTCGGTACTCGTATCATCATCTTCTTAAACTATATCATCTACTCTTTCTTTGTAAATATTTTATCAAAAACAAAATACAAAAAAATATAAAACCAACAAAAATCCATAAAAACTAGAAAATTTCAAAATTTCAAAAAATATTGTTTTCTCAAGACATGTCTTCTGGTATCGATAACATCTACGGCTTTAGGAATGTCATTCAATAATGGAACGGGAGCATAAATATTTTTTTCAAAACATGTCTAAAATTATGGCTTGCAGTTACTTCAGACTGTAACCCGCTCTTCAAAATTATGGTTTGCTATTATTTCAGATAGCGACCCGCTCTTCAAAAGAAGGAAAGTGCTGCGCTAAACCAATTTTCAAAAATATCGAGCACCTATCCTAAAACAAAATGAGGAAAGCATGTCGTCAAAAAGATTGATGTTCCTACTCAAATGTTTTTCTTTCTAAAAATTCTTCAGAAAAATATTTGTTTAAAAAATGGTGGTAAATGAGTTGCTTGAAAATCAATCAGAATCGAGTTTACATAAATTTGCTAAACCCAATCAATGACTTCAACAGGGTTAAAGTTTTTCATAAAATGAGTCATTGATTGAGGGGGAGAATGTGTTTCAAATTTATATCATCGAACGAGCTTATATGATCATCCTATGTGCTTAACAGAAAAAGATACTTGCCTATGTTGAAAGACTATGAATCTAGGATATGATTGTTAGGATTAGATGACTATAGTTTGATAAAAACATTATTCCCATTCTTTACATGATCTGATTGATATGTTGGATTGACTTGTATTAGTCGATTGCTGTTTGGGTGATGTCGACCACCATATATCTGTATGTATGTTCACTAACGTATGCAGATATCATGGTATAAAAGAATGTTCCCGATCCGGATCCCACAAAAGCGGATGCTTGGATGTCGAAAGGAAAGGGTAACTATATCTTGGGTCGACAAAAGAAGAAACAGAGCTTAATTGGACCTCAATGGAGAGTTGGCATGACAAATACAACGTCAGAGGTCTCACTGCATTAGCAGACGATTTTCTTTCATCCTCTCAGTAACAACAGAAGCAACTTGTGATGACTTAACCACCTAACGTATCTTTGTGCCGGAAAAAGTAGTGGATGATACCATTTTTTCTTAAAACAATTTTGAAAATATTGTTTTGAAAATGGAAAAAATATTGTTTTGAAAATAAATTGAACTCAAATTTGGAAATCAACCGGACTTCATTTTAAACTAAAGTCAGTCAATCAACGACTACTATCATGGATTGAGTGGGAGAGTGATTTCAAATTAAATGATTTCAAACGATATTTCATCTATCAAGTCCGTTTGTATGTTATAAAGTGTGATCTAAAGATTTAATGTTATGTCATGGTATGATTTTCTTTAAAACTCAAAGATCTTTCAAAATGAAATTTTTTCTATTCTTGTTTGATTGTGAAACTTTTTCTTTTACCTAAAGATCTCTTAAAATTATCATACGTGACACTAACAATCTTTAATGTCTAAAATAGGTCCTCATCAGTCAATTTCAAAAAATTAAATCAAGCCACGTCTTTCCCCAAATTTTTCTAAATGATTTAAATCAATTGGATCACAAATCTCAAATGGTTTGAAATTTTTGATCGGGTGAGAGATCATGATTTAAATCTCAAATCAGTTTAAATGGAACTGGTTTTAGTCCTTTAAAGTCACTCCTGCCTCCATGTGCCAAACGATTTCAAATGCACGATGCACATGTTGAGGAGGAGCATTTATCCAAAAACGAGAAGAGCAATTAAATTAGGCACATTGTCTCCCTGTTTTCTAAACATATTTAAATCACTTGAGATCCAAAATCTCAAAGGTTTGATATTTTTGATCAGGGGAGAAAATGTGATTTAAATATGAAATCTGATAAAATGTGATCGTTAGATTCAAAAGTGCAGACTGCTCTCCCATATGTGCTAAACGCTTTCGAATCTCGAAGCACATATTGAGGGGGAGCATTTCAAAAGAAAATAAATTATCAAGGTATAAAAGCTTCTATGTTTTAACATAAGTACCTTGATTGATTCTCTAATGGTTTCCCTTATGGCAGTGTGATCGTGAAAGTACTTCAAAGAACTCTTTCCTCTATGTGCTAAATGATTTCAAACAACCAACGAACATATTGAGGGGGAGAATTTACCAAGAAAATCAAAGGCTTTTTCTAAGGAAATTGTGATCAAGAAAATATTTCAAAGTCCTCTTGCCTCCATGTGCGAAACAATTTCAAAATCATATGCACTTGTTGAGGGGGAGCATTTCTAAATGATCAAAAACAATTAAGGTACAAAATGCTTTGGTATTATATCACAAGTACCTTGATTGATTTTCCAAATGATTTTTTAATTGGTTTCAAGAAGGAAAGAACTGTACCAAAAGACCGACCATTTTACTTTATGCATGGAGTTATAAGGATGATAAGTTTAGGTATTAGTTCCTACGATCCCGTCAGAACTGGAGGGATCTACCCAGGGACAATCCAGTAGATAGTGTAAAAGTCCTTAGGTATGATTGAAAAAAAAGGAGAAAAATGAGAATATGGGAAGAGTGCCGACTGAGAAAGAGTTAGAACTTGAATAAACCCAACAAGGTTCTAGTGATAAAGTCTCGGTAAGCACTGAAGGGGTTGAAGAATGAAAAAGAAATGAATGTGAAAAGGGTGAAAAGAAATAGCCCTCCAACAATTCAACCTTAGGGCATAAACCGGGTTCAATACATATGCTACAGGTGGTTACCAAGGTAACGTCGGTATTGAAGACAAGACGTCATGGACCCAGTGACGCACTGCACTAAACTTCCCAAGCTACTCAAGTTCCTCTTAAAAGGGCTTGTTTCATTCTCACGGGGAACCTACATTATCGATCGACTTTCTCTTGGAGATTGTTGATATCGAAGAAGGAGACCCTTTCCCTAGTCTCCGAATAGGAAAACAAAGAGCACAATAGAGTCTAGAGCCAAGAAATCGTCACAAAATCTCATTAGGACACAAAATTAAACAAGACTTGCTGTGTCATACAATGTGGAAAGTAAGTATATATTGAGAGTCGTACGCATTATCCTTGTGGTATTGCCAGAACATCTGAGTGATATGTAATGTATTCACGATGAAGATGGAAATCCTTCTAGAGCCAACATCAAACAAGCTCTTGGTGGGTGACATGTGAGATCTTTCCAAAAGATCAAGCTTTTGATAACTGGATAGAAACGATGGGGCGATTCATTCTTGAATCAACCTTGGTCCAGGAAATGAATTGACGAATACTTTTGGAAAAACCGTTCGATGTGCAAATCTTCTTTTCTCTAGCACATCGAATGTGTATTCATTTTCAAATGTAAAAAGTATTTCCGATTGAAAATTGATCTTTCTCATAAAACCTTCGTCGTACTGCAAAACTCTTTCTTCTAAGCAATACGCGATTGTTTTCAAATCAAATTTTCATCAATCAGTGAATCTCAATTCACTTGTTCACTCACTCCGTGTTGTCTACTTCGAGACGATCCGGTTTGAGAACGGCTAGATCAAGCTGTGAAACCCTGTCAAGGAGATTCTTCGGAATTCTACCTGATCATAGGAATTATTTATACTGATCAACGGGGAATTGTGGTTCTTGCAACTGTATTCAACGAAAGTGAACAAAGACACTTTCGTGTGTTTTATTGCTTACTGTTGTTTGCAGGAACATTTGGACGGTTGCAGCTGATCGATATTAAGAAGTCAATTCACAACCGCATGCTCACAGCATTCACACTTAATTGAAGAAAATCATAACCATCAAAGACATACTACAAAGATGCTTCCGCTACTCTGATGCAAAGATGTCATGATCCAGAAAGTGTGAGCATGTCGGTCCAAAAGTCACAACATCACATGAAGGCAACACAACAAAGGGTGATCCAGAGATTTACTGTGACTGATGATCTCAAAGAAAGCTGAAAGATCATCAAGATGTGGATCAGTTCAAAGACCTCCACTGAAAGTACAAAGCATTTGGACTTTGAAGTATCACTACTAAAGCACAACGATTGCGGAAGTGAAGAATTGAAGTCTACGAGCTCAGAACAAAAGACAAAATAGAATGATAGGATTCAAAATGTAAATCATGGGGTGACCTCCCTAAGGAGGATATTGTTAGGATTTAGAAAATCCATAGTGAAGTGTCGGTCACCCCAACTATTGTCTAGCATATGTTAGCTCGTAGACATATCGTTATTTACTTGTTTATTAGCTTAGTTATTAGTTTAGAGTAACACCGTGGGCGAAGGACGGGTCTTTACCCACTGTATACCTGATCCACAGTCCGACAGGAGGACATTTATGTTGTAACTATAAATACCCCTTCCATCCTTGGAAGGGGTGGTGCTTCTTAATCTAACCTTTCTTCTTTTTGTTTTAACTTTCTCTCTCTAGATTCACCCTCTCATCTCTTTCTCTCTCTAAACATGGCATACTTGTATTATCATCATCCAAGGCCACCCGAATCATCAAACAACATAAAAAATATGATCCTAACAGAACATGTCCTTATTGCCATCATATTCTATTCTGATTCGTGACAAATAATCTATTAATGCCAAATCAAATCCGATTCACATACAGGGGACAACCATATTATCAACCCAAACTCCAGAAAAATTCAGAAGACTAAACGAAAACTTACCAATCCATGGGAAGAAGGAAGGTGGCCGTCTTACTTGAGAAGGTTCCTTATGACTCATTTCGAACAATCCAAAACAATCTCAGGCGTACAAACAATGCCAAATATCAAAAATCTGATCTTGCTGATACGAATCACATAAAAAAAATAGGTGATAATCGAAATCTCTCAAAGACATATGCGGTATGATACAAAGCTGAAATATTACCAAAATGTCAAATCATAAAACTTGACAATTCAAACCGACTTCTAAACAAATAAAAGAAAAGTAATATCAATCAAAATCACATAACAAAATATCAAACTGTCTCAAAACGCGCAACAAACAAATGAGAGGGACGACGAATCGCGATAGTTCTATCCTCCACCATTCTCAAGATAATCATGGGTACGATGCCTCACAAAACATACAGAGCAGATGAAATCTTCTCAGCATCTCTTCTCTGATATGACGTCCTAGTAGTTCTGCTGAACTGCTGACCTTCTATACGCCCAAATTCCTGGTAGTAGTTTCTCCGTCTATCAGTAATATGTCGGTCGTAGCTCTTCTGCTCGTACGCCTTTTGTATGCTCGCTATTTGAACCTCGTCTCCGTCTTTGCTCCTCTTGTTGTTCTGTCCAGCTCTCTCCTGCAACATCTTGATGTTTCTGCAGCGTCTCAATACTTCAACGATCTTCTTGACACGAGCAATCATGTCTTCAGCTTAACTCGAGTGGCAGCTGTACTAAACGGATGTGGCTTCTTCAAGAACCACTCTATCTTAGAAAATATTTTAGTAACTCAAGATCCGAATCACCATCTTCGATTCTACGAGTAGTCACCATCTAAACGATCGACAAACTAATCCGCTAAGACAATTAGACAAAATCAAATGTGGGAGGATGAAGATCAAGTCAGCGAAGACAAACGGATATCGAAATCAAATCAGAACGAAAAGGTCCAACCAAACGGGATTGGTCGAAACAAACGGAAGCCTAATGTCTAACCAAATCCTCACAGGTCATAGCCTAAGCTCTAAGGGTCTCAAAACCTAGGCTCTGATACCATAATTGTAACACGCCAACCCTAAAAGGGTCAGAATGTCACATTATGGAGTCATATCAGAACATACAAATAAAAATTTGCAAGCGAAAGTCTTATTAAATAAAATACCAAGTCATATAAACGAATGACTTACAAAGGAAATTGATTAGGGTGGTTTAAGGGTTGGTGTGTGTATGGATGAAATAGTATGATAATATCAATATCAAAATAAACACGAGAATTGAATCAAAAACCTTTTAGGAAAAAGGTTAGTCAATCAAATCCCGTGAGTGAGATATGTGATACCGGATAAGGATATCCGGGTCGTTTCCCAACGAGGTGTGAATTGAGAATGTCGTTTGAGGTTTGTTATTAAAATGCTCGATGTTACGGGTTTTTGTTTTTGATTACGTTTTCTACAAATTAACTAAAGGGAAAGTAATTAAGGCACGGGAACAAAGTAAATGATTAACTAACTACTACTAAGCATATGAAATGATAAAATTAAGTTACACTAAGTCCTAGAGTGATAATATGCAAAAACGTGAAAACCCGGGCTAATCCCGAGCCTCAAAAAGTGAAAATGATGCAATTTAAGGCCTAAGGATGTGAAACTAATTTTCCTACGTTCTAAACGACTAAAAATAATTTTAGGAAAAAGCTGGGTATTTTTTCTACTTTTAAATTATTTATTATGAATTAAAATCTAATTTAATCTAATTTAATTATAAAAAATACTAAACTATTTTGGAAAAATCTGAAAATTTCACAGAAAATACTTTAAGCTAAACTGATTTTGGTAAAAATGAAAAAGTGTGGTACTACTTTACGAAATAAGCACTTAAAAAGCCTAATAAGCTAGTAAGCTAAAAACTGTTTAAGTGGTTAAGAGATTAATAGTGCAATATTCTAACGAACAAAGACCCTAGGGCAGTTGGTGATTGTGTTGTGTGTTGGGTATGTGAAGCTAGAGACCTGAGTTCGAACCTGGTGCTTTGCACCTTTTTGCAAAATATTTTTTTTTTGATTTTTCTTTTGAAACTTAAAGAGGAAATGAAATAAGCAATCTTTCCTAAAAAACTTGACTTATGAAAAGCCTGAAATAAGCAGTTAGAACTGCTTATTTCTATCAGTTCTGGACAGAGGCAAACCAAACACTTTTTAGCAAACTTTTGAGTTTAAAAAGCATTATATAAGCAGTATTAAAGTCAAATAAGCAATCATAACTGCTAAAATAAGCTAAAGATACAGAGGATGAACTAATTCTAGAGGGGAATAAGCAGTTTATGGCTACAAGCTAATAGGAGACCCTAGGACTATAAGGGTAAAAAAAAAACTACCAAGGACTTAAATAAGCTACAATAAGCATCAAATAAGCTAAACTAATGAAACCTATTCTAAATACCTAAAGCAACTAGGGAATGAGAAATAAGCAGATATAACAATCTAATAAGCTAAAAGAAAAGAAAAAAAAATGAAAAATGAGCAAGGCTGCTACTGTGGTGTTGCAGCAGTGGACAGGGCCAAGGGGTGTTTTCAAGGGAAGATTAAGCTATTAATAAGCTAAGATAAAATTCAACAAAAATATGCATAAGCTAGAGTACCAACCCAAGATTATGCGTACCAATTTTCAGCTTACAATACCAAGTAATAAGCTGATGAAAAATCCGAGAATGGAGCCCACTTAGACAAATATGCTGCTGAAACAGTAACTGATATGGGTTTGGGACAGATTTTAAATGCAATTTAAGCTAAGCTAGAGCGAAACTAAGTGCAAAATAAGTTAGGCTATATCTAGGTGGGTATGTGATGTTGCAAGAAAAACATTTTGGAAGAAGCTTGGACCAAAAATAAGCTTGGAAAAAAGGTCACTGAATCAGCAGGTACGTTGCTGTTCAATGGGTAATGCAGAAACAGATATGAGATTTTTTTTTTTTTTTTTTTTTTTTTAGAGAACCAAACTTGCGAACTGCTGTGATCTAAGTTAAACTCATTTTACAAACTTGCTTAAACCTTAAACCACCTTGACTTTGAGTGTCAAAGCGGGTAAAAAGAAATTTTTTTGATAACAAATAAGTTAATGCCAAACACCCCTTGATATGGGTAAAACTCTTTGAAAGCTGATTTTTTTAACATAGGCTTGTACTTTTTCACTTGTAAAACAAATTTAGTTTCTCAAAGTAAACTTAAAACAGAAAAGCAAAGGTAATGAGCCAATAAGCACTAAGTGCTTATTTGCCAATTAAGCTAAAACAAACTAATAAGCTGAGAAAAGAAAAATATTTTTCATTACTAAAAAATTATTACAACTGAATAATAAAAACAGATAACTTAATTTAAATCTAAACCCTAATGCCTTTCAAAGGCTACAAGTGATCCCATTTATACTAGAGCTAGGAGGTCTTCAAATGCTACTACTTGTGCCTTTGTTGTGAGACAGAAGTGAACTTGGACACTTTGTGTTTCTTTTGCTTCAATCTTGGCCATCCATCTTGCTTGGGCACCACTTATCCAATCTGAGCCATCCACTTTTGGTATCCAATGTGGGTATTTGAGGATCGCCAGCTTGGCACTGAAGACCCATGTGGGTGTGGGGGAGGAACGAGCTGGGGACCAGTGGGTTGATGGTGAAAGGTTGGGGAAGAGACAAAGGAGAGGGGTTTGGTTTTGGCGGGCAACTGGGTTTGGGATTGGGATTCTGTTTTGGGTAAAAAAAAGAAGAAGAGGTGGGTTAGGTTTATTTTGTTTTAAAAGGTTTTATAAAAGTAATTTTGCATTTTCTGTTTTCATTTTATAAAATGATTTTTTTTTAGAGAAAATAATTTTAATAAAAATTGGTTTTTGAAAAATGGTTTTAAATAAAAATAAGGTTTAGGGAAATGAAATATGAATTTGGATTTTTTTGGTGGCGGGTGAAATGGTCATTTGGGTCCGGGTGAAGGTAAAATGGAAATTTGGGTTTAGGGTTAGGTTTTAAGTCTGATTCCCCAAGCTCACTCCCAAATATGTACCCCGGGCTCCGAAAATGTAGAAAATCATCATCCGGCTCCGTCTGCAAAGCACGTTATCCAATCCAAGCTCAATTCAGTCCGTTTTGGTCCTGTTTTCGATCCTTTGTACCTGAAATACATAAAAACACATTCCAAGGATATCTGCAGCATAATTGGTTATATTTCCGTGTTTTTAGACATTTTTGTGGGCTTAGATGGGTAAAAATGATGAGTGAATAAGCACTCATCAAATCCCCCACACTATCAATTGCTAGTCCCTAGCAATCCGATCATATGAAAGGATCAAAAATACCAAGAATACCCCGTTTCGACTTTTTTATTCAACTATGAGAAATTTAAAACTTGAACGTAAATAAATAACATGCTTGATCATCAAAACATGGCATCACGGAACGGGATTCACGCAAAATGGGTGTCTCCGGGGAATTGTAATCGTCATCCTCTTTTTGATACTCTCAAACCAAGCTTAAACTTATTGTGCAAACGTTTTTGTAAAATGCTAACACTACTTATATCAATAATCTATGTATGTCGAGACTTAACTTTTTACTCCCGCAATTTATAAAATTTAAGTGATTGTGCTCATTTTCAAAAGTTTGACCATTGAAATCGACATTTGTTATGGTTGTAATCCACTTAACTAAAGTACTAACTCACAGGAAACGATGAAAGTCTAAGGATCGAAAGAGCCTTTTCCATGTAGCCGCTTTCTTCTCGGCACATCCCAAAACATTAGTTTTAAGTGACCGGGCTTTTGACACCTCACAGAGAATAGTACCGGAATTAGCGGGAATTCGATTCCAAAGATTTACGAAGCTATCGTTAAGTTAAAACTAAACCTAAATGGATTAAAACCGACGACAATTTAGAAATTCGAGATTCAAAGGTGAGATCACTCCATGTTGCGACTTTCTTCTCAGCTTGCCCTTTTGAGGAGGCTAGGTTTTCACCCTCGAGAATAGTATCGGGGCTTTCGGGATCTTTGAAATCAAGGATTTCCAAATTACCGTCAAACTTTTAGACAACTTTGACGAATACGAGTTCAACTTCCGATTTAAATTTAAGAAAAAGCAAGTTTCGCACATTTATTCATAAGCAACTTAGTGCTTTTATTCACGCAACTCATATTTTTCAATTTTCATTTTTCAACTTTTTTCACCCTTTTTTTTTTTTTTTTTTTTGACTTTGAACTTTAAACTTGCAACTTTTGCAGCATTCGAGCACTTTACGGTACTTTCATTTTGCAACATTATTCAGATTTTAAGAAAGTATGCTTTCTCGAAAATTTAAATAAAAAGTTGAACTCGGACTCTAAATCAATTTTTCTTAAAAACTTTTTATTGTAACAAGACGATTTTGAATGTTCAAAAGTTTGACAACGAGCACGTATTTAGTCTGATTAGTTAGCTTCTGGGAGAAAAAGCCATAGATTACTTATATAAGCTCTAAAGAGAACCAACTACTCCACGCTTAGCATTTTCATTTGCACAACTCGTAAAATCTTAGCCTAACTGTTAAGAGAGCAGCTAGATCAACACTCTAGCAGAGTCGGGATTCCCCTTGTTCTAGCCGAATCAAGACTAAACTACCATTAACACCGAAGCATCAATGCTTTATTTTATTTTTATTTTTTGTGCAAAGCACTTCTTGTAAATGCAAATACTTGACTTAAAGCGATAAAAAATTTAAAATTTTTTGGTCAAAACGGGGGTGCTAGGGTACTAGAAGGTACATAATGTGATCAAAATTCGCTAGAATTCCCCCCACACTTAGAATTGAATATTGCCCTCAATATTCAAAGTACCGGCCGTAGCCGAAACTATAGAACGGAAAAAGGTAATACTACTAGCCAAGTGTGGAAGCGAAATCTTTTTTCACAAAAAGGATTAATAAGATATCCCTAGATAATCGTTAGCAAAAAGATCGGATATTGGGCGGCTGGATTGAAAACAGGCGCATCAATCATCACGATCTACGGGAATCCTGAAAACAGAGGCAAACACACAACAAGCAAACAATAGTGGGGGTTTCCCCCCCACACTTAGTGTTAGAGAATAGAAAGAAGATAGAAACATGGGTGGATACCCATGAAATGCTACTGTTTTTGTTAACCGAGTCGCTAGCTTGACTCGACCCCGAATTCATTGGTTCATGGGGAAGGTTTGGAGATCCGGGACAACCATTTGAGGTATGTCCCCTCCAAAATAATGTTTCAATCTATGGCCGTTCACTTTGAAGTTTGGTCCGTCGTTTTGAGATAACTCGACGGCACCATAAGGAAAAACTTTGGCAATGGTGAACGGCCCAGTCCAACGGGTTTTAAGTTTCCCCGAGAATATCTTCAATCGAGAATTGAAAAGAAGGACTCGGTCACCAACGTTGAAAACGCGGTTCTTGATTTTGGAGTCATGGATCTTTTTTGTCTTCTCTTTGTAGATTAAAGAGTTCTCGTAGGCTTGATCACGAAGTTCATTTAATTCATTGAGTTGAACTTTTCGGTGATCACCCGCGGACTTGAGATCAAAGTTAGCATGCTTCAAGGCCCAATAGGCTTTGTGCTCGAGCTCGATCGGGAGATGGCACGCCTTTCCGTACACAAGCTTATAAGGAGTACAACCAATAGGTGTTTTGTAAGCGGTACGAAAGGCCCAGAGTGCATCATCTAGCTTATGCGACCAAGAGGCACGGTTTTCGCGTACGGTCCTTTCAAGAATTCTTTTTAGACCACGATTTGAGACTTCCACTTGACCACTAGTTTGTGGGTGATACGCGGTAGCAAGACGGTGAGTAACACCGTACTTAAGCATGACTTTTGTGAATTGGTCATTGCAAAAGTGCGTACCGCGATCACTAATGATGGCACGGGGAGTTCCAAAACGAGCAAAGAGAGATTTCAGAAATTTCACAACTACTCGGGCGTCGTTGGTGGGGAGCGCTTTCGCTTCCACCCATTTTGACAAGTAATCGACCGCCACGAGTATATACTTGTTCCCTCGAGAAGACGGGAACGGGCCCATGAAGTCGATGCCCCACACGTCAAAGATCTCGCACACTTGGATTGCATTTTGAGGCATTTCATCCTTTTGCGAGATTTTGCCGTGACGTTGACAAGCGTCACATGATTTGACTAAGTCATGGGCATCGCGATAGATTGTGGGCCAATAGAAACCGGAATCAAACACCTTTTTGGCGGTGTAGTTCGGGCCATGATGTCCCCCCGTGGGTCCATTGTGACAAGCGTTGAGAATATCAACGGCTTCTTGGCCGTGAACACACCGTCGGATGACTTGATCCGCACAGACTTTGAACAAGTAGGGGTCGTCCCAAAAGTAATGCTTAACATCTTTGAAGAATTTACTTTTTTGTTGGGACGACATCCCTTTAACAACAAAGTTTCCCGCATGGTAGTTTGCAAAGTCGGCAAACCATGGGGTACTCGAATTTCCACTTAGAGATACCACATTAAGTGTCTCGAGAGGAAATGTTTCATTGATTTCCTTTTTCTCGAGCACACCTTGGTGAGGATTTTCAAGACGGGATAGGTGATCAGCCGCGAGGTTCTCGGCTCCTTTTTTATCACGAACGATGATATCAAATTCTTGTAGGAGGAGAACCCACCTGAGCAATCTCGGCTTTGCATCTTGTTTAGCAAAGAGATATTTGAGGGCCGAGTGATCCGTATACACTATGCTTTTAGACAAGATCAAGTATGGTCGAAACTTCTCGAAAGCATACACTACGGCTAGTAATTCTTTTTCCGTCGTAGTGTAGTGTGCTTGAGCTTCGGTCAAAGTTTTGCTAGCATAGTGTATAGGCTGGAAATGTTTTGCTTTTCGTTGCCCCAAGACCGCACCTAGAGCAAAGTCGCTAGCGTCGCACATAAGCTCGAAAGGTAGGTCCCAATCGGGGGCAACTAGAATAGGAGCTTCCGTAAGTTTCTTCTTTAAAGTTTGGAAAGCTTCAATGCATTCTTTTGAGAAGATGAACGGAGTATCTTTTTCAAGAAGACGGGTCATCGGCCGGGCTATTTTCGAGAAATCTTTAATGAATCGACGATAGAAGCCGGCATGACCTAGAAAACTCCGAACACCCTTGACGGTGGTGGGATGAGGTAATTTGGATATGACATCAACTTTAGCCTTATCAACCTCAATCCCATTTTTGGAGATCTTATGGCCGAGGACTATGCCCTCTTTGACCATGAAATGACTTTTCTCCCAATTTAGACAAAGATTTGTGTCTTCACAACGTTTTAGCATCTTGTCCAAATGGGAGAGACATGATTTGAAAGAATCCCCAAAGACCGAAAAATCATCCATAAAGACCTCCATAGTTTCCTCGATCATGTCGTGGAAGATGGCCATCATACACCTTTGGAATGTACCGGGAGCGTTGCATAAGCCGAAAGGCATGCGCCGGTAAGCAAACGTTCCATAAGGGCACGTGAATGTGGTCTTCTCTTGGTCTTGAGGATCTATGGGTATTTGGAAGTAACCCGAGAAACCATCGAGAAAACAATAGTATTCGTTTCCCGCTAATCTCTCAAGCATTTGATCCATGAAGGGTAAAGGAAAGTGGTCTTTACGGGTGGCTTCATTTAACTTTCGGTAGTCAATGCAAACACGCCATCCCGTGACCAATCGAGTAGGAATCAACTCGTTTTCTTCATTTTCAACAACGGTGATGCCACCCTTTTTGGGCACACAATGAACGGGGCTCACCCAAGAACTATCCGAGATAGGGTAAATCAATCCGGCATCAAGAAGTTTTAGGACCTCTTGTTTGATAACCTCGTGGATTTTAGGATTCACTCTTCTTTGATGTTGAACCGCCGGTTTGAAGTCATCCTCCATTAGAATCTTGTGTGTACAAAATTCCGGGTTAATACCCCTAATGTCGGAAAGTTTCCAAGAAATGGCTCGCTTGTGTGACTTCAAAACCTTTATGAGAGCGGCTTTTTCCTCCTCACTCAAATCTTTAGCAATTATGACGGGTAATTTATTGTCACCCTCCAAAAATGCATACTCAAGATGAGGCGGTAAGTCTTTAAGTTCCACCTTCGGAGGATCATTAGCATTTTCAATGTTTTTGATTTCCTCAATATGAAGTTCTTGAAGAGGGAGTGATGATGGATCATCATTGAGCATCTTCTCGATGAGAAGAATATCTCCCTCGATGTCGATGGGGGCGTGATCAATTTCCCATGGGACAGAATCACTAGACAAGTAAGCTTCAATCTCTTCCAAGATAAAGTCACTTTCCTCATTGTAAAATGGAGTGAGGGAAGGGGAAGAGAGAGCAATGATGGGATCAACCGAAGTAGGATTGCCACTCGAGAATCCAAGAATTTCTTGAGAATACTCCTCCGACACAATGTCAATGGCATCAATTTTGTTGACGGACGTATCGTCATAAACGGGGGAGTATCTCGTAACTTGATCAAGATTAAAAGTTACGGCTTCTTTGTTTACCCTCAAAGTGATTTCCCCTTCATCAACGTCGATCAATGCACGACCCGTTTTTAAGAAGCACCTCCCAATGATGAGGGGTACTCGGGGATCGGCATCAAACTCGACGACAACAAAGTCGGCGGGGAAATAAAATTCTCCTACTTTCACACAAACATCCTCGGCTATACCTAACGGATGAGAATTCGTTCGGTCGGCAAGCTCGAGGATCATACATGTAGGAGTAAGAGGAGGTAACGAAAGCTTCTTCCACATAGAGTGTGGCATTAAGTTAATGCTCGCGCCAAGATCGGCCAAAGCGGAGCATTGAACTATCCCTTGAAAATCACACGGGATTAGGAATTTTCTGGGGTCTCCTAACTTTTCGGAAAGTTTTTTAAGGATAACCGCCGAACAATTCTCGTTCAAGGAAGTTTTAGCCAACTCGGAAATTTTTTCTTTGTTGCTCAACAAGCTTTTGATTGTCGGAGCAAACTTGGGCATTAGAAGGAGAGCATCCGCGAAACTAATCTCGAAGTGCAAATCTTTGAAGATTTGCATAAGCTTCTCCATTTGTTGATTAGATTTGTCACGGAGCTTTTGGTCATTAAGCCTTGAAGGATAAGGGATTGAAGGCTTAATCTTTGGAACATCGGGCTCCGGAATGGGGATGTGGACTACCGGAGGTTGGACGTGTGCGGTACTTTGTGGGCTTGTAGAATGCACCTTGTCCTTGGTCACCTCGGTTTCTCGTTCTACTTCCCTCACCGGAGAGGGTGTAGGCATCGAGGGTCCATCATATGACTTACCACTTCGGGTGGCAATAGCATTCAACTCTCCCTTCGGGTTAGGAATTGTATTAGCCGGAAGGGTTTTAGAAGTTGAAGCTTGATTCATTTGACACATGATACTATTGAACATATTTTCAATTTTGTATTGATTTTGATCAATTTTGTTGTTTGTTTTGTTCAATTCATTTTTTAACTCATTACCTTGTTTTGACATTGAAGTTTGGAAATCATTTCTCAAAGTAGTGATTTGGCTTTGCAAACCCCTAATTGTAACCTCATTAGACTTAATGTAGTTGGAAAGTTCAATAGAGGGGCCAACCGGGGGTTGGTAATTAGGAGCTTGATAACCATGATTGAGATTACCCCCTTGGGGAGGGTATTGGTTCATCGGGGCTTGATATGGAACATTTTTCCCTTTCACTTGATTTTGATTGAACCTATTTTGATTGTTAGGTTGAGGAAAACCGGGTGGTCCTTGATTGCTAGCACGATAGCTCGGGTCAACTTGAGGACGGTATTGATTACCTCCTTGATTGTAAGGCCCGGCTACGGCATTTGCTTCAAAAGGATTACCATCCGTAGCGGTACAATTGTAGTAAGCATGAGGCCCACCACAAGTAGTACAAGTAGTTGCCACCGCTTTGACTTGAGCGGGTGGATTTGGAGATGGAGAAGAAAGAGATTTTGAGAGAACCAATGCTTGGATAGCATCGGTAAGCTTGTCAATCTTAGCATCCGTGCTAGAGACATTTTCCGAAGAAGGTGAAGCACTCACTCGGGAAGCAATCGGTTTGCTTCGTGAGGTGCGGACTTTAGACTTGTTCTCAATGATGGACAACACATCTTTCGTAGAGCGTGTCAAGAGATTACCACCGGCGGCGGCATTGAGAGAGTCTTGATCGTTTTCGTTCAAACCATTGTAGAAAGTATCGAGTTGATGTAACTCGGAAAAGCCATGGTGAGGACATTGACGAAGTAAGTCCTTGAAACGATCCCAAGCTTCACTAAATGATTCATCAAATTTTTGTGTAAACTTTGTGATTTCATTTTTAAGTGTGTTGTCTTTTGTGGTGGGAAGAATTCGTTAGTGAATTTTGAAACTAAATCTTCCCATGTGGTGATTGATTGAGGGGTTGTTTCTCGAGCCAACTCCGGGCGGCCCCCTCAAGTGAGAACGGGAAAAGAAGTAGTTTGATTGCTTCTTCCGGCACGTTTCGATATTTGATTGTAGACGTGAGCTTGTTAAACCGTCGGATATGAGAGTGAGGATCGTCTCTCTCAAATCCGTAAAATTGGCTTGACGATACCAAGTTAATCAATCCGTGTTTGAGCTCAAAATTGTCGGCAACGATTGGTGGAACGACGATGGCTTCTCCATAACCCTCGGTGGGGGCTTGGAGTTGTTCCAACATAGAACGGTTATCCTTCGCCATTTCGGGAATGGGGTCGGGATTAGTACGAATCTCGGGTTCGACTATTGGCGGGGAACGTCTATTTCGTCTTCGCGGAATTGTGGCGAGTTCAAGAAGGGGACTAGAAGAATTAGAAGAACGAGTGCGCATGCACTACCAAAAACAACACTTTCAATTAAAACAAGACCGAGGCAAAACACAGTGAACTTATACCAATAATCCCACGTGAAATGATCACTTTTATAAGTAAAACGCACAAAGGAGCGGAGAGACTTAGTAGGTCAGGAAGCGTATTAAAAACCTGTCTCTTTTCAGCCGCAATTTAATGTCAGGCCGTCCTTATACCCCTCACACAGTTTGTTAAACCGATAGAAGTAAACCAAATCACGAGCGACACAAAGGCAAGTTTTTAATCTTTTGTTCGGGAACTTATAATGATAACACTCAAGTTTAGAATGTTATATTGATTGTGTCTTCTATTTTATTTAAAACAAAAGGGAAAATCTTTTTGTATTTTTAATCTTTTATATATATATATATATACAAAGAAAAAGGAAAATATTTTTTTTACTTTTTTGATTTTTATAAAAACAATAACTTCACGAAGGAAGGATCTCGAGTCACTAATCGTCAAACCGTAACGATATTGTCGCAACACAACCTCCCCGGCAACGGCGCCAAAATTTGATTAGGGTGGTTTAAGGGTTGGTGTGTGTATGGATGAAATAGTATGATAATATCAATATCAAAATAAACACGAGAATTGAATCAAAAACCTTTTAGGAAAAAGGTTAGTCAATCAAATCCCGTGAGTGAGATATGTGATACCGGATAAGGATATCCGGGTCGTTTCCCAACGAGGTGTGAATTGAGAATGTCGTTTGAGGTTTGTTATTAAAATGCTCGATGTTACGGGTTTTTGTTTTTGATCACGTTTTCTACAAATTAACTAAAGGGAAAGTAATTAAGGCACGGGAACAAATTAAATGATTAACTAACTACTACTAAGCATATGAAATGATAAAATTAAGTTACACTAAGTCCTAGAGTGATAATATGCAAAAACGTGAAAACCCGGGCTAATCCCGAGCCTCAAAAAGTGAAAATGATGCAATTTAAGGCCTAAGGATGTGAAACTAATTTTCCTACGTTCTAAACGACTAAAAATAATTTTAGGAAAAAGCCGGGTATTTTTTCGACTTTTAAATTATTTATTATGAATTAAAATCTAATTTAATCTAATTTAATTATAAAAAATACTAAACTATTTTGGAAAAATCTGAAAATTTCACAGAAAATACTTTAAGCTAAACTGATTTTGGTAAAAATGAAAAAGTGTGGTACTACTTTACGAAATAAGCACTTAAAAAGCCTAATAAGCTAGTAAGCTAAAAACTGTTTAAGTGGTTAAGAGATTAATAGTGCAATATTCTAACGAACAAAGACCCTAGGGCAGTTGGTGATTGTGTTGTGTGTTGGGTATGTGAAGCTAGAGACCTGAGTTCGAACCTGGTGCTTTGCACCTTTTTGCAAAATATTTTTTTTTTGATTTTTCTTTTGAAACTTAAAGAGGAAATGAAATAAGCAATCTTTCCTAAAAAACTTGACTTATGAAAAGCCTGAAATAAGCAGTTAGAACTGCTTATTTCTATCAGGTCTGACAGAGGCAAACCAAACACTCTTTTTAGCAAACTTTTGAGTTTAAAAAGCATTATATAAGCAGTATTAAAGTCAAATAAGCAATCATAACTGCTAAAATAAGCTAAAGATACAGAGGATGAACTAATTCTAGAGGGAATAAGCAGTTTATGGCTACAAGCTAATAGGAGACCCTAGGACTATAAGGGTAAAAAAAAAACTACCAAGGACTTAAATAAGCTACAATAAGCATCAAATAAGCTAAACTAATGAAACCTATTCTAAATACCTAAAGCAACTAGGGAATGAGAAATAAGCAGATATAACAATCTAATAAGCTAAAAGAAAAAAAATGAAAAATGAGCAAGGCTGCTACTGTGGTGTTGCAGCAGTGGACAGGGCCAAGGGGTGTTTTCAAGGGAAGATTAAGCTATTAATAAGCTAAGATAAAATTCAACAAAAATATGCATAAGCTAGAGTACCAACCCAAGATTATGCGTACCAATTTTCAGCTTACAATACCAAGTAATAAGCTGATGAAAAATCCGAGAATGGAGCCCACTTAGACAAATATGCTGCTGAAACAGTAACTGATATGGGTTTGGGACAGATTTTAAATGCAATTTAAGCTAAGCTAGAGCGAAACTAAGTGCAAAATAAGTTAGGCTATATCTAGGTGGGTATGTGATGTTGCAAGAAAAACATTTTGGAAGAAGCTTGGACCAAAAATAAGCTTGGAAAAAAGGTCACTGAATCAGCAGGTACGTTGCTGTTCAATGGTGTAATGCAGAAACAGATATGAGATTTTTTTTAGAGAACCAAACTTGCGAACTGCTGTGATCTAAGTTAAACTCATTTTACAAACTTGCTTAAACCTTAAACCACTTTGACTTTGAGTGTCAAAGCGGGTAAAAAGAAATTTTTTTGATAACAAATAAGTTAATGCCAAACACCCCTTGATATGGGTAAAACTCTTTGAAAGCTGATTTTTTTAACATAGGCTTGTACTTTTTCACTTGTAAAACAAATTTAGTTTCTCAAAGTAAACTTAAAACAGAAAAGCAAAGGTAATGAGCCAATAAGCACTAAGTGCTTATTTGCCAATTAAGCTAAAACAAACTAATAAGCTGAGAAAAGAAAAATATTTTTCATTACTAAAAAAAATATTACAACTGAATAATAAAAACAGATAACTTAATTTAAATCTAAACCCTAATGCCTTTCAAAGGCTACAAGTGATCCCATTTATACTAGAGCTAGGAGGTCTTCAAATGCTACTACTTGTGCCTTTGTTGTGAGACAGAAGTGAACTTGGACACTTTGTGTTTCTTTTGCTTCAATCTTGGCCATCCATCTTGCTTGGGCACCACTTATCCAATCTGAGCCATCCACTTTTTGGTATCCAATGTGGGTATTTGAGGATCGCCAGCTTGGCACTGAAGACCCATGTGGGTGTGGGGGAGGAACGAGCTGGGGACCAGTGGGTTGATGGTGAAAGGTTGGGGAAGAGACAAAGGAGAGGGGTTTGGTTTTGGCGGGCAACTGGGTTTGGGATTGGGATTCTGTTTTGGGTAAAAAAAAGAAGAAGAGGTGGGTTAGGTTTATTTTGTTTTAAAAGGTTTTATAAAAGTAATTTTGCATTTTCTGTTTTCATTTTATAAAATGATTTTTTTTTTTAGAGAAAATAATTTTAATAAAAATTGGTTTTTGAAAAATGGTTTTAAATAAAAATAAGGTTTAGGGAAATGAAATATGAATTTGGATTTTTTTGGTGGCGGGTGAAATGGTCATTTGGGTCCGGGTGAAGGTAAAATGGAAATTTGGGTTTAGGGTTAGGTTTTAAGTCTGATTCCCCAAGCTCACTCCCAAATATGTACCCCGGGCTCCGAAAATGTAGAAAATCATCATCCGGCTCCGTCTGCAAAGCACGTTATCCAATCCAAGCTCAATTCAGTCCGTTTTGGTCCTGTTTTCGATCCTTTGTACCTGAAATACATAAAAACACATTCCAAGGATATCTGCAGCATAATTGGTTATATTTCCGTGTTTTTAGACGTTTTTGTGGGCTTAGATGGGTAAAAATGATGAGTGAATAAGCACTCATCAGAAATACATAATCAACATGTCTAAAAGATACGGAATATCAAAAAAAAAATTTCTTTCAGATGAGTCCAAAATAATAAGGGAAACTAGGGTCGGTTTACTCAAAAGCTCCTACTCTGAGCCCATCAAATCCCAGCATCCCACTTGGTACCTGCCGCATGGAAAAGAAATGCGGCTGAGCTTAAAAAGCCCAGTGAATAGATATAACAAAACAAAAGCTAAACATAATCAAAATACAAAAACGAATCAGAAGAGAATGATAACAAAATCGTAACGAATGAGCACAATGAGTCTATGAGTCAATGAGGAACCTGCAAGACACAATATTAACAGATATCCAGAAGGAACAGAAATCAAAAGACCAGAGTAAAGCAAAGCAGCGAATCATTGAACAAATATAAGCACATAAAAATAACCAAACATACAAGTATCGGAACATAATCACATAGGAGTTGATGAAAAGTATCATAAACAAAAAAAGCAACCAAACAGTGTATAAGCATATCAGTCAGCGGATCAACTAGACATGAATATGGCAAACAAACAAATCAGATAATCAGATATACCTATGCTAAGCATAATTCTATAATCAGGCGAAATCAACTAAATAGAATGTAAGCATGGGAATCACACAAGTCAAAAAATCAACAATGAATAAACATAATGAATATCATACAAGCTGAGACACTAATAGAGTATAAGCATGTCAGTCACAAGTATAGGTAGGAAATACTCAGCGGACATCATAACTAAATGAAGTAGCTAAAAAAGAATACATCATGGCAAACTAAACAAATCAACTAGATTGATAACATAAGTTGTACCATATTCCTTCATCAACCAGTAACATGAACAGAAGTGTAAACATGGCGGATCAACAAGTCAGGAAACATCCATTACTATGCTGAACCAATAACATAAGCATTAGAAACATCAAACAGAAGTACGAACATGGAAATCACAATTTGTAGGTAGATTACTAAATGATAGTCATAGCCCTTGACATAACTGAATGAAGTATAACATGATCAACGGATAAATCAAATGATTACATACTAGCATGGCAACCAGATGAATCAAATAGTCACATAACAGCATGGTAAGCGGATAATCAGATATTAGCATGATAATAGATGAATCAGGTAACCACATACTAATATAGTAGACAGAGAAGTCATGAAATCATAATCAGCATGGTAAACAGATGGACCAAATAATCATATAATAGCGTATTCAACACTTTAATCAAATAATCATATAATAGCTCGGTAAGCGGGTGAAGTGGTAATCTGAAGTATAAGCTTGGCAACCAACTGAAATAAAGTGAAAGCATAGGAAATCAAATGAATGGAAGACTGGGTATAATAACCAAATGAATTGAAGCATGAGTCCGATAGTCAAACGAATCACATAAGAATACTGAGTGAATAAGTAGTTAACTGAATGACTGAATAGGCATAGTAAACGAATGAATCAGAATATCAGATAGTCACATAATAACTAAAATTTGAATGTTGCCACAATCATCTAATACTAAAGGAGATAATCCAATAGCCAAATCTAACAAATCACATATCATAACCCATATCTGCCAAATCAAATCTGTCAAATCATAAGTGCATAAGGAGGGGAGACCTCTCAAGTACCAAATGGAGTAGCTAGCTCCTAAATGTGAGGGGGGGTATTGCACACACGCACCACATCCCCAAAACTGAACTGAGTACCTAGGATGCATCCATATGCTCCTTGTAAAACAAATCAAATATACATATGCCAGTATGAGACTGTACATACGTATTCATAATGGCCAAGTGCACACATATCATAATCATACCAAAAAGGAACACCGAGGACTAATCACACCGTCCCAAATATTGTCATGCCATTGGTGCATCAATGACATGGCCATGGTACCTCCATGGCTAGTTAGCACGAGCAACCAAATAAAATAAATCATATCATATCAAACTGATCATGTAATGGAATCATATCACTAAGGGATCTCAAACGGATAAGATATCAAACGAATAACTAATCAAATATCAAATCAGAGGATCATACCAAAACGAATCATATCAAATCAAAGCAAGGGGAATACGAATCGAATATCAAAATGGACATGAGTCATGAGAAAAAAGAAGTGTAATTACTAAAATGACGGAATATCTGTACCTCAAAGTGTGTGCACGAGATCAAAGCACACAAAGCCAATCACTTCTCCCTCTTCACAAGATCTAAAGTAAATATACTCATATATTACCAACATGTTTATTTTATAAGCTTCTTATGCATTTATAAGTGTTTTACTTATTGATATCATCATTTTGTCTTTCATTTTCTTAACTTCACATCTGGACCCGTATTGGACGAATTTTCATGACAATTAACTGAACTCAAATAAAATTACAAAAATTCCCAGGTGTTCTCTTATTAGTTAGGTTACTTTATGAATTTTTTGGGATTTTATTACTGAGCTTAAGTATGGATTGGAAAATCATTTTTCCCGACCTGTCCATAAAGTACCTAGAAACAGAGACTCCAAAAGTTTGAACATGACACACCCATTTAAACAACTCTAAAAATCCAACCAAAATTCCTAGGGGTTACACATATCCTAAATATCAAAACTGGAGAAGGAGAGGTTAAAACTCCTTATAGTTTGTTCATGAAAAATCAAATACCCCAACCCAAAATTTTACTCACCTTTCCCAGGTTTAACACCTTAACTTTTAAAATATAAAAATCATATCTACACGTCTCCAATTGCAACAAGGCTTACATATTCAGAATGTACACGAAAAGTACTTACATTTAGGCTAAAGAATCGCTCAAAAACATGCAAGAATCATCAATTTAGACCCCTTTGAATTCAACCCAAATTCTGGACAACATCATAATTTCGATTAAGAACATCTAACCCTAACCAACTCAAGATTAAACCTCTAACACATCCTTAATTATGTTTTAATGATCAAACATACTTAATTACTGATATTTTGATAAACTCTAATTCATCTTGTGAGTTACATAATTAATCATAGGAAAGGAGGAGAAAAGATTGCTTACCCTTACTATGCTTCGAAAATAAGACTTGATTTTTTGGTTCCTTGAGTTTTCTTGAAAAACAACAATGGAGGCTAGGGTTTTCTCCTTCTCTCCTTTTTTTCCCTATAAAACGTTTTTGGAGGGAGAGGGATGGACCGAATCTTTTTTTGTTGTTGTCTAATTCGGGTTTACAAAATTTGGGTTGGGCTTGGGTTTGTTTGGATTTTAATTTTTTTGTATTTTATTTCTTAACATATATTTTTTATATTACTTATTTATTAATTCAACTTATGATATAATCGAAATCTAATTAAAATTTTATTCCAATTTTTAAGGTGTTATAATCAGAGTTGGTGGCTTATCTACATCAGCTTGTCGTTGAAGACCAAGTTAGTGTGCTCCTCACCATATGACATCTACATTGGCACACTCACACATTACATCATGATCCGGTTTTTGCATCTTGAAGCTTGGATTTTGGATGGACGGTGGGTGGTGACGACTCAGTTGTTGGCTAAGACTATTGCTTGTTATTTTATTTTTACACCATTTAAGTGCATTCTTTGTCTTATCCTACCCTTAAGTCATTAGGGTCGGTCGAGGAAAAAATAATATCATCAACATAGATTTGAACATGAATTAAATGTTTGCCTGACTTTCTGGTGAACAATGTGGGATCAACTGCTCCTTTGCTGAATCCGTTGGTTAAGAGAAACTTTGACAGTGTGTCATACCATGCCCTTGGAGCTTGTTTCAAGCCATAAAGAACCTTCTTCAAGCGATAGACATGAGTAGGACGTTCTGGATCCACAAAACCTTCAGGCTGACTGACATAAACGATTTCTTTCCGATCTCCATTAAGAATGGCAATCTTCACATCCATTTGATAAACCACCATGTTCTTGCTAGCAGCATTAGCCAAGAAGATTCTGATTGCCTCGATACGTGCAACTGGAGCAAATGATTCCTCAAAGTCAATACCCTCTTCTTGATGATATCCTTTTGCAACAAGTCTTGCCTTGTTCTTCAGTACATCACCATGTTCATCAAGTTTTACTTTGAAGATCCACTTGAGAGCAATGATCATAGCACAGTCAGGACCAGGTACCATTTCCCAAACAACAAGAAGATCAAACTCGTGAATTTCTTCTTGCATTCCATTGAACCAACTGTCTTCATACATTGCTGTTTTAACATCTTTCGGTTCGACCTTTGATAATATGGAATTGAAGAAGCACCATAAGGCATCAGTAGCAAGTTGTTTATGAGTGGATACTGGACGAGAAGGATTCCCAATGATATTGTACAAGGGATGATCATGTGTCCATTTTCTGAAATGCTCGTGTGGTTGTTGTTTAGGAACTGATGTAGCAGAGTTAGGGTCCCCTGATGAAGATGGTTCAGATGATGGATCAGGGGCAAAAATGTTTTCAAACGGTGCATCTTCTGAAGTGGCAAAGGGGTTGTCTCCATCATAGTTGGTAGAAACATTTCCATGATGTACATTCGAGGATTGAGGATATGATGATGATGATGAGTGATCTGCAGCAAGCGCTTCTGGACATAGTGACACAGAAATTGATGGATTATCTGTGTTGACTGGATTAGGAGACGCCACTGTTTATGTTGTAGAATGATCATTGATAAGAGGCTTATAGTATTTATCAAACATCGGATCAAACAATTTCTTCAAATCTTCTTTAGAAGGAGGTACATATGGAACTGTAGGTGAGGAATTCTGTACAATAGAAGAACTGATAGGACTAGATATGTGTTGAGATGCGGGTCCTGAACTAGATTTCCCAGGAGCCTTTTGCTCAGATAGCTCATCGAACGTGACGTGAATAGTTTCTATGATGTCTCGGGTTCTTTTGTTGTAGATTCGGTAACCCTTCCGGTTTGGTGCGTAGCCCACAAAAACTCCAATGGCTGCCTTAGCTCTTAATTTTCCTAAATCTTGACCTTCATTCGTTGGATAGCATAAAGCACCGAACACACGAAGGAAAGAGAGATCAGGTTTTCGATTGTGAACGAGTTCGTATGGAGTTTTTCCATGAGTGGTGTGGATAAGAGAACGGTTTGGGGTATAGCAGGCAATGGCAATGGCTTCAGCCCAGAGAAACATTTGAACCTTTGAGTAGATTAGCATGGTTCTTGCAGCTTCCACAAGAGTCCAATTTCATCTTTCAACTACACCGTTCTGTTGAAGAGTACGTGGAACACTTCTTTGATGGCTGATTCCAATGCTTTCATAAAACTGACTTAGTTCTTTGTTAACAAACTCAGTTCCATTGTCTGTTTGAATAATTCTGACTGTTTTATTAAGTCGAACCTGCAGCTGTTTGATAAGCTTGATGATGACATCTGGAGTTTCATCGTTTGTCCTCAAAAACTTAACCCAAGTAAACCGAGAGTAGTCATCGACAACGACTAATACATATTTCTTCCCGTTTATAGTCTGTACTCTCATGGGTCCGCACAAATCCATGTGAAGAGTATGAAGAACTTCCATAACTGAGTTTGTTGGTTTGAGTTTGTGACTATATATCTTGCTTTTTCCCAATTGGCATGCTGGACAAAGATGATCTTTTTCATACTTTAATCTGGGCAAGCCTCTTACGAGGTCCTTTCTGGAAAGATCATTTATGGTGCCGAAGTTCAAGTGATTGAGACGACGATGCCATAACCATGACGTTGTTTTTGAAGCCTTTGATAACAAGCAGATTGGAGAAGACCTCATCATATCTTCGATAGAGATGGTGTATAAATTAGTTCCACGGGTTCCCTTTAAAAGCTCAACACCATCTAATTCTCTCACAAAACAAGTATGTTTTCTGAAGGCTACTTCTAGATCATAGTCACAGAATTGGCCAACAGAAAACAAGTTATGACCAAGACCTTCAACATAATATACCTTGGAGATTACACTGTCACCAACGACATAATCTCCATATCCCATAATTGCACCGAAATGGTTGTTCCCGAATCTAACAGTCCCGATGAATTTACTCACGAAGTTCATGAGCCGCGAGCGATCTCCAGCCATATGCTTGGAACAGCCTGAGTCCAGGTACCACAGAACGATTTAAACGACCTGCAGTTGAACACAGACAAGAATGGATGACTAGACAATTGGGATCCCCATGCGAGAATGGGTTCCACTTGGTTAGTAAATGAGATTGGAACACCCACATCAGAAGCAAAAACAATGATATCATTAGAGGTAGATGTCGGGCTAGTAGTAACAGCAGATCTATTCAAAGTATGTTAACTTCTTAAAGGTATAGTTCTACCAGTAGGCATCCATTTCCTAATGGGCATTGATCTAGATAATTTAGGTCACAACTCATTAAGATTGAATTTACGGCCAGTAGGTATCCATTGATAACCTACGTTACTAAATTTTCTTCCTGTTGGTTTCCAATGTTTTCTAACCCTCTTCCACCTTGGTTTTCTGACCTTCTTATCCTGTTTTCTAGTGTTAACATTTTTTATCGGAGATTGGACAGCATTACTCAAATCATTCACAACACATTCATGATTAATACCAGAAATCAAGCAATCATTACCTGCTTTGCAAGTAGTAGCAGAATTCAAATTAATTACAGTACGCTTATAGCTAATACTAGAATCAACACGATTCGTCTTATTCAACACAAACTTATTGTTCCTAGGGTGGTCTTCTACTTACTTTCTTCCATTGATCACTCTTAGCTTGCGAGGTCCTATCTTGCTTTGTATTGTCTGGAGGCTTTGACCCGCTTGCCTTAGTGTCACTGATTACTCCTGTAGAGGGAATGATGGGAACATTAGTTGGTTTTGCTACTTTTTGCGTTCCTAATCTAGAAGTGTTGGGATTTGAAGTACTAGCATGCACATCAAAGTTCACATGTTTTACTTTAGGCATAGAACAAGACATATCAGGAGTCCCATGCTTAATACTAGGCATAGAGCATGGCATAATGACTTTATTTTTAGTACAAAAGGATTTAGGGCGTGTTGCTCTTAAACATTCTAAAAGCTCCTGAGATTGTTTGGCATATAAGCATGCATACCTAACTTCACTATCAAGTGGTTTATTTATGCTATCCTCTTCGACAATCTCACGGAGACATTCTAGACTATCCTTAAGATACGAAAAATATTCTTAACACACAAGTTCGTTATTTCTGAGATGAGGGGGAATATACTTTATAGTCACAGCATACTTAGAATCCGCTGGTGCCTTTGATACAAGATTCTCATCACTGACAATTAGCATTTTCCCTTTTACCTGACTCTTCAGATTCTCAATTTCCTTTTGTAAAGAAGTTATTTTTTCATTGTTCTTGTCACGACTGACTTTCATTGAATCATATAACTCTTTGAAATGTAGTTTAACCTTTTCATTTTCTTTTAGAAAACTCTCATTTTCTTGTTGTAAAACGTTAATGATGTTTTGAAGATGAAAGTTTTGAGAATTCTGAGAATCTAACAGAGGAGGCATTTGGGAGCCATTCACATTATTCTTTTCACCCTTCAATTTTGAAATTTGGGTTTTCAATCTTCTAATCGTGTTACAATGAGCTCGAATCTGTTCGTCACGTTTGCTTATTTTAAAAACTGCATCAAAATCAGGAGCATCCGAGAATGTCTTGACATTTGAGGTTTTAATATTTTCTTTGAGATGTTGATATTTTAATTGCAAATCAAAATGTTCAACTTTCAGCTTAGAAAAATGTTTTACCAAGTTATCCTGATCATCCTGTTCTATTTTCTCATTCAGTTTTGAATTTTTGTTTTCAAGCTCAACGACACGATCATGGGAAACTTTCAGAGCAACATATAATTCATGAAATTGAGAAGCAGTAATAGAATAATTTGTAACATTATAGAATACTTCTTGAGCAACACAACTGGAGATCAAGTTCTCATTTAAGATATGCAGATTCTTCCTTTCAATTTCATTACATTTGAGTTCACGTTCATAGTCATTGACCTCAATTTCCATTTCATTGAACACCTTTTTCATTTCTTTAATCTCTGTATCAATGCCCTTTTGAAGACTCTCAAATTGTTCTTTTAGTAGTTTAAAGAAAGGCATGACCTCAGTTAAATAGCACTCTTTAGTTTGCTCAAAACCCCTTTCCCCTTCAGTAATCCATGTGGGTGTAATTCTCTTCTTACACGTTTTCTCAAAGTCAACAAACAATTGATAGACTACGTATAGACTGATTAAGGTCTTGCTTTGAGTAGAAAGAGTTCTGGGCACTAAATGCATAGGTGAATTGGGGGGATACACAGTGGCTGGAGGAATTCTCCTACAAGGAGGATTCTTCTCAATCAGGTTATCAATTTTTTGTTTATCCAAATCTTTCTTCCAGAATACTTGCTTAGAGGTTAATTGAGTTTGAGGTTTAAACTTATTCAAAGCTATCCAGTTTTCTTTAGTGTAATCATGGAGTTTAAACGTTATATTATACTTTGTACACTTAGGATCATTTAACTTCTTTGCCATTTTCTCCCTAGAAGCATCTTCTAATTTTCTATCCTCATCAGTGCTTCCTATACATGATGGTATCTGCCTAGGCTTAAGAATCTCATTACCATCATAGACTACCTTTTGTGCAGCTCTAGAAACTTTTCCATACTCAGGATTGGGTACCTCTACAAGGGGAATACTATGCTTATCGCTTAAGACTCTATGCTTAGTTATCATGTGAGCAGTCTGAATGGTGTTCCCTTGTATGTACAGTTGTTCTCAAGTTTGTTTTTCAAAGTTTTTAGGTTGGAAAAATCATTTAAAAGTTTTGATTCCTTAGCAGTAAACTCCTGTTTAAGCACCTTTACATTTTCTTGAAGTTCTTGCTTTTGCTTAACAGTTTTATTGAGCTTTTCTTGCAAGGAGTTTAACTCTTGTTTTAACATTTCTTCCCTAAAGTTACTTTATATGATAATTGTACGCATTTGGAAATCCATCTCCTGCTCACGGTTAGTCAATTCAAACTTAGCACGTTGTTCATACATAGCAACTTGTTCTTTATAGGCATTCAGTTCAGAGGTTATAGAGTCATCAGGGGCACATGCAGTGTATTCATCAAAAATATAGTCATCATTGACTGCTGAAGATGCATCGCTTGGTACACTTTCACTTTTATTTTTCTTTACATATTGATCATATGAGACAATATTACTATTACCCATATTTTCAATATCTGATTCAATAATTTCAGTTGGTTGTACCTTGTCGTGTATCTTTTGCACATCAATGTTATAGTATAGTTTTAATACCTCTGATATGATTGATTCCTTGGAAGGACTGATTTGTTGTGTTAAAGGAGCCTTTGGAGAGACCATTGGTGAGATACTAGCCATGAAAATGGTCTGGGCAGTGGGTTCATCGTCGACATCAGAATCAAATGCATCACAGTCTGTAACTTGAAATGCATTGGGATTGTTGTGTCCCATACCCTGCACTAGCTGTTCATCCACGTCTGCATCATAAGTTTTGGCATTTACCTCAGCAAGAAACAACAATTCTTCTTCATCCAATACTGCTCCATTATCTTGAGCTTGTACCAGCAGCATTTTGTCCTTGAAGTACTCTGCATTTCGTGGACGTTTAGGAGAAGTGCAGTTTCTCGCAATATGTCCTTCTCCACCACAGTTGTAACACTTGATTGGCTTCCCTTGACCTTGAGCCATGTTCCTTCCACGATTCTGATTACCCACATATCCTCCACCTATACCAGCATTTCCGTAACCCCCTCCTGCCATTCCTTGTTCATTCTGTCTTCTTTGCACATTTTGCACCACTACCTTTCCTTCCTTGACAGTAGCATGATTGTGGAGATTGGAAGCTGTTCTGAGATGGTTGTTGGTATGTGGAGCGAATTTCAAGTTTTGCTTAACCATTAGAGCCAATTGATTGACAAGATGTTCCATGAATGTGTCAGAATCTGGAGGTTTATACTCTGGATCTGGAATGATTTTGTGATTACCATTTTCAGTTGGTATGACTTGTGATGCTTTGGTGGTTATTCCTACATTTTTGTAGAATGCAGTTGAATCATTTGATGAGCTTGCATCTCCAGAATTGGTCTTGAACTTTTCCAAAATCATTCGTTCAAACACAGCATGTTTCTCATTTTGAAGCAAATAAGCATACAATTACTCGTAATTTGTGTTCCTCAATCCTTTGTTTAGCTTGACAGAAGTGACAAATTTGTGCCATTCGGGATTCATGTTGTTCACAAACTTTGAATTGAGCTGGATATTTGGCATAGTCATTTTGATATTCCTCATGTCATTCACAAGCTTGTGGAATCTCATGTAGTATTCTGTAATAGTTTCCCCTGGATTCATCTTAAAGTTCTCAAAGTCATCATACAGCTGAGACTCCCTGTCTTCTTTAGTCAATTCAGAACCCGAGAGAAGCATCTTAACATTGTCCCATACTGCCTTCACTTCAGTGTTGTAATTGATCAACTTGTAAATGTCCTTAGGTAAACCCTGAAGTATGATGTTTGAAGCCCTGATGTCTGCCTCGTATCTCTTCTTCTCCTTATCAGTAAGTTCATCATACGTCTTTGGTCTATCCAATCCTAATATAACTGAACCATCAGCAGCAGTTTCAAGAATGTCTCTGGTAGTCTCAACTTGATACGGTCCTTCATCAATTGATTTGAGGATGTTAACCCCATTTTCCTTACCTAAGCAGTACAGTCTGATTCTTTGAGCCCAAGAGTCATAATCGGTTCTATCCAGCATGGGAGGACGAGTATCAGATCCTGCAGCTTGAACGTCATCAGCAACAGAAGAAGTGATTGTAGACATGATTACAGATTTTACGAGATTTTACTATTCTTTGATTAAACCGGGAACCAGATTCTTTCACGGGATTTTACTAAATCAAAATAGAAACCGTAAAACGTGACACAAAGAAATGACAAGTCTCAATAGACAAGTTGCACACTTGACAAGTCGCACCCAAGACAACTCACACCCTAGACAACTCGCAGCCAAGACAACTCGCACCCGGTTTACCAACTCGCTTAACAGACAACTCGCATAAAACACAAGTCACATAGGCTGACAACTCGCATAGTACACAAGTACACCCACTACTTCCACTACTTTGTCCTTTCTTTTCGTTTTGTCTCAATAGACAACTAGCATATCAGACAACTCGCTTCAATAAGCAAACTCAGAATAGACAAGTCGCATCAAACATGGGACAACTCGCATCCAAGAAATGTACACCGTGACTCAACTCGCATCCAACAAACTTTCAAAAACACCACTTTTTAATCTAAAAACAACCCAACCACGGTGATTCAAGCCTTCCAAATCAAAACCTAAACACTTATAATGATTCTTAACACAAAAGTACTATCAAAATCCAAACTTTAACACAAGAAATGATCCAAATGATGCAAACTACTCTAAACTCATTCAAACCCAAAAACTTATAAAAACCACTAGAAATCCAAGAACATGAAAGATGAGTGATCAAACCATGGCTCTTGATACCAATTGTTATATATTGGTTTTCATAAACACATAAACACAAAAATCTATGGGGCATATGATATGAGTTCTAGAGAGAGAAAGTAAAGAGAGTTGGGAACTTAGTGAGACAAAGAAAAATGATATTGAAAGCTCCAACCCTCTACCTTGGGAGGTAGAGGGTATTCATAGTATCTTACAAGATACACCTCCTACGGGCTGTGGATCAGGCATACAGTGGGTAAAGACCCGTCCGTCCTCCACGGTGTTACTTAACAAACTACTCACTAACATTCAATGACTAAGACTACTAGCTTTCTAACGAATACATATACTTGAGGTGACCGACTCTTTAACTACCGGATTTACTAAATCCTAACTCGTAACAAGGATTAACACTAAAAGATCAAAGTCAACGCTGACCAAGGTTACGGCATAACACCTACAAAAGTTACATCGTATATATATTTGCAAGACTTAGAAGAATTTCATGGGCAAAAGAAGTTACGACGTAACGACTTTCATGGTTACGGCATAAAGTGGTTAACGAGTGTTCTATGTTCGTAAATTACCTTTAGGTTACGTCGTAGTTTCATCACTGAGGATAAGATCGTTCTAGATTCAAAGGTTACAGCGTAACTAACCCTACATGTTACACTATAACTTAGTCGAGACTATAAATACAAGCCCTAATTCTGCATTTTTACATATCTTCTCAACACACAAAACTAGAGAATGGTTTAGGGCTTCAGGAAGGGCGAATTCTAGAAGCATACAAGTCATTTCTAAGGGAGAATTCACGTCATAAAATTCATATATTTTAGTATTTCTAATTACGTTCTTGTATTTAATTCATGTATTCATTCATGATGTTAAACATTGAATTTTTTGCATGTTTTAATATGATTGGCTAAACACCTTTGGTGTTAGCCTAGTTATGAAATTGTTATTTTTATGATTTAGTTTTCTCGTTTTTGTATCGCTTTATATGTATACTTTATTTGCTTATTTTGGTACACCCTCGTTTTGGTAGCATGGAAGTTTGGGTAGTATCTAGGAAGCTAGGAGAATTGACCATAGGACCCTAGTGAATCATGTTGCGAGTAGTGCTAAGATTTAACCATAGGACTATCACTATCTTGCGTGAGAATTTTATCAGACGATCACCTTCCCAACAAAAATGCTTAAGAATTTAGGGGAGACATAAGATCCGACCGGTCGAGTTTCATTAAATAAGTCTTAGATCATAGCGGCACTTAATGACTCTTCCATAGGGTAAACCGACGAAATCTTGTAATCATTAGGTTACGGAATAGGACGCTATGGAAAATAGGCTAGACAAATTGAACATAGGAGTCCAGCGAATTTAATCCACATGTGGAGCGATAGAAAACATTAAATAGAAAATGTATTCATAACATAACAAGATTAGTAACTAGGCTAGCACATTTCTCTCTATTGATTCATCTTCCACTTTTATTCGCTTTTTATTTTATTTTATTTCATTAGTTAATTAATCAAATTATCAAAAAACCCTTTTAAAACGGGTGACAGTAGAACTTAAATTAGATCCACACTCACAGCTCTTGGGATGATCTCAGCTTTACCGAATACTGTACTACACATGACCAGGTACACTGCCCATTAGTGCATTAGGTAGACCTTAGGTAAACGAGACTTTATAAATATCAAATCCTGGTCAGAAATTCTGCATCATCTAGCATTTTTTATGGTTGTAACCCATAACACCAAACGAGTTGACTCGTGATGCCAATTGAGATTTAAATAACTAGTTAACAATTTACTACGAGTACGCAGCGGATGGATCTAGTTTAGTGTTTATGGATTAACAAATAAATAAAACACATATTATCTACTTTGTAGATCGTATATTTTATGTTGTTTAGATGATTCGGGTGGTCTAGGACTATGATTAAACAAGAGAGCCATGTTTAGAGAGAAGAAGAGGGGAGAGGGTGATTCTAGAGAGATAAACAAAAAGAGAAAAGTTAGATTATCAAAGAAGCACCACCCCTTCCAAGGATGGAAGGGGTATTTATAGTTACAACTACTACGTCCTCCTGTCGGACTGTGGATCAGGCATACAGTGGGTAAAGACCCGTCCTTCCTCCACGGTGTTACACTAAACTAAACTACACTAATAACTAACTAATTAACTATTGAATAACATAAATAATGTGTAACACCCCCAAATCTCGGTACATCGGAAGACTTAATCAAGTTTTCGGGGCGTTACTATTGGATTGGTATCGCACACAAGTATAGCAAAAAGATAGTCATTTAACATTCAAAACCAATCCCAAATTTAAGTATTCAAAACATTTAATCCAAAAGAGTAAATATTAGGCCCAAAACATGATTTAATCAAATAGGTCCCCAAAGTTTATCAGAGTCAGAAATGATCCTTGAACCTCTCCTTCTTGCCAAGCTTCCACAAACCACGTATTCCAAACATCTTTCGAATACCTGAGAAATCATGCTAAAAGGTCAGCTTACGCTGGTGAGTTCATAGGTTTAAGTTCAACAAAATCATAGTGGACCAGTAGGAGTTGATTTTCTATGCAAGACCTAAGATAAATAAATACCGATCCTACCCGGATCACCAACCATAAACATGTCCCGCATCCAGGGACTACTCGGGCCCAGCGACTCTAGTCCAGCACTGTCGTGGCAAAATCTAGAACAATTGCCAACCCCGGACTAGGTCGAGGTAGAAGTCTATTCTTAGCTAGGCAATAGTTATAGCAATTAAGATTGCTACCCTAGTCTAAGGCAACAACTACCGCACATCTATCTAAACAGTCAAGCATATAAGCAAATCCAAATAGTTTTCACGGTCCGAAAACAGTAGCATGATTCTCACCCCAATATAGTTAAAAACGTAGATAAAAGTGGGGCTATGAAACTTACCTTAGCCACAGCAAGGCACGAATAAACACTAGCAGAAGATAACAGGTAATCATGGCACATCAATGCACTATTCACTATTGACACGACTGGCATCTAAAGTTAATCTCCATGGCATCCAAAAGAATGTACGACGAGTACAATAGAATAGTTGTGATGCAACCTAATGCGTATATGATATACTTAGAATACGGCTCATAAGATAAAGAAATCAATAGAAAGTAATGTGTTGTAGTTTTCGTGGATCATTCGTGTCGTTACTTTCAAAAGTACATTATCGTTCCCAAAAGTTCATAACTAATATTTCAAAAGTTCAGTTTTAACGTTTCGTGTGGTGGTAAGGAATCATGACTCGACATACAACTCACGCCAAAAGAAAAGAAGACGTTGACATAATCGAGACATACTACTAGAACGCACACCAAATGGGAAAAAGACATCGACACGGTCAAGAAATACCGACAATACTCGGGCTAGTCAAAGACTAGGAAATGACGACATCTACTTATATAAAATAAATAGGTTAATTAGTGAGTTTCGGAAATTTACCCAACAATTCCCACGTACGTGTTCAATAATAAAAGACAAGTTTCCATTTATCACTCAATTAATAAAGGTATCTCAATCGTTATTCGTAATCATACAAGTTTACCCGAAATTACTTCATATAAGGTATAGTAAATAGTGTACTATAAATGTTATTCCAACGTTTCTAAATCAATACGACTTCAATAAGCTATATTATCAAAATAATACTTCCAAAAAGTTTATAAAAGCTAACATGTGTTATAAAACACGAGTTACCATCGTATTTAATAAGGGTTTATAATAGATCAAACCATATCCGTCCATAATATATATAGTTATATAATTCAATAGCAACTTAGATGTGAAAATGGAATATTTAGCTTTATCGCAAAAACAATTATACTAAACTTATTTAAACCAAAACGTTTAATAGAGTACGGCACACTAATTAATATAAATGTTATCAAAAAGTTTATAAAAAGTATTTTATATTTATAAGACATGATTTATTATCGTAGTTCAAAAAGGGTTTATAATAATAATTAAAACCATATTTATTGACAATATATATCTGAATATCTCGTTATTAGTTAAAATGTGAAAATATAATACTTTGGCACATCGCGAAATAAACATATCAAACTCATTTCCGAGTCTCAACATGCTACACTCGTTTAAGCCAAAATGTCTGATAAAGTTTAACTCATAATCAATATAACCCATATATAAAATGTTACTTTAAGTTTATAAACCATATTAAAGGTTATATCGTATACGTAATTTTTGATATTACTCATAAATTGCCTACTTAGTTCCCAATGTTCATCATTTTGTTTTACAACTACTTACTCCTCTTTAACTCAAGTTTTATATCGTTATCTGATAGTTCTATTCCGGTTATCGTTGTATACTGATTCGTTACCATATCACGTCATTAAGTATATATATATCACAAGTTTACCCGTCGATAAATATACTATTTACCACTTCTTTAGGTATCGTTAATTCATTTTAACCAACCATTTTCGACATGTAAACTATTATCTATCTAAATGAAATTAAACCAGTAACTAATTTAACCTTTTCGCACATCCCAACTATAAATCAAGTCAACACAGTATATTAGTTTTCAGTTTGACCCATGGTCAAGATATCTTGACCCGACCCATGACTTACTCGGATGAGTCCATTGACTCGACTTATGCGCAACCATGAAACCAAAGTAACATCCAACCTACTGAGGTGACTCGACCCGATTACACATCCGAAACAAATTTGTCACCACATTAACACCAATCCAACCCTAGACTCATGAAATCAAATCACCATTTTTATACCCGTTTCACCACATAACGAGTTATACCACACGAATGTTTTGTTGAAAACGTTCTCACAACCTTAACTCGTTCTTATTATACTTGTACCCACAAAACTTATAAAAATTGTTTGTCACGTTTTTTGTTTCAGTTTAACACCACTAATCTATACCGATCTATGTCTTATTCCACACGAAATCCATCTGATAACGCTCAAATTGTGCATGTTTTTAGTAGCGTTATCCGTGCTTTTATGTGTGTTATTTGGTTATAATCATATGATTTCAATGCTTAATCATATACAAGTGTGTTTGCTAGTTCATTTGTAGCCAAGTACAGGAAAGTGGAGAAAAAGACGGAAAAAGAAGTAAAATATGAAGATTTCTCCATATACGAAGAATTCCCATCAAAAGAAAGTCTTGCGGAGTATATTCGAGAAGATAAAGTCATCAAGATGGTGGTCCAAAGACTCAAGAATAAAGTTCAAGAAGGAAAATGAGAAAGAAATGAAGCAAAGAAGCTTAAACGAAGAAATATGGAAGACTCGTTGTTCCCGACACACCTTCACCATTTTGGCCATAACTTTTGCATACGGACTCCGTTTGACCCCCGGTTAGCGGCCACGGAAAGCTAAGAGAAATATCTACAACTTTTATGTTTATCATTTTCTGTGAAATTTCTCCAACCGTTCGGTCGAGCCCCGCAACCGGATCCGGTTGGAGAATGGTCAAGAACACCAACCGATTCGGTTGGAGCCCAACCGATCCGGTTGGAGGTCCTGTTTCAGCCATTTTTCCATTACTAAGGCTCCAAACTTGTTCCAAACGATTCTAGGTCCTTCCTACATGTATTCTAGGTCCTTCTAAGCTCCTTGGAGGCCAAGTTCAACATTTAATACCCCTAGGCTTGGAAGTAGTATAAATAGAGGCCTTTGCAACCTCATTTCATACACCATAACTTGAGAGATCTTCTCTCACACCTATCTTACCACCACTACTCTCTATCAAAGCCTAAATTCGTCCATTAAATTCCAGGAAAGTTTGGAGGTCCAAGAAGTCATCATTTGGAGGTCAAACCATCAAGAAGTCATCACCAATACTTGAGGCATCATTACTACATCATTTGTAATCTCATTTCAGTCATTGTAAGACCTTTAACCGTGTTTTCTAATGTTCAAAGTTTTGATTTTATGTTTATGATTGCTATGAGTGGCTAGTTTCTTTATGCACTTGCTTAAATGATGTTGATTATCGTATGATTAGTTTACGATTGTGTTAACATGTTTTAATTCAATTTCAAGTTGATTCTAAGATCCAATTGTGCTAAAGTTTCATAGTGGCATTTGTTAATCAAGTTTGACTAGTTGATAGTAATCGTAGAGGTCGAAAGAACTTATTGTTATTCAACTAGTTATAATCATTTTGTCTATGGATGATTGTTTTTACCCATTATTCTTGGTTAAACAAAGAAACTAAAGTGTGGTTGTAATAAGAACGCTTTTTGATTATCAAGTTGGATTGATTGGAAACATCTAAAAGGTCGTAAGATTAGTTGTCAACAATCAATTGTAGCCTTTTGTCTATGATCGGTTACCTTTTGTATTGACCATTTCTTAAGCAATTTGATTAAACAAACGGATGTTTTTGTGTTTAAGTTTATGAAAGTAAACTTATGAAACTTGAATTGATCTTGAATTGATTGGTTAGACTTAATACTTGTTTTTATAAACTAAACTCTTGATCAAGGTTTAACTTGTAAGAACAATAGATTAGTACACCAACTAATTATCATAACCAACATGTTAAGAAGAGGTTAACATAATCATACTAATCAAGGATAAGAAACTAGTTTAAGCAAGTGTAGTTTTAATCTTATTGAATTCGCTTAATCATTATTTTCGTGTTACTTGTTGCTCATATGGTATTTTGGGACGTGACAACCATTTACCACTTTCGTATTACATGTTATTACATAGATTCTTCACAATTGAAAACACCCAAATCCTAGTGAACGACCTCGGCTTACCAACCAAAACTAACTACATACGAAAGGGTCATACTTTCCCGTGTGTTCTTAGCTTAATTCGGTAATCCTTGTTATAAATTTAAAACTAGTAGTCGCGAGACACATCACCATCTCAAAACGTTTTATATCTTGTTTCCATTTTGTCATCCACGAAAATACAACATAAGCAATATATTTGGTTTATTAAAACAGAAAAATATACAAAATATGGAACGTTTGGGTTGTTACCGTGAGAGTGAGGAACGAGAGTCCGTGGTATCCTTTATGAGTACTACTCATAACCACGACCAAGATAAAACCCGTTGCAATCACCTACTTCAAAAACCCTAATCATTCGATCCTTATTTTCAAGATTTGAGGCGCGTTAGTTCGATTCGTGGCATGTGGGTTATAAAAACATAACCACAATTGCCCGATCTATCATTTGGGATAGGTGGTGTAATTATTTGAGATGGTCGGAAGTTGGCCGGATTCCGGTGACGGTGCCGGAACCTTAAGGGTGTCGCCGGATAATTTTTAGAGAGAGGAGAGAGTGATTTGTGTGTGTGTTTTTAAGAAAGAGAAAGAGTATGTATAAATGAGAGAAGGTTGAGTTGTGGGGGTATTTATATACCTAGGAGAGACTAGACATGTTCTATTGAAACTTCAAGGGTGGCTACGTAAATTATCCCAAGGACCCTAAGTGAAACTTTATAAAAGTTTTGATATATGTGATTCGGGGCTCGTTTTAACTAGCAAACAAGGGATTCGTGACTCGAGAGTTACGCCAATGTTTTTAAAATATTATTTCCAATAAAAACGATATAAAATACGACTCGTATCTCAAATTAAATCAAACGATCGCTCTAATCGACGTTTCTCCAATTACGACGCATCGAGGAATTTACGAGTTGTCACATAATGATATGTCTACGAGCTAACTTATGCTAGATTATATTTGGGGTGACCGACTCTTCACTATGGAATTTCTAATTCCTAACAATCTCCCCCTAAGGGAGGCCACCCCATGTTTTACATTTCGAATCCTAGCATTCTATTTTATCTTCAGTCTGGAGCTCGTAGACTTTAATTCTTCACTTCCGCAATCTTTGTGCTTAAGCAGTGATTCTTCAAAGTCCGATAATTTTGTACTTTCAGTGGAGGCCTTTAACTGATCCACATCTTTGATGATCTTCGAGCTTTCGTTGAGATCATCAGCCACAGTAAATCTCTGGGTTACCCTTTGTTGTGTTGCCTTCATGTGATGTTGTGACTTTTTGACCGACATGCTCACACTTTCTGGATCATGACATCTTTTCATCAGAGTAGCGGAAGCTTTACTGGTTCATGATATTTGCAGCTATCAGAGCCAGGTTATATAGATATGCACTTGCAATGATGTTCTTCAATTAAGCATGTATGCTGTGAGCATGCGGCTGTGAATTGACTTCTCAATATCGATCAGCTGCAACCGTCCAATGTTCCTGCAAACAACAGTTAGCACTAAAACTCACGAAAGTGTTTTTGTTCTCTTTCGTTGAATATAGTTGCAAGAACTATGGTTCCCCGTTGATCAGTATAAATACTGCCTGTGATCATGTAGAATTCCGAAGAATCTCCTTGACAGGGTTTCGCAGATTGATCTAGCCGTTCTTAAACTGGAGCGTCCCAAAGTAGACAACACGGAGTAGTGAACCAGCGAATTGAGATTCACTGATTGATGAAAAATTGATTTGAAAAACAATCGCGTATTGCTTAGAAGAAAGAGTTTTGCAATACAATGAAGGTTTTATGAGAAAGATCAATTTTCAATCAGAAATACTTTTTGTATTTGAAAAAGAATACACATTCAATGTGCTAGAGAAAAGAAGAGATTTGCACATCGAACGGTTTTTCCAAAAGTATTTTTTTTTTTCAATCAGAGATACTTTTTGTGTTTGAAAACATGAATACACATTCGATGTGGTAGAGAAAAGAAGATTTGCAAATCGAACGGTTTTTCCAAAAGTATTCGTCAATTCATTTCCTGGACCAAGGTTTATTCAAGAATGAATCGCCCCATCGTTTCAATCCAGTTGTCACAAGCTTGATCTATTGGATAGATCTCACATGTAACCCACCAAGAGCTTGTTTGATGTTGGCTCTAGAAGGATTTCCATCTTCATCGTCAATATTTTACATATCACTCGGATGTTCTGGCAATATCACAAGGATGATGCGTAGGACTCTTAATATATTCTTACTTTTCAAATTGTGTGAAACAGCAAGTCTTCATCAATTTTATGTCCTAATGAGATTTTGTGGATGATCTCTTGGCTCTAGACTCAATAGTGCACATTTGGTTCCTATGCCGGAGACTTAGGAGAGAGTCTCCTTCTTCAATATCAACAATCTCTAAGAGAAAGTCGATAGATTATGTAGGTTCCCCGTGAGAATGAAAAAAGCCCTTTTAAGAGGAACTTGAGTAGCTTGGGAAGTTTAGTGCAGTGCGTCACTGGGTCCATGACGTCTTGTCTTCAATACCAGTGTTACCTTAGTAACCACCAGTAGCATATGCATTGAACCCGGTTTCTGCCCTAAGGTTGAATTAATGGAGGGCTATTTCATTTCACTCTTTTTCACATTCAATTATTTTTCATTCTTCAACCCCTTCAGTGCTTACCGAGACTTCATTACTAGAACCTTGTTGGGTATATTCCAGTTCTAGCTCTATCTCAGTCCGCACTCTTCCCATATTCTCATTTTTCTCCTTTTTTCATCATACCTAAGGACTCTACACTATCTAGTGGATTGTCCCTGGGTAGATCCCTCCGGCTCTGGCGGGATCGGGGGAACGAATACCTAACCTAACCATCCTTATAACACCATGCATAAAGTAAATTGGTCGGTCTTTTGGTATTGTTCTTTCCTTCTTGAAACCAATTGAAAAATCATTTGGAAAAATCAATCAAGGTACTTGGGATATAAAATCAAAGCATTTTGTACCTTAATTGTTTTGATCATTTAGAAATGCTCCCCCTCAACATGTGCATATGATTTTGAAATTGTTTAGCACATGGAGGCAAGAGTTCTTTGAAATAATTTCTTGATCACAATTTCCGTGGAAAAAGCCATTTGATTTTCTTGGTAAATTCTCCCCTCAAAATGTGCATTGGTTATTTGAAATCATTTTACACATAGAGGAAAGAGATTTTTGAAGTACTTCCACGATTGCAAATAGAAACCATTCGCTCCCCCTCAATATGTGCATCGATATACGAAAGAGTTTAGCACATATTAGAGAGAACTTTGAATCAAAATGATCATCTTTTATCAGATTTCATATTCAAATCACATTTTCTCTCCCGATCAAAAATATCAAACCCTTTGAGATTTTGGATCCCAAGTGATTTAAATAGTCTTAGAAGACTTGGGAGAAAATATGCTTGGTTTAAATTCTCTTCTGGTTTTTGGTTAAATGCTCCTCCTCAATCATGTGCATCATGTATTTGAAATCGTTTGGCACATGAAGGAAGGAGTGCCTTTGAAACAATCACCCTTTAAAACCGATTTGAGATTTAAATCACGATCTCTCCCCCGATCAAAAATTTCAAACCATTTGAGATTTGTGATCCCAAATGATTTAAATCATTTAGAAAAAAAATTGGGGAAAGACGTGGTAAGATTTAAATTTGAAAAATGGCTAATGAGGACCAATTATAGACATTAAAGATTGTTAGTGTCAGGTATGATATTTTTTAAGAGATCTTTAAGTTAAATAAAACAATTTCACAATCAAACAAGAACAGAAAATATTTCATTTTGAAAGATCTTTGAGTTTTAAAGAAAATCATACCCTGACATAACATTAAATCTTTAGATCACCACTTTATTTTGTACAAACCGGACTTTTATGAAGAAATATCGTTTGAAAATATTTTAATTTAAATCACTCCCCCCCCCCTCAATCAATGACCGTAGTCGTTGATTGAGTGACTTAAGTTTTGATAAAATGAAGTCCGGTGATTTCTAAAATTAAATCCAATTTGTTTTCAAAACAATATTTTTCCATTTTTCAAAACAATATTTCAAAATTGTTTAAAAATGGTATAATTCACTACTTTTCCTGCACGAGATACGTTAGGTGGTTGAGTTGCTTCTGTTGTTGCTGTAAGGCTAGAAGAAAACCGTCTGCTGATGTAGTGAGACCTCTGATGTTGCATTTGTCATGCCAACTCTCCATAGAGGTTCAATTAAGCTCCGTTTCTTCATTTTTTCGAACCAAGAAATAGTTACCCTTTCCTTTTGGCATCCAATCATCATCTTTTGTGGGATCCAGAACGGGAACATTCTTATATACCATGTAATCTTCATACGTTAGTAGAAACAGATAGACATATATGGTGGCCGACAACACCCAAAGAGCAATCGACTAATAAAAGTCAATTCAACATATAAGGCATGGGATTTATGTGTGCATCAAACTCTAATCATCTAATCCTAACAATCATATCCTAGGCATCTAGTCCTTCAACGTAGGTTAACATCATTTTTCAGTTAAGCATTTAGGATAATTAGATAAGCCCGATAGATGATATAAATTTGAAAAACATTCTCCCCCTCAATCAATGACTCTTTCTATGAAAAGTTTTTAAATAAGCCGAAGTCATTGATTGGGTTTTGCAAATTTATGAAAACATGATTCTGATTGATTTTCAAGCAACTCAATTACCACCATTTTGTTAAAACAAATATTTTTCTGAAGAATTTTAGAAGGAAAGATATTTGAGTAGGAACAGCAGTCCTTCGACATACTTTCCTCATTTTGTTTTAGGATAAGTGCACGAAATTTTTTGAAAATTGGTTTAGCGCAACACTTTCCTTCCTTGAAGAGTGGGTTGCTATCTGAAATAATAGCAAGCCATGGTTTAAGCACGGGTCACAGTCTGAAGTAACTGCAAGCTATAGTTTTAGACATGTTTTGAAAAGAATAACTACACCTTTTGCTCGAACTTCATCTATGGTCCCGTGCCATTGTTGAATGACATTTCTAAGACCGTAGATGTTATCGATACCAGAAGACATGTCTTGAGAAAACATATTTTTGGTATTTTCTGATTTTTCAAAATTTTTATGGATTTTTGATGATTTTATATTTTTCTATTTTCTTTTTGTGGGTTTTATATTTTTGTATTTGGTTTTTGATAAATATTTACAAAGATAGAGTAGATGATATAGTTTAAGAAGATGATGATACGAGTACCGAGATAAGGATATCGAGCAGCCTCGTTGTAGAAGATAGAAGTCATCATCTCTTAAACATTCACCACCAAAGCTTCCAAGGCTCTTGAATCGAAGAGAGAAATTGAGCCATTTGAAAGTGAGACTTTGGTAGCTTCCCCCCCAAACCGTAAATCTTCTTATTGAGCAGATTCTAAGCATTCTTTCAAGCTTGCCTTAGCCAGATGCACAAAGAAGCACCCCATATCATCGATCTTGCTGCTCCATATAAGAATGATCATCGTAAGTCTCCGTTCGGGGTTACATCATCAAGTAGAACAATAAAGAATCATCCCACACTTGAATAATCTTCTCAAATTCCTTTTCCAATGAAGTCTGAAGCGATCCATACCAAAAATTTATCAAGAGACCACTTCCCCCAAGTAGATGAATTGATGCAGTCAGTCTCTTAGACTAGAGCTCACGAACCCGAATACACATATACCCGAAGACAGAGAAACTTATACCATCGAAGTAGCAGATTAAGTCCGATAGCCAAAGAATAACCCCGATGTATACATTTCTCTCCCATGAAGAAAGTGTATGAAGCTCATGAACCCGAAGTACCCGAATGCCCAAAGAGAAAATAACTGATAACATTGAAGAGGCATGCCGAATCACTGATTATCTCTGCGGATGTCAACTCCGAAATAAGTGATTATATCTCTGAATCACTGATTAAGCTCTCAAGTGAAATAGTTGAGCGTCCCCAATGTACACAATCTCTCTCCCCTGATGATTTCGATAGCATCGAAATCATCACACACTTGTGTACCTTTTTTATCACCAGAAACTAACTCTTCCATCTCTTCCCTCACATAGTTGGAATAAACACTAAACGCCATGAGTCAAACCTTGAGTTTATCTGCGGTAATGATATTTGTCTTCCCCGGATTTCTTCAATCACTTAGAAGTATTAAGTCCATCAAGTTTACTCACGTTTAGATACGTGTCTCCTTCCCCCTTGCTGGTTTTGATACTTCAGAATCAGCAACACACTATACGCCCATTTACTAGAAATCATTTGAGAAGGCCATTAGAAATCTTGTGACAGTCAACTTGTTGAAGAATAGTATGAGCAAGTCTAATTGGGGATTAAATCATACAATTCACTCTCCCCTGAATTAGTGCTCTCCCCTAAACTAAAAAACTTTCAAATAAACGCCCGAAATAAGAAGAAGTCTTTAGATCGTTAAATGCAATTCGTCTTTTAGTCTTCTAACATGCAGCAGAAAATGTAGAATAAACTGTAGACTCGATCTTCTTCAAGATTGTCCAGTTTGGGGAATAGATAGTTAACATCTTCATCACACCAAAAATCATACCAATTAACTTACATCTTGCAAATCCCCTTAACTAAAATCCCTCCCAATCAAACAAGAATAGAAAGATGTTCATCAAGGAAATCAGCAATCAGCCTGCAACGAACACACTAAATGGTAACACCAAACTACCAATCATGTGGAAAACTAGAAGGGGGGTTGAATAGTTTTACCAATTAAAACTTCATTTTAATCTATTTAGATCGACTTATGTCAATCTATTTGGATGTGTGTGTTGGATGTTGATAAACAAACATATAAAGGTAAGTAATGAAAAGATAAGAGTAAGAAGCACAAAACCACAACGCAAGTATTTATAGTGGTTCGGCTACAAGGTCACCTTCCTTGCCCTAATCCACTCCCCGAGTCACCTACTCGAGAGTTCGTAATCACTACACCAATCTCCTTATGGCGGAGAAGCCTTCACAACGTCGCCTACTCTTTTTCCGGTACTAGGCTAACCACCGGGTTCTTTCACTCCAAGGTGAACCACACCTACACAACGTCGCCTACCCTTTATAAGGTACTAGGCTAAGTACCTAGTTCTTTCACACCTTAGGTGAACTACGCCTTCACAACGTCGCCTACCCTTTATTAGGTACTAGGCTAAGCACCTAGTTCCATTGCAATGGAGGAACTACTACCACACTACACCAACGACTAATCCCAAAGGAGATATACTCCTTTACAACATCATCAAGGATATCAATATCCTTGGATATAATACTAGTCTATCTTGTACATCGAAACACACCATATCGAATGTACATCTAAGGCACCTTTCACTAATGCCTTTGACTAGATCTACAAGACACCTTTCACTAATGTCTTGTGTCTTCACTTCTAAGCACCTTTCACTAATGCTTCTTTATCTTGACTTCTAAGCACCTTTCACTAATGCTTCTTTGTCTTGACTTCCAAGCACCTACCACAAGTGCTTTATCCTATAGACGATAGATACCCTTCACTAATATCTTCGTCTTGACTCTTAATACATCTTTCACTAATGTCTTCAACACTACACTTCTTTGAAGAAAGAAAGGAATCATCAACAAGAAGACTTCAGTAGCCTTGATGATGAGGAAGCATGGAAACTTATGTACTTGAGCTTGCTCGACTTCAAAGGTGGTGATCTTGCCTTTAAGAGGAACCTAAAAGATCACACAAAAACAAAACTACAAACATAGATCTCTTGGATCTAAAGTTAGTGAGATTAAACTCAGGGGAGAAAGTATATTTGAAAGGGGTGAGAAACAATGAAGAAATGGCTCACTATTTATAGAGGAAAAACCTCTACTGTTCCCCGGATCCCACGGATCCCAACCATAAGGGATCCGGCTAGCACAAAGCTAGGGATCCGTGGTCCGCTCCTCTTTGCCCATGGGTATTTTTGGTTATGGGTCATGGGTCATGGGTTATGGGTTGATCCATGGTTTTCTTTCTAGATACAATGTATCTTAAGGATACAATGAACTTGGTTAAGTGGTATATATAAAACCATGGGTTATGGGTCAAAACCATTTGCTAGTATTTACCCATTTAGTATATACTTGTATTTACCCATTTTAGCATATACTTAGTTTTTACCCATTTTAGTATACTTAGTTTAAGTATATGTTTAACCCAATATGTAAACACTAGTTGTTGTACATATGTATCTAAATCATAAAATCACTTATACTTGTTTTAGTGTTTTATGTGAAAGCGTAAGTGTGTTAGAAAACTATTAGTTCAAACCATTTACGTATTTTGTTTGTTTCATTAAAATGATTTTACTTTTGTTATCGACAAAACATTAGAAGATCGTAAAATATAAATAAACGTTTTTACGGCTTATTTGTATTAACAAATCACATCAAACAAGAACAGAGAGATTGTTTGGAATCATCATGTTGATGTGTACGTGAAGCATCAACCGGAAGCACTTTGTCGATAAACTCATCAGTCCGTGAGAAGATGTCAACCAACGGCTCTTAGAAGAAACATCACGTGAAGATGACCCGATAAGAAGAAGCTCGGTTCTTACATGAGTTTGGAGCCGTTTGACCATATATTCTCAGATAAAACTCAACATGTAGCAGATTCACACTTCTTCTCCCCCTCAAGAATAGCATACGGAGTTGCCATTCTTGATTAAGCAAGTGAGTAAGAGAACAATCATCGGTAGCTCGGTTCACTTGATAACTGATCGCGCATGGAAAAAGTATGAAGCATGTTGATGAGAATGGTCATTAATGAGAATATTTCTCTTCTTCCGAAGATAATGCGCACTGAAGCGTACACATTTCTTTTCTTTAGAGAACAAGGCTTAAACTGTTGTGTTTAAACGTCATAATCTCTCTCTTTTCAACCTCTCTTGGAAAACTTGTAATCAACCCCATTATCATTCAGTAGGCTCTTTGTAGTGACAGCTGATGGAGAAAACCCAATATGATGAATTTGACCTTGAAGTAAACTAATCCGAACTCGTGACTTAAGCTTGCACATATATAACAAAGAGCGGTGCTGAGAATTCATCCTCCATTGAATCTCTAAGTACTCTATACTCTTCATCCAACCAACCATCAAGTATAAGACGTACATTACCTCTTGAAAATCCACAATTAAATGTGACACTGAGCACTACAACGTAACTCCTTAAAGTGATAGTTATTTTGTGGTGGTAAGAGCCCAATTCCCCCAAGTGGTAAAAGAAAAAGAAAAATCACCCAAAAATAACTAGATTTCCAAGTCTTCGTTTTTGAAAATATTAAAAGCTCGAACAAGGATCTTGAAGAATCTTCATCCAACCATCCCCGATACCTTCAGATACTAAGTACACTCGCCCGTGGAATTTCACTTCAACCTCAAATAAATAATACTGAATTAACGCCGTTGTCACATCTTCTAGTTAAAAGCTCAAATCTAGCCTCCTTTGACGATTTAAGTGAACTATGATAATGGTTTCATCCCGATCATGGTTAAACACATATTACCCCATAAAACCAAGTAATTACCAAACTGCCATGAGGACAATCCAAACAAACACCCAATTCATGAAGTACACCCTTTTATCTCTTCTTCAAAACAGAAACCGTAGCACCAGCATCAAATAAGATCCCGAAATACACTTTCCTTTCTCCAGGATGGTTCCATCATTACGGGATTTTACAACTCTATGGTTTAAACCGAGAAATAGTTTCTTTCGCGGGATTTTACAAAACCAAGAATAAATGGTAATATAGATCCGGAAATGTACTTTACAATTACCAGGATGTTTCCACTGTCACGGGATTTTACAAGTCTATGATTTAAACCGAGAAATAGATTCTTTCGTGTGATTTTACAAAATCAAGACAAAATCGTAAACAATGTCAGCTTGAATGTGTTATGACAACTTTGGTTTCGGTGAATATCTGTTTTATGGGAACATGCAGCGGTTCATCAACGGTTCATAATCCAACATCATCAACAATTCTTTACCCATATGTAGACAACTTTACAAACCATACTAAGTCGAGTAGTATACACTACTTCCCCCTGAGGTTGACCGTAAAACATCAAAGTACACGATTCTCCCCCATGATGGTTTTGAAGTTTCGAAAGCTTCATTAACATGTACGACCACTTGCACGAAAAGTTCTTGTCATAAGAAAACATCTTGAAAGATCATGACTGACGTTGAAGATTCTTGAAAGATTTTTCTTAGACTGTGAAGTATCATTGACATTCAGTGGCGTCGAATATATCATGAGAATTGTTGATCACATCTCAACCATTCAATCCATTGGTAAACACATCATTCACGTATTCTGACGGCTATTGTAGTGACCACATGGAGAAGTAAACCCGATATATCAAACTTGAACATGACGTAAAATTCCTCAGATTTGTTACTTAAGCTTGTACTAATCCTTGTGAAGAAGAAACGGTGTACCCAATGTACAAAACCTCTTGACGTATCCTCAACTACGTGAGACACCGAAGTGATAGCTATGTTGTGGGTTAAGTGAGAAAGAATCACAACAGTAACTAAATAGCCAAGTCTTTATCACGCTTTGTAAATGCCAAAACAAGTCATCTTCGCGGAAGGGTAGAAAGAAAGAAGACGAAATAAGTAAACACGCCCGGAAAACCTCACTTCAAAGCCAAATAAGAAATACCGTACAAAAAACCCCGTAGTCAACCTTGATCAAGTAATAATTCAAGCCGTGACGAAATAACATTCGTGGAAATGTAGAAACCAAAGTATCAAGCCTCATCACAACAAGCCTCATCATAAAATCTCATTATCACAAATTTCATCGTCGAGTCTCTTTAACAAATCTCATAGAAACAATCCAATTTAGAGAGGTCCATCAGTCCATCATTGTCATTGGCCCATTTGAACAATTCACATCTCAAAACAACAATAAATCCGTTCACGCCCATGTGAAAATTAAGATTTGATCCAACTCTAATCACAAAATATCCTTAAACATGTATCCACGTGAAATTTATACCAAAGTACCACATGATCTTAATTAATATTAAGAATTGTATCCTATGTATGTGACTTTAGGAAAATATTTGGATATATTTTGTATTAATGTTATGCTCGTCCCATCCCACGATAGTTTAATAAAAATCAAGGCCCAAAGGTCCAATATTACTATCCAATTGATACTTGAGAAGTTGAGATCAGATATAAACCGAGGCCCAATTGGTAATTAGAGAAGCCCAAATCCATTACCTACAATAAACCGGTAATATGTGAGATACCCTAATTAGACGAGGTGTATAAAATGCACTAATATTCATTTAACCCTAAAAAACCCTCACACAAAGTCACGCCCCTTTTCATCACACACCTAACTTCTCTCACATCACAAACCCTAATCCCTCTCCTAAACAATCACGCCCTCATCTCCCAAACATATCCAAATCTCAGAAATCTCCTAATTCCTCCGCCCCATTTTACTGATGCAAACACAAGTCACGCCCTCATCTCCCAAACATATCCAAATCTCAGAAATCTCCTAATTCCTCCGCCCCATTTTACTGATGCAAACACAAGGCAAAAAACAATTCTTTCCATAAAGACATCTTTATTTTGATCTTTGAATTAGATGATTTTCGCCATAGGGATGGCATGGACTCGTTAACAAAGCCACATGGATGGTTATAGGGTTTTGACACGGCATCAAGATCAAACCAAGGTAGATCCATTCTTTCATTGCTTTGTTCAGCTTTGTATGCACGAGTAAATGAAAAACAACGTTGTAACATGAATTGTTAAACACGTTTTCATATCTCGAACATTACTTTTGAAGTACCTTTTATCTTAGGTTATGAGCGAACGAAGAAATGGTTGTAGCACACTTGTTATTAATCTTTTCTTATTAGTGTTCAAATATTAATTGTGATAATCAGAAAAAATGTTTTGATCGATGATGATTCACTAGTCAATGAGAACTAATCTGAAAAAGATAATGTTTGAACCAGTTCTGAGATCTTGAATGTCGTTTGTACTTGATAACATCAAATTAGCCCGATCTTCTATATATCAAATTCCCGTGTTTATGGCCTCATTTGTATTAATATGGTACTTAATTCGTTCATAATTGCATTTCAGGATAAATAAGGAGTTGGAGCGGAAAAGATATGATAAAAGGCTAATTATATGTTTTAAAGATTGATTTACAAAGGCCTATGAATTATTTGTGAAGGTTACGCCGTAACTACTTAATAATGTTACGGCGTAAGTATGATGCTTTGAAGGATACGGCGTAACCAATTCTTATGGTTACTTCGTAATTATTTTGTGAAGGTTACGGCATAACATGAAATTAGTTACGCCGTAGAGACATTGTCGGAGTGGATAATCATGAGCTAACGAAGGCTTACGGCGTAACTCTATGGATTAGTTACGCCGTAATTAATAACTTGGGCGCAAAGTTTCGAGGTCCAAGGATTAAAAGCGACAAGTTTATATTTATTTTATTCACTTTGAGGACTAAAGAATAAATGCAGAAGTTTGAAGAGGGGCTGAAAATGCAAGTTTTATAACACATTTTATGTGTTATATTTATTAAAAGGAAAGACAAGGACTTGGATGCTATTTGTCTTAAGTTGGAGAACTATTATGAAAATTGGTTTAATATAAATAGAACATGATACAGAATATTGAATTCATCTTTTTGGTTGTTGGCTACTGTACGGCAAGAAGAAAAAGGAGGACAAGTACGCAAGGTTTTTACGTCGGGGTTTTGCCTCGGTACTCAACTAGGGGATCGATAGTTTTATCATTGGCACGAAATGTAATTATTTTCTGACTCATAATATTATTTTGGTTTCATTATTGTTTATTATGATATTGATTCTCCATATATTTGTTGGCGAATTAATTCTTATTGTGTTCTATTTAATTGATTATTAATTTATTATTAGTTAATTAATTATTTGATGTTATATCTCTGTTTATTTATTGTTTTATATGGTTATTATATTTGTCATTCCACTAGGGTATTTTAGAGATGTGGAAATTAGGTTTTGGCCTAGTTTTGATTATTTTATTATTAATGCTTTTGCGTTATTAATTGTTTCTAGTGTATGCATGCATAGTTTATTGGTAGCTACCCTTGTTTCACTAGTTTTGAATGGCGGTTGAGGCTAGTTGCTTAGGAGATATGACCAACTAACCCTAAGTGAGTAGACTGAGACGGGAAGGGTAAGATATGACCAACTGACGACCCTTTCTACTTGTGCGATTTGACCAACTGATCACCTACCGTTTGGATGAACTTAAGAATTATGGGGTGAGTGTCTAAGTTGCTAACGCCCGAGCACTCACTATTATAAGTCTAGCATGTAGCGGAACTTAATGACTCGGCTTAGGGGACCAGGAACAACTGGACTTATGAAGGGACACCTGACTTCTCCAGTGGTGGCATCTTTGCTGATAGGTTAGCGCGAATTGACCAAATGTTGTCCTCTCGACTTTAACCCCACCTGAAACAGGAATCTAGTGACATTTAGAACCCATGTAATGCGATAGTAAGCCCCGACTCTTAATGACTGCTATTAAATTGCCTAATGATCCCGGGTGACCTGTTCATCTTGGTGAGGATTCTAAGAACCATAGGGTAGGCGAATTGACCAAAGGAGTCTATCGACTGTTGCCACTTGTGGAAGAACTCGGTTTAAGAATTGCATCACTATCGTTCCCATTAGCTTTTTTACCAGAGAACCAGCCCAATTGATCACGTGACACCTTAAATAGTATCAATCCTTCCATTAAAACTTATTTATTTGACTAATTTAATTAATTAGACAGTTAGGAATCAACCGTTCTTGGGACGACCTCGATCTTACCATTCCCTCACTACATGCGACCGGGTACACTGCCCGTTAGTGCATTAGGTAGGCCATAGGTAGACGAGTTACTATAAATGTAAAACCTGGTTAGTAAAACCTGCATCAAGTTGTTGGCGCCGCTGCCGGGGAACGGTCTTCGTTTTTTTGGTTGTTTGATATTATTCTACAATTATGTCTTCTGTCTTGAGATTACGGCGTAACCTTGGCCATGGTTACGGCGTAATCTATTCTTATTATATATATCAGGGTTTCTTATTACGCCGTAACTGGGCCGATCCAGTTACGCCGTAACCCCTTCCTGATAAACATATTTCTTAAGTCAACTCACCTACGTCGTAACTGGGCCGATCCAGTTTCGCCGTAACTATCCTCTGTGATGAAAATTTTTCTAAAAACAGTTTCAAAACATTTTCATAACCTTGTATTAGTAATTAAACGAACTTTGTGGGTGTGTTCCCTGTAAACCCTCACGAGACTTCACTCGTCCAATCGGGACACCGATTGGTTTAAAAGGCTTGTTGCATGTGCTAAATGCAATCGTGATTCCTACGAAAGTGAGTTAGGTTTTATTTTTATTTTTATATTTCGTGCTATTTTTGCTTTTTATCCGGAATTATGCTTTTTGGTATTAGTTTTTCTTGCAACAATAGGTTGATGATTATGGAAAGATATTTGGTTGCAAGGAAACACTTTTTATCCGTCCTAGTTGAGTGCTATTGTGTTTGCAAGGAGTGTTGATGTGAAGATGGATGTCGCTCGTGGAGGCACAATTGGAGCATGTTTCTGAACATGCATTATTAATCATACCGAGGAAATCCAGGGGAGTTTTCCGTTACATCTCTAACCCTTCCTATTTTTCAATTATATATTTAGTATGACCCAAGTGGGGGGAGGGGATTAGACATAGACACCCGCTTGAATTTTCTTGCCTTTATTTTTCTATTTTTTGATGAAAAATGATTCATTAATTTTGACATGTTTTTCATTACTTAACTAGATTAATCTAGACTGAGCACACCTACCCTATATTTACATTGTGTGAGGATAAGCCTTTTCGTTTTCCCCTTATACATAATTCCATAAAAATGAGTGTGTCGGTGGCTGTAGTATACTTTAGAACTTGCCCTTGTATATCTTTACGAGACCATTATCATGAGCATTACACTGAGGTAACTTGGTGTGATCGGTGCAGCTAGGATATAAGGAAATTTTAGTATTAATCCCAAATTGCCCATCATTTATGTTTGTGTATATTGGCTTTTCAAATCGATTAGTCAATCCCCCTGTTAAACCCTTTTAGTTGCACTCATCATTAGTGCAAGATACCACTAGATACACCCTTCAGAGCCTTTCCTTTCATTTTGTTCACCCAATATTATTGTTTCGTTACACCTATCGCCTAGCCTACCCTGTAGTTTCTTATGTCCATGGTCTGGGCGCTGTTGGTTAATTTTGGTTCCACTAGTGAAAGTCGTGGGTTTTGAATAAAGGGTTTTGGAAGAAAATCGGGTTTAGATGATAGTTGATCTCAAGAGGGGGGATGTTTAATATGTTCGTATTGTTTTTATTTTTATTCATGTATTCCTTGTCTGGCATAAAAAAAAGGTGAAAAAAAAACAAAAAAATGTGAAAAAAAAGAAAAAGAAAAGAAAAAGAATGCAAGCAAGAGTTTGTTAGTTTATAGCTGGTGCTGTAAATCAGCTTATGTGTCGTATTGTGTTAAGTATTCTCGCCTTGTTCAATTAGGCGCAAATTTTTACAATTCGTTTTGTCTTACGGATAAAATTAGAAACCCAAACATTTCTATCTCGCCTTTCAAATTTTAATCAATATTCGTACAATGGGGACATTGTACATTTCAAGTGGGGGGATGGGAGATAGAAATGGTTGATTTTAGTAAAAATATATGCTAAAAGTACCCAAATTTTAATTTTTTTATAGCACATACTTTTTTTTCATTAATGACGAAGGCCGAGTTAATGCATCTTATTTGCCTGATTTATGGAGATTATGAGGCACTAAACAACATTTTATATGCATTGACTTGTGTATTGAAGACCCCTTGACTCTTGACCCTCGATTTTTGCTATGGGATTGAATGCAACTAGTGGTGGGGCGACTGTGGACTTAGGAATCTATTTGTTTTGTGTCTTTTTATTTACACCCATTAAATGTTTTCCCATTTCTTATCCTACCCTTAGTCATGAATCGAGTTTAGGTCAGGAAGTGAGCAATCATTGGTGTCTTGGCCATGGATTTGGTCATGTATCATTGATTTTGTCCCCTTCGGCGTAGCTCGTTAGTAATGACAAAATAACCCCATAAGCCTATGTTGTGTCAACCCATTGCCTTTTAGAATAGCTGCATCTATAGACTTTAGTGGTGGAGATTAATATCTTTGCCAAGCCTATGATAGAATACTCGCCATGACTGGGCAGTTGAGTGATCGCCCAAAAATAAACACGTGAATTATGAGAGAGAGTGTGATTTCAATTCCCTTTTCGTGAGGTGATCGGTTTGGAATTTTCTAGCTTAGGTGATTTTTAGACTCATATTTTCCAATTAATCTTGGGAGATATCTTTTTAAAAATTATTTAGAGGGTCCACTTGAGGACAAGTAGGATTCAAGTAGGGGGATATTTGATAACATCAAATTACCTTGATCTTTTATATATCAAATTCTCATGTTTATGGTCTCATTTGTATTAATATGGTACTTAATTCGTTCATATTCGTTCATAATTGCATTTCAGGATAAATGAGGCGTTGGAGAGGAAAAGATATGATAAAAGGCCAATTATATGTTTTAAAGATTGATTTACAAAGGCTTATGAATTATTTGTGAAGGTTACGCCGTAACTACTTAATAATGTTACGGCGTAAGTATGATGCTTTGAAGGATACGGCGTAACCATTTCTTATGGTTACGTCGTAATTATTTTGTGAAGGTTACGGCGTAACATGAAATTAGTTACGCCGTAGAGACATTGTCGGAGTGGATAATCATGAGCTAACGAAGGCTTACGGCGTAACTCTATGGATTAGTTACGCCGTAATTAATAACTTGGGCGCAAAGTTTCGAGGTCCAAGGATTAAAAGCGACAAGTTTATATTTATTTTATTCACTTTGAGGACTAAAGAATAAATGCAGAAGTTTGAAGAGGGGCTGAAAATGCAAGTTTTATAACACATTTTATGTGTTATATTTATTAAATGGAAAGACAAGGACTTGGATGCTATTTGTCTTAAGTTGGAGGACTATTATGAAAATTGGTTTAGTATAAATAGAACATGATACAGAATATTGAAATCATCTTTTGGGTTGTTGGCTACTGTACGGCAAGAAGAAAAAGGAGGACGAGTACGCAAGGTTTTTATATGTAATTATTTTCCGACTCATAATATTATTTTGGTTTCATTTTTGTTTATTATAATTTTGATTCTCAATATAATTGTCGGCGAATTAATTCTTATTGTGTTCTATTTAATTGATTATTAATTTATTATTAGTCAATTAATTATTTGATGTTATGTCTCTGTTTATTTATTGTTTTATATGGTAATTATATTTGTCATTCCACTAGGGTATTTTGAAGATGTGGAAATTAGGTCTTGGCCTAGTTTTGATTATTTTATTATTAATGCTTTTGCGTTATTAATTGTTTCTAATGTATGAATGCATAGTTTATTGGTAGCTACCCTTGTTTCGCTAGTTTTGAATGACGGTAGAGGCTAGTTGCTTAGGAGATATGACCAACTGACCCTAAGTGAGTAGACTGAGACGGGAATGGTAAGATATGACCAACTGACGACCTTTTCTACTGGTGCGATTTGACCAACTGATCACCTATCGTTTGGATGAACTTAAGAATTAGAAGGTGAGTGTTTAAGTTGCTAACGCCCGGGCACTCACTATTATAAGTCTAGCATGCAGCGGAACTTAATGACTCGGCTTAGGGGACCAGGAACAACTGGACTTATGAAGGGACACATGACTTCTCCAGTGGTGGCATCTTTGCTGATAGGTTAGCGCGAATTGACCAAATGTTGTCCTCTCGACTTTAACCCCACCTGAAACAGGAATCTAGTGACATTTAGAACCCATGTAATGCGATAGTAAGCCCCGGCTCTTAATGACTGCTATTAAATTGCCGAATGATCCCGGGTGACCTGTTCATCTTGGTGAGGTTTCTAAGAACCATAGGGTAGGCGAATTGACCAAAGGAGTCTATCGACTGTTGCCACTTGTGGAAGAACTCGGTTTAAGAATTGCATCACTATCGTTCCCATTAGCTTGTTTACCAGAGAACCAGCCCAATTGATCACGTGACACCTTAAATAGTATCAATCCTTTCATTAAAACATATTTATTTGACTAATTTAATTAATTAGACAGTTTGGAATCAACCGTTCTTGGGAAGACCTCGGTCTTACCATTCCCTCACTACATGCGACCGGGTACACTGCCCGTTAGTGCATTAGGTAGGCCATAGGTAGACGAGTTACTATAAATGTAAAACCTGGTCAGTAAAACCTGCATCAGTACTTGAACGAGTTACAAGAGAAATGATATAACACAAATGTTATATTATCCTCTTCCTTTTCGAACATAAATTGAGGTGTATGCTTCATAATCATAGATCAATGATGGTTATATGTCTTTCTTTCGATTGATCATTTAGAGTCATCAAGTGTCATGAATACTAGGGAAAGAAAGACAAACTGAGATCGATTACAATGTATTAATTATTTTCGAGTCTTGATGAATGAGATCTGTGATGATATGGTTTCGTGTGATAGACCCCATGATGGTCTTGAAGTTATCCCATTTTAAACACGAACAATCTGAGATCTTTGAAAATTGTTGAATGAATGTGATTAGGGTAAAGATGTTGGATATACGAATCTGTTCTAGACTGTTTGATGATGTTGATGTCGATTAAAGAATCTGTTGTTGATGTAGTAGATGTATGTAGATGTTTGTAAAAATGTGATTAGTAACTGCTTCATGATCATTAGTTGAAAATTCAAATTAGGTCTTTATGAAAGTCAACAAATCGCTTCACTTCTTAAATGTAACAAACCGCATCAAGAGGACTTGACACAAACCGCATGCCAGATTTGACACAAACCGCATACCACAAGTGTCAAAACACTATGGTGACAAGTCGCATATGACTTGGTCAAATCGCATAGGACTGATATCAAATCGTAGTTGACCACAGATTAGCGTCAAAACGCATCTGGTGACAAATCGCACATGATACAATGCATTTGGACAGATTTAGCACAAACCGCATATAAGAAGAATCGTCAAACCGCATCGAAATATGAACAGTTTTAAGACAAACCGCATTGAAGAACATCATAACACCAGCAGTAGATTTGACCCATCAGAAACATACAAACAGCTTAACGACAACTACTTATCAAACTGCTTAAAAACTAGATAATCATCAAAACATCAGTAGCCAGCAGAAACAAGCAACACCAGTAGCAACACATTAAAAATCAAACTCGTACAAACCATCAACAACAAACTGCATCAAACATGAACAAACCGCATAAATAAAACCGCTAAAGCCGTTCGAATCAACACAAACAACAAAACCCAGGCTCTGGTACCATTTGTAGATCGTATATTTTATGTTGTTTAGATGATTCAGGTGGTCTAGGATTATGATTAAACAAGAGAGCCATGTTTAGAGAGAAGAAGAGAGGAGAGGGTGATTCTAGAGAGATAAACAAAAAGAGAAAGGTTAGATTATCAAAGAAGCACCACCCCTTCCAAGGATCGAAGGGGTATTTATAGTTACAACTACTACGTCCTCCTGTCGGACTGTGGATCAGGCATACAGTGGGTAAAGACCCGTCCTTCCTCCACGGTGTTACACTAAACTAAACTACGCTAATAACTAACTAATTAACTACTGAATAACATAAATAATGATATGTCTACGAGCTAACTTATGCTAGATTATATTTGGGGTGACCGACTCTTCACTATGGAATTTCTAATTCCTAACATGCTAACCGTTGTCAATTAATTAAATAACTAATCGAAGCATTGTTGATCTTGATTCTTGAAACCGTTAGTGGTTAAATTACCACCTCTAACGAGTACACACACTACACGTCCAATGAAGCACGTTAGGATGCTAGTGCTTGCTCCACGATTAACAAACTAAAACCGTGTGTCTTTGTAACTAGCTTAAACACGATTTGAATACCAAAGTGGTATACATTCGAACGTATACAAAATGGAATGACAAAAACTAAAAAACAAGATTTAATATTCTTGTTGTTTACTTCTACGATTGAAAAGTCAAACAAAACAACACATATGTTTCCTGCAGATTGGTTGGCTAAAGGGAAAGAGAAAAACAATTTTTACTTGGAGTTGTTTATTTTTTCAGAGCTTTTACCTCTTCATCAGCAAATCATGTCTGCAGAAGAAGAGACAAATCTAAAGTCTTCATATGCATGCAAAAAGACTGTTTGTTTTTTGTGTTATTGAAGTACCTTTTCTTTCTCTTTTTCTTTTCTTTTTCTTTTTTTATGCTATAAATCCTTTTGTCATATGAGTCAAATGGATTAATGGTTTTCTTACGTTTTGGTATTTTTTTACGTTTTCGACCGTGTTTTACATTTTCGTCTGTTTTTTACGTTTTCGTCTATTTTTTTTAGTTTTTGATCCTTTTTTGAGTTTTTGTTTGTTTTTACGTTTTCGCTGTTTTTTTACGTTTTAGTCGGTTTTCGTCCGTTTTTCTATGTTTTCGTCTATTTTTTTACGTTTTCATCTTATTTTTTACGTTTTATCTGGTTTTTTACGCTTTTGTCTGTTTTTTATCCATTTTTTACGTTTTCATATGTTTTTTACGTTTTCCTCCATTTTCTATGTTTTTGTCTGCTTTTTAACGTTTTCGTCCGTTTTTTACATATAAGTCCATTTTCTTACGTTTGCGTGCGATTTTTTACGTTTTCGTCTAATTTTTTTTCATTTTCATCCTTATTCTTACGTTTTCGTTTGTCTTTTTATGTTGTTCTATGTTCTGTTCCGTTTTTTACGTTTTAATCCATTTTCTTACGTTTTCGTCATTTTTTATGTTTTCGTCCGTTTACTTACGTTTTCGACCGTTTTTTGTATTTTCGTCTTTTTTTACGTTTTCTCTTTTTTTTACGTTTTCGACAATTTTTTTACTTTTTCGTCCGTTTTTTTACGTTTTCGTCTTTTTTTTTTATAATGTTTTTGTCTGTTTTCTTTCGTTTGATCCGTTTTCGTCCGTTTTCTTACATTTTCTTACGTTTTGTTACGTAAGATATAATAACGTACAAAAAACTTATAAATTCATATGAAAACAGACAAAAACGTAAAATTAAAAGACAACAATATAAAAAACTGACTAAAACGAAAAATAAGGACAAAAGCATGAAAAACGGACGAAAACGTAAAAAATGGATGACAACGTAAAAAAGCGGACGAAAACGTAAGAAAACGGATGAAAACGTAAAAAAATGACAAAAAAGAAAGTAAAAGTAACTAGCAAAAAATTAAGGAAGCGGACGAAAACGGACAAAAACGTAAGAAAACTGATGAAAACCTAAAAAACGGACGAAAACGTAAAAAAACATACGAAAACGTAAAAAAACGGATGAATACGTAAAAATCAGACGAAAACATAAATAAACGGACGAAAATGTAAACGTAATAAAGCGGACAAAAACTTAAGAAAACGGGCGAAAATGTAAGAAAACGGACGAAAACGTGAAAAATTTGTGAAAACGTTAAAAAACGGGCGAAAACGTAAAGAAACGGTTGAAAACGTAAAAAATGGACAAAAACGTAAAAAACATACGAAAATGTAAAAAAACGACGAAACGTAAAAGAGATGTAAGATATTGAGAAAGAGATGTAAGGGTTGTAAAAGAAGATGTAAGAAGTGAATCTGAAATTTATAAGAGGAAAGAATTAAAAAGAAGCACTTATGTCTACAAAAAAACAAACATAAACCTCTGCCCTCGTGCAGACAAAAGAAGTGAAAAGAGGAAAAAAGTGCTTATTGGGAAAAAAACAAATGACACCTAGTGTTTTTGGTTTTATCTTCTATCATATAAGAGAGCCGAAAGTGAGACCAATGGGGTGTTTAAATACCCACTAAAGTTGTTCGCCAAGCTTTAGTCTCCCCCTCTTTAACTTTCCCAAAGTCGACACTCTCCTCCATCCCTAGAAATTTCCCTATGACCGACCATAGCAAGGGGATCCGAGGTTTTTCACTTTTCGACACTTTAGTCCCTCGTATGTGTTATAAAATGTGTAACGTATACTAATTCTTGACACTTTTTCACTTTTCGACACTTTAGAAATTTCCCTATGACCCCACGATTAGACTCCGACGTGAGAGTATGTACACATTCTTGACAGAGAAGTGAGAGTATATGTGTGTATAATTATGAGAGAGAAAGTTGTACCTTGTATGGGGATTAGAGCCCCTTTTATAAGCGAGGCATACCGCTAGGATTTCCTAGTTACTCGCATATAGTAGTTAGTTGGTTGCCGGAGCCGGACCACTTGCCGGACAAGGTTCCGTGTTAATCGCGGATGTGGACACAGGACGCCTTCAACGGCCGGAGGTTCGGTCCGCTAAGTATCCTGCGTACGTCTTTTAGCCTGGACTCTAGCCAATTTTGTTATCGGACTTACTATTGGCCCAGTGTTCAAAGTTATTCTTTTCGTTGGTTCGGGGCCCAGTATGTGTATAGTGCATATTGGGCCTAGTGGGCCTGTTATACGTGCTATACGTTATCAAGTCCCCCCAGTCTAGTGTGTGCATTGCATGCGGATATTGTCGCATGCGGTAGACATTACTAGACTTGAGTTGTCTAAGCACTTTTTCTTTTCCGTGCCTTTTTTGAAGTTTCCTTCTGATGTTCCTCTCTTTTAGGGATTGCTACGTCATCGAGTCCCCCCAGTCTGGCATATTTATTGCACGTGGATAGTTGTCGCGTGCGGTGGATATTGCTAAGATTTTAAGTTTGACGGAGACGTTTCCTTTCCGAACTTTTTTGACGCGTCTTTCTAACACTTTTCTTTGGGAAGTGTTTCGTGCGACGTGGCGCTTGTCGACTCTTCGTTTTCTGCTTTGATTTGTCCTGATGTCTCACGCGCTCCTTCTTTTTATATTTTTACTCTTGATCTCGATCATTTATTCCGATTTTCTTTGCCACGTGTCATCATCCAAATTTAGGTATCCTCTTAGTATAAATATTGCTCTTATTTTTACTAATCTCATTTTTCTTTCTCCATTTTATTTTCGCCATCGCCGTCTGGTTTCATATTTTGGAGAGGAGAGTCCTTTCAGCCGTCCATATTTTATCTATCAGTTTGATTGTTGGCATAAAGTGTGGTACTCCTCCAGAGACATTTGACTCCTTCCTTGGGAAATATCATATTCCCTTCGAGGTTCATCTGGAGCTTCCTTCCCGTAAGTGTACGATGCATGAGTGTCCTTCCGAAAAAATTGGCTTATATACTCGCTTTTTTTACCTTGCAAATTTTCGTCTGCCGATGTCCGTTTTCCTTGTCGATTTGATTAGGCATTATCGCATCAACATTTCCCAACTTTCAGTCCTTGGTGCGTGTTAGATTTCGTAGTTTGAGATCTTGTGTCGTGCTCATGGCATTACACGTACTGTTGGTTTGTTTCGTCGTTTTTATGTTAATTCGAAGTCCAAAGGGTGGTTCTCTTTCAGTAAACGTGATGGAGTTCCAGTTGTTTATACTAAGACCCTTGATTCTGTGAAAATTTGGAACAACCGCTTTTTCTGGGTTGATGACTTTGCTTGTCCTGCTTTGTTTCCCTAGCATTCTAATAAGAATTGTTTTAAGGATCCTAACTCTGAAAGTTAGGATGGTTACGCGTCTTCGTCAAGAGGGGGAGCCTAGCATTATGGAGGTTGTTGTTCGTCGTACAGTGCCGCTTTTTCCAATTGCTCCTCCTCATTCCGAGGATGAGCTGAAGGATGAAGTTAATGTTCTTTTTGGGCCAGAAGGTGTTGATGTTAATATTGGAAGTGGATCAGCCCTTGAGGCTACGGATTCTGATGTTGATCCTGCTACTTCCGGTCCTTCATTGAAAAGAAATGAGAGTTCTTCGCTGAGTATTGGCGAACCTTCCAGTCCTGTTAAGAGGTTTCGTCCTGACTTCCTTCAGGGCCCATCTACCTGTAGTGTTCCCGCTGGTGGTTTTCAGGCTTTATTGAATAGTAGTGTCCTGGAGGCTGAGTTAGGTTACATAGCCCCCACATTGTGCCTTTTATCACATCTTCTATTTCAACTACTCCCGAACGCGAAGTTGTGTTTTCTGTTGACTCCTCCATCAAGCGTGAGCCTTTTATTGGTCCTCTTCAAAGGTTGGTTATTTCCTCCGATTCTTCTTTTGAATCTAGTACCACTGCTATTGGAGCTGAGGTTACCTCTTGTACCAGGTCTGAAACTGCTTTGGGTGTTGTTGCTATCGATGTTGCGATGACTGTTTCCGTTGCTGTTCCAGTATTCAGGAATGTTTCTCCTTTTTTAAGTAGCTCGCCCTCATGTGGAGGTGCCGACCAGAATGTTGGAGATCTTACTGGTCCTTCTGTTAGTCAGTCTTTGGCTGGTGACACTCGGATTGCTATTGGGTTTGATCCTTGCGGTCACATGAGCGTTATCTTCTGGATTGGAAGGTGTCCAACGGATCTCTTCTTGATAGTCGCTCAGACTGCCGCGAAGTTGTTGATGGGGTTGCCCCTCCTAGACTTTTTCCTCGCTCCATGAGATGAGTCATGATCAATTGCTTTCAGGTTTTGATGTCTTGTCAGCTCGTCATTTGTGTTTTGGTTCCGAGGTTCGGATGCGTGCGGAGCGTCATTTGCTAAAGAAGGTAAGGTTGTCTACTAGGTGTAGTCTCAAGGCTGATATGATTTACAGGCTAGAAACCCAGCTGGCTCAAGCTGAGTCTGAAGCTTCTGAGGTGGTTTCTTTTCGTGCCAAGTATCTTCTTTGGAGGCAGCTGGTAAAGAAAATGAGGCATTGCGTGCCAGGGTTAAGGAGCTTGAGTCCTTCGTTTCTGGCATAGATAGCGAGCTTGGGCAGCAACGGTGTGCAAACTCTCCCCTTGAATCCCGCAACGCTGAGCTTGTTAAGCAGGTTTGTCTCTGCTGTTTTCTCTTTTCTTTCCTTCCTCCCCTCTTCTTTTTTATTATTTATAGCGTTTGTCGCTTTCAGGTACAAGTTTTAGAGGGTGAATGTTTGGATCTTCGCCCTCGTGCCTTGGAGCTTGTTCGTTTGAGGGAGCTCTTTCTGAAGGTTGCTCTTTATTTGGAGGAGAAGCTCCACCCCTGTTTGTTTGCTGCTATGTCGGTCCACCGTTGGTTGTTATCCGAGGGTTTTAAGCTTGTCGTGTCCAGGTGCTGGCATTCGCAAGATTACCTTGATGCTTTGAGTGCGGCCATTAGTCGTGCCATTGAGAGGGGAATGCAAGATGGGCTTGTTGCCGGGCATTGTCATGGCACGACCGGTACATCTCTTTCTAGTGTTGAAGCTTTCAAACCTTCTGCCAAGGCTGATAATGAGAATGCTCTTCAATTTCTCCGTGGTGTTCAATTCCATTTGTTATCATCATTGGAGGCTCTTAAGGACTCTGTTGCTGAAGATGTTATGCATTTGCTTTACCCTGTGGTGTCTGCTGCTGACTCCTCCGCTGTTAACCCTCAGTTTTACTTGGAGCGGTTGACCGTTCCTGTTTATCATTTTGGGAGTTATTCTGCGGTGAGTGAGTCTCCTCTTTCCGCTTCTAATAAAGATTGCTTCGAGAGAGCGGGGAAGGCGAGGGAAGGTTCTCTTCATGACTAGTTAGCTCTTGCGGATACTTGGTATTCCCGGATCAGCCCTTTGTCTGGGGGAACTTTGGTGGATTCAGCTCGTGTGTCTGGTTTCGTTCCTCTTTCCGTGTCTGATGATGGAGTATCAAATGTACTTGAACAGAGTGGTGATGCAAGCGTCATAGGTGCGGATGCTATTAGGCAGTCTGGGGCGGACCCACTTACAGACTCTTCCGACCAAGTGTAGTTTGTTGTTATGACCTTTTTTATGTTACCTGTTTTATAGCCTGCCAAAGCGCGACACTTTTGTTTTTGTAGACTGTCTATCATATGCATATTTTGTTGTTTTGAAACATTTTAGTTTTTGCTATTTGTAATCTTCACACTGATGTGCTTATTATAATAGTCTTATCTGAATACTTGTGGGTTATTTGCCCGATACTGGACTTGCAATATCTCTTACGTATCTTGAGTTAATTTGGAGGTTACTCAGCCTTTTGTTATTCGGAATAACATTGTATGGGTATTGCCCAAATGTAAGCGCGTCTTACTTACATATGTTGATATTTCTTTTTAAAGTAAATGATCAGGAAAATTTAAAGTAAAAGTTGGTGAAGCTAGCTAAGCTTCACTTTTTTTTATTCAATATAAAAATATTACAATATAGAAAGATAAATTACGACATTGACCCTCCTCTGCGGAGTCCGCGAGGGATGGGTTGCTTACACTTGATGTATGTAACATCTTTTAAGATTGCAAACGTTCCATGTCCGTGGAATTGGGTTTCCTGCACGATCCTTTAGCTTGTACGCGTCTTTTCCTAATGCTTTTGTGACCTCATAAGGTCCTTCCCACTTGGGTCGCAATTTCCCTCCTTCTTCGGCATGCCTTGCATCATTTTTGCGGTATACCAAGTCTCCTGGCTTGAAGCTTGTGTTGCAAACTCTTGAATTATAATACTTCTCCATTTTTGCCTTGCTTTTTGCTTCACGTATTGCTGCTTGTTCCCTTCTTTCTTCAAAGAGATCCAAGTTCATTTGCAACGCTTCATCGTTTTCTTCTATGTTAGCTTCCGTTGTCCTACATGTAGGCATTCCTATTTCAGCCGGGATGACAACTTCCGTTCCATATGTCAATGAGAATGGAGTGTCTCCGTTGCTGGATTTAATCATTGTGCGGTGTGCCCATAGGATGTGCGATAGCTCATCCAGCCAGTTCTTCCTTCTTTCCTCCAACCGGGATTTTATTCCTTCCCCTAAGCTCCTGATTGCTCTTTCTACCTGTCCATTTGCTTGTGGATGTTTGACTGAAGCAAAGTATTGTTTTATATTCTTTTTTTCGCACCAATCTTTAAATGGGTTGTCTCGGAGTTGCTTTCCGTTGTCGGATATTATTTCTCCTGGGAGTCCGAATCTACATACGATGTTTTCTCATACAAATTTTTTTGATTTGTTTTACTGTGATAGTGGCGACCGGCTTTGCTTATATCCATTTTGTGAAGTAGTCTATTGCTACTATGAGGAACATGACTTTCCCAGGTCCTTCTGGGAGAGGTCCTGCGATGTCGATTCCCCATTTTTAGAATGGCCATGGGGAAGTGATCGGCGTAAGCTTTTCTTGTGGATAGCTCGGGACTGGCCTGTGTACCTGTCACATATTGGATTTCACAAACACACTAAACCATAATCATAAGTGGCGTACAAGATGGTTTTTAGAGAGAGAAAGTTAGAGGTTTAGGGAACTTAGTGAGAGAAAGAAAAATCTTATTATGAGCTCCAACTCTCTACCTTGGAGGGTAGAGAGTATTTATAGTCTTACAATAAAACGCCACACAACGGGCTGTGGATCAGGCATACAGTGGGTAAAGACCCGTCCGTCCTCCACGGTGTTACTTAACTAAATACTACTTAACTTAAAATAACTACGACTATGAGCTTTCTAACGACTACATATACTTGAGGTGACCGACTCTTTAATACCTGGAATTTCTAATTCCTAACAATCTCCCCCTAAGGGAGGTCACCTCAATCATGTACTAAACTTACATTGAATACAAACAGATATTACATTAAAAAATTGTTCTTGCATTCTTGATGTAGTACATTGCTCCGAAGCTCGTAGTCATTGATTCTTCTCATTGCATGTTTGGTTAATCCAAGTGGAGGTCTTTTACTGATCCACGTGATAATAATTTTGAGCCATCTTTTGAGATCATCAGCAATAATACACCTCTAACTCTTCCATTGTGGTGTTGTGACTTATGGACCGACATGCTCACATTCTGGATCATGATATCTTCTCATCAGAGTGGCGGAAGCTTTCGTTGATTCATGATATTGGCGCAGCTAGCGAAGCAAGGAGTGAAAATATCAGAGTCATTGAAGCACAGAACATGATTTCTTTCGAGATGAATGAGTGGTGTGAGCATGCGGCTAAGGATTGACCGCATCATTCTGATCAGCTGCAAACGTCGGGCGTACCTGCATACAACAGTTAGCAATAAAGCGTACAAAAGTGTCTTTGATCACTTTCGATGAATTGAGGTATACGGCCCACGGTTCCCCGTTGATCAGTACATGTACTGCCTGTGATCAGGTATAATTCTGAAAAATTTCCTTGACAGGGTTTCGCAGCTGCTCTAGCTGTTCTCAAACCGGAACGTCTCAAAGAAGACAACACGGAGTGAGTGAACCAAATTTAAGTCCACCGATTGATGAAAAGAGATTTGAAAAACAATCATGCATTGCTCAATAGAAATTGTTTTTGCAATACAACGAAGGTTTTATTAAAAATCAATTATCAATCATAAAAACACCTTTTGATTTGAAAAATTAGTACACGGTCGATGTGCCAAAGAAAAGAGTTTTTACGCACAAAGACCGGTTTTTCAAAGGTATCCGTCAATCCATAACCTGAACCAGGATTGATTCAAGATATTGAATCGCCCCATTGTTTCTGTTCAGTTGTCACATGGTTGATCTATATAATAGATCTCACATGCCACCTACCAGGAGTTTGTTTGATGTTGGCTCCAGAAGGCTTTCTATCTTCATTGCGAATATGTTCACATATCACTCGGATTTTCTGGCAATACCACAAGGATAATGCGTAGGACTCAAGATATAATCTCTCTTTCCACATTGAGTGAAACAGAGAGTCTTCATTGAAAGTGTCCTAATGAGATTTAATGATGATCTCGTGGCTCTAGACTCAATTTTGTGCATATTTGGATCCTATATCGGAGACTAGGGAGAGGGTCTCCTTTTTCAAAATCACAATCTCTAAGAGAAAGTCGATAGATAATGTCGGTTCCCCGTGAGAATGAAACAAGTCCTTTTAAGAGGAACTTGAGTGGTTTGGAAAGTTGGAGTGCAATGCGTCACTGGGTCCATGACGTCTTGTCTTCAATACCGATGTTACCATCAGTAGCATATGAATTGAACCCGGTTTCTGCCCTAAGGTTGAATATATGGAGGGCTATTTGTTTTCACCCTTTTCTTATTCAATTCTTTTTCATTCTTAAACCCCTTCAGTGCTTACCGAGACTTCACTGCAAGAACCTTGTTGGGTTTGTTCCAGTATTAGCTCAGTCTCAGTCCGCACACTTCCCATATCTCATTTTTCTCCTTTTATCATCATACCTAAGAACTCTACACTAACTAGTGGATAGTCCCTGGGTAGATCCCTCCGGTTCTGGCGGATCATGGGAACAAATACCTAACCTTATCATCCTTATATCACCATACATAAAGTAAAGTTGGTCGGTCTATTTGGTATTGTTCATCTGCCATTGGAACCAATTGAAAACCATTTGAAAATTAATCCAGATACTTGTGATATATTATCAAAGTATTTTGTACCTGAATTTTTTTTGATATTTTTAGAACAAGAGCTCCCCCTCAACATGTGCATCAAGTGATTGAAATCGTTTTGCACACGGAGGCAAGAGAAAGAGTTAACTTCTTTGAATTCTATTTTCTAAAAGATATCAATCATCACTTCCCGAATCAAAACAAGTAGATAAAGCATTTTCGGGAAGGATGAGGTTTTCACAATTTTGCTCCCCCTCAATATGTGCATCAAGGTTTGAAAAGATTTTTGCACATACTAGAGGGAACATGCACATTGATATAAATTGATCACGTTTAGGATCTTTGTGGTTTAAGATAAATGCTCCCCCTCAACATGTGCATGGAAAATTTGAAAATTTGAAATCGTTTGGCACATGTGGAAAGGAGAGCTTGTACATCCTTATAAAACCATTTACCGAATTATCAGTTTAAATCCAATTTAAATCACAAATTCTCCCCCGATCACAATTATCAAATCATTTGAGATTTGTGATCTCCTGTAGATTTAAATTGATTTTGGAAGCTTTTAAGGAGAATTGTGACTTGATAATGAAAGCGTTTTAACTGATAAGGATCGGATATTAAGACTTTAAACTCCATTGATTAAACATGCATGAATATCTTTTGAAAATAATTGAATGACAAATAACTTTTTAATTTAATTGAAATCATTCTCCCCTCAAACAATGACATAGGTTGTTGTTTGAGAGATAGATATTTTGACAAATAAGTCCAGATGATTATCAAAAATAGAGTCCGAGTTATTTTTCAAAAAAGTTAGTTTTCGCAGATAAATGTTTAAAAAATCAGAGCATGGAATTTTGAAAACATGATAAAGTATGGCTCTGTTCTTTCTTTGAAAAGCGGGTTACTGCCTGAAATGACAATAAACCATTTGTTTTTCTTTCTCTCAATTTTTTTTAAATGAACATTCGAACAATATCTAAAGTCCCGTGTCATTCTTTGAATGACAGCACAAAAAAAACCGTAGATATTTTTCTAATCGAGAAAAATAAGATAAAATGATGATATTTTTGGAATTTTCAAGTTTTATAATTTTCTATTTGATTTTTGAAGATTTTATAATTTTGTATTTTGTTTTTCGAAAAAAATATATACAAGAGATAGATGAAGGAAAGACCTTTACTCCTCGTCTTCCTCCTGAAGACGTTTGAGTGTTTCAGGTTGAAGGCTTTTCAATCCAAGTCGTGGAAGAATAAACTCAAAACGTTCTCTTGGAAGAGCTTTGGTGAAGATGTCTGCTAACTGGTATTCAGTCCTCATAAAATAGAGTTCCACCACACCTCTTTCCACTTGTTCCCTGATGAAATGATGTCGGATGTCGATATGCTTTGCTCTTGAGTGTTGAACATTGTTGCATGAGAGAGCAATAGCACTTTTATTATCACAGTACAGTAGGGATTTTGTCGAATACAAAGCCATAGTCAATTAATTGAGATCTCATCCATAGGATTTGAGCACAACAAGATGACATGGCTATGTATTCAGCCTCTGTAGAGGAAATAGAAGTACTCATTTGCTTCTTTGATGACCAGCTCACCAGCTTATCACCTAAGAACTGAGCACCTCCAGATGTACTCCGACGAGTATCTTGACACCCTGCATGATCTGCATATGCTGTTAGTGACATACCGGTGTCCTTCGGGTACCAAAGTCCCATATTGATGGTTCCTTGGAGATACCGAAAGACCCGTTTAACCGCTTCAAGGTGCTTTTTGGTAGGCTTAGCCGGGTATCTAGCACACATGCATACAAACAGAATATCAGGTCTACTGCTGTGAGGTAAATCAGGGATCCTATCATGCTACGATATTTTGTTTGGTCTACCATGATCCCTGAGTGGTCCTCATCAAGCTTGGTTCGTTCAATCATGGGAGTGTCAACGGGGTCACTTGAATCAAATCCAAATTTCTTTAAAATCTCATTTGCATATTTAGATTGATTTATGAAAATGCCTCCTGGACTTTGTGAAATTTGTAATCCCAAGAAAAATGACATTTGTCCCATCATTGACATTTGAAATTTGGAACCCATTTCTTTTGAAAAACGATCACATTCATTGGGGTCCGAGGCAAAAGATAATATCATCAACATAAATTTGAACGTGAATTAAATGTTTGCCTGACTTTCGGTGAACAACGTTGGATCAACTGCTCCTTTGCAAGCCGGTAGACGAAGAAACTTTGATAGCATATCATACCATGCCCTTGGAGCTTGCTTTAAACCGTAAAGAGCTTTCTTCAAACGATAAACGTGAGTAGGATGCTCTGGATTCACAAAGCCTTCAGTTGGCTGGACGAGCGACTTCTTTAAGATCTCCGCTCGGAAATGCCGCCTTTACATCCATCCGATAGACTACCATGTTCTTACTTGCAGCATTAGCTAAGAATATTCTAATTGCCTCGATTCGAGCCACTGGAGCAAATGATTCTTCAAAGTCTATACCCTCCTCTTGACGGTATCCTTTAGCAACTAATCTAGCCTTATTCTTTAAAACATCACCATGCTCATCAAGCTTTACTTTGAAGATCCACTTGAGAGCAATGATCATAGCACAATCTGGAGCAGGTACTAATTCCCATACATCGAGACGATCAAACTCATGAATTTCTTCTTGCATGGCATTGAACCAGTTGTCTTCATTCATGGCTGTTTTAACATCTTTTGGTTTGATCTTTGAGAGTACGGAGTTGAAGAAGCACCATAAGGCATCGGTTGCAAGCTGTTTCCGTGTGGATACTGGTCGAGAGGGATTTCCAATGATGTTGTCTAATGGATGATCGTGAGTCCATTTTCTGAGGTGTTCATGTGGTTGTTGTTGAGGGACTGAAGTAGCAGAGTCGATGTCTCCTGTAGAAGATGGTTCGATGATGATTCAGTGAGCAAATATATTTTAAAATGGAGCATCTTCAGGAGTAGCAAAGGGATTGACTTCATCCTGTGAATCAGAGGCATTTCCATGATGTACACTTGATGATTGAAGATTTGTTGATGAACCGATTGGTCGCAGCGGCGCTTCTTGGCTTAATGACATAGAAGTTGAAGGGTTAATTTCATTGACAGGGGTAGAAGCAGCCTCTGTTGATTGGATTGACATATCATTGTTACTTGGCTCATATTGTTCATCAAACATTGGATCAAACAGTTTCTTTAAATCATCTTCTGAGGGGGGTACATATGGAGTTTCTGATGAGGAGTTTGGTACAAGAAATGAACCAATGGGACTGTTTTGAAGTGCGGTCCGAACTGGAATGTCCAGGAGCCATTTGACCGGTCAGCTCATCAAACGTGATGTGAATTGTTTCCATGATATTTTGGGTTCTCTTGTTATAGATTCGGTAACCTTTTCTGTTTGGTGCATAGCCTACAAAAACTCCAATGTTTCCTAAATCTTGACCGTCATTAGTTGGATAACATAAGGCACCGAACACACGAAGGAATGAAAGATCAGGTTTTCTGTTGTGGACAAGTTCATATGGAGTTTTTCCATGAGCAGTGTGAATCAGGGATCGATTTTGGGTGTAGCATGCAGTGGCGATGGCTTCACCCCAGAAAAACATTGGAACTTTTGAGTAAATCAGCATAGTCCTTGCGGCTTCCACAAGAGTTCGATTTAGTCTTTCAACTACACCGTTCTGTTGAGGAGTTCGAGGAACACTTCTTTGGTGACTAATTCCAATACTTTCATAAAACTCACCAAGTTGTTTGTTAACAAACTCAGTTCCATTGTCTGTTCTGATGATTCTGACCGTTTTGTTAAGACGAACCTGCAGCTGTTTGATGAGTTTGATGATGATATCTGGAGTTTCATCCTTTGACCTTAGGAACTTTACCCAAGTTAATCTAGAGAAATCATCAACCACAACTAACACATATTTCTTTCCAAAGATATTCTGCACTCTCATAGGTCCACATATGTCCATGTGAATTGTATGAAGAACTTTTGAGACTGTGTTTGTAGGTTTGGGTTTATGGGCATACTTCTTGCTTTTTCCCAATTGGCATGCTGAACAAAGATGATCCTTTTCATACTTAAGTCTAGGTAAACCTACAACTAAGTCCTTTCTGGAGAGATCATTGATGGTGCCGAAGTTCAAGTGATTGAGACGACGATGCCATGGCCATGACTTTGTTTTTGAAGCCTTTGACAACAAGCAAATTGGAGAAGACTTCAGCATATCTTCGATAGAGATGGTGTATAGGTTTGAGCCACGTGTTCCTCTTAAAAGTTCCTTACCATCAAGTTCTCTAACGAAACATGTATGTTTTCTGAAAGCTACTTCTAGATCAGAATCGCAGAATTGACCAACAGAAAACAGGTTATGACCAAGACCTTCCACATAATATACCCTGGAGATAACACTTTTTCCAACAATATAATCTCCATAACCCTTAATTGCACCGAAATGATCATTCCCGAATCTAACTGTCCCGATGAATTTGCTCACGAAGTTCATGAGCCGAGACCGGTCTCCAGTCATATGCTTGGAACAGCCTGAGTCCAGGTACCACAGAACGATTTGAACGATCTGCAGTTGAACAGAGACAAGAATGGATAACTGGATAATTGGGATCCCCATGCAAGAATGGGTTCCACTTGGTTAGTAACAGAAATTGGAACACCCACATCAGAAATAGAAACATCCATATCAGAAGTAGAAGCAATGGAATCATTAGGAATAGATGCAATGCTGGTGTCAGTATTTGACCTATTCAAAGTATGTTCACTTCTTAAGGGAATAGTTCTACCAGTAGGCATCCATTTTCTAGTGGGCATAGTCTTAGCAGGTTTGAGAGCAAAATTGATTATTCTTATGACCAAAAGGTATCCAATAATAACCTATCTTTATAAATGTTCTTCTTGTGGGTTTCCACTGTTTTCTAACAATCTTTCGTTTTTGCCTTTTTGCCTTCTTTGCACGATTATTAGCCTTAACAAGTTTAACTGGCCATTTGACAAAGATTAGACAAAGCATTCACACTACATTCATGATTAGCAACAGAGTTCAAGCAATCATCATTACAAGGTTTGCAAATAGTATCAGAATTCGAATTAATTACAGGACGCCTAAGGCTAATACTAGAATCAACACGATTCGTTTTATTCAACTCAAGCTTAAAGTTCCTAGATTGGTCTTCTACTCTCTTCCAATGCACATTCTTAGCTTGCAAGGTCCTATCATTCCTTGTATTGTCTTGAGACTTTGACCTGCTCGCTTTAATGTCACTGATTTCTCCTGTAGAGGGAATGGGAACATTAGTTGGTTGATCTAATTTTTGCATTCCTGAACTTGATGTGCAAGGATCTGAACTACTAGAAGTCACATTAGTGTTTACTTTCTTAAGACTATGATTTGAGCTATTTGCAGGCACACTAAAGTTCACTTTCTTAGCACTAACATATCTGGAATCTGAACTACTTGAAGGCACATTAGTGTTTACTTTCTTAAGACTGGGCATAGAACGGATTTCCTGCTTGGCACTAGGCATAGAACAACGTTTCACAGCTTTGCCTTTTTCACCTAAGGATTTTGGACATGTTGCAATTACACATTCAAGCAGATCTTGAGATCGTTTGGCCTGGAGGCAAGCAAACCTAATTTCTCTATCAAGAGGTTTATTAATGAAATCCTCTTCAACAATCTCACGGAGACATTCTAGACTATCCTTAAGGTGAGCACAATAGTCATGAAACGCAGGTTCATTATTCCTAAGATGAGGAGGAATATATTTAACCGTCACATTATATTTGCACTTTAAGGGTGAATTTGAAACAACATTCTTATTAAAACAAGTGGCGTTTCCCATTTCACGACTTCTTAGATTCTCAATTTCCTTTTGTAAAGGCGTTATTTTTTCGTTGTTTTGGTCACGGGTGACTTTCATTGAATCATATAACTCTTTAAAGTGTCGTTTAACTTTTTCATTTTCTTCTAGAAAACTCTCGTTTTCCTTTTGTAAGGCATTAACTAAGTTTTGAAGATGAAAAGTTTGAGAGTACTTAGAATCTAAAGGAGGAGGCATTTGGGATCCAATCACATTGTTCTTTTCACCCTTCAATTGAGAGATTTGGGCTTTCAACTTTTTGATCGTGTTACAATGAGCTCGAATCTGTTCATCACGTTTGCTAATTTCAAAAACTGCATCAAATTCAGGAACATCCAGGGATGTCTTGATATTTGAGGTTTTAACATTTTCTTTTAGATGTTGATATTTTAGTTGTAAATCAAAATGTTCAACTTCTAGTTTAGAAAGATGCTTTACCAAATTATCGTGATCATCCTGATCAATTTTCTCATTAAGTTTGGAATTAATCTTTTCAAGCTCAATGACACGATCATGAGAAACTTTCAGAGCAACAGATAATTCATGAAATTGAGAAGCATTAATGGAGCAATTCGTAGCGGTGTAAAACACATCTTGAGCAATACATTCAGAAATAAGATTCTCATTCAAGGTATGCAAGTTCTTCCTCTCAATCTCATTATATTTTAATGCTCGCTCATAGTCACTAACCTCAACTATCATTGCATCAAATTCCTTTTCCATTCCTTTAATATCTGAATTTATCCCCTTTTTAAGACTCTCAAAATGATCTTTAAGTAGTTTGAAGAAAGGCATTACCTCAGTTAGATAGCATTCTTTTGTTTGTTCAAAACCCTTTCCCTTCAGTTATCGATGGGTGTGATCCTTTTCATATAAGTTTTCTCAAAATCGACAAATAGTTGAAGAATAACATATTGACTGATTAAGGTCTTGCTTTTAGTGGCAATAGTCCTAGGAACTAAATGCATTGGTGTATTGGGAGGATACACAGTCGTGAAGGCATTTTCCTAAAGGGGGGGTTTGTTACAACAAGATTCTCTGCTTTTGCTTATCTAAATCCTTTTTCCAGAACACTTGTTCGGGTGTTAACAATGTCTGAGGCTTAAACTTGTTCAAGGAAATCCAATTCTCCTTCTTGTAATCATGGGGTGTGATTTATTTTCTTTTCTTTACATTTAGGATCATCTAGTTTCTTGTTCATCTTTTCCCTAGTGACTTCATCGGATTTCTTATCTTCCTCAGTGCACTCAGTACAACTAGGTTTCTGTCTAGGCTTAAGAATTTCATTGCCATCATAAATAACCTTATGGGCAGCTCTAGCCTTTTTAACAACTTCAGGATTTGGTTCCTCAACAAGGGGAGTACTATGCTTATCACTCAAAACTCTGTGCTTAGTGATTAAGTGAGCAATCTGAATGGTATTTCCTTGTACGTACAACTTATTTTCAAGCTTGTTTTTCAAGGTTTTAGATTAGAAAAATCATTCAAAAGTTTTGATTCCTTAATGCTAAATTCTTGCTTAAGCAATTTAACATTTTCTTGAAGTTCTTGTTTTTGCTTAGCAGTTTTAGAAAGCTTTTCTTGTAAGGAGTTTAACTCTTGTTTTAATACTTCTTCTCTAAACCTACTTTTTCTAATAGTTGTATGCATTTGGTCATCTATTTCCTGCTCACGGGTGGTCAACTCAAATTTAGCACGTTGTTCATAAATAGCAACACGTTCTTTATAGGCATTAAGTTCAGAGATAACAGAATCATCAGAGGCACATGCGGTGTATTCATCAAAAACATAGTCATCGTTGATTGCAGAAGATGCATCACTTGGTACAACTTCACTTTCACTTTGTTTCACATATTGATCATATGGGACAACATTGATATTACCCATATCTTCAATATTTGACTCAATAGTTTCAGTTGATTGTACTTTGTCATGCATCTTTTGCATATCAGCATCATCGTATAGTTTTAGTGCCTCAGAAATGAGTTTGTCTTTGGATGGACCAGCTTGTGGTGGAGATGAGATCTTAGGAGAGACCATTGGAGAAATGCTAGCCATGAAAATTGTTTGTGTAGTAGGTCCATCATCAACATCAGAGTCGTATGCATCACAATCAGCTACTTGAAAGGCATTTTGATGATTGTGACCTATCTCCTGAATAGGCTGCTCATCCACATCTGCATCATCGTCTTAGCATTCCCTTGCAAAGAAACAGTAGCTCCTCTTCATCCAAGGTTGCTCCATTGTCCTGAGCTTGTACTAGCAACATCTTATCCTGAAGTATTCATTCGAGGACGTTTGGAGATGTGCAATCCCTTGCAATGTGTCCCTCACCACCACAGTTGTAACACTTAACTGTCTTGACTTGTCCTTGATTTCCATTCCTTCCCAGATTCTGATTTCCTCCATAGCCTCCACCCCTTCTCTGATCATACTGCCTTTCTTGGATTGGCTGCACCATAACCTTCCCTTCTCTAACTTGCTTGATTGTGTGGATTGGATGATGTTCTGAGGTTGTTGTTGGTGTGTGGGAGAGTGTTCATGTTTTGACTGATCATGAGGGCTAGTTGACTAATGAAGTTTCCCGCGTGTGTATCAAGGCATCAACTTGTTTGAACATTGGATCGGGAATGAGTTTATGAGTTCCATCACCCATGGGTACAACTTGTGAAGCTTTAGTGGTAATCCCAATGTTTGAGTAGAAGGCAGTTGAATCATTTGATGAGCTTATCTCTCTTGGATTTGTTTTGAATTGTTCAAGAATCCTCTTTTCAAACATGGCATGTCTCTCATTCGGAAGAAGGAAGGCATAGAGTTGCTCATAGTTTGTATTCTTCAATCCTTTAGTGAGCTTCACAGAAGTGATAAACTTGTGCCATTCAGGATTCATGTTGTTAACAAACTTTGAGTTCAGCTGAATGTTAGGCATGGTCATTCGGATGTTCCTCATGTCATTCACCAGCTTATGGAATCTCATATAGTACTCATAGACGCTCTCATCTGGTTTCATCTTGAAGTGCTCAAATTCATCATAGAGTTGAGATTCTCTGTCTTCCATAGTTAATTCAGAACCCGAGAGAAGCATCTTAACATTATCCCATACTGCCTTTGCTTCAGTGTTGTGGTTGATAAGCTTGTATATGTCTTTTGGAAGACCTTGCAATATGATGTTAGAAGCCCGGATATCTGCATCGAATCTCTTCTTCTCCTTATCATCGAGCTCATCATACATCTTTGGTCTGTCCATTCCGTAAATCAATGTACCATCTTTAGATGTATCAATTATGTCTCTAGTAGTCTCAACCAGATATGGTCCTTCATCAATCGATTTGAGAATGTTGACCCCATTTTCCTTTCCAAGACAGTACAATCGATTCTTTGAGCCCAAGAATCGTAGTCTGTTCTGTCAAGCATGGGTGGACGAGTATCTAAACCAGCTGCTTGAACATCCTCGACAACAGTGGAGATGATTGTAGGAGCGTTGGTAGACATGATGACTGATTAAACGGGATTTTATAACTCTATGATTAAACCGGAAATAGATTCTTTCACGGGATTTTACTAAATCAAGAGAAAACCGTATTCAAAGGATATCACTCAAGTCGCAAGGAAACTTTGAACCAAGTCGCTAAGTGCCAAGTCGCTATAGTCCCAAGTCGCTAGGAAACTTTGAACCAAGTCGCTAAGTGCCAAGTCGCTATAGTCCCAAGTCGCTATATAACAACTCGCTACAATCCAAGTCGCTAGCAAAATTTTGACAGACAATTAAACGCTTAGCACCAAGTCGCTGATTTGTCAAGTCGCTAAATAACAACTCGCTAGGTACCAACTCGCTAACACCAAGTCGTTAACAAAATAAAGTACAATTCGCTAACTTACACCAAGTCGCTATGTGTAGTGGAGAATCCACTACGTGTACTTTTTGTCGACTTGTCTCACTAGACAAGTCGCTAACCCAACTCACTAATTCCTTTAACAATAACTCGCTACCAAATTGCAAAGCAAGTCGCTACCAAGAAAACTTTTTCGTGGCTCAAGTCGCTAGCATGAAAAAACACATAAACACCACTTTTCAATCCAAAAACAATCCAACCACGATGATTCAAGCCTTCTAAATCAAAACCTAAACACTTATGATGATTCTAAACACAAAAATACAATCAAAATCCAAACTTTAACACTAGAAATCAACCAAATGATGCAAAAACCACTAAACTTTTTCAAACTCAAAAACCTCCTAAAAACCACTAGAAATCCAAAGATATGTAAGAGATGATCTAACCATGGCTCTTGATACCAATTGTCACATATTGGATTTCACAAACACACTAAACCATAATCATAAGTGGCGTACAAGATGGTTTTAGAGAGAAAAAGTTAGAGGTTTAGGGAACTTAGTGAGAGAAAGAAAAATCTTATTATGAGCTCCAACTCTCTACCTTGGAGGGTAGAGAGTATTTATAGTCTTACAATAAAACGCCACACAACGGGCTGTGGATCAGGCATACAGTGGGTAAAGACCCGTCCGTCCTCCACGGTGTTACTTAACTAAATACTACTTAACTTAAAATAACTACGACTATGAGCTTTCTAACGACTACATATACTTGAGGTGGCCGACTCTTTAATACCTGGAATTTCTAATTCCTAACAGTACCTGACAGTTTTTTGCATGCTTGGATTAGCTTCCGAGCATCTTTGTGCATGGTGGGCCAGTAGTATCCGGTACGCAAGGCTCTGGCCACTATGGACCTTGTTCCGGCATGCATGCTGCAAGATCCTTCATGGATTTCCCTTAGCAAATAATTAGCTTGGAGGGGTCCTACACACCGTAGCCATGGTCCAAAAAAATACTTCTTGTAAAGTGTCCCGTTGATTACTGCTAATCTTTGTGATTTTCTTTTGATTTCTCTTGCTTTCTTTTCTTCAGCTGGGAGTATTTCTTTGGCCAGGTACTTATATATCAGGGTCATCCATGTATACCCTTTTTCTTCCGTTATTGCTACGAGCGATGTTTCCTCTATGACTTTTGGTGGAGTTCTTCCACCAGCACTTTCTTTTTCAGATGCGCAAAACTAGTAGACGCCATTTTACTCAAGGCGTCCGCCTTTTTGTTTTCACTTCTAGGGACTTGTTTGATTGAGAACATTCGGAAGTTTTTTAGGAGTTCCTTTACTTTTTCTAGATATTGAATCGTCCCTGACTCTTTTACGATGTACGTTCCATTGACTTGGTTTGCCACCAGTTTTGAGTCTACGTTTTCTTGCAAATTCTTAACTCCCATTTGTTCTACTATCCTTAACCCAGTTATTAAGGCCTCGTATTCAGCTTCGTTATTTGTTGCTTTGAAGCTGAACCTTAAGGCATAAGTAAACTCCGTCCCCTGAGGGTCCGCCAGTATTAGCCCCGCTCTGCAGCCATCTATGCAAGATGAGCCGTCTGTGAACAGAATCCATGGTTGCGGAAGTTCCTCTTCATCCATTAGCTCGTCTTCTTCATCTTCCTTTGGGCATTCTATTATGAAATCTGCTAAGATTTTTCCTTTGATGGATGTTCTTGGCCTGTATTGTATATCATATTCTCCTAAATCAATGCTCCATTTCTGCAGTCTGCCCGCAACTTCTGGTTTTGACAATATTTGTTTTTATTGGCTGATCCATGATAACTACTACTGTATGCGCTTGGAAGTATCTCTTCAAGCATTTTGTAGCATGTACCAGGGATAATACCAGCTTTTCCATCGATGTGTAGTTGATTTCTGGTCCTCGCAGGGCTTGGTTCACAAAGTATATCAGTGTTTGCTTGCCTTCCCTCTGTTTCATCAAGACTGCACTGACAGCTTCTTTTGCTGCCGCAAGGTATATTATGAGCTCCTCTTTTTTCTGAGGTGCTGTGAGGGTGGGGAGGTTTTCTATCATTTTCTTTATCTGCTTAAAAGCTTCTTCCGCCTCTTTTGTCCATTGGAAGTCACTCTTTTTTGTACACTTCTTGAGTGTTTTAAAGAAAGGTAGTGACTTTTCAGCGGATTTAGCCAAGAATCTATTTAAACTTGCCAGCTTCCCATTTAGTTTTTGAACGTCTTTGAGGCACTTTGGAGATGGAAGGTTTAGTACGGCTTCCTCCTTGTCTGGGCATACCTTGATTCCTTTAGTGTTCACGGTGTATCCTAGGAACATTTCCTCTTCCATTCCGAAGGTGCATTTCTTAGGGTTCAGCTTCATGTTTATTTCTCTTAATGTTTTAAAGGTTTCTGCTATGTCCCTTAGTATTTCTTCCTCCGAACGGCTCTTGATCACCAGGTCGTCAACATACACTTCTAGATTTATGCCAATTTGCTTGTGGAAAGCTTTATCTACTAGCCGCTGATATGTCGCTCCTGCATTTTTGAGTCCAAACGACATTTTGGTATAACAGAACATCCCTTTGTTGTGATGAATGCTGTTTTTTTCCTCATTTTCCTTTGCCATTTGTACTTGGTGATATCCCTTGTACGCATCCAGGAATCATTTGAAAGGATCCGCAGAGTGATTCGACTGTCCAATCTATCTCCGGTAATGGGTAACCGTCTTCTAGGCATGCTTTTTTGAGGTCTTTGTAGTCAACGCACATCCTCCAGCTTCCGTCGTACTTCGTGACCATTACAGGGTTGGCTAACCAACTGTGGTAATGTACTTCTTTCATGATTCCTACGTCCACGAGCTTTTCTACCTCTTCTTGGATTGCCTTGTTTCTCTCTGGGGCTTGGCCTCTTTTCTTTTGCCTTATTGGAGTGTATCTTTCACGTATATTTAAGTTGTGCTCTGCTATGTGTCTTAGGACGCCTGTCATATCCGCCGGACACCAGGCAAATATATCCAAGTTCTGCTTCACCAGGTCGCACAGCTTCTTACGTCCTTCTATCGACAAGGTGGATCCGATAGCTATTGTTTGCTCCGGATGCGCTGGATGTATTGCTATGTGTATTAGATGTTCTACTTTTTTTTCTGCTGTAACTTGTGGTGTTGGTTCGGAAACCATAGTGCATTCTAACGAGACCATCCTGCTACTTCGAATCATGAGCACTCCTCCTTCTACCGGGATCTTTACCATTCCATGTGTTGTTGAAGGTACTGCCTGCAGTTTTCGCACCCCCGGTCTTCCTATAATTCCGTTATATGGCGACTGGTATCTTACGATTACAAAGTTCATCCATGCTGACGCTGAATGCTCGTCATCGCCAATTTTAGCTAACAATGATATCTGTCCGATCGGCCATATTACCTCTCCGCTAAACCCAGTAAGGGGGGTTGTGGCGGGCATCATTTGTTTTCTTATTTCGGGCCGGATCCTTTCGAAGCAGTGTTCATATAGGATTTTTGATGCGGAACCTCCATCAATGTACAAGCGGTGTATGAAGTGCCCTCCTATTTCTGCTTCAATGATCATTGGCTCATCATTTACTTCTTCTTCAGTTAGTGATGGGAATGAGATATTCGGGCTTGGGGAAAATCTTTGTGTAATTCTTTGTCTTGTTACTTGCTGCTGAGATTGCACCATCAGAATTGCGAGAGGTTTATCTTTCCCCGATGTTTCCCCTTTTTTGGGCATTTTGGACTGATCCTTGCCACTGTTTTGTTTTAGTTCCTTTATCACAATTGACAGGTTCCCAGTTCTTAGCAGTTCTTCTATCTGTCTCTTCAGATGCATGCATTCATCCGTATTGTGTCCCACCTCTCCGTGGAACTCACAATACTTGTTTGCGTTCCTTTTTTTCGATCGGTGAAAGCATTGGTGGGGGAGTTTTGAATTTCGCTTTTTCCAATGCCAATATTTCCTTGGGTGTCTTGGAAAGGAGAGTATACCTATCTTGCTTCCTTTCTGTCCTGAGTTGGTTTCTATACCCTTTCTTGAAGCCTTGCTCCTTGTAGCGATCTCTTTTTTTCGTGGTTGCATGCGGACACTTCCCCTCGTAGGAAGGATGCGGTTACCCTCATCATCTCATCTACCAACTTGGGTATTGATAAGGTTTTAAAACGTACCATTTTGAGGGGTCGTTTAAGCCCTTATTTGATCACTTTTGTATTCGTTATTACTTAATATCGTTCCTTTTCACTTTTAGGTCTCTTGAAGGCAAATTTTTGGAATGACACTTATTCGGACGAAAAGGCGCGAATATATGAAGAAAATGGCCAAAGTCAAGAATCAAGACACTGCTGCTTCTGAAATACAAGGGGACGGCGCCAGGTGTTACCTGCGACGCCATCGGAGCACATGTTGTGACGATACAGTAGCCAAATTGCTTATTTTCAAGTGACGGTGTCGGGCTTTAAAAGAGTAGGCCGTCGCAACTCAGACGGCCTAGATTTGATCCGGGAGAAGTCGAAGAGGACGGCGTCACAAGCACAAGGTGATGCCGTCGCAAGACTAACGTGGCCAAGACGAAACCCTAATGACGGCGACCCGACGGCGTCACAAATCATAAGGTGACGCCGTCGCGAATGTAATCTTATATATAGAATCCGAATTTTTCATTATTCAGTGTGTAGTATTTTGGAGTAAAAACCTAAACCGAACCAAGGTTGTCTTGTACAGTATTTTAGGGTTCAAAACCCTATCTTACATCAAGATAAGTGTTTTACTTCATTAATTCAATTTTTTCTTCAATTATTTGTGTGTATGCTTGCATGTTCTCCATGTCCGGCTAATTTACTTGTGTGTTTGCTTAGGGTATATGAAACTTAACTATTGAATATTGATTGGTTGTCTCTTATCTTAATTGTTAATGATCTAGTAATGCGATAGGTCATTCGTTGTGTAGTTAATGCTTGATTAATCTTTGCGAACCTTAGACTATAACACCTAGAGTAGTTGTAGGCTAAACCATCCAAAGAGTACCTTAGAAGTTAGAGTTTATAAATACTAGAGATTTTGTAGACGAGACCCTTTGGTAGTTTCAAAGAGTTAGGGATAAACGCATACCCTACGACCTTAGACACACAACGCGATTAGGAATAAGGACGTGACAATTCAACCATCAATAGGAGATAATTAGAGTAATACAACCTAAGTAAACACATTCTTAAACTATCATACGAGAACACATTAATTAGACATAGACTACCCTCACCTTAGTTAATTAGATAATTAGATAATAGAGTAATCGATAGAAATACCAACCCCCAAATCCAAACCCGAGATTCGTACCTTTCCATTTCCTAAAAAATATAAAAAAGCACAAAAATAATCTTCCTCAACCCCAACCTTAGCGTAGTAACTCCTCACTAGCATTCCTATTCCCTTAGAGAACGATATCAATTCCCGTGGCTTACCCTAATACTACACTACAGCGATTAGGTTCAGCTTTGTGGTGTTGAAAAACTTGCTCGACGAAAGGAAGTTCCTTGACCACGAACTAGCGTGTAGCGTTATCAAGTTTTTGGCGCCGCTGCCGGGGAATAGAATAGCTAGTTAGAAGTCCACTTCACTTAGGTTTCTTTGCTTGATTCCTATCAAGTAAACTTTTTTCCATTTTTTGCTTCCTTGTAGTCTATCCCCCTTCTTCGTGACCTTTGTTCGTGTTAGGAATTAGAAATTCCCGGTATTAAAGAGTCGGTCACCTCAAGTATATGTAATCGTTAGAAGGCTCGTAGTCGTAGTTATATTTAGGTTAGTAGTATTTAGTTAAGTAACACCGTGGAGGACGGACGGGTCTTTACCCACTGTATGCCTGATCCACAGCCCGTTGGGTGGCGATTTATGTAAGACTATAAATACTCTCTACCTCCCAAGGTAGAGAGTTGGAGCTCATAATAATATCTTTCACTTTCTCTCACTAAGTTCCCTAAACTCTAACTTTCTCTCTCTAGAATTCCATCTATATGCTACTTTGTGTTATGGTTTGATGTGTATGTGAAAAGTTATATCTTACAATTGGTATCAAGAGCCATGGTTAGATCATATCTTGCACATCTTTGGATTTATAGTGGTTTTAGGTGGTTTTTGAGTTTGAAAAAGTTTAGTGGTTTTTGCATCATTTGGTTGATTTCTGTTAAAGTTCGGATTTTGTTAGTACTTTTATGTTTAGAATCATCACAAGTGTGTAGGTTATCATTTGGTAAGCTTAAATCATCTTGGTTGGGTTGTTTTTGGATTGAAAAGTGATGTTTATGTGGTTTTTCATGCTAGCGACTTACTTCACGGATTAGTTTCTTCGTAGCGACTTGCTTTACAAATTTGTAGCGAGTTACATTCTAAACCTAGCGACTTAGATCTAGCGATTACATACAAGTAGTGGACTCTCCACTACATGTAGCGACTTGGTGATAGCGACTTGGTCGGTAGCGAGTTGCTCTTTAGCGACTTGTATCTTTAGCGACTTGAGTAGCGAATTGCCGCCAAAATTTTGCTAGCGACTTGAGGCTTAGCGAGTTACTACCTAGCGACTTGCATTTGTCTAGCGACTTGGGACTCTAGCGACTTAGTGGTGTAGCGAATTAAGCGTTAGCGACTTAGTGCATTATCTTCTAGCGACTTAGTGCATTATCTTCTAGCGACTTAGTGCATTATCTTCTAGCGACTTGAGTGATTGTTTACGGTTTTCTCTTGATTTAGTAAAATCCGGTGAAAGAATCTATTTCCCGGTTTAATCATAGAGTTATAAAATCCCGTATAAACTGTAAACATGTCTACCAACGTTCCTACTATCATCTCCACTGTTTTCGCAGGATGTTCAAGCGGTGCTCGAGATACTCGTCCACCCACCCATGCTTGACAGAACTGACTACGATTCTTGGGCTCAACGAATCAGATTGCTACCGCCTTGGGAAGGAAAACGGTGTCAACATTCTCAAATCCATTGATGAAGGACCATATCGAGTTGAGACGACTAGAGACATACTTGATACTAATGAAGATGGTACTCTGTTTCTACGGAATGGACGACCTAAAATGTATGATGAGCTTGAGGATAAGGAGAAAAAGAGATTCGATGCGATATCGGGCCTTCAAACATTGTTCTTCAAGGTCTTCCTAAAGACATCTACAAGCTGATCAATCATAACACCGATGCAAAGGCAGTATGGGATAATGTTAAGATGCTTCTCTCGTGTTCATAATTAACTATGGAAGACAGAGAATCCCAACTCTATGACTAATTTGAACACTTCAAGATGAAACCAGATGAGAGTGTCTATGAGTACTATGTGAGATTTCATAAGTTAGTGAATGACATGAGGAACATCAGAATGACTATGCCTAACATTCAACTGAACTCAAAATTTGTGAACAACATGAATCCCGAATGGCACAAGTTTGTCACCGCTGTGAAGCTCACTAAAGGATTGAAGAATACAAACTATGAGCAACTCTATGCCTTCCTCCTTCAGAATGAGAGACATGCTATGTTTGAAAAATTGATTCTCAATCAGTTCAAAACCAACGAGGGAGAGACAAGCTCGTCTAATGACTCAACTGCCTTCTACTCAAACATCGGAATCACAACCAAAGCATCACAAGTCATACCCTTGGGTAATGGTAATCACAAACTCATTCCCGATCCTATGTTCAAACAAGCGATGCTTGATCCACACGTGGGTAACTTCATTAATCAACTAGCTCTTCCGATTAGTCAAAACATGAATTCTCTCCCACAAACCAACAACAACCTCAGAACAACATCTAACCCACACAATCAAGCCACATAAAGATGGAAGGATCGTGGTGCAACCAGTCAGGGAAAGACAATATGATCAGGGAAGAGGTGGAGCTGGTAGAGGTTATGTTGGCAACCTGAATCGAGGAAGGAATGGTAACCAAGGTCAAGCTAAGCCAATCAAATGTTATAACTGTGGTGGTGAGGGACACATTGCAAGGAACTGTACATCTCCAAAGCGTCCACGGCTTGATTACACGAGAGATAAGATGCTTGCTGGTACAAGCTCAGGACAATGGTGCTGCTTTGGATGAAGAGGAATTGTTGTTTCTAGTTGAGGGCAATGCCAAGACCTATGATGCAGATGTGGATGAGCAGCCTATTCAGGAGATAGGTCACAATCATCGGAATGCCTTTCAAGTCGCTGATTGTGATGCATACGACTCTGATGTGGATGATGGACCTACTCAGGCACACACAATTTTTTATGGCTAGCATTTCTCCAATGGTCTCTCCCAAGGTCTCTTCTTCACCACTAGCCGGCCCATCCCGAGACAAACTCATCTCAGAGGTATTAAAACTATACGATAATGCCGATGTGCAAAAGATGCATGACAAAGTACATTCAACTGAAACTATTGAATCAAATGTTGAAAATATGGGTAATATCAATATTATCCCATATGATCAATACGTGAAACAAAGTGAAAGTGAAGTTGTACCAAGTGATGCATCTTCCGTAGTCAACAATGACTATGTTTTTGATGAATACACTTTGCATGTGCCCCGATGATTCCATGTAATTTCAACTAAATGCCTATAATGAACGTGTTGCTATTTATGAACAACGTGCTAAATTTGAGTTGACCACTCGTGAGCGGGAAATGGATGACCAAGTGCGTACAGTCATTAGAAAAAGTAATTTTAGAGAAGAAGTATTGAAACAAGAATTAAATTCCTTGCAAGAAAAACTTTCTAAAACAGCTAAGCAAAAACAAGAACTTCAAGAAAATGTGAAAATGCTTAAGCAAGAATTTAATGCAAAGGAATCAAAACTCTTGAGAGATTTTTCTAATCTGAAAACTTTGAAAACAAACTTGAAAACAAGTTGTACATACAAGGAAACACCATTCGATTTGCTCACATGGTCACTCAACATAGAGTCCTAAGCGATAAGCATAGTGTTCCCATTATAGATAAACCCAACCCGAAAATGTACGGAAAGATAGCAAAAGGCTACTCAAAGTGTGATCTAAGATGGCAATGAGATTCTTAAACCTAGACAGAAACCTAGTTGCGTTGAGTGCGCTGAGGAAGATAAGAAATCAGATGAAGTCACTAGGGAAAGGATGAACAAAAATTAGATGATCCTAAATGCAAAGAGAAAAAAATAATTATCACTCCCCATGACTACAAAAGGAAAACTGGATTTCCTTGAACATGTTTAAGCCTCAGACATTGTTGACTCCCCGAACAAGTTTTCTCGGAAAAGGATTTAGATAAGCGTAAAGTCGATAATATTGTTGAAACAAACCCTCCCCTATGGAAAATGCCTAGAGCGATTGTGTATCCTCCTAATACACCAATGCATCTTGTTCCTAGAAAAATTGCCACTAAAAGCAAGACCTTAATTAGCCAATATGTTATATTTCAACTATTTGTTGATTTTGAGAAAACTTGCAAGAAAAGGATCACACCCATTGGTATAACGGAAGGAGAAAGGGGTTTTGAGCAAATGAAAGAATGTTATTTAACTGAGGTCATGCCTTTCTTTAAACTTCTAAAAGATCACTTTGAGAGTCTTAAAAGGGGGATAGAAACTGATATCAAGGGAATGGAAAAGGAATTTGATGCAATGGTAGTTGAAGTTAGTGATTATGAGCGAGCACTAAAATATAATGAGATTGAGAGGAAGAACTTGCATACATTAAATGAGACTCTTATTCATCGAATGTGTTGCTCAAGATATTTTTTTCATTGCTTCAAATTGCTCTATTAATGCTTCCAAATTTCATGAACTATCTGTACTCGAAAGTCTCCCATGATCGTGTCATTGAGCTTGTAAAAACTAATTCTGAACTAAACGAGAAAATTGAACTGGATGATCACGACAATTTGGTTAAACATTTTTCTAAACCGGAAGTTGAGCATTTTAATTTACAACTAAAATATCAACATCTTAAAGAAAATGTTAAAACTTCAAATATCAAGACATCGCCGATGCTCCGAGTTTGATGTTTTCAAATTAACAAACGTGATGAACAGATTCAAGCTCGGTGCAACACGATCAGAAAGTTGAAAGCCCAAATCTCTCAATTAAAGGGTCAAACGAACAATATGACAAAGGCTCCCAAATCCCACCTTCTTTAGATTCTCAGAATTCTCAAACTTTTCATCTTCAAAACTTAGTTGATGCCTTACAAAAGGAAAACGAGAGTTTTCTAGAAGAAAATGAAAAAGTTAAACGACATTTTAAAGAGTTATATGATTCAATAAAAGTCACCCTGACCAAAACAACTAAAAATAACGCTCTACAAAAGGAAATTGAGAATCTGAGAAGTCAGGGAAATGGGAAACTACCACTTGTTTTCAATAAGTATGTTGTCTCAAAGTCACCCTTAGATCGCAAATACATCAGATGACAGTTAAATATATATTCCTCCTCATCTTAGGAATAATGAACATGCTTTTCATGAATACCGTGCTCACCTTAAGGATAGTCTAGAATGTCTCCGTGAGATTGTCGAAGAGGATTTCATTAACAAACCTCTTGATAGTGAAATTAGGTTTGCTTGCCTCCGGGCCAAACGATCTCAAGAGTTGCTAGAATGTGTAATTGCCACATGTCCCAAATCCTTAACCTTAGGTGCAAAAGGCAAAGCCGTGATGCCTTGTTCTATGCCTAGTGCCAAGCAGAAATCCGCTCTATGCCCAGTCTTAAAAAAGGAAACACTAATGTGCCTTCAAGTAGTTCAGATTCGAGATATGTTAGTGCTAAGAAAGTGAACTTTAGTGTGCCTGCAAAAAGCTCAAATCACAGCCTTAAAGTATACACTAATGTGCCTTCTAGTACTTCAGATCCTTGCACATCAAGTTCAGAAATGCAAAAATTAGATCAACCAACTAATGTTCCCATTCCCTCTACAGAGTAATCAGGTGACTTTAAAGCGAAGCGTGTCAAAGTCTCAAGGTAATACAAGGAATGATAGGACCTTGCAAGCTAAGAATGTGCATTGGAAGAGAGTAGAAGACCAATCTAGGAACTTTAAGCTTGAGTTGAATAAAACGAATCGTGTTGATTCTAGTATTAGCCTTAGGCGCTTTATCGTAATTAATTCACTCGATACTATCTCGCAAACCTTGTAATGATATGCTTGAATTCTCGTTGCTAATCATGAATGTGGTGTGAATGCTTTGTCTAATGCTTTGTCAAATGCCCGCTTAAAATTGTTAATGTTAATAATCGTACAAATAAGGCAAAAAGGCAAAAACGAAAGATTGTTAGAAAACAGTGGAAACCCACAGAAAGAACTTTTATAAAGATAGGTTATTATTGGATACCTTTTGGCCATAAGAATAATCAGTTTTGTTCTCAAACTGCTAAGATTATGCCCACTAGAAAATGGATGCCTCTTGTAGAACTATTCCCTTAAGAAGTAAACATACTTTGAATAGGTCAAATACTGACACCAAAGATTGCATCTATTCCCAATGATTCCATTGCTTCTACTTACGATATGGATGTTTCGCTTCGATGGTGGGTGTTCCACCATCAGCACTAACCAAGTGGAACCCATTCTTGCATGGGGATCCCAATTATCCCATTATCCATTCTTGTCTGTGTTCAACCGCAGATCATTCAAATCGTCTCGTGGTACCGGACTCAGCCGCTCCAAGCATATGACCGAGACCGGTCACAGCGACTCATGAACTTCGTGAGCAAATTCATCGGGGCTAGTAGATTCGTAATGATCATTTCGGAGCAATTAAGGGTTATGGTGATTATGTTGTTGGTGATAGTGTTATCTCTAGAGTATACTATGTGGAAGGTTTGGGTCATAATCTGTTCTCTCCGTTGGTCAATTCGTGATTCGATCTAGAAGTAGCCTTCGAAAACATACCGCTTTGTTAGAGATCTTAATGGTAAGGAACTGTTAAAAGGAACTCGTGGTTCAAATCTTTACACCATCTCCATAGAAGATATGATGAAGTCTTCTCCAATTTGCTTGTTGTCAAAGGCTTCTAAAACAAAGTCATGGTTATGGCATCGACGTCTCAATCACTTGAACCTCGGCACCATCAATGATCTCTCCAGGAAGGACTTAGTTGTAGGTTTACCTCGACTAAAGTATGAAAAGGATCATCTTTGTTCAAGATGTCAATTGGGAAAAAGCAAGAAGTATGCCCATAAACCCAAACCTACTAACTCATCCGCGAAGTTCTTCATACAATTCATATGGATTTATGTGGACCAATGAGAGTCACGCGTATCTTTGGGAAGAAATATGTGTTAGTTATAGTTGATGATTACTCTAGATTCACCGGGGTCAAGTTCTTAAGGACAAAGGATGAAACTCCAGATATCATCATCAAACTTATCAAATAATGCTGTATGAGGTTCGACTTAACAAAACCGTCCGAATTATCCGGACAGATTAATGGAACTGAAGTTTGTTAACAAACCACTTAGTGAATTCTATGAAAGCATTGGAATCAGCCATCAAAGAAGTGTTCCACTAACTCCTCAACAGAACGGTGTAGTTGAAAGACGAAATCGAACTCTTGTAGAAGCCGCTAGAACAATTGCCGATTTACTCAAAAGTTCCAATGTTTCTCACGGTTGACTATTGCCACTTTGCATGCTACACACAAAATCGCTCCTCGATTCACATTGCTCATGGAAAGACACCATATGAACTTGTCCACAAATGTAAAACCTAATCTCTTATTTCTTCGTGTGTTTGGTGCATTGTGTTATCCAACTAATGAGGGTCAAGACTTAGGAAAACTTAGGGCTAAAGCTGACATTGGAGTATTTGTAGGATATGCACCAAACAAAAAGGGATACCAAATCTATAACAAAAGAACCCAAAATATCATGGAAACCATTCACGCTACGCTTGATGAGTGACCGGTCAAATGGCTCTGACACGGCTCCCCGGACCCGCTTCAAAACAGTCCCATTGGTTCAATCCTTGTTCCAAACTCTTCTCAAGAAACTCCATATGTACCTCCATCTGAAGATGATTTAAAGAAATTGTTTGATCCTATGTTTGATGAACACTATGATTCAAATACTAATGAGGTGTTGATCCCTCAATAGAGATGCTCATATTCCCGTGAATGAAGTCAATCCTTCGCCTCAATATCTTTAAGTCAAGAAGCACCTGCTGCCGATCCTTCAGTCTCATCAACAAATCATCATTCTTCAAATGTACATCATGGAAATGTTTGTGGCATCAATGATGAAGTTAATCCCTTTGCTACTCCCGAAGATGCTCCATTTGAAAACATATTTGCTACTCTGAATCATCATCGAACCATCTTCTTCGAGAGACATCGACTCGCTACCTCGTTCCTCAACAACCGCCACATGAACACCTTAGAAAATGGACTCACGATCATCCATTAGACAACATCATTGGAAATCCCTCTCGTCCTCAGATCAACCCTAAACAACTTGCAACCGATGCCTTATGGTGTTTCTTCAACTCCGCACTATCTAAGATCGAACCAAAAGATGTTAAAACCGCCATGAATGAAGATACCTGGTTCAATGCCATGCAAGAAGAAATTCATGAGTTTGATCGACTTGATGTATGGGAGTTAGTACCGCCTCGCATCAGCTATGATTATTGCTCTAACATGGATCTTCAAAGTGAAACTTGATGAGCATGGTGATGTGTTGAAAAACAAGGCCCGATTAGTTGCTAAAGGATATCGTCAAGAGGAGGGTATAGACTTTGAAGAATCTTTTGCTCCAGTTGCTCGAATCGAGGCAATCGTAATCTTTTGGCTAATGCCGCTAGTAAGAACATGGTAGTATATCGGATGGATGTGAAGCGCATTTTGAACGGAGATCTTAAAGAAGTCGCCTACGCCACCAACCCGAAGGATTTGTGAATCAAGAGCATCCTACTCACGCTTATCGTCTGAAGAAGGCTCTTTACGGTTTAAAGCAAGCTCCAAGGGCATGGTATGATACACTTTCAAAGTTTCTTCTATCAACCGGATTCAAAGAAAGGAGCAGCTTGATCCTACCTTATTCACCAGAAGTCGTGCAAACATTTAACTCATGTTCAAATTTATGTTGATGATATTATTTTTGCCTTGACCGACCCAATGGAATGTGATCGTTTTTCAAATGAAATGAGTTCAAAGTTTCAAATGTCAATGATGGGACAAATGTCATTTTTCTTGGGATTACAAATTTCACAAAGTCCCTGAGGCATTTTCATAAATCAATCTAAATATGCAAATGAGATTTTAAAGAAATTTGGATTTGATTCAAGTGACCTTGTTGACACTCCCATGATTGATCGAACCAAACTAGATGAGGACCACTCAGGATCATGATTGACCAAACAAAATATCGTAGTATGATTGATCCCGATGTACCTCACGCTAGTAGACCGGACATCTTGTTATTTGGCCGCTTTGCATGTGTGCTAGATACCGTGCTAAGCCTACTAAAATGCATCTTGAAGCGGTTAAACGGGTCTTTCGGTATCTCCAAGGAACCATCAATATGGGACTATGGTACCCGGAGGACACCGGTATGTCACTAACGGCCTATCTGCTTGATCATGCGTGTTGTCAAGATACACGCCGAAGTACATCCGAGGTGCTCAGTTTTTGGATGATAAGCTTGTGAGCTGGTCTTCAAAGAAGCAAATGAGTACTTCTATTTCTCTGAGGTGAATACATAGCCATGTCATCTTGTTGTGCTCAAATCTTATGGATGAGATCTCAATTATTCGACTATGGCTTTGTTTCAACAAAATCCCTCTGTCTTTGTGATAATAAAAGTACTATTGCTCTCTCATGCAACAACGTTCAACACTCAAGAGCAAAGCATATCGACATCTCACATCATTTCATCGGGGAACAAGTGGAAAAGGTGTGGTGGAACTATATTTTGTGAGGTCGAATATCGCTAGCGGACATCTTCACCAAAGCTCTTCCAAGAGAACGTTTTGAGTTTATTCTTCCACGCCTTGGCTTGAAAAGCCTTCAACCAGATACTCTCAAACGCCTTCGAGGAGAAGACGAGGAGTAAAGGTCTATCTTCATCTATCTCTTGTAAATATTTTTCAAAATCAAAATACAAAATTATAAAACCTCAAAATCAAATAGAAAATTATAAAACCTTCAAAATCCATAAAAATCAAAAAATTCAAAAATCTTCAAAAAAAAAAATGTTTTCAATTTGTCTTGTTTTTTCTGCTCGATATATCTACGTCATTCAAAGAATGACACGGACTTTAGATGTTGTTCAATTCTTAAAAAAAAAATCAAAAAATCAAAAAAATATTTTTGGGAGAAAGAGAAAAAATGGTTTATTGTCATTTTCGTGCAATAACCCGGTTTTTAAAAGAAAGAACAGTGCCATGTTTTACCATGTTTTCAAATTCCATGCTCTGATTCTATAAACATTTATCTCACGAAAACTAAATGCTTTGAAAAATAACTTGGTCTCTATTTTTGATAATCATCAGGACTTATTTGTCAAAATCTCCATCTCTCAATCAACAACCTATGTCATTGATTGAGGGGAGAATGATTTCAATTAAATTAAAAAGTTATTTGGCATTAAATTGTTTTCAAAAGATGTACATGCATGTTTTATCAATGGAGTTTAAAGTCTTAAAATCCGATCCTTAGCTGTTAAAACGCTTTCATAATCAAGTCACAATTCTCCTTAAAAGCTTTCAAAATCAATTTAAATCTATAAGAGATCACAAATCTCAAATGATTTGATAATTGTGATCGGGGAGAATGTGTGATTTAAATTGGATTTAAAGCGATAATTCTAAATGGTTTTATAAGAATGTACATGATGTCCTCCCCGCATGTGACAAACGATTTCAAATTTTCCATGCACATGTTGAGGAGGAGCATCTATCTTAAACCTATGATTTGAAACGTGATCATTTATCTCATGTGCGTGTTCCCTCTAGTATGTGCAAAACTCTTTTCAAACCTCGAGGCACATATTGAGGGGAGCAAAATCATGAAAACCTCATCCTTCCCCAAAATGCTTTATCTACTTGATTCGATTTGGGAAGTGATGTTGATATCTTTAGAAAATGGTATTCAAAGAAGTTAATTCTTTCTCTTGCCTCCGTGTGCAAAACATTTTCAAATACTTGATGCACATGTTGAGGGGAGTTCTCGTTCTAAAAATATCAAAAACAATTCAAGTACAAAATGCTTTGATAATATATCACAAGTATCTGAATTGATTTTCAAATGGTTTTCAATTGGTTCCAATGGCGGATGAACAATACCAAATAGACCGACCAACTTTACTTTATGTATGGTGATATAAGGATGATAAGGTTAGGTTTTTGTTCCCAAGATCCGCCAGAGCGGAGGGATCTACCGTGAACTATCCACTAGTTCGTGTAGAGTTCTTAGGTATGATAATAAAAGGAGAAAAATGAGGAATGGGAAGAGTGCGGACTGAGATCGAGCTAGTAATCGAATAAACCCAACAAGGTTCTAGTTATGAAGTCTCGGTAAGCACTGAAGGGGGTTGAAGAATTAAAAAGAATTGAATGAGAAAAGGGTGAAAACAAATAGCCCTCCATTTATTCAACCTTGGCGTAAACCGGTTCAATTCATATGCTACTGATGGTAACATCGGTATTGAAGACAAGACGCCATGGACCCAGGACGACCTGCACTTCAACTTTCAAAACCACTCAAGTTCCTCTTAAAAGGACTTGTTTCATTCTCACGGGAACCGACATTATCTATCGACTTTCTCTTAGAGATTGTTGATATTGAAGAAGGAGACCCTCTCCTAGTCTCCGATATAGGATCCAAATATGCACAAATTGAGTCTAGAGCCACGAGATCATCAATAAATCTCATTAGGACACTTTCAATGAAGACTCTCTTTCACACAATGTGGAAAGAAAGATTATATCTTATGAGTCCTACGCATTATCCTTGTGGTATTGCCGTAACATCCGGTGATGTGTACACATCACAATGAAGATGGAAAGCCTTCTAGAGCCAACATCAAACAAGCTCTGGTAGGTGGCATGTGAGATCTATTATATGGATCAACCATGTGACAACCGAACGAAACAATGGGGCTTCAATTTCTTGAATCAATCACGGTTCAGTTATGGATTGACGGATACCTTTGAAAACCGGTCTTTGTGCTTAAAACTCTTTTCTTTAGCACGCGATCGGCCGTGTACTAATTTTTCAAATCAAAAGGTGGTTTTATGATTGATAATTGATTTTCATTAAAACCTTTGTAATATTGCAAAAACAATTTCTATTGAGCAATACTCGATTGTTTTTTTTTCAAATATCTTTTCATCAATCGCTGGACTCAAATTATTTGGTTCACTCAATTGCTCGTGTTGTCTTCTTTGAGATGTTCGGTTTGAGAACGGCTAGCGCACCAAGCTAAACCTCGCCAAGGAAATTCTTCGAATTATACCGATCACGCGAGCGGTAAAGACTTGTATCTTGATCAACGGGAACCGTGGGGGTACCTCAATTCAACGAAAGTGATCAAAGACACTTTCGTGCGCATTTATTGCTTGCTTGTATGCGTGTACGCTCCGACGCTTGGTACCGACGTGTCGGAATGAAGCGGTCAATCAATAGCCGCATGCTCACTTAACACATTCAACTCAAAAGAAATCATGATTAGTGCATCAATGACTCGGATATTTTCACTCCATGCTTACGCTACGCCGCCGCCAATATCATGATTCAACAAAAGCTTCCGCTACTCTGATGAGAAGATATCATGATCAAGAATGTGAGCATGTCGGTCCGAATGTCACAACATCACATAATACCAACACCACAATGGATGTCACGAGATTTTCTATTGCCGATGATCTCTAAAGTCGGCTCAAATTATTATCACGTGGATCAAGAAAAGACCTCCACTTGGATTAACCAAACATGCAATGTGTGGAATCAATGACTACGAAGCTTGAGCAAAGTACTACATCAAGAATGCAAGATCAATTGTTAATGTAATATCGGATTGTATTCAATGTCATTTTAGTATATGTTTGAGGTGACCTCCCTTAGGGGGAGATTGTTAGGAATTAGAAATTCCGGTATTAAAGAGTCGGTCACCTCAAGTATATGTAATCGTTAGAAAGCTCGTAGTCATTGTTATATTTAGTTAAGTAGTATTTAGTTAAGTAACACCGTGGAGGACGGACGGGTCTTTACCCACTGTATGCCGATCCACGTACCGCCCGTTGTGTGGCGATATATGTAAGACTATAAATACTCTCTACCTCCCAAGGTAGAGAGTTGGAGCTCATAATAATATCTTTCACTTTCTCTCACTAAGTTCCCTAAACCTCTAACTTTCTCTCTAGAATTCCATCTATATGATACCTTGTGTTATGGTTTGATGTGTATGTGAAAAGTTATATCTTCTGATTCGTAACCCATCACTTTCATTATGGAAGGTGATACTTACTTCATTCATCGACCTACCACCAAATGACCGCCAAAGTATACATAGTCTTGGTGATACTGCGTACCAAGCCACTAGAAGCTATAGAAACACCATTGAGCACAAGACCAAGCGAACTACGGCCTGCGATCAGGCACCATCAGGTTGGTGCAAAGCGGATGTGCATTCCATGGACTTTGTTCGAAGATCCTAATCGGCATCTTAAGGATTACCTTGAAATTTTCGATTCCATCGACCTTGATGCTACTACGGGAGACCCAGCGGCGCTGTCTCTTCCATTCTCAACAGGACCAAGCTAGTAATTGGCTGCGGCGACTCCCGTAGGGCTCCATCAAGTTGGGATGATCGCCTCACGCTTCCTTGCTGATTTTCCCCTTGGGGAGGAACCACAATCTTGGAATGACATCTTGATGTTCCAACAACGTCAAGGTGAATCTCTCTACGAAACATGGACCCGATTCAGGACACTCCATAAAGTCCCTCATCGGCATTGATCTGTGGCTCCAGTTCAAATCTTCTATGATAATGTCAATTTCCCACCGCGATCCATTACCAGCGGCGATTGGAAAGCAATGATCTCATGGAAGAATCGTGGGGTATAATAGAGGACCTTGCTCTCTATGACAACGAAAGTTGTAATGACCCCGGTGAGTTGCTAGCCCGATTAAGGCAATCTCCGCCTTCCCTTGACTCACACATCTTCCGACCATAGGATGCCGAGCTTGAAGATCAAGTTAAATTCTATGAGCTCCTCGAAAATCCTAAGTCTTCACACCAAGTGAACAAAGTTTCTTGCTCATGTGAGCAATTTAGAGACCCTCATAACACTCATGCTTGCACAAGATTCCTAGAACAAGCCTCAGTTGACCTATTCATCCTCGCGTATTAATGGAGCGGGAGGAAGATTCCCTCAACACCCGGACCTAGGACTTTTCAATGACAGAAGCACGGAAGGGCAAGCAGGCTTGTGGGGACAAACCAAAGAATTTACATCCAATGATTTCTCTTGTTTGTCTCATGGCCTACCAACAAAACATAGAAAGGATGTTACAAAACATAGTCTCCAAAAACAAATTGCTAAGCTCTAGGATGCGTTTTAACCAACAACAAGGATATGGAAAGAATAGATAACCTCTTGGCATGCATGAGTATGGTGATAGGAAGGTTAATTCTATCTCACTCGAACAACCAGGTGTGAGATTAAGGACCAGTAAGAGTTAGCTAAGCACGTTCAATTAAAACCGATACCATGCAGGTAGTGAGCCTAATAGAACAAATATGATGAACCATGAGATGATACTTGAGGTTAAGGAAACCCGAAGCGAATGAAACAACCCAGGAAGTAAATGAAGTAGACAATGACTATTTCAATAAGTTTCCTCTGAGAAGAAGAACTATCTCTTGCCCTAAACCAGTCGTGACCTCGAATCACATGTACATTAGGAAAAGCCCTAGGATCAGTTTGGGAACCCTGGAATCTTAACATACCATGTTGCATAGGACACCTTTTAGTGGCAAGACCTACATTGATGCAATCCCCAATCAATATAATGACTAGCACCTACTACAATTGGGTAATGAAGAGGCCTATCCCATTTAGGCAAGACCGGAGTAATCCTAGGGATAGTTGCAATTTTCTTGGTAGAGTTAAGGGATTGCGGAGTATGTAGTATAGTTTCCGTTACTCTTGGATTTTATAATAGTGGATGATATTGAATGCTGCCATAGATCTAAGCTTGTCCCATTTATTCTAAGGAAACCTTTTATAGAAAGCAGGGATGACCTATGATCCTCGTTAGGAATAGTTCGATTCAAGGATAAGGGCAAGTGACATAGATTACCAAATGCCGTTTAAGATTGAGAAGTTTTCATCACTCTCTAATGATGAAAGGAACTTAAACTATCGGTCTATTATAGGAATGAGGAAGATAAGGAGAAGGGAGTAGATTATGTTATGGCCAAGATTCTAGGTTTCTATAAGGATTGCTTGAACTTAGGACCGGAATATAGGACCAATTGGGGAGAGGACGACCTCTTAGAAAGGTGCATTATAGGGCACAACATGGAACCCCCCAAAGAGGCAGTCATAAGGAAGGTGTGGGTAATGAAGTTAAAACGTAGGAGCACGACTACGAGTCTAGCTACAAGACTCATAAATAAGAAAGTGCTTCGTGGGAGGCAACCCAAGCTTAATTGTTTGCTTGTTTTTGTCATATATCTTTTATTGATTGTTTATTCTTATGTTTAAATTTGTAAAAATGCTTTATTTTGTTTTTAACCTCGTCTTAATGCATATAAGGTATTTTTCGTAGGGATAAGTGTAGGGAGGATTACACCGTTTTCAAAAGCGTAAAGATGAGAATTTCAATTAATTAAAGATATATATAATGTTGTTCTAGTCAAATGCTTGTATGAGTCATAATGGATGTTTTGCAGGAAATTTTTGATTCTAAAGATATAAATTTTCGAAATTTTTTCAGAAAATCGTGAAACGATTTTTGTCGGATAACTTTGACGGCGTCAGGATGTAACTTTGAAGGCGTCAGGAAGGAGTAAAAAATATGAGATTACTTTTTTCGTTTTACGAGCTACTTATAAATTTTGGAATTTTCCAGGTCTTAATTTTCAAAAGTTACGTAAACATCCATTCCACAAGCATTATATCCTAGTTTAGTAGAGTCTTATATATATTATTACTGCAGATTTTACGGGGAAGGTTTAGTTTGTTTTCTTCAGTGTGCGGGTTTTATTTATCAAGAAGAAGATACATAAGGTTGGAAGGAGCTTTTCAAGCATACATTCTTCTTGGAAAGGATTTAACCACTAACCCATGGATCCTAGAGCTAATCGAGAGTACTAGTTTCTTTCTATTTTAATTACCTTCTATTATCATAACTTTGATTTTGGGAACATTGGGGACAATGTTAGTTTAATAATGAGGGAGGAAAATAAGCGGGAACTTTGAAACTATGCTTATCCTTGATTGTGTGCTTTGTCCAATTGTATTTGCGTAATAAACCATGAGAAATGTCGGTTAGGGTAATTTTGGCACCAAATTTAAAATTTTTCATGACATATAGGTGGCGCTTAGTCTTAACAAAAGCGTCTCATGGATAGAAAAACCCTTTACCCTTAAATTCCACAAAATGTGAGGATCATACCTTAGATAGTAGGAATAAAGCATTCATCTTTAATGCTTAGTGTGTGAGCAGTAGTATAATAGATTCTATAACTTGTTTTGTGATGCATTCAGAGATCGCTAGTAAGACTACACTTGTGTAGTTAGGAATAACTAAATGATAAGAGGCATTAGGATAACCCTTGTTTGATACGTAATATAATTACTTCTTCACCTCGGTTGAGTAATTCCTACACCCTAGCGTTGTACTCACTTTTAGTACACGATACCTCTATTTAACCCTCAGGCCTATCCTTTTCGCGGTTCTCTTGATTTTTAGGTTTTGAATATCAATGAAAATTGTTTACACCCCCCCGAATAATACACCTAAATCAACTTAGCCTACCTTGTATGCACTCACTTTTAGTGCATTATTATTATCACCCTTAACCCTTAGTTCAATTATCTAGTTGCTTGCGAGTTGCTAAGTGAGTCATATCCTTTGTATCTGATTTTGGGGCGATTGGGACTCATGGGAAAAGTTAAAGTTTATGAAATGATGGGGAAGGGAGCGTTAAATTCAAATTCCTTTATTTAGCGTAATAATGTACTCCAAGTGTTTTGATCTTTTCTGGGTCAAATTAGTGTTAGAGTAATAAAAACTCAATTGTAGGGATGTGCCTATAAATCCCTATCATTTTGATGTTTACGTAGAGAATGGTAGAGTAAGCGTGTATGCAAAAAATGAAAAAATAGAAAAAAGAAAAAGTGTTGAAAAAAAAAATCTTTTAGTACCATCCTACATCTATCCTTTAATATGTTTGTTTGTTTGATTTATCTAGAGTTTAGAGTGTAAGTATTGGCTTAGCAGCGCCATTCTTCGTATGCTTGTAACATAAAGATTTTGACTTACCACCACTAAATAGCCTATCACACCAAACCCTTTGTTTCCCTACTGAAGTAAGCTTAACATTAGAACCCTTTAAAAGACCTCTTTGATAGTCTTTCCTAGGTGCATCACATAAGCGATGGAGGTTTATCTAGTCTCAAGCCTATGGTAATCTATGTACTAGGACCGGTTAATGAGTGTTTATCTTCCATTTCCACTTGTTATATTTCATATACACCCTAGAGATGTAGTACCCAAACACCCCATGTGAGGTGCTGTGTAATTTTAGTGCTTGTTATGACTTTTGCGGAGCTTATATGTGTTGTGGACTGTTTTAAACCAATGCTTCATGACCCCTAACTTGTAAATTAATTGGCTTAAAGCACATTTGCTTGAGGACAAGCAAATACCAAGTGTAGGGATATTTGATAAGGTTTTAAAATTACCATTTTGAGGAATCGTTTAAGCCCTTATTTGATCACTTTGTATCCGTTATTACTTAATATCGTTCCTTTTCACTTTTTAGGTCTCTTGAAGGCAAATTCTTTGGAATGAAACTTATTCGGACGAAAAGTGGCGAATATATGAAGAAATGGCCAAAGTCAAGAATGAGACACTCAGTGCTGAAATACAAGGGGCGGTGTCGGTGTTACTGCGGCGCCGTCCGAGCATGTTGTGACGTCTGTAGCCAAATTGCTTATTTTCAAGTGGCGGTGTGGGGCTTTAAAAGAGTAGGCGCGTCGCAACTTCAGGCGGCCTAGATTTGATCCAGGGCGACAGAGGTGAAGAGGGGCGTGCTTAAACACAGGTGGCTTCGATGACAAATGGCCAAACGAAACCCTAATGGGCGACGGCGGCGTCACAAATCATAAGGTGACGCCGTCGCGATTGTAATCTTATATATAGAATCCGAATTTTTTCATTATTGATGTAGAAGCGTAGGAGCCTTGATAGATCTTGAGCACTCTTGAATCGTTAGTATTACCTATGTAATCACAAAGCAAACTAATAGACAATCTCGACTTATATTCTTAGCGGAAAATCAAATATAAGCACAACACAATAACTAAGAACCGATCCTCTATGGATCTTTATATTACTAAAACTTTGTTTCTCAACTCGTTACATTAATCATACTATTGTATTCTTTTATAAACAGGAACCCTAACTTGCTTCCTAAGAAACGTATAATCATAAAACTAAATAAGATATACATTATCACTTCCTAAAAATATGCATATCTAACTAACTATATAAAACGAGTAACTATTTCCTTGAGAACAAACTACGTACTATACTACTTGATTACGTTTCTTGGCAGAAACATTGGAATTTGACTTGGTTAAGTTCAGTTTCTTGATAGATCTTCAGCGCTTGAGTTGTACTCGAACATCAGCAACAAAAATACCAAATAATGACACCTCGATGATGACAAATCTTGAAAGTACGGTCTTTGCGGAACAAATGTCAGAATGTACATCAAAATATTTTAGTTTCATACTATTCTCATCACATCCATGTGTGTTAACTCACAGTGAGGTGAATCATTGAAAATAATGGATTTGATGTCTCTTTTACCAATAGCCATCCTCTTTGGGTAGCCAAATGTTTAAGTTAAAAACTATGGTACATTAATATATGATTTATTAGCAAACCGGCAACCATATAAGCGGTTTGAAATGTCTTTACATGGCGTTTGCTCAGGACTAGTCAATTCTTAGGATTGGTGAGTGATTACCAAATATGGTATTCCTTGCCTTTACCACAAGCCATATACAAATGGGCTAGTCAATTCTTGGATTCCAAAAAGGAATAAACCATGGTGAATTGATGACCATACAACCCTCAGCAATTAAGCGAGGGGTTGCAAACCCTATGATTTTGACAACCATTCTGACTATCAACAGATTTGATGTGTCTTTACCAAAGTTGTACCCTTTGGACTAGCCAAATCTTTGACATACACAAGGTACATCACGGTGAGTTAATAACCATCAAGAATATACAACAAACCTGCAAGAAAAGCTAATCAATCAAAAGAATATATATACGTTTTTTTTTTTTTCTTTTTTTTTTAACTAAAAAGAAACAAATAAACAAATAGTACAAACCATACAAATTTACCACAATCAAGATGAGGTTCTATGTTGCATAAGCTGATTCTTAATAATTCTAACACATTGTTGACATGCAAATTATCATTCCCAATTAGATCTAGAGGAACTTCCAACTTCGGATAAGCATTCCATAATCCTCATAGACAAGGGATAAGTTCTCTCGAGCAAACATACATACAGATAATTCCACCCCGTCTCACCACATGCACAGAGAGAGGATAAAATCTCAAGACTTCAACCGGACCACGGATGAGAGTTCTTCCAAATAAAATGTCCTTTACCGTTGGGAGATTGAGAATCAAACAAAACATGAAGATCTCCCATAAGAATATCCCAGAGAACCATGGTGCATGATAATGGTAATGCTTAGTGACAGGGTATCTGGTAAATCTGCCCTATCTACCAAATGCAATATCGCCTTCAAAAGTTGAACGCATAGTGGATTGATCCAACCGATGAATGATGTTAAGCTCATTATCTTTCAAAGACCAATTAATCAACACATCATGAGATCCCTCGGGAAATCGTATTGAGATCCTTCTTTGATAAAGGTTGACTCAGTTTGCTTAGTTAGATCCATGAATCTGCTTGCGAAATGTCTCAACCTTAATATGCTGAGATGATTGAATCCTAGCGATCTCACAGATCTCCTTAGAGAATCTTCTTTTAGCCATCCTCTTCTTCTTCCTACGGGTATATAGATGTCCAAAGATGGAACATCTTGATTTCTTCATGAACTTCTCTAGAAACACCACCGTAATGCATTCATTACATCAAGCACCTTTCGGCCTGTTTAGATTTGGACGGTACATTGTTTCAACTTCCTTAACCATATTACCTCCTTGTGTATCAACAGATGCCACAAAGGGAGTTGAAACTGGCATCGGGTGTTTCAAAAGAAATCATAGAAGATCATGAGAAGAAACCTGTCGATAGAACTAAACCCATTGATTCTTGTGAAAACAATAGAAGGTTAATGACAATGAGATGAAAGGTAGCCGATGAGTAACCCTAAGTAACCACTTTGGAGACATCACCTTAGATGGAATATCATCAAAATTCTCCACAATCTCAACAAACTTAGGTCTTTTGGCCTTTGGAGCAACGTATTTCGGCAATCCTTTTCAAATTGGAAGAAGGTATTGAAGAAGATGAAGAAAACTTCATAATCTGATTATACTTGTGAATCAGAATATGATCAGGCAAAGCCAAGACTTGCTTCATTGTTAAACACTAGGTTATACATAGGAACTCGATTTTCACCACCATTCTCATATTTGCTTTCTTAGGAAAGCCGGTTAGTGGTCTCTCTCTCTTAGCTTTGTTCTTTTGAGCAATTATTTCTTTCTTCTTTCTGTTTGCTTCTTCCTTTCTTTGTTGTCCACGAGCCACCATTTGAGCCTAAAATTTTCACTATCAAAATGCACCCAAATACTCACGAGCAAGTGTAGGATTAGAAATAACTTGGCGAGTATAAGCATCGATGTGCATCGGGATCTAAATAGCCATTGCATCCAATTCTTTTAGGTCTCGGAGGCAACTTAGAAATAGACTCGGCTTCAATCATTTAGCCAATCATCACTTTTCTTCAAATTGGCACATTCATCTAACAGTCTGTCTTGTGCTAACCTTTCATGTTCACTAACAAGATGCGGACCAGCTCAATGTCAACCATTACTCCTTTCTCTTTATCAGTATATTCAAAACAACATCGGTTGAAGGAGTATCACTAAAAGGAACTTGAAGATTCATCGAGATGTGCATCCGAAGAAACATGTTGAAATAAATCTTCAGCAGTGTTGAGAATACATCACCTTACGGATTCAAATTAAAATTTCTTCGGCAAGGAAAACTTGAATTATCATTGAAGGTATAGAAGCGAGGTTGTGCTTGCCTGAGATGAAGCTTGACCAACTTAACAGCTGACATCCATCATAGGAGTATCAGTGACAATATGTTCTTCATGGTTAAAACATCCTCACTTTTCAATGTATCCTTGCTCAAGGTGTTTTCTCCTCCTTCTAGTAAACAAAATTGGCTCTTTTTGCTTCGATTTATCACCCATTGGAGTAGAAGCATTAGATTGTTGAGCCACATTAGCCAAAATATCAAGTGACTTAAGCTGTGTGTCCCTTCCTCTCATCGGAAGAAACATCCAATCTCCTTTTTCTACTATGACCCAGTTGCACTTCCAAATCCTGAACCTTCCTTTTCAATTCTACAATCTCACCACCAAGATTAGATTTAGTCTCTGCAAGCTCCTTCTTGAGATCAGTAACTGACTACATACATATTCACTAGAGCATACAAAGATGTAAGTGTAATAGGTCCTCTCGGCTCCACCAGATTGCTCGTGGTAATGGGAGCATCATGGGCCTTCGGAAGAAATATCAACATGCTGAATGGATCACTCATCCATTTGAATCTCTACGAGGACTAGGAGTGGTTGACCTATTAATCTGGAGTCTCAACCTCATCATGAGGAACCTGTGTAGGTGGTGGACTAGAACTAGGTCTAGGTGAAGATGTGGGTGTAGGTTGGTCAGGAGAAACAAGAGGAATTCGCAGCAGGCATTAGAAGGCCTTCATCCATTGTGGCGATGGATTCCCATCGCCCGACACTGATAGTGAAGGTGGAGAACCAACAACATTCCCCTCATCAAGACCTCATTACCTTAAGGCAACATAGGCTCGCTAGCAAAGGATGATGTTGCCCCCCATACTTAGTTCTCATAGAAGCAAATAGTTTTAGAAGTTAAGACTCCTATGGGACAAGCGCTTGGGCTTGTGTGGTAATTTCTAAAATCATCTGAAGAAACCTAGGGTACATAAAAACTTATGCTTTTTCCTATCTATATTTTCAACCATATTATCAAAAATAAACTTAGAAAATTATAAGTCAAACCACGAAAGACAAACAATACCACATCCACTGCGTGAAAATTGATCCCATCCTCTGATTTATTGCTTATACGAAGCAATGTGTGACCAAAAACCTCCACATCGGACATAACGATTTTAACCACATATCATCCTTGTTCCACGATATCAAAAGCTCTTAACCTAGCAAGAATATCCACAGCATTAGAATGATAAACCCCATTCTCATCGTCCAAACGAAGCTTTCTTCGAATCATCTCCTCTGTCACTACATAACTCTGTTACGTAACCATAGCTATAATATACGTATCATTCCTCTTTTATTTGATGCGCCCAAAATTGTGTAACCAATGACTTCATAAACAACTTCAGGAGAATCGTTAAAGCATAATGAATCTTGGATCTTTTCAGAAACTCCACCATTGGCTTATACAATTCATCACCCTTTGCTTCTCCCAGAAAAGCAACTTTTTTATGATCCTTTTTCAATTAGGCGCCATGAGTGAAATTATGAGTTAGGGTTATGATTCTTGTAAATGGAAGTGTTGTGAACTTAAGTGAAGAGGGAATCGTTTAATTTGAAGCAAAGATATGCGTGTAATGGGTTGGTAGAAGTTACCCAAAATATAGTCAAAAATATCGGAACATCGTTGACCATATCTTCGTGTATTTTAACTTTAACCAAGAGGTAACCCTTGTGAGAAACACCCGTCAATCTATTTGAAGTAATCTGTCAGCGAAACCACTCAAGATAAACGATTATCCCATAAATATGGGAGATTCTGTGCCAAAGCTCATTAAATTACATTAAACCTCGAATCGGTCCATATAATGATCCCATGCACACTTCACATACATCATTTTATCCCCATTCTCATCGCAAAACCTAATTTCATCACAAAACACAATCAACCATGAATACTAAACCGAGAGGTTATAGATCAACTCTCATCTCCATCATCATCATCATCAAGTGATGATCCTAACCTTTGGCGACTCTATATTCCTCCACAAACATCACGACCAAGAAAATAACCCTTTCTCCGCCCTTACGAGATGATAGTGTGGTGGATCCAGTGAGTCTTCATGACTCTGAGGAACCCACTTGAGATAACTTCTTACTCTAACCTCGACTTATCCCTAAACGGTGGTGTTCGCTCTTTCTGCCCATGGTGCAGTGCTTCATGCCATATCGTAAAGGGGAGGGTAAAGGAAGATGGATTGATTGCTTTTGGTGAAACCCGGATGAACGCCACAAAGGACAAAGTCATATCACACATCCATCTGCTTTGTATTCATCTTCATCATCTTTGGTTCCTAATCCATCAACATTTTGATCCTTAGCTCAGCGTACTGGTCATGCATATCATGGTCATGCATATCCAGCAGTCGGAATAGATGATATGAGCTAGTAGATGATAGGAACATAGTATAGGTTCAGTAGATCATGTAGTTATAAATCTTTTATTTCCTTTTGAAGTTGATTGTATGCAATGAAAGCATGGTATGGTATGTTGTAGCGAATGAATGAGAGCATCTTTAGCAGTACTTGTCTTCATAGATACAATATGCTCTCTTGATCTCTCTTGAGTACTTATGCTTTGATAGAAACAAACTTTTGAGCTTACATGTCCATCTCCAAACTTAATAAACTCCAACTATATATGCAAAAGTACCGCAAACACCTGAAGAAACACACAAACCAAAACAAACTAAAAGAACATAAGTTGGTTAGTGTTAGCAAATACATAAACTAATATACAAATTAATATACAAAGTTTACATCCAAAATCCTCCCCGGTATATGCTCCTAGACCTATGCTCCCCTTTTTACGTTAAAGGGTTAAGAATACAATATGAACCACAAGGTATTGAAACCTTGGTCCATCAAAGCCTTAGTTAGATGCCACATTTTTCATGGTTGTGAATTTTTAGCACTTTTATCAATGTTTATCATATGCATCTCTTATAAAGAGTGGTTGCCTAATTTCAATATGCTTATTCTCTGTGAAAAATGGATTTTTAACAATGCATATGGTACTTTGATTATCAATAAAAATTGTTGTATTCATGAAGTTATACCCGTAATCAACAATTGATTTTGTATCAAAAGAACACATCGCGGCAATTTGCAGCGGCAACATACTACCTTGATGGAGTAAAATGAGTAGCTTGATAGTTTGTTTCTTACCTTTGCGAAATCAATCTCTTTCAAGGAATTGGCAACCTCGGTTGTGGATCTCCTATCAGTTGCACCAGCGCAATCACTATCACTATATGCTTCCAGCTTAAAGGGGCTTCTCTTGGGTACCAAAGCCCTAAATGAGGTTGACCTTTCAAGTACTTAAAAATCTTCTTCACTGCATTCAAATGGGAAGCAAGTGGAGTGACTTGATGTCTAGAGCAAGCACTCACAACAAAAGTGATGTCGGGCCTAGAAATGTTAGATACATTAATAATGAACCAATCATAGATGCGATAAATGAACATTCCAGGTAGATCGGTCATTGTTTGTTTTGACTTTGGAGCTTCATAAGGTGTTGTGGCGATCTGACACTCTCCATACAAATTTTTCAAAATGTCCCTCACATATTTGTCTGGTGATAAGATACCATGAGTTCTGTAGCTGAACTTGAAGACCAAAAAGAAGTAAGCTCCCCCATGCCTCATCTGAAACTCTCCCTTCATAGCTCCTCAAACTCCACTTGAAGCGCTTCTTTAGTGGACCCCAATATGATATAGATCATAAACTTGCACAAGAATAATGTCGTGGAATTCTTCTTGGAAAGTGTTTTATCAATGGCACCTCTTACATATAGCCATGCTTGTGAGAAATGATGAAAGCCTGGCATACCATGCTCTTGGTTCCTGATGTAGTCCATAGAGAGCTTTAACTACTTTGTAAACATGATGTGGATGATCTCGATCTTCAAATCCTTTAGGTTGAGTGACATAAACCTCCTCTTCTATTTCACCATACAGAAATGCACCTTTAACATACATTTGATATACCATAAAACCCATGTAAGATCGTAAGCCAAGAATATCCGTATGGCCTCTACTCTAACAAGGTGCAAACCTTCATCATAATCAATCCCTCCTCTTTGTCAATACCCACGAGCTACTAATCTTGCTTTGTTTTTAATGACAACACCCCATCTCTGCTTATTTTCAATATCCATTTTGTCGATAGCATATTTCCGCGGGTAGTGGGACCAATATCACACCCTGTGATTTTGGAGCTGTTGCATCTCTTCTTGCATTGCTTCAAGCCAACTGGAATCTTCCAAGGCTTGAGTGACAACTGGTGGTTCCACGAAGGAGAAAGCAGGCAAACAGACAATGATCAAGTCTGTGTGATTGTCTCTTTCTTGGTTTGAGACATAAGAGTAAAAGCCAATGGCCATATTTGAACTTGTTACTATGCCTCTAGTTCTGAGGTGCATGAGGATTACGCTAATAATATTTGATGTGGATGAGCAATGTTGATCCTTTTAGTAGCGATGGTGTTTACATCAATGGTGGTATCAAGATTGAGTCCAGATTGGTTCAAAATTTGTCATAGGAAGGTGAGGTGAAGACTCCACTTTGGGTTGATGATTACGAATCACGAGGGTCTTGGAAAACGTGTATAGGATCTCAAAGTCTGTAGACACTCTAGTAGTAAATGGGGAGTAGTAGCGGCATCACGCCCGGCAGATTGGTGATGATAGGAGAAACGAGGATCACTTTGGCAGAATTGTGATTTCCAGATTGCTTCTCTAATTCTCCTCGACATTCCTCGGCTTCCTAGATTAAGCGCATACTCACCTTAAGCCTAGCAAGGTCCTCTGCATAATTGGTGATCTTCACTCTCAGCATAGAACATTTGGAAGTGTCACACCAAAATTGTTAGGGAGAAAGAAGGTACAACAATAGGATGCTCACATCATCCTCAAACTCACTATCAAATTAGCATTCATGGTAGCATCTCTCTGTCATGGGAGACGCGTATATCTGCATTTGGTTATACATGTCTGAATAACCCCACGAATAGTCGGTTAAGTAATCAAGGTCAAAAGACCAAACATGACCTTGTCCTTGAACATTAGGCTTGTCTTCTAGATATCTCCGAGTTCAAAGTCTCCTCTATCTTAGCATACATTCAAATTGTATACCCTATATGCTTTACTATAGTAGAATAACCCACAATATAACCCTCATCGGCCTTCTCATCAAAATTTACCTAGTGGATCACTAGTATTCAAAATAGTCACTTGGAAACCAAAAGGTTTAAGGTAATGAATACATGAGGACTTTCCATAGAGAAGTTCATAAGGTCCTGTAAAAGTGGGTGGTGATAGATACCACACTTTAGAACATAACAAGCTGCGCTGATCCAAAACATGGTGGGTAACTTAGAGTCTGCAAGCATAGATCTTGCTTTGCTCTATCTTTATCCTAGTCCTATTTTTAGCCACCCCGTTTTGTTGAGGTGTTCTTGGAGTACTATAGTCCATTTTGATTCCTTTAGACTTCTGAGAGTTCTATCAAAACACATTCTTGAACTTTGTCCCATTATCACCGGGATACCTTTAACCTTTTGTTCGGTACAGTTTTCAACAAGTAATGTACTCTTTTAAAACTAGAGATGTTTCATCTTTAGTCCTCAAGAAGAATACCCAACAAAACCTGCTATAGTCATCAGTTATAACCAGACAAAAATACTTGTGATCTATGCTTCTGACTTGAGTTGGACCAAAAAGATCCATGTGAAGCAAGCGAAGGGTTACGAAATAAGGCTCATGCATTAAAAGCTTTGTATGAGCTCTGTGTTGCTTTCCTTTGTTGCAGCAACAGTTATGTTCATTGGTGAAAACTTTAGAAGGAAGTCCTTCAACAAGACCCAATTTAGATAGCTTGTTAATGGTCTTGAAATTCACATGTGCCCGTCCTTCTATGCCATTTGTGTAGACTCATCCAGGATGCTTTAGCCACCAAACAAGTTAAATCACCTTACAGTTGTACATCATTTAAGTTGAATGTGTATAGATTGTGAGTATAGGGAACTCGGCAAAATAGATGTATCTTCGGAAGTTTGAAGTCTTTAGAAAGCACAAGACATTCATCCTCGAGAGAAGAGTACTTTGTTCTTTGTATCCGAGATTTGTGAGACTGAGAACAAGTTGAGTATTGTAGCTCCTTGACATCGTACACATTCTCAAAGTCCAGTTGAGGTGTTTTTGATGGTCCACTTTCCCGGTGATTCTACCATCACTTCCACCAAATGTCGCATGCCTCCTCTCAAGGGGTACAAAATCATGCATCATCTACTTTCTTCGACATGCTTCAAGGCAACACTTGTCAACAATGCCAACTTCCTTGTGCTTCAGAGGATGAACCTACAACAACAACAAAAATATACAAAATGTTAGTACACTATTGAGGCTCAAGTCATTCGCTGACTTGAACTGCGCTTGTGGATCTTTAGATTGAGGCAATGCAGATTTATAAGATCCACCATTGTTCTTGGGTTTCCATTGAAATTTAGGTCCCTTTTGTGGCCAAGAACAACTGCTGAGGAGCTTCACAGCAGGTATCCCAATAACCTTTCCGGCATTCATTGAGTCATCATATCGGGGCCATAACCATTTTTAAAGTATGAACTAGTTGGTTGCACATATGGTCTAGCTCTGAGATCTTCTCCAAGGAGAAGATTTATGAGTAACTTGTGGAATATAAGGTGGTATAGCATTAACATTAGTCCACATTGGTCTCGATTTCCCAGCCCATACACCCATTCTTTGTTCATGAAAATCACAATCCTTAATTAAATGAAATTTACTTTCACCTGCTTAAAAACATGTCTTGTTTAGAAGATTTATTCAAACAAATGTTCTATTACCCGAAGAAGTATTCAAACCGGAAACATTAAAAGAATTTTTAACATTATTATTATGCAAGATTTAAAAGACAAGTCTTGGAGGAAGCGGCTTGGAAGATGAATCTTGGCAGCAACTCTTAAAGGCTTGTAGGTAGGCTTGGAGTGCAGGCATAGGTGAGGTCTTGGGTGATGCGACTTATCAATTGAATCACAGTGGCATAAGTAGACCCTTGATCGAGAAGATTTGTCCTTTAATGAGGAGCAAGAGACAAAATCATTAGATGAAGAATCGAGTCTGACAAGTCTTTTGACTTTTGCCATAAAAGATGGTGTGATCCATCAAAGAGTGTAATAATGGAAAGGTCGGCTGGCATAGGTATTCCTCACAATAGATCGCGTCTGGCATGTAGGTCACCTTCTTTAACATAATTAGCTAAGCCTGTAGTGTGGTTTTTCACGCCCATCATGTCGCTTCTAATCCTACATACTTTTTAAAACCTAACCCGATAGCTTGAGAGGTCCACCGGATTGACTACTGGCCAAGATCTCCACAGCTAGATTATCACCAGATATTAACCATTATTTATGTCTAGCTATTTAGGCATCTAGTTTTTCTTCGACACCTTGTTTCCAGACACCGCCGATCTCGATTTCTCGGACCTTTTTAAGTCATTTTTTGTACATTCTAGATAAGCTCTGGCATACTAATTTTTCATCACTAAGCAATTTGATTCATACGAAACCAAACCTTTTGTCTTCCCAATGTTTTAAACTATGTTTATAAGCTTCAAGCTTCAACATAGCATTCATATATTTAGGTTCAAAATATCATATGCTTCCTTAAGTTCATTATAGCGTTCACTACAACCAAACAAACAATTTTGTACCTGAGATGCCCGTGAACTGATCACGATCATGCCTAA
>OU343224.1:278580724-278599736 GCA_910596185.1 Chrysanthemum makinoi
GCTTTAGCTGCAGCAAATCACTCGTCTACTAATGCTGGAACTTCGAGACCACCCACCCACAGCCGCACTTGTACTTATCAGGACTTTCATAAAACCATGACTGGAGGCTTTAGTGGAACCGAAGGAGCTGTCAGTCTGACTAGATGGATCAAAAAGCTCGAGACTGTGTTCGAATCGCAATTGTGAAGAAGAGGCTAAGGTTAAGTATGCATCATTCACTTTCACAGATGCTGCCTTGACCTGGTGGAACAATTTTCTGAAATCTGCTAGTTTCGATGTTGCCTATGCCATGCCATGGGAGAATTTCAAGGAAATGGTACTTCAAAAGTACTGTCCTCGTAATGAGATTAAGAAGATCGAGCATGAGTTTTGGAACCTCAAGGTTCAAGGCACCAATATGGCTGCTTATAATCAGCGATTTCAAGAACTAGCCTTATTGTGTCCTGAAATGGTTCCCACAGAGACCCGATTGTTAGAAAGATACATAGGAGGACTGCCCCAACCTATCAAGGGCAATGTCACCACTTCTAAGGCTGCTGATCTTCATGAAACTATCGAAGTAGCCAACAAACTCATGGACCAAGTGATTGAGGATTCCATGGACAAAGTGGTTGACAATAAGAGGAAATGGGACGACCATTCTCAGGGCTACAACAACAACGAATACCGTGGCAACAACAGTAGGAACAACAGCAACAATCATAGCAAGAGGCAAAATGTTGCTAGAGCTTATGCAGCGGGTATTGGGGAAAGGAAACCGTACTCAGGGACTGCACCATTGTGTAATCGATGCACACTGCATCACAAGAGGCAGTGTACAGTCAAGTGCCGTAACTGTTAGAAAATCGGACACTTAACCAGGAACTGCAGGTCCAAATCATTGGCGACGGTTCAAACAGCTCCAGCCCAGGACCAAAAAGCTGCTATAACATGCTTTGGTTGTGGTGAGAAAGGGCATTATAAGAACGAATGCCGAAAGAACAAGAATCAAGGAAACCGAGGAAATCCAGGAGGCCATGGGAATGGCAGGATTCAGGGGAATGGACAGGCGAGTAATCAGGGAAATGGCGAAGGAGCTCGTGGAAGAGTCTATGCTGTAACCAAAGTGGAAGCTCAGGAAGACCCAAATGTTGTGACGGGTACGTTCCTTATAAATAACCGTTATGCATCCATATTGTTTGATACGGAGGCCGATAGGAGTTTTGTTTCTAATACATTTAGTCCACTACTCGATATTGCCCCAACTGCATTAGGAAATGCATACAACGTGGAACTAGCTAACGGCAACGTAGAAAGGGTAGATACCATCATAAGAGGTTGCACCCTTAACCTGTTAAACCACCCATTTAATATCGACTTGATACCAGTAGCATTGGGTAGTTTCGATGTCATCGTCGGAATGGATTGGTTAGCAAAATATCATGCTGCCATCATTTGTGACGAGAAGCTCGTCCAATTACCCTATGGAAATGAAGTCCTAACAATAGAAGGGGACAGAAGTGACAGAAGAAACGCTTCAAGACTACATGTCATTACCTGTACCAAGGTGTTAAGGTGTATCGAGGAAGGATGTCACATCTTCCTAGCACAAGTCACCGGAAAGAACGAAAGAGAAAAGGAAGAAAAACGTCTGGAAGACGTGCCAATAGTAAGGGAATTTCCTGAAGTCTTTCCCGAAGATTTGCCAGGACTCCCGCCGACCCGACAGGTTGAATTCCAAATCGATTTAGTGCCCGGTGCCGCACCAGTGGCAAGAGCACCTTATCGATTAGCTCCAACAGAACTCCAGGAGTTATCAAACCAGTTGTCAGAACTTGCGGAAAAAGGGTTCATTAGACCGAGCTCATCACCATGGGGAGCACCAGTCTTATTCGTCAAGAAGAAAGACGGAACTTTCAGAATGTGCATTGACTATCGTGAATTGAATAAACTAACCATTAAGAACCGTTACCCACTCCCGAGGATCGATGATTTATTCGATCAACTTCAAGGTTCAAGTGTTTATTCAAAAATCGACTTAAGGTCCGGATACCATCAACTAAGAGTTCGGGAAGGAGACATTCCCAAAACCGCCTTCAGAACTCGTTATGTACACTACGAGTTCCAAGTCATGCCTTTTGGGTTAACCAACGCACCAGCTGTGTTCATGGACCTCATGAACCGAGTGTGTAAACCCTAGTTAGATAAATTTGTAATCGTATTCATTGACGATATCCTAATTTATTCCAAGAGTGTGAAAGAACACGAAGAGCACCTTAGATTGATCTTGGAATTGTTGAAGAAGGAAGAACTGTATGCGAAGTTCTCGAAGTGTGAATTTTGGATATCAACTGTGCAATTCCTAGGTCATGTAATCGACAGTCAGGGTATTCATGTAGATCCCGCTAAGATCGATTCGATAAAGGATTGGGCGACACCCACAACTCCTACTGAAATACGCCAATTCTTAGGACTCATTGGATACTACGAAGATTCATTGAAGGTTTCTCAAAGATTGCCAAATCTTTAACCAAGCTAACCCAAAAAAACACCAAGTTTGACTGGGGAGAAAAAGAAGAAGCTTTTCAACTCCTTAAAGAAAAGTTGTGTAGTGCACCTATCTTGGCCTTACCGGAAGGTTGTGAAGATTTTGTTGTTTATTGCGACGCTTCGCACAAGGGGCTAGGAGCGGTGTTAATGCAAAGAGAGAAAGTGATAGCATACGCCTCTCGCCAGTTGAAGACTCATGAGAAAAACTACACAACGCACGACTTGGAGTTAGGATCAGTTGTGTTCGCACTCAGAATTTGGAGACACTACTTGTATGGCACGAAGTGTGTCGTATACACCGGTCACAAAAGTCTACAACACATTTTGGATAAAAAAGAACTGAACATGAAACAACGCCGATGGTTGGAATTACTCAGTGATTACGACTGCGAGATCCGTTACCATCCGGGTAAAGCGAATGTAGTTGCTGATGCTCTCAGTAGGAAAGAGTGACCAAAACCTCTTAGAGTCAGATCCTTGGGTATGACAATTAGTTCACCTCTTCCAACCAAGATTCTTGAGGCTCAATTGGAAGCACTCAAGGAGGAAAATCGTCCGAATGAGAACCTTTACGGAATGCCAGAAAGTGAAAATGGATTCGTGAAAAGGTCGGATGGAATTTTGTGTTTCAAAGAGCGAAGTTGGATACCACTCTACGGAGGAATCCGCGACATTATTATGCACGAATCCCACAAGTCTAAATACTCCATACACCCAGGATCCGACAAAATGTACCTTGATCTGAAGAAATTGTACTGGTGGCCAAACATGAAAGCCGACATTGCAACATATGTCAGCAGATGTTTAACATGTTCAAAGGTTAAAGCTGAACATCAGAGACCTTCAGGTCTACTAGTACAACCCGAAATTCCCGAGTGGAAATGGGAACGTATAACAATGGACTTTATCACTAAGTTGCCTAAAACCTCTAAAGGTTACAACACTATTTGGGTAATAGTTGACCGTCTCACCAAATCAGCACACTTTCTACCGATGAAAGAAAGTGATGGAATGGAAAAACTTGCACAACTATACCTGAAGGAGATCATCGCACGCCATGGTGTACCAATTTCCATCATTTCAGACAGAGACAGCCGTTTCACCTCGAATTTCTGGAAATCACTTCAAGATGCTTTAGGGTCTAACCTCGACATGAGCACCGCTTATCATCCTCAGACCGATGGACAAAGCGAGAGAACCATTCAAACACTGGAGGATATGCTAAGAGCATGTGTGATAGACTTTGGAAATGGCTGGGATAAGCACTTGCCATTAGCTGAATTTTCTTACAATAACAGCTATCACACAAGTATCAAAGCCGCACCATATGAAGCACTCTATGGTCGGAAGTGTAGATCACCTGTGTGTTGGGCCGAAGTTGGATAAAGTCAACTTACTGGTCCAGAGCTAATTCAAGAAACTACCGAGAAGATTGTACAAATCAAAAACCGACTGCAAGCAGCTCGTGACCGTCAAAAGAGCTACGCGGATAAAAGGAGGAAACCACTTGAGTTTCAAGTGGGGGATAAAGTTATGCTCAAAGTTGCGCCGTGGAAGGGCGTGATCCGTTTCGGAAAACGTGGAAAGCTAAATCCTCGTTACATTGGACCTTTCAAAATTCTTGCAAGAATCGGACCGGTAGCATACCGACTCGAATTACCACAAGAACTCAGCTCTGTACACAACGTGTTTCACGTATGCAACTTGAAGAAATGTCTTTCTGACGAAACTCTTGCTATTCCTTTGGAAGAAATCCAAGTTGACGAAAGAGTGAATTTTGTCGAGGAACCTATCGAAATTATGGATAGAGAGATCAAACGGCTTAAGCAAAGCCGCATCCCGATCATCAAAGTCCGTTGGAACTCTCAAAGAGGTCCAGAATACACGTGGGAGCGTGAAGACCAATTCAAACGCAAATACCCACATCTTTTCTCTACTTCAACAAGTAATTCTAACTGAAAACCGAGGACGGTTTTCTCTTCCAAGGCGAGGAGGATGTGACACACGGTAAATTTTCACTAAAATTTAACTGATAATTAGTAATTTATTATTACTAAGCCTAATCCACTAAGCATGCATAAGCTTTGCCTGATCATTGAGTAGATAACTCGCATACAGTAAAAATTTCACCACTCTTGCATTCATATCATTTTATGAATATTTCATTTTGTCTTATGATTTAAATTGTAAGACGAGAGGTTATCTCGTTTTCCCCAGTGACCGACACTGCACGCGTAACACTATGATAAGGGCTTGATAAAACAAATGACAAATGTCTGTGATATGGAATATTACCAAATAAAAATATTTCAGACACGTAACAATAAGACACTACGTTGTAAAAGTTATCAAACAATGATACTTCGGTCACAATTTAATATCGCGGGACACAAAATATTTAACACACTATCACTTAAACAATAACTTTTATAAAACTCAAATACAAATAAATCCTAAGTATAAATTACCTATTGTTAGGAATTAGAAAATTCCATAGTAAAAGAGTCGGTCACCCCAACTATTATCTAGCATAAGGTAGCTCGTAGACATATAATTAGTTACGTTATTTAGTAGTTTATTAGTTAATTTGTAGCGTAGCTTAGTCTAGTGTAACACCGTGGAGGAAGGATGGGTCTTTACCCACTGTATACCTGATCCACAGGCCGTTAGGAGGTCGTGTTGTTTGTTAGTATAAATACCCCTTCCATCCATGGAAGGGGTGTGGCTTCTTTGAATCTAACCTTTCATTTGAATAGCAACTCTCTTTCAAGAACCTCCTCTCAACTCTCTTCATCTATCTAAAATGGCTTTCTTATTTAATCAGAATCCTAGACCACCCGAATCATTAAATAACATAATATTCACGATCCTACAATTGGTATCAGAGCCAGGTTGTGTTGTTTGTTTTGATTTGTGGTTCGACTCATGGTTTATGCGGGTTTTTCATGCGGGTTATGTATGCGGTTTGGTTTACATCTTTTGATGTGTGTTGTAAGAAACTTGGTTAATGTTTGTTTATGGTCATTGAGCATGTGTCAAATTCACTGTTTGAAGCTGTCTTGTATCACCTTTATGAATCTGGGATATTGTGTCTTCCCGTAATGCTTTATGGTAAACTGTTTTATGTCCTTTTTAAGTCCAAGATATCATTTGTATGGAAAACTCATATTTTTAATGATTTGTTCGTGCACCATTTCAGTGATTATATACGATCAATAAGGTCATATCGGGTCAAAATGGGTAAAAAGCATTTCCTTTAAAGTTTTTTCTGGGTTGCCATTCGTAAATATGGTCAAGTTCTTTCTAGATGCGAGTTGGTCTTTCCTGGTTGCGAGTTACACTCATACTCTTATATGCGAGTTGTTAAACATTTTTTTTTGTTGAGCGAGTTGCCATTTTTTGTAAGCGAGTTGACAGTATTTACTGTCCTGACTCAATGTATTACTGGATGAGAGTCGTTATGCTGTCCAGATACTATGAATCTATGATGAGAGTTGCAATAATGTCCTGATACAATGGCACCTATGCGAGTTGCCTACTTGCATTACTTAATGCGAGTTGTTGATATCTGTCTAGATTCAATGTTCGGTAAGCGAGTTGGGTATCTGAGAATCTTAAGCGAGTTGGTCAGGACAAAAGCGAGTTGATTACAGATGCGAGTTGGTGATGCAAGTTAAAAAGATGCAAGTTGGATAAGATGCGAGTTGGTATTTAAAATAAAAGCGAGTTGATTTATAGCATCTAAGTGTCTTGTCTGATATTAAGGAGATAAAGAAGTAGTGTATGACCATGACCACAAAACCGTATCATTCAAAACTCATTCTTCAACATGACACAAAACAAGACCTCAGGTTAAAATCCATCATCAGTACATGCTTATGTGAACAGAAAACGAGATATCCATGAAATAAAAACATATCCGAATACCACTTTCAACAACATCAAACTCCTATCTTCAATCCCATCTCAAACATAAACCTAGACCTAGACTTGGATGATTTCTTCAAAAGGATAATAGAATCTCAGTTCCGGTTCAAGGTTTTCTTATTGTTTCAAGATACCTTTTCGTTGAACCTTATCATCATCGATCCATTATTTATTTTGATGCTATGCATCAATTTAATATTCGAATCTTAAAGAGTGAACAAAACCACAAGGTTTCATCCAATCTTCTATTCGGTAATAAGAAGTCTAAACGAAAATTTAAAAAGGATGTGAACCTACCTGTGGTAAAATCTTGAGGCCTAGTCAAAGCCCCCAAACACCATCCCTGTGGCGTTAATAGCAGGCTCGAACCATCCCTGTGGTGAGCTCATTCTTATCACATGAACGGTGTGAATATGCTGATTTTACATGTGAGATGAGGATGAGTAGCAGTATCCGTTTAGTGAGACTTGATTGGTAATCGATTAAATTGTGATTTGTGTTTCGATTTATTAGGGTGAGATTAACTTGGATGTGTTTGAGTATTTTCTGGGTTTATAACTTGGATGGGGCGTCTTTTGAAGAATCAGTGATATTAGGGTTTGTGTTCTAGTGGTAAAAGAGAGAGGCGATTTTAGTGAGTATCTTTAGGGTTTGGTAACATGTGGGTATGTGAGTATTAATAGCCGAATATTTAGGGTAAGTGTGTGATTGAATCTGTATTGGAGTTGGGCCGTGTAAGGTTGTGGGCCGTGCAAGGTTGTGTTTATTCAAGTCTGGGCCAGATATGAGGGTGTAGCATTTTTTACGAATGTGCTACGGGTTGTTTATTGTGTCTTGATATATTCTTACTAATGTGTATTCAAATGTGTATCCCAAGCGATATTGTGATTTAAGTCAAGTTTGACAATTGGCTTTTGCACACGGGTTGAGTTTTGAGTACATCTCGATGAACTTCGTGTGGGTTGCGTTCATCTTGGATCACATGTTTTGAATTGTGACATTAATCTTCACTTGGGATGGATCGATTATGGAAAGGAGTTATACTGAATTTGGGCTTGAATGCAGTTCGTTGGTATTTGTATATGTGACAACTTGGATTTGAATGTTGATCAGATGGGCTTCACATGGTTGATCGTACTTATGAGATTTGATAAATTAAGTGTTGATGATGATTTGATGTGATGATAAGATTCGTCCGGTTATGCAATTTGATACTTTGATGTATACATTTTTACGAAGTATATTATGTCACGGCCAGAAGTGTTTGTTGGATAATGTTGACTACGGGGTTTTTTGTACGATATTTCTTATTTGGATGTGAAGCGAGATTTTTTCGGGCGCGTTTACTTATTTCGTCTTCTTTCTTGCTACCCTTCCGCGAAGATGACTTGTTTGGGCATTTATAGAGAGTGATAAAGACTTGGCTATTTAGTTACGGTTGTGATTCTTTCTCACTTAACTCACAACGTAATTATCACTTCGGTGTCTCACTCAGTTGAGAATGTCAAGAGGTTTTGTACATTGGGTACACCGTCTCTTTTTCACGAGGATTAGTGCAAGTTTAAGTAACAAATATGGGGAATTTTACTTCATGCTCAAGTTTGGCATATCGGGTTTACTTCACCATGTTGTTACTACAATAGCCGACATAATGCGTGAATGATGTGTTTGCCGAAGTGTTTATTGGATGGTTGATGATATTGTTGATGTTGGAGTAAGAATCACTGAAGAACCGCTGCATGTTCCCCTAAAACAAATATTCACCGAAACCATAATTGTCACAACACATTCAAGCTGACATTGTTTACGGTTGTGTCTTGATTTTGTAAAATCCCGTGAAAGAACCTATTTCTCGGTTTAAATCATAGGCTTGTAAAATCCCGTGACAATGGAAACATCCTGGTATTAGTAAAGTGCATTTCCGGATCTATCTTACGGTTTATTCTTGGTTTTGTAAAATCCCGCGAAAGAAACTATTTCTCGGTTTTAACCTTAGAGGTGTAAAATCCCGTGATGATGGAACCATCTTGGAGAAGAGAAAGTGTAATTCTGGATCTTACTTGATCTTTGGTGCTACGGTTTCTACTTCAAAGAAGGGATAAAAGGGTGTACTTCATAAATTGGGTGTTTGTTTGGATTGTCCTCATGGCAGTTTGGCTATTACAAGGTTTTACGGGGTTATATGCTTTTAACCATGGTCAGGATGAAACCATTATCAAAGTTCATTTAAATGTCAAAGAAGGCTAGATTTGAGCTGTTCAGAAGATGTGACAGAGCGTTAATTACGTATTATTTATTTGAGTTTGTAGTGAAATATCACGGGCGAGTGTACTTAGTATCTGAAGGTATCGGGGATGGTTGGATGAAGATTCTTCAAGATCCTTGTTCGAGCTTATCTTCAAATACGAAGACTTGGAAATCTAGTTATTGTTGGGTGTCTTTTACCTTTTCTTTTACCACTTGGGGGAATTGGGCTCATACCACCACAAAATAACTATCACTTTAAGGAGTTACGTTGTAATGCTCAGTGTCACATTGAATTGTGGATTCTCAAGAGGTAATGTACGTCTATTACTTGATGGTTGGTTGGATGAAGAGTATAGAGTACTTAGAGATTCAATGGAGGATGAAGTCTCGGCACCGCTCTTTGTTACATATGTGCAAGTTTAAGTCACGAGTTCGGGGTAGTTTACTTCAGGGTCAAATTCATTATATCGGGTTTTCTCCATCAGCTGTCACAACAAAGAGCCTACTGAATGATAATGGGGTGATTACAAGTTTGCCAAGAGTAGATGAAAAGAGAGAGATTTATGACGTATGAACACATCAGTTCATGCCTCGTACTCTAAATAAAAGAAAAGTGTACGTTTCAGTGCTCTTTATCTTCGAAAGAAGAGAAATCTTCTTATGACGTATGAACACATCAGTTCATGCCTCGTACTCTAAAGAAAAGAAAAGTGTACGTGTCAGTGCGCTTTATCTTCAATAGAAGAGAAATCTTCTAATGACGTTTGAATACTTCAGTTCAAGCCTCGTTCCTCAAAGAAAAGAAATGTGTACGCTTTAGTGCGCATTTTCTTCGGAAGAAGAGAAATCTTCTTATTATGACCATTCTCATCAACATACTTCGTGCTTTTGATTATCAAGTGAACCGGGCTACTGTTGATTTTTTTATTATTCCACTTGCTCAACTATAATGAAGATGGAGGCATCATGTGCTAATATTGCGGGGGAGAAGTGTGAATAGACTACATTTGGTTAAGATATTCAGTTATTCAATCAAGAATGGCAACTCCGTATGCAATTCTTGAAGGGGAGAAGAAGTGTGAATTTTTTTTGCATTGTTGATTGATATTTGAGATTATAAATGGTCATACGGCTCTAAACTCATGTAAGAACCGAGCTTCTTCTTATCGGGTAATCTTCACATGGAGTTTCTTCTAAGAGCCGTTGGTTGACATCTTCACTCGGATTGATGAGTTTATCGACAAAGTGCTTCCGGTTAATGCTTCACGTATACATCAACATGATGATTCCAAAAAATCTATCTGTTCTTGTTTGATGTGATTGGTAGTTTGGTGTTACCATCTTGTGTGTTCGTTGGCGGCCTGTTGCTGATTTCCTTTATGAACATCTTTCTGTTCTTGTTTGATTGGGAGGGATTTTAGTTAAGGGGATTTGCAAGATGTAAGTTAATTGGGATGCTTTTGGTGGGATGCTTTTTGGTGTGAGTTGAAGATGTTAACTATCTATTCCCCAACTGCACAATCTTGAAGAAGGTCGAGTCTACAGTCTGTTCTACATTTCTGCTACATGTTAGAAGACTAAAGACGAGTTGCATTTGATAATCCAAAGACTTCTTCTTAATTCAAGCATTCATCATAAAGATTGTCGGTTTAGGGGAGAGCACTAATTGGGGGAGAGTGATATGTCGAATTTAATCCCCAATTAGACTTGCTCACATTATTCAGCATGTTGATTCTCACAAAGACTTCAAGCGATCTTCTCAACAGATTTCAAGTATTTGGGCTTATAATGTTTTTCTGATTCTGAAGTGTCAAAAACCAGCAAGGGGGAAGGAGACAAGCACCTAAACGCGAGTAAACTTGATGAGCTTAATACTTCTAAGTAATTGAAGATATCCCGGGAAGACAAATGTTATGACCACAGAGAAACTCAAGGTTTGACTCATGGCGAGTAAACTTGATGAACTTAACTCTTCTAAGTGATTGAAGATATCCCGGGAAAACAAATGTCATGACCGCAGAGAAACTCAAGGTTTTACTCATCAAAGCGTTTAGTGTTCTTATTCCAACGTCATGGGGGAAGTGATGTAAAGAAAGTTTCTGAAGATAAAAGAGGTACACAAGTGTGTGATTCATTGGGGAGAGAGATTGTGTACATTGGGAATGCTCAACTGTTTCACTTGAGTGCTTAATCAGTGATTGAGAGATATAATCACTTATTCCGGTGTTGACATCCGCAGAGATTGTCACCCGCAGAGATATATCGTGACTTGGCCTGCTTCTTCAATGTTATCGGTTATTCATTCCTTTTGTATTGGTATACTTTGGATACTTGAGCTTCATACACGATCATCAAGGAAGAAAAATGTGAACATGGGGAGGTGTTTTCATTCCCCTCATGATGTGTATTCGGGAGAGCTCTTGGGTATTGGTGTACTTCGGGTTATTGAGCTTCATACACGATCATCCGGGAAGAAAAATGTGAACATGGGAAGGTGTTTTCATTCCCCTCATGATATGTATTCGGGAGAGTTCTTGAGCATTATACAAAGAAGCTGACTGCATCAATTCAACTACTTGGGGGAAGTGTTCTCTTGACACCTTTTTGGAATGGATTGCTTCAGACCTCAGTGGAAAAGAAATTTGAGAAGATTATTTAAGTGTGGGATGAAACGTTGCTGGTGTTCTATTGGATGATATAACCCCGAACGAAGAATCTCGATTTTCGTTCTTAAAAGGAGCAACAGGATTTATGATAATGGTGTGCTTCTCTGTGCACCTAACTAAGGCAAGCTTGAAATAGAGCTTCGAATCTGCTCATCACATGGATTTTCGGTTTGGGGGGAAGCTGCCAAAGTCTCACTTTCAAGTGGCTCAATATCTTTCTTCAATGCAAGAGCCTCGGAAGCTTTGGTGGTGAAAGTTTTAGGGATGATGACTTCTATCTTCTACAACGGGGCTGCTCGATATCCTTATCTCGGTACTCGTATCATCATCTTCTTAAACTATATCATCTATTCTATCTTTGTATATATTTATCCGGAAAAACAAAATACAAAAATATAAAACCAACAAAAGAAAATAGAAAAATATAAAACCTTCAAAAACCCATAAAAATCAGAAAATTTGAAAAAGACCAAAAATATGTTTTTCTATGACATGTCTTCTGGTATCGATAACATCTACGGTCTTAGAAATGTCATTCAATAATGGCACGGGACTTTAGATGAAGTTCGAGCAGGAGGTGTAAATATTCCTTTCTAAACATGTCTCAAAATATGGCTTACAGTTATTTCAGACTGTAACCCGGGCTTCAAAAAATGGCTTACAGTTATTTCAGACTGTGACCCGTGCTTAAACTATGGTTTGCTATTATTTCAGATAGCAACCCGGTCTTCAAGAAAGGAAAGTGCTGCGCTTAAACAATTTTCAAAATATCGTGCACTTATCCAAAAAAAAAAAAAAAAACAATATGAGGAAAGTATGTCGAAGGACTGCTGTTCCTACACAAATGTTTTTCCGTCTATAATTCTTCAGAAAAATATTTGATGTTTTCAAAATTGGTGGTAAATGAGTTGCTTGAAATACAATCAGTTTAAGAGTTTTTGTATAATTTGCAAACTCAAGAAATGACTTCAGCGCTGTTAAACTTTTCATAAAAATGAGTCATGGATTGAGGGGGACTAGGAATTTAGGATGTGATTGTTAGGATTAGATGATTAGAGTTTGATAAACACATTATTCCTATACATTTGTATAATCTGATTGATATGTTACATTGACTTCTATTAGTCGATTGCTGTTTGGGTGATGTCGACCACCATATATCTGTATGTGTGTTCACTAACGTATGCAGGTATATTGGTATATAAGAATGTTCCCGATCCGGATCCCACAATTGAAGATGATTGGATGCCGAAAGGAAAGGGTAACTATATCTTGGGTTGACAAATGAAGAAACGGAGCTTAATGGAATTCTATGGAGAGTTGGCATAAATGCAACGTAAGAGGTCTCCTGCATCGCAGATGGTTTTCTTCTAAATGATTGAAGAAACGGAGCTTAATTTGACCTCATTTGGCATTCAAAATGCAACGTAAGAAGAAGTCTCACTGCATCTGCAGACGGTTTTTCTTCCAAACCCTACAGCAACAACAACATAAGCTTCTCTACCACCTAACGTATCTTTGTGCATGATACCATTTTTAAACAATTTTGAATAATTTGATTAAATTGTTTTGAAAATGGAAAAATATTGTTTTGAAAATAAATTGAACTAAATTTTGAAAATCACCGGACTTCTTTTTATCAAAACCTAAGTCACTCAATTATTGACTTCTGTCATGGATTGAGGGGGAGAGTGATTTAAAATAAAATATTTTCAAACTATATTTCTTCACAAAAGTTCCGTTTTGTACAATAATTAAGTGGTGATCTAAAGATTTAAGGTTATGTCATGGTATGATTTTCTTTAGAATCAAGATCTTTCAAAATGAGATTTTTTCTGTTCTTGTTTGATTGTGAAATTGTTTTATTTTGCCTAAAAGATCTCTTAAAACAATCATACCTGACACTAACAATCTTTAATGTCTTAAAATGGTCCTTATCTGTCATTTTTCAAAGTTAAATCAAGCCACGTCTTTCCCCAAAATCTTTTAAATGATTTAAATCAATTGGGATCACAAATCTCAAAAGGTTTGAAATTTTGATCGGGGTAGAGATCGTGAGTTAAATCTCTTATCTGTTTAAATGGAATTGGTTTTAGTCCTTTGAAGGCACTCCTGCCTCCATGTGCCAAACGATTTCATACACAATGCACATGTTGAGGAGGAGGATTTATCCAAAAACATGATAAGTATCTAAACCAGGCCACATATTCTCCCATGTTTTCTAAACCGTATTAAATCACTTGGGATCCAAAATCTCAAAGGGTTTGATATTTTGATCGGGGGAGAATTTGTGATTTAATAATGAAATTTGATAAAAGGTGATCGTTTTGATTCAATTGTGCAGGCTTCTCTCTCGTATGTGCTAAACGCTTTCGTATCTCGAAGCATATATTGAGGGGGAGCATTTTAAACGAAAATAAACTATCGAGGTACAAAAGCTTTTATGTTTTAACATAGTGTACCTTGATTGAGTTTTCAAATGGTTTCTTAAATGGCTTTTGTAATCGTGGATGTGCTTCAAAAGAACTCTTGCCTCTATGTGATAAAAATGATTTCAAATATCCTATGCACATATTGAGGGGGAGAATTTACCAAAGAAAATCAAATGGCTTTTTCCATGGAAATTGTGATCAAGAAATTATTTCAAAGAAATTATTTCAAAGAACTCTTGCCTCCATGTGCTAAACAATTTCAAAATCATATGCACATGTTGAGGGGGAGCATTTTCTAAATGATCAAAACTATTAAGGTACAAAATGTTTTTATCTCGTATCACAAGTACCTTGATTGGTTTTCCAAATGATTTTTCAATTGGTTTCATGAAGGAAAGAACAATACCAAAAGACCGACCAATTTATTTTATGCATGGAGTTATAAGGATGGTTAGGTTAGGTATTTGTTCCCATGATCCGCCAGAACCGGAGGGATCTTCCCATGGACAATCCACTAGATAGTGTAGAGTCCTTAGGAATATTGAAAAAGGGAGAAAAATGATAAATGGGAAGAGTGCGGACTAAGACAAAGCTAGTACTGGAATAAACCCAACAAAGTTCTAGTTATGAAGTCTCGGTAAGCACTGAAGGGGTTGAAGAATGAAAAAGAATTGGAATGTGAAAAGTGTGAAAAGAAATAGCCCTCCAATAATTCAACCTTAGGGCAGAAACCGGGTTCAATACATATGCTACGGGTGTTTACTAAGGTAACACTGGTATTGAAGACAAGACGTCATGGACCCAGTGACGCACTGCACTAACTTCCCACGCTACTCAAGTTCCTCTTAAAAGGGCTTGTTTCATTCTCACGGGGAACCGACATAATCTATCGACTTTCTCTTAGAGATTGTTGATATTGAAGAAGGAGACCCTCTCCCTAGTCTCCGGCATAGAAACCAAATGTGCACTATTGAGTCTAGAGCCAAGAGATCATCCACAATATCTCATTAGGACACTAAAATTCTTGAAGACTTGCTGTTTCACATAATGTGGAAAGTAAGTACATATTAAGAGTCCTACGCATTATCCTTGTGGTATTGCCAGAACATCCGAGTGATATGTAAAAGTATTCACAATGAAGATGGAAATCCTTCTAGAGCCAACATCAAACAAGCTCTTGGTGGGTGACATGTGAGATCTTTTCTAAAGATCAAGCTTGTGACAACTGGATAGAAACGATGGGGCGATTCATTCGTGAATCAACCTTGGTACAGGAAATGGATTGACGGATGCTTTTGGAAAAACCGTTCGACGTGCAAACCTTCTTTTCTCTAGCACGTCGAATGTGTACTTATGTTTTCAAACACAAAAGTATCTCTGATTGAAAAAATACTTTTAGAAAAACCTTCGATGTGCTCTCTCTTCTTTTTGATAGCACGTCGAATGTGTACTATTTTCAAATACAAAAAGTGTTTTGATTGAAAATTGATCTTTCTCATAAAACCTTCGTCGTATTGCAAAACTCTTTCTTCTAAGCAATACGCGATTGCTTTTAAATCATTTTCATCAATCAGTGAATCTCAATTCGCTGGTTCACTCACTCCTTGTTGTCTTCTTTGAGACGTTCCGGTTTGAGAACGGCTAGAGCAGCTGCGAAACCCTGTCAAGGAGATTCTTAGGAATCCTACCTGATCACAGGCATACTTGTACCGATCAACGGGGACCGTGGGCCGTGTACCTCAATTCAACGAAAGTGATCAAAGACACTTTCGTGTGTTTTATTACTAACTGTTGTTTGCATGTACATTTGGACGGTTGCGGCTGATCAGAATTGAGGAGTCATTCCAAAGCCGCATGCTCACAGCATCCATACTTAATTTGAAGAAATCATGACTGGTGCATGTCTACATAACACGCTCGATATTTCTATACTATGTTCATGCTGCGCTGCTGCAAATATCTTGAACCAGTAAAGCTTCCGCTACTCTGATGGAATGATGTCATGATCCAGAAAGTGTGAGCATGTCGGTTCAAAAGTCACAACTTCACATGATGGCAACACAATAAAGGGTGATCCAGAGATTTACTGTGGCTGATGATCTCAATGAAAGCTCGAAGATCATCAAAGATGTGGATTAGTTAAAGGCCTCCTCTAAAAGTACAAATCAATGCGGACTTTGAAGAATCGCTACTAATGCACAAAGCTTACGGAAATTGAAGAATTCAAGTCTACGAGCTCAAGACTGAAGATTAAATAGAATGCTAGGATTCAAAATGTAAATCTTGGGGTGACCTCCTTGGGGAGATTGTTAGAATTAGAAAATTCCATAGTGAAGAGTCGGTCACCCCAACTATTATCTAGCATAAGTTAGCTCGTAGACATATAATTAGTTACGTTATTTAGTAGTTTATTAGTTAATTTGTAGCGTAGCTTAGTCTAGTGTAACACCGTGGAGGAAGGATGGGTCTTTACCACTGGTATACCTGATCCACATGCCGTTAGGAGGTCGTGTTGTTTGTTAGTATAAATACCCCTTCCATCCATGGAAGGGGTGTGGCTTCTTTGAATCTAACCTTTCATTTGAATAGAAACTCTCTTTCAAGAACCTCCTCTCAACTCTCTTCATCTATCTAAAATGGCTTTCTTATTTAATCACAATCCTAGACCACCCGAATCATTAAATAACATAATATTCACGATCCTACACCTATACATACAAATGTTTACTTATACCTTTCTTTTAGATAAAACCCCATTTTATTAAAAAGAAATGAGATGATATCTCTTTGTCTTTCTCTTCCACTCACGACAAAAGGGAAACACAAGAACCAAGAAAAGCAAAAGATATCAAATCCATCTTCAACCTCTCCCTACCCCTAGCCTTGCGATTCCACCTAGGCCGAATCTTCCCAAAGGGAGATAACCCAACATATTCATCCATCCTACCCTTCCTCTTTCATACCAAATTCATGAAAGATTTGCTTCCCAAATCCCTCTTGATGCGCCGCTACCCTTCGATGGAATCCAAGGAAAATCAAGATAAACCCCATGAGAGAAACAAATCTTTCCACCAATCCATCTTGAGCCTATGTCCAAGATTCGTTTAGCTTTTGGAAGTTAACTATATTTGGCTTCAAACAAAGTTGCAAGGTGAGAAAGCTTGGTCAAAGACTCCTCTCTTAATCCCTTCTTAAGCAACTCGAATGACCAAGGATACATACAAATCAAATCTCAAACACACCACAAAGAGTGATATTCTCAAGGGTGTCGAGAAGCTGTTGGGTTGCTCGGAATCAGTTAAGGGGGTTTGATTTATGTGGGGTTCCTCGAGTTAGCTTTCATCCTCAACATTCTCTCATCTCATCCTTAACAAGGTTAAATGTCCATCTCTTCTTGTAATTTCGTTGTAATGTATAGTGTGATAATGACATGATAATTGGTGATGTGTTGTAGAGGTTCGAAAAACATAGGTAGAAATTTATGTTGTTGATTAATCTTATGACTTCACGCTAGTGATAATTTCTTATGTAAATCTTGAGTTGTTGTTGGATTCTTTGTTTTAGTCTTGTCGAATTCATGAGTCAAAAGAAAAGGAAGTAGAGTTTAATAAAAATTAGGACAATAGGACTAAAAGCTAAGTATTCTTGTTATGTAACCTTGGTGTTTAGATGAACAATTTACGTGACCACGGATTTAGGTTGTCGCTTGCAATAAGGGTCGATTGGGTTCTTGCCAAGAGTAGGAGCTTAGAATAGTTAAGTCGTGTGAAACCTACTTATGTCTAATAAACCTCGAATCTGGAAAAGAACTTGAGTTGGTTGTGAAGCTTTGAGTAGTACTCATCAGTCAAACCAACTTTATTAGTATGAGTATGTTGTCTGTTTTGAAAGCCTTTCCCACATAAAAGTGTCATTTAAAAACTTTCCTTCCCCGACTTCCGAAACACGTCTAAGAATTTCCTCCTGTGACCATAGGACTAGTAGTCTAAATGTAGGTAAAAGTCAAAACCATGGTAGTAATGTTCAAGTTGAATTGCGTGGGGTGAAAGGTTGTCGATTTGCCACAAGACTCAAGACGGAAATGTTGTAGACACGTTAGTGTCGAACCTAAGACCCCCGACCATTCTCTTGTGTTTAAGTCATTCTAACGAATTCCCTGATACAAGTGTCCCTTATCAAAAGTTTCAGCAGTGAAATAGACTATCAAAAACAATTGTCAACCTGTTAGAAAATCTTGTTTGATCAACCATGTTAATAATACAGAGCTCACTAAAAGCATCTTTGGGCCGCAGCCCATGGGTTACTCTTGAGGGTGCATTTGTTTAACAGAAGACCAAAGTCTTTTATGTTGTACAAACCTCACTCGGGCCTAGGCCCAATTCTGTTGCATTGTTGCTAACTACACCGGGCCTCAGCCATAATAATCAGGGGTGCGTTTGATAGTCCAAACAAAACAACAACTTAAGACTTGTAACATAAATTGGAAAATTATTATAGACATAAACTCGTCTACGACATATTCGAGCCTTCTAACTTAGACATACACTCATATGCAACGTCAAATAAACGAAAGGGAAATGTGATGATACAATGAAACAAATGTTTCTCCCACATAGTCTACACGTAATAAATTTTACGTCAAAGTCAACGTTTAACGTGACCGAGTAAACATACATATGTCAAGGGATCTATTAGTAGAAAAGCATGTACCTTAGGAGCAATTGTTGACAAACAAATAAAAACCACTATATCATTTGATCATATATTAAATTTGAAAGTCTTCGAATTTAACTCAAGTATTTTCTAAATACAATTAGAAAATAAATCAATTATATATAAATAATTTTGACAAAACCATTTTGTGTCAACTTAAATAAGTATATATACATTTATATGCTTACTAATGGAACATTGTAATTATTTGTTTTAAATCAAACTTGGATTTTAAACCATACTAATGTCAATATGAAAAGTGTATATACTCCGTATACTTACTAGTAAAAATCATTTTTACAATTTTTACAAACTAACGTTAGTATTAATAAATAATAAAACAAAAAAAAACCATTTAAACTACTTTAGTAGGATTACTTAAAACAATGAACTAAAACATTGCCCCCTTATCTGGTCGCGTGTCCGGTCCGTTTCACCACCATCACTATCCCGCTCCTCGATTTGCACACTTGCTAAGGTGAGTTTCATAGCCCTCTT